>OX336903.1:8180511-8780511 GCA_946959425.1 Argyrosomus regius
AAAAGTCAATCACCCCCCATAGATAGAAACATCTCATGTTTTCCTATTGCGAGAAACGACCTGCACGTTTGACTCCTCACGCTTTCCGTAGGCGGTTTATAGTCCCAACATGGCTGCCATCAGGAGCGGGGTGACTCCGGGTTGCCTAGCGAGATGTTTCCTGAGACAAACCGGGAAGCCGAGCCGAGGCAGCCGTCCTCTTCCAGACATTTGGACTCACGTAGGTCTTCCTCACAGTTTCCCGCCTGATGTTTGAGCCTCTGCTCCTGAGACAGAGACACAAACAGACCGTTTCACCGGCTAGCCGGCTAGCCTCCTCACTGCGCAGCTAATGGGTGCATGTGTGACTTTGACAGGAGCAGCCTCTGTAGAGGAGCTGTGACCCCCTAATGTTCAACATAACTGTTAAATTAACAGGTTTTAACACAAGAACAACATGAGGAGTTTAGCTTGAAGCACTGAAATACGTGTTTAAGACCACCGACAGGCTTTTAACATTATGATTAAGTGGTAGCATGGCTCTGCTATGCTTTAGCTCTGTCAACAACTACCACAACATTTCTCCTGAAGTGAAGATACTTCGACTCTTACTCTGCTCTACTATAGATTAGCTAAGGTTTAAGCTTTTAAACTTAAACTATCTAACCTGTCGTCTAGTCTGAATGCTGTGTCCTGTAGAAATCACACAGCTAAATGCCACCAGAGGTCACTGTATCTCAGGTTAAACCTGGACCTGCTGCTCACCTGGTTCATCATGAAGTCAAACCTAAAAGTAGTTTTCTGCAGCTCAGATCATTTAATGCATCTCTAGAAGTTGAAATCTTTCATCATGCATGCTCCTGTGAATGCCACACTATCATTGATGTCAAATCAGGCTTATATTGTGGACGGAGGTGGCTCAGTCTGTAGGGATTTGGCTTGGGGACCAAGAGAGGGTGGCTGGTTCATGTCCAGCATGGACTGAAAAAAGTCTCCCTGGCACTGCCGAGGTGCCCATCGCTCCACCATCTCTCCATGTTTGCATGTCTATGAGCCCTTTGTGAGTGTGAGTGTGTGTGTGGTTGTTTTTTGCATAAAATGCATTTAAAAGCTTGAGTTCCCTCGAGGGATCAATAAAAAGTGTCTGTTTTACTGTTTATTATTGTGTTATGACATTTAGAAAGAGTCAGTCTGCCAAGATTCATTTGTGACACACGAAAGAGGAATATCTGACAAACATAAGAGCTCAATTTTGAGGGGCAGCCTTTTAATGAATGGACTGATTCAAGTGTAGTAAGTGTGGTTTATAAGCGCCTCTGAATTGTCGCTGTTATCTGAGGATATAAGTTACATTAAAGATAATTTGCATTAAACCTATAGTGTGATAGTCAAACTAGACTATAAATAATAAATCACTATTGTTCCAGCTGTATGTTTTAAGTTCTTCCCCCAGCTGTTGATATTGTTTGTTAAATCTGAATTACTGTTCAGAGAGGAAAATAACATATACAGCATTAATATGCAGCTCTCTTCTGGGTCAGGTTACTGTATAATACATCCAATTTAGCTACAGTTTAGTTGAGGTCTTTTTGACAGAATAAACAGGTTTGGTTTGATTAAATTTTAGTTGTTTTTAGTTAATGTTTTTGCAGGTTTTGTCCCACCCACAATACTAAAGCCTATGATTTCAATTTACCATGGTATTATAAGTAGAAAAGTCTGTCGATTAATCGCTTATTCAGCTACCAGAAGGCCCCAGTTTCGCTGAACACCAGCTAAACAACACTTTGTGACACAGCAGCAGCCCTGATATGTGTGATTACGCTGTATTTTATGTGTGAAGTGTGCTGGACTGACATCTCTCTCTCTCTCGCCTCTGGTTCACAAACAGCGGTTGCTCCAGAAGTCTCATCTCCACACGGTGTTCGAGTGTCGCAATCCTGCCGCCAGGACTCTGCTGGGCCGAAGACAGCAGGGGAAGTTCCTCTGGGTGAACGCCGTGGCAGTCAGACACAACAGCTCACAGGTGAGTCGGCAGTCAGGTGATTAGTCTAATGGCAAGGCGGCTGTTGAACAGCATCAGTCAGGTCATCCTCATCCTGAACACACAGCTCAAGAGGAACGAGTGAGAGTGTTCGTGTCCTGTTGTAGTGCTCAATCTCTCAATCTCAATCAAAGATTCAGATATATAATTTAATAGTTTAGGTTTACGAATTTCATAAATTACCTGAAGTTAACATATGGGCCTGATTTACTGCCTTGTTGTACAATCATCTGTGATGTAAACAAACCTCTCATGTCACTATAACGACATTTTGGAAGTGACAACAGCCTCCAGTTTTGTGTTTTGAGCTTTCTTCATTTAATTGATGTTTTATTTGCACTTGAATCATGAATTATGCAGTTAATTTCTTTTCAAAACTACATAAAGGTACCAGAAATATTTATTATATATTAGGATGATGCATCAAAATACTGACTGTCACCAGCTCCAGATAATGCCCACCTACTGTGGCATGTTTCAGTTAATGTAGATCTTTTACGATCATGTTGTGAACTGTTATAATTTAAAGGTTTACCTCGAATTGATTGAATATTTTCAAGGTTTTATTTTGCTGGATTATTTCCTCTTTTGACTGCAACATTTAGAATCACATTATGTAGGTTTCTGCTACCATTTAGCTAATAACTGAAACCTGCATCACAAAAATGTAACTTTTTGTGTTTGATCATTCATCAGTTTTTTTTCTAGATCACAGTGAAATGTCGATGATATGACTCCTGGTTGCATTTCTGTATTAGACTGTGCTAAATATCTGCTTAAAACTGGAGAGAGTTATGTTTAAATATGTGTCAGCAGTTTCTGTCTAACTTTTCTGCCTTGGAGACATTTTTTTATCGTAGTAGTGCCTCCAGTTTTATAGTTTACACTTGTAGAGATCTTTAATTTTCTGTGTTTCTTTATTGGACATATCGAAATCTTTCATCATGTTGTGGCTAAAATGTGAGATCTGACGATGCACTGACTCTTTGCTGAAATATCAGTGGAATTGAACCGCTTAATAAATTAATTATTACACCTGTTTTATGTTTGATGTTTCCAGATCCCACCTGATGATGGAATCCTACCAGCTCCAGTGGTGGAAGCTTCCGGCCTTCCAGTCTCTCTGCCTGCTGACCCTACCCCCATCATCGCACAACCAATCACAGAACAGGTAGCCGAGACTACATCTGAATTTAATTCACCTTTCTAAGGCTGCTGGTCACCTTATAGTGTGATGTGATTCTCTCATATTTGCAGATCCCAGTTGAAACAATGGCAGCACCAGTAGTGGACCTCTCTCCTCCACCTCCACCTCCAGTTTTGGATTCCTTTGTGTCCGCCGACACCATCCCTGCTTTAACGCAGCCGGTCATTGAGCAGGTGGCCGATGCTGCGCCGACTGCAGTGGAGGTCCTGACGGCTACAGAAACCAGTTTAGCGGAGCTCGGACTGGGCGCCTTCACACCAGTGGGGCTCGTCCAGAACATGCTAGAGTTCATGCACGTGGATCTCGGTTTGCCCTGGTGGGGGGCAATTGTTGTAGGTAAGCGGAAAGTAGCCAAGGCGGGTTATATCAGTATCTCGGAGTGATATGATGTCTTTGGACAACGTCTCCTCTATTTCCCGTGTGCCTTTCTTATCCTCCCCTTCCTCTGTCCTGTTTAATCCCTCACCTTTATGTAGGAACGGTGTTGGCTCGCCTGGCCGTGTTTCCAGTCATCGTGAAGGGCCAGAGGGAGGCAGCCAAGCTGAACAATGTTCTTCCTGAGATGACCAAACTAACTAACAGGATGAATGAAGCCAAACAGAGTGGAAACAAATTCGATTGTAATATTTAATTCCCCTTTCTTCATTGCATTTGTCTTCTCACTGACAATTTAGATTATTTTCATTGTGCTATAAGCCTTGTCAACTTGTCATGAGCTGTTGTTTTCACGTTACAGTTGCCAAAGCCTACTCTGACCTGAACCTGTTCCAGAAGAAGCATGACGTAAATCCTCTCCGTGGCTTCCTAGTTCCTATGGTGCAGGTCAGTTAATCTCTTTGTACTGGTTCACCTACATTGTACTGAAAATTACGTGTCTCTGGCTTTGACTTCACCGTCAATGGAGAATCAAGATTTCTTCTTTGCATTGCACCTCCATATCCATTTGAAACTGTTACGGCGTAAACAGAGGCATATTTTAGATCTTGCATAGAAGTTGTTTGCTGAAGAATTTTGCTAATAGAAATCTATAGACACACACACACACTTCCACTGAATTAACTCATACTTTCCGTGACAAAAACATGTACTCACAAGTTCAGGCTAATGTTAAATGATCACCTATTTGAAGATGTAGATCCCAACATCATGGCAGGTGGTTCTTATCCAAAGTTATGTCCATTATTGACTTGTTCTGCTCCTACTCATATGACGCGATATAACAATGTCACACACAAAAGATTTGCAGACGTCTCTGCATCTTACTATCATCCTAGATGTCTTTGCACATGAAAGACTGCCTGTTGCAAATAACAGATATATACACATGTACCTGTATTCCAGTAAATATAAACATAGCATGTACAATAATGTGCTGCAACAAGTAGATGTTGAAACTTAAACACGTATTACTAGTTTTGTATTTCAGTTTTTATTCGGTGTACTTGGACAAAATGGCTCCGTGTTTCTCAAATCAGAGTTTTGTTGTCTGATCAGGACAAATCACTTATCCATCTGTTCCCGCAGGCGCCAGTCTTCGTCTCTTTCTTCATCGCACTGAGGAAGATGGCCTACCTGCCAGTGCCCAGCTTGCAGACAGGAGGCATGCTGTGGTTTACAGACCTGACGGCAGCGGATCCTTTTTATATCCTGCCTTTGGCCGTCACTGGAACCATGTTCTTCATCCTGGAGGTCAGCCACCTTTTACGCAACTTGTCAGAAGGTTACAGTAACTGTAAAATATCATCATACCTGTTCATCTGTCTTTCTTTTTAATACTAGACATACTAGACAGAGTTTTTGATAGGTGGTGTTATGATCTTATATAAACCGCTGAATGTAATCATGTTTCCCTTCTTTTAGTTGGGTGCAGAGTCTGGTGTCGACAACCCAAACCTGCGAGCCATGAAGACAGTATTCAGGATCATGCCTTTAATCATCCTCCCCCTCACCATCAACTTCCCCACGGTCAGCCTGTCGCTCACTCACCTCAAGCATTTGTTGCATGTTTTGCACATTCATTATCTAAATTCTTCTTCTTCTTCTTCTTCTTCTTCTTCTTCTTCTTCTCCTTCTTCTTCTTCTTCTTCTCAAACAGGCGGTGTTTACCTACTGGATGACCTCCAACTGCTTCTCCTTGGGTCAGGTCGCCCTGCTCAGGCACCCGTATATCAGAGATCGTCTAAAGATCCCAGAGAGGATCAAACACCCGGCCTCTGCCCTGCCCCAAAATGACGGCTTCATTGAAAGCATGAAGAAGGGTTAGTGTCTGCATGTACAGTACATCCAGTAGATAAGAACTCAAGGACCTTTGTTGGATTTTTTTAGTAGCTTTGTTAAACTCATTGTTTGATCCACTCATTTGCAATGCTGATCATTTCTGTCTTCGTCACCCAGGCTGGAAAAACGCTCAGATGGCCCAGCAGCTGGAAGAGAGAGAAAGGAGAATCAAAAATCATCTGGACCTCGCTGCTAAAGGTCGGCTTCACAATGACAGACTTTTTATTCTTTCTGGCTTTATTTCAGCTGTCTGCCACTGAGGATGTCTTGATTTAGATATGGACGAGGTTATTGCAAAAGCAATGCTTGAAAAATGAATTGCAGATTGTGAAGAGCCTTGCTGTAACTGTTAAACCCTCTTAACTAGAAGTCAGCATAATAATCCATTACCTGCATCTAAGTTTGGTGGTCTGACTTAACGGTTATCAAGTGAAAAACATGCATTTGATTTTTAAACACAAATAGCTTATTGCTTGATATTAAGTTTGTTTTTGGACAGATGCACATTTTGAAATTTACTGCAGATTTGCACTGTTCTGCTGTCGAGTCCACAAGACCTTAAAACTGTCTCAGTGCAAAATCAGCATGTGATAAAGGGCTCTGATTAATTTTTTTGTAGCCGTGGATGTTGAATTAATCTTTTAGTAGTACTTTATTAGCTTTGTTGCACTTCAGTTATTTTGAGAAGATCGGATTAGAACTGAGACAATTACTCAACTAACGTTTTTTATTCAAAATAGAAAAAGTTAACTTGTTCCAGCTTTTCAAAAATGTAAAGAAATTCAGTGTTTTTAAACTTCCATGATAGTAAAGTTAATATATTTGGGTTGTGGACTGTTGATCAGACAGAATAAATAAATATTTGCAGATGATTCATTCAATTATAGGAAATCATTTAAAATAATTAATCAATAAAAGAGGAAATAGTTGCAGTCCTGTGTCTGACAAATGTGTCGTGCAGCTTTTTTTAATGCACGTTTATCAGAAAATAGAGAATAAGTGCATTTTATGTACCTCGTGCAACACAAAGTCTTTCACATCCTGAAGGCTAGATGGCGCTGTTACCATGATCATCTCTGTGCTGTCAAGAAGAACTGAAACTGTTCATAACAAACGCTACACCACATGTACTTTCAGTTCAACGCTTCTTCTCTCTGTAGGTCCACTGAGGCAGACTTTTACCCACAATCCCCTCCAGCAGACGCCTCCCATGGCAGCGGCATCGGCTAAAAACAAGGCAACAGCTGCCAAAGCGAAACCATGGAAGGACACACTTGGATAGATGAGACAGTATATCGATTTATGTACATATTTATGGATTGAAGAGAAGACAAGGTTGTGATTATGTATTATTCAAATTAAAATGTGAAATCTGCCTCCAACCACAACAACCACTTTGGTGTTTATTGTACACATTAATAATCCACTTCCCCAGAAAGATCCCTGGTGCAGGATGAAAGAAAGAAGCTGCTTTATGTTGTCAACAAGTCATTTTATTATAAATATGGGTTTGCAGCTCAACTGTCTCAAACTTTTTTACATTTAACAGACCGTGTTTGAGTCAGACGCTGCAGAAAAAAACGAGTTAATTTGTGTAAAAATAGCCCTTCACTTCATCAGACCTTACACGTGACAGTATAAGACCTTTACGCTCCTTTTCCTCTAATCTTATACTGCTTGATTTCCTTTGTGCAAATAGTATTAGTAATAATAATAATACCAAGGTTTCTATGGTCAGCAGTGCTTTTAGTTTCAAAGATATTCTCCTGTCCACTTAAACAGTTTAACCATCATGATAATTTACAACCTTGCAGTAAAATCAAAAAGGTATTACACATATGTAATTTGACACAAAATACTTGTCTTGACATAAATTAAATAACTGTCTACTACTAATGTACAGCTCTGTAATGGAGACAGCTGTTCTTCAGGAGTGCATTAAAATGTCCTCTCTGTAATCTCAGCCAGCTAGAGTGAAATCTTGCCAACGAGCACCCGGGGCGACATCATTCGCGCGTTTATTAACGGGTGATGATTGACAGGTCGGAGAGCTGAGGGTTCAGCTCAAGCCCAAATGTTTCGTTCCGTCGAGGCCCGAGAGGCGGCAGCGACTGGCCAGGATGAGTTCGGCTTCTACATTTGTGCCTCGTCAGTCTCCGGCAGGGCGTTGAAACCAAATGTCTACTCTGCCTTGTCGTCCATTTCAGTCAGGACGGAGAAGCACACCTTCTGAATCACCTTCCCGGATTTCGCTGAAAGAGGTGGAGACAGAAGAAAAGTTAGTCTCTTCATCACTGACACTAAATTGAATTTAAGCTAACGTCAGTAAAAAAACTTTTTTAAAGTTTTATAGGAGTGGACAAAATCACAAATTAATACTGCCTACTTTATAATAACTTTTCAAATCAGGCTCTACCAATCAGCAGAAACCTTTCTTTTCTCAACAACTTATAATACAATACTTAAAAACAAAGTCTGAGTATAAACTGTTATTTCACTGTTTATTTGTTGACTGATTGACTTTTAATGTTAGTAGACATCTCGACCAATTTCTTTGAGACTCATAATAAAAAAAAAACGGTGACATCAGTTTGATCCTGCCTAATTAAAAGCAGTAAATGCTGAATGATTAATTGATTAACGGATTCCTTTAAAGCAGAGATCTCAAAACAAAAGCCTGAGGTCCACATCTGGCCCATGAGACAATATCAAAAGCTCCCACACGATGTTGTTATTACATGTGGTGTGCAAATATTCTTTTTACAGTAATTATTTAATCTTCTAACAAGGTTACACATCAGCTTTGATGCTTATTTTACATTTACTCTTAAGAAAGCTGCACCTATGTGTGCGACTTAGCTATGACTAAAGTGTAATCTGATTCAAAACTGTGCATACATGACACCAAAATGTCTATTTCTGAATAGAAGGTTCACCGCGAGCAAAGTTTCAAGAGAGGTGAACCTTTTAATGTGACCACTCATCTGCAAACTGCCATTCAATACAGTACAATAGAGTCTGCAACATATTGTTCCAAAGTGTTCCGAGGAGTGAACCTGGCTCGTGGCCAACAGGTAATTTGAGTTTGAGACCCCTGCCTTCGACAAAGAATTTGATGTATGAAAATAATGAGGGATTCCTGTGGCTCTCTTACCAATTATCTTCCGTATCCACAGGGGCCTCTTATTGGCCGGAGTGTAGCAGCAGAGGAAGTAAACGGGCACACCTGACAGGGCGATGCCGATGCCGATCAGGGAATTGATGGTGTCACTGTAGAGCGGCACCACGACCAGGAAGACGGTGAGTAAACAGAAAATGATGGGGTAGAAGAGACTGAGCTGTGGGAGGAAGAAAGGAAAAGTGTTAGTAGTATCCGGCAACATGTGCAACTCTCAGCTTAGACCACAGCAGCCTCTGGTGGACTACTCTTAGTACTTTTAAGCTTTGTTAACTTCAAGCTCACAATCTGCTCCATCGACTGCAGTAAAAGTAAGTTACCTTTAGTGGTCTCTTTCTGTCCGGCTGCTTCCAGCGCAGATACAGTTGCCCCAAAATGGACAGACCAACAAAGAACCAGTAGCTGAAGCTGTAGTAGTTGATGAGCCTGAAGACGTCTTCCACACACAGGTATATCAGAGCCATGATGCCCTGCAGACACATGCAAGAAACGTCAGTAAGTCAGACTGCAAAACGTGGAGAGAGTTTTCTAAAGATAGCATCATTAGACAACAGGAAATAAAAGATGGTGAGGGTTGACTGACGTTGAAGAGCAGGGCGGGGACGGGGGTGTAGCGGTGGACATGGATCATGCACAGGTAGTCGGGCAGGTGGCCCTCTCTGGAGCCCACGAAGAACAGCCTTTTTGAGACACAAAAATATGCAACAAAGCGGTGATGAGTGACGTGACAATGGGTGCTGATGACACGGGGATGAAGTGACGGCAAAAAATGATATTCGAATGTAATCACTCACCTGGAGGAAGCCAGGATGGAGGCGTTGAGACCTCCGAAGCAGGAAAGAGCCACAGCCAAGGGAATCGTCCAGTTCATTACACCAAACACCTGGTCTGCAAACGTCTGGAGAGAGATTAAATGGTGTCAATCTGCACTTCATAAATATAGCTTGGTGTTTCATTGAGGATTATGAGCGCTTACCACAGCGACAGCATCGCTGTCTAAGATTGAATTGATGGGGAGGATGGTGTAGTAGGCCACGTTTGTCAGAATGTAGATCACTGTCACAATGGGCATGGAAATAGCGATGGCCAGTGGCAGATTCCTGTAATTCACACAAAGAAACAGCAGAGGGAAGCAGAAGAGGTGAGATACAGAACATGGAGAATTTCCTTCAGGGGTTTGTGGGTCAAGAGCAGATCGATCTTGTGGTCGAGGGGAGGATGGGGATTGTGATAAATTGGGGGGGGGGGGGTGTTTGTCACTTAATCTGCCTGGGAACTCTTTGAGAGGCTTGTGATCCAATCACATGCGTAGTCTTCAGTCAATTGGAATGTAAATAAGTATATTTACTCAAGAAGTCCTTGAGTACAAATTCAAGGTACGTGTACTTTGAGTATTTCCATTTAATGCAGCTTTTATTCCTCCGCTGCCCCACATCTCACCGACACATATTGTGCTTTTTATGATACTACAGTTGTCCGACAGCTCAGATTACTGTTCTTCAGACCCTTCCTGTCAAGCAAAAACCATGTTTGAGACCAATGTGACTGATAAACTCAAGGAGCACGTGTTCCTTTATGTGTTAAGAAAACTCTTCTCCTTCTCCAGCTAAATAAACAACTTAAAAACACTTGGATTAGCAAAGAAGATGGATTGTAACAAAGCTGAAAACTGGCTGTTTTTAGATGTGTGTGAGATATGATGATCTTATGGATTATGATGCGTTTCTCTAGGTTATGAATGCAGAACTTTTACTTGTCTTTTCACAGTGTGGAATTAGTCTGAATTGTTTTTTTCCACTGCTGGTAGCCTTGATTCATTTGATCAGTTTTCATCTGCGTGAGAAAAGTCACCACAACGCTCACCCACACGCACTTTCAGTGAAGTTTCTTAAAGAGACATCACAACAACAAACTCTTTCAGGTCTCTCCTTTGTTCTGCACGTTCTGTACCGTTTACTCCTCAGCAGGTTGTTTCCATTTGACTGACAGGAAGTGTCGATCAAACCAGAACTTGCAGCATTGCATATAGAGTATATGTATAGAAGACAAAATAGGGTGATGTTTGTAGTCCCACTCATAGATTGTGGTTCAACTTTTTAAATGTTTAATAATTACAACATATTCATGAACATAAAGAAAAATGTAAGCGCTATTGTGTGTGATAGACCAGCATGAGGCAACACTCGATTAAAGATGCTTAAGACGTTGATCTTATTTAAGATATTACTTCTCTTATACTAACCTTTTCCAGGAGGCATGGATTGGGTTTTCACAGTGCAAAATATATAATTCGGCAGTTTGAGTTCAAATCAAACGAGTATTAGAGGATAGAAAACAAAAATCCTCCCACTCTAATATCAACTTGATCTCCTCACCTCTCTGGGTTCTTGATTTCCTCTGTGACAAAGTTGAGGGTGTCCCATCCAGAGTAGGAGAACAGAGCTGAGTACAGAGCCAGAGCGATGGCTCCTGGATCCTGAGAAGAACCCTCGAACATACCTTCAAAGTTCTGTGTGTGACCTGGAAAACACAATTATTTAATTATTATGAAACTACCTGAAGAATCGAGTCAGTTCCTTAATCTACATGCAGGATTTGGTAAGATTATAAGATGCTGTGGAGCATTTAAGATGAAAGAGCAGTGTTAGAGATGACTTCAGCACCTTGTCCGATCTTCACCAGGCCGGTGATGATGACCGCGATGAGAGCAATGACTTTGGCGTAGGTGAAGAAGTCCTGGACCCTGGTGCCCCACTTTACATAGGCACAGTTGACAAAGGTCAGCAAACCTAAGGGGAAGCAACCAAAGCACATGTATAAATATACATATATCACTGATAGACAAAAAAGAAACAGTGTCAGTGGGTGAGATTTGCTCTTTAAACTGTGAGTCAATGCCAGCGTGTTTCCGTGTGAGAGTCCGGCTGATTTAAGGAAACGCTGCTGCTGACTCAAGCAGACTGGCCTGTTGTTTTTCAGATGAGGAAACAGCTGAGTGCAGCACATACAACCTCACACACACACACATACACACACACACACACACACACACAGGTACAGTCGTGTCTGACACATTTTAAAAGCTACAGTGTTGTGAAACCACAGATCTGATGACCTTGTATATTTCTGCTCAAGGTTGATGATTTGTGACAACGTTTATACGTACTGGCCTCACAGCCTCAATGACTGACAGGAAAAAGGTTTTTCTTCATTTTCTTCACTTTGAGCTGCATTGATGTTCTCAGAAAACATGTTTTTGTGCCTCTCTCTCTCCGTGACTTATCTCTCTGGCCTCTTATCAGCACGTGACCCCTCCAACTTCATAAAAATGGAGATAGTGAGACGTGGGATGTCTGCTCAAGTTTGAATCATCTAATTGTTAAGGAGCAAGCATCGACCTCTATATAAATTACACTTCCTGTAATCATATTGTTTATTATGTCTCTCATTTCATAAAATCATTCCTTCTTGTGTAAATCTTTCTCCTGACTCTACAAATCTCATAAGCACTGATTAAACAAATTCACCTACAAACCAGCTGAGTGGACATATTTTATCTACAACAGCGCTCCCGTTTACACTTATCGTTCCACGCTGACCTCCACATCTCCTTAAAGAAGAGACCAAAACAGGATTACATCACAGGTTGACCCCCGAAGTGTCTTCAGCCACAGCGAGAGGAAGGAATCATAACACTATCATCTTCCAGCACATTGACAGGTAGAGGATCATAACAAGTCTGTTCTCAACAGGAGGCCTGGTCAAACACAACAAGAAACACCACCCAGGATGGAGGCGGCCAGCGATGTGTGATGGTGAAGGAGACTTTACCACACAGAAGTACAGGCGTGGTGTGTTGTCAGTGGAAGCTTAGAAGGGTGGGAGGTGTGAGATCAGGTTCAGGAGGCTGGCCGACTGGTAGTGGAGGTCAAATACGGTCCAGATGTGAAGTGAAATGGAGAACTGCGAACTCACGTGCTGGTGGGAAGCTTTTACATCCAGAACTCCAAATAATGTTCAATTACACATGATTGAGTGAGTCTTAAAAATATTACGTGGTTCCTTCTTGATTCAAGTGTAACAATGGTGTTTACTTACTGCAGCTGGATACAAATTTAGATTTCTTTAGATTTTTTGCAAAAATTACAAGAGTCATATCACATGACTCAGAAATTCAGGAAGCAAAACCTTCGCTGACTTTCCTGTTTCATAATTCAAGTGCAAATATCAGATATGTGACACTCCCAAATAGAAAATGTGATTTTTCTGATACGTTTAAGATCAGTGAAAGCATCGTGGTACTTTGTAGTAGCTACATTACATGGGGGGGAGCAGCATGGTCTGAGATTTGTACAAGCACATTTCTGCCAAGAAAAGTTGTGATTGATAAAAATGTTGTTAATAATTATTCAATACTAGATAAGATAGATAAGTCAAGCTGTTTTACTGTTCTAAAGAAGGAGTTATTGTATATACAGTATATAGATATTATAAACTAAGTAAGTAAAGTATTAAATCAAAATAACATATTTTTGACACTGAATTTTATGAGAGACTAAATTACAGTAGTAGAGATACAATCTTATCTTATTATAGAGTAAAGCATCTCATAGCAGTGGTAATTTTAGTGTTTTTATTATTTTTTTACATCTATTTTTTTTCCTGGCATAAATGGTCTTCCGTAGAATCGGACCAACTTCTGTTAAAAGGTCCAGTGTGTAAGATTTAAGGGACTCTATTTACAGAATATGGCAGAAATGGAGTATAATATGAATAAATATGTTTTCATTAATGTATAATCACCTGAAAATAAGTTATGTTTTTATAACCTTACAATAGCCTTTTATGTCTACAGACGTCACAGCTCCACTTCCACGGAGTCTGCTTTGTTTCTACAGTAGCCCGGAACAGACAAACTGAACACTGACTCCAGATAGATTTCGTTTTTTGTATTTAGTTTCTCCTTCACACTAGGAAAGGTGAAAGAGGGGACATCCCACTAAACTCTACACGCTGCTATTTTAAAGCTAACATAACAGTTTATTAACTTAACTTAACTTTTAATAATAACAGTTTGATCTTAATGTCAACTGAAATAATATGATGTAAAACTAAAGACGACAAAATCAGTGGTATCATTTCCAAGCAGGAGAGGCACAGATTGCGTAAAGAGTAAAAGTTTTTCAATAAGTCCTCCACAGACGGGAAGTGTGTTTAGTTTTTAAGCTTCACTCCTGTGCTGAGCTGTCAGTTATCCTCTCAGGTCAGAGTCTCACTGCAGGGAGGACTTTACCTCACAGCTATCACAGAGTCCTCCTCCGAGCACTGCTTATCGGTGCTTGGCACAAGTGTGTGTTCATGCGTGCATGCTTTTCAGGTGGGTGGGTGGATGAATGGCTAATATTTATTGCAATTTGTACAGTGCTAGTCTAAAGTTTGGACACACCTTCTCATTCAGTGTCTTCTCTTTATTTCTATTATTTTCTACATTGTATATTTTTTTATCTTGAATATCTCCGGGCTTGTTTATACACCTTTACAGCTCTCTGTCTGGCTTCTTGTCACAGTCTCTGGTTGCCTGAGCGTTGGTATTTATTCGCCTTTAAAGTAAATGCTCGGTTGCCTCGGTGAGCAGTTTTGTGAATTTCTTGCAGCGATCTTGTTAGTTTGATATATTCAGTTTGTCAGCTTTACTCTTTCTCTGTGCCATTGTGTTCTAGTTGCCTTGGCAATCTGGGCCACACGCAAAGTTTAGCTCTACGTTTATGAATAGTTCTCAAGAGAGACTCAAGTTCTTCCTCATGTGCAAAGATTTCTAAATCAGTGTTCTGACATTGAGGGTTTTTTCCCTTACTTAAGTTTTAGGGATCGTTCAGTTCCTCCTTTGTCAGATGTCACTTAGTCTTTCTTCTGCTGCAGACCTGCTGACTGCAGCAGCAGTGTCACCATTTTTCACTTCTCTAGTCTATAATCCCACGCGCTCTCTTCTAGTTGAGAAACTAACTCTGACTATGACAGACTCTTTCAAGCACTGACCCATCTCACTCTCTCAATGTCACACACATGCATATCCAGATGTCTACTTACATATACAAGCAGCAGCCAGCAGCCTGTTGGCCAAGTATGGAGCTATGCAGGTGGGGAAGATGGGCTGCACCATGTAGTTGGAGAACGTGATGGCTATGATGGCCTGGCTGGTCGGCTCGATGATCAGCAACGACGTCCACAGGCGGATGAATGCCAGGAAAGGCCCAAAGGCCTCCAGGATGTAGGCGTAGGAGGCCCCCGATTTGGTGATGGTGGTCCCCAGTTCGGCGTAGCACAGGGCCCCAAAGACAGAGAAGATCCCTCCGACGGTCCACACAACCAGAGAGAGGCCGTAGGAGGCGCTGTGGATGAGGACGCCCTTGGGTGAGACGAAGATCCCAGAGCCGATCATGTTCCCTACAATCAGGCAGACCCCGTTCAGGAGGGAGATCTCCTGCTTGAGCTTCATGGACTCATCTGAGGCTTCAGATTTTACAGATGGGGGTCCACCATTGGGCGCCTCTTGTGTCGGGGCGGGAGCATAGGATGCCATTGTTAGTATTTTGGTAGTTTATTTATGAAATAGGATATTTAAAAAATGTTTTCAGAGCAAGATTTCAGTCAGTTTTTTTTTTTCGCTTTGATGTGAGACTTGAAGATTTAAACTTTTCCCCTGGTTATCTATGATCATCTCCTGCCATCTGTGGAGGAAACACACACACACACACAGAACAAATCAGTGATGCTGTTACCATAGAGACCGATTTGTCACAGCATACATACAGCAAATACTTGTGTTGTTTCAATCTTGTCCAAATCTAGTCAAACAAAAACATATTTACATGCCGGGGATGCTAATGCGGGAACAAACATGCCAAGAAAAAAATCACAAAATACCACACTGGTGTACACGTGGTTGGATTTGAGAGCAGTTTTGTGGATTGTAGAGCCATTAGCCCGCAAAGCAAATGGCCTTTTAAGGTTGAGTGTATTGACAGAGAGAGAGGGAGAAGAGCAAACATACCACATGCCTGAAAACACCAACTCTTCATTAGTAACCATACGTCTAAGCTGAGGAAGAATTACCGACTGAGGCGCACACACACACACACATTTTGACTACCCCACAATCCACATACACACACAGCAGGTGGCGGCACAGCGGCTGGTCACATGTTTTCCAAAGTTCATCATCCTCAGCGTGTATGAAGTTTGGTGCTGAGACAGACACACGTTGTGCAGCATGTTCATTCACCTTTCGGCATGACTGGCTAAGTTAAGTTAATGTGAGTTAATAAGCTCCAACTGGCCCTAAATTTAATCAACTGCTAATGAAGTTCTGAACGAGAGGACGGTCTACATCAAGGTCAAGATAGCAGCGACTTGAAATGTTTTAATTTGTTTAATCACACAACCCGCCTTCTCTGTTTAGACCTTAAAGGCCCATTGTGGCCTCTATTGTCAGAGTAAGGCAGACATGGTAGATGATATTCATAACTTTGTTTTCATGCATGTATAATCACCTGAAAATAAGAATCTTTCTGTTTTTGGTACTTAAAAATCAGCCTTTTATATCTACAGTGGGAGCAGGTCCTCTTTCATGAAGGCTGCCATGTTGAAACAGAGTATTTCTACAGTAGCCCAGAACAGACAAACTAAATACTGACTCTAGACATGGCCTTTCAACTGTTGTTTCTTTTTTACACTAGGTAGGTGCAGGGTGATGTGAGGAGATTGCAATGCAGCGGTTGAACCACTAGATGCAACTAAATCCTACACACTGGACCTTTAAAATATCGATGTCCATTATAGAAAATAGAACACAAAAATGTATCAACAACTTTAAAAGCAAAACAGCAAATATTCATGAAGCTAATGTTGGACACGTCAGATAACAATATCAAAGAACAATGGGACCTGAATACAATAGTGGACGATGATGCCTGGGAAAACGTTAAAGATGTGACAGCTATGGAAAGAGTTTGATTGGAAGGTTGAAATTATGTTTTTCAGGACTACGCGGATGGTTGAAAAGTGAAAGTTTAGACTGAACCGTTGTTTCAAGGTGATTTCAAAGACACCTCCCAGGTGTTTTCTTCAAGCTAAAAACCTCACAATTTAAGTTTTAAAGTTTTAACCCGGGTGACTTTTCACCTTCAGATCACCCAAAAGGTCTTTCGGATTGTGAAACTGTTGAGCAGAGCCAGACGGAGATTGATCAATCAACCAAGAAAAGTGATTTAGTCTGTAGAAAAATGAAGCGTGGAAACACAGAACTACCTCTGAACCTAAGATATAGATTTAAAAAAAAAAAAAAAAAGAACAATGTGGTATCCCAAGATAGTGAACAGAAGGCACTAAGTAATTCACTTGGACAGATATAGATGAGAGTCAGGCAGAGAAACCTGATCAACATGTACTGTAGATTGAAGAAGAATTTAGGAATGATGATTAGGAACAAATATGACAGTGTGAGGAGGTCAGAGTGACCTAAAAGTTCAGATACCTTGAGGCAGCAGCAGCAGCAGTAGCAGATCAGCAGCACGTGGGTTCATGAACGAGTGACTGCAAGAGGAGGAAGACAGTAGATTGAGGCTTTCTCTGCATGTGATCAAACGCGTGCAGCAGACACTGAGAGGCGAGGCTCTTATAGAAAAGATAGAGCAAAGGTCCAAAAGCTGCTGATAAGCAGTCCTTTAACAAGTTACTCAAGGTTACATCCTGTATCAAGAAAATCCTCTCAACTTAGAGGATTCATAAAGCATTGATCACTGAATGTAACATCTAAGGAGGTATCACCTGGTTGCAGGATGTCTGTCTCAGCTTACTTTTTAAGTCACATCTTCCTCTTGAATTGACACATTTAAAAAGACCTCACTGTCATCCTGAAAGTCACATTAGTCTCCTAAAACACTCACATGGTTGGACTTCAAGGAAGCAGTGCAAAAAAAAAAAAAAGACATTAGGGCACACGTGGAATGACCTAACAGGTTAATAAATGATAATGATTGAGCCGGTGTTGTAAACCTGACTGTAACCACCTTGTATCAGTGCTGCACCTACACGAATCATCAGGAAGAGTCCTGCTGAGTGAAGCAGGAGCAGCTGATTTTGGACTCACCTCCTCCAGACGCCTTTCACCTCCGCGTGTCTCCTCCAAGGTGGTCCAAATTGATCCCCAAATATTGTTTAACTTCTAATTTTTGTTCACCTCCTCTCGTCAGCTCTCGCTGTCATTGTTCTCTCTCTCTCTCTCTCTCTCTCTCTCTCTCTCTCTCTCTCTGTAACAGCCTCTCACGCGTCTTCCTCTTCTTCTTCTTGTTTTGACTGCTCTGCTGATGCACTTGTGGTTTTTATTCAGGACGCTTCACTACCAAGGAAACGAGTCAGACGAGGGGAGGAGGGAGTTAAAGGGGGGAGCTTAATTGCCTCGCATTGTGTCTCCTGAGTGAGTTTCGCTGTGAAATCACACGGGTTTAATCCAATTACCGCGCACATCAAACAGGTGTTATCATCATTGATAGAGGAGATGAACTATCACCGGTTGTCCTTTGATTAATGTTACACTGCAAACAGCAAGGTAATGAGTTTATGCATATTTTATTATTACTGGCTATATTACATTACAATAATAAAACGAGATGACTATTAGGACACAATATAGATCAACACAGTGATTCTTAATCGGCTCCAATAATGTAAAGATGTTAAAGTAGTCTGCATTTATTAATCTATCCAGTCTCTCTATGGTAAGATGAAATGAAAGGGATTAGCTTGTAAAAGTTTGATCTAAAAAGGGAAATTTAAATACTACTATTAATCAATTAATCAATTGACATGCACCAAAAACAGTACATTAAAGAAGAATATATATATATATATATATATATATATATATATATATATATATATATATATATATATATATATATATATATTATTAATGTTATAATAATAATAACACTTGGAGGTAAAGATCTATAAAGTATTACATTTATTTATTTCTAATAATACAGACAATTTACACGTACAAAACATGTACCAAAGGGAGTAAAAGAATATAAAAATATATAAAAGAAAAGTCTAACACTGGGGGATAAAGATCAATATGAACATTTTTAATATAGTACAGGTTGCTTTTTATTTGTTTGCTTGGCTTCCTCCCAGTAAGTATGAAATTGTTCCATTATAATAACTCCAACAAAACCTTCATCAGTATTTTAAATTCATTATTTCTGTGCAGGATAAACAATAATAATTATGCAATAATCATGTCAGTGTAAAGTAATGCAGACAAAATACAGTGTGCGCTGTCAAACCTGACTTTGTCTGATGGATGAACAAACTTTGGCCCGTAGCTCCCTCTTGTGGATTTAAGAAACACTGATGGACAATCACAGCGTGTCTCTCAAGTGTTTGACTTCAGCAGGCCCTTTTTAAAAAAAAAAAAAATTATCAGGAGTGATGCAATGTCAATACAAAGTGTTTAAATTGGATTCAACATGGATTTTTAGTTTAGTTTTATTTACTCAATAAGGTCTCTTTTACAAGAAAGAAAATAAGTTACACATACAAAAGTCACACAAAGCAGCCATTGCACAAACAGATACTCTGATTAAAACAATAAAAAATATTATTTGTAAGCAGTAGAAGAACTAGCAGAAGTTAAAAGTCCATCAGGGGATTGTTACTCTTTTTTTTTTAGATGTTTGTGTGTCATTTTAAAACTCATTAGGAGAGTTTATAAAGTATACAAAGTAAGCATTATCTTTACTCATACTTGTGTGTAGATCACTGAAGTGTACTGAGTATTTTGTCCATAAAAAACACTCTCCTAACTGGATTGTTTCATCAATGGGCTCAATCCAGTTTGGGGTCATAATAAAAAAAATGTTTTAAAAGAGTTCCAGAAACATTAATTAAAATAACACTTCATTATCATTTATAAACCATATACAAATATGGTTTTTAAGTGTTAATTAGTGTATTCATCACAAGAACAATTACAACTTCTCATGTATATCATCATTATATGTTTACACACCAACCTCCATTAATGTTCACAGGAAGTCATAATTGTTGACAAATACTGTAATAATACTTATATCTTGTAATGACTACATTATAATGTGTAATAAAGCATTTATTTAGTGTTGAAATAATGCATATACATTCTAAATAGGGAGACTCAAGTGTGTTTAACAACCTTTTCCAGGTTTTATCTATAACTGGTCTCGGGATGGAGTCACATTAAAGTTGAATGGCAGCTGTAATTACCAAAAATCACCTTAATGAATCGTCAATGTGAGATCAATAAACTCTTTGTCTTCCAAATAGTTGTTGATTCTTCTTTAATTGTAGGCAAATATGAACCTTACCATGACCTTTAACACCTCCAAAAAAAACTGCTGTCCTCCTGGAGATGATTGATGTCTACAGAGAGTTGATTAATGCTCATTGATGAGTGATAAAAGTGATTAAAGCCTGCCAACCATCACGATCACACCTGTGGACTTTTGTATTCACCTCCAGCTCCTCGCGTCTTTCTTAAACTGAAAACTATTAAAATGACTTTTCTTTTTTTTTTCTCCTCCTTTCTTGTTTTGATTGAGACACGTCCCTTGTCGCCCACGAACGCATGTGGACAAACTTCTCACACATGGCTCCTTTCACTCCTTTTGTCCCGCTCCCTGCCCTGAGCATTCTTTTCCTTGGTTACCGGTTGTCATGGTTTCAGGAGCCCCTGTAGGCTAAAAACTGGAGGGATTAAAGGCGGCCATTTTGGGGACAGCTGGGCCAGGTTGGTCTCTGTTGCCCCCTGTCCCGCTCCCAGTCACTCTGGGGGGAAGAGGGGTGGCATTGTGTGAGGATTAGAGCTTCCTGTGTGTCAGCTCATTACATGGGGTGGGAAGAGGGGGAGAGTACAGGGATGAGGGGGGGTGACGGGGGTGAGCAGAAAGAGTGAGGGAGAGAAATGAAAGAGAAAATGAAAGAGAGTGCGTATGAAAGAGCGTATGACACAGAGAGGGGAGGGCAAGGCAGGGGGAGGGATGGAGGGAGGTGGCGGCCTCTACAGCTGCACCCTCAATCACACTCATACAGGCTCTGATTATCCTTTTCACACATACATACACACACACACTCACACAGTAGTGGGGAACTGAAACATATTAAAAGACATTGAGGGAAAAAAAAAAGAAGGCAGAATTAGGAGACAGCTAGCACAGAGTGCCAGACAAAGGACCCCCCCGATCCAGACTCACTGAGAGCTGGAACAAACAAGCGAAAACTGACCAACAGAGTACATGCAGGCGCACACAGAATAACAGTCGTGCAAACAGAATGCTTAAACAGATAAATTAATTCACGGAGACGGCTTAAACTGAAGCCAGACAAAAATACAAAAAGTCCCCCAAGAACACAGACAACCAACAAACAGGTCTCCTCTTCAGATCACCATTGTTTTATTTATCTTTTATACATCACATGGGAAGCATGGGAACATATTTTGTCATTGCTACAAAAAAAGGGTTTACAAAGGGTAAAGCAAAGCATACAAATACTAAACTGGGCTAAGCAGGAATGCAGTGAGTGTAGACAATTTCTGCAGGAGCAGAAAACTCTCAAGTGCTTTGAGAGAGGAGAGCAGG
Organism: Argyrosomus regius; assembly: GCA_946959425.1. Taxonomy (NCBI): domain Eukaryota; kingdom Metazoa; phylum Chordata; class Actinopteri; family Sciaenidae; genus Argyrosomus; species Argyrosomus regius. Next base: position 8,201,874 of record OX336903.1, read on the forward strand.
GGGAAGGGTGGGTGAAAGATAAAGGTGGTAGGGGGGGGGGACGTTTAACCGACAGGACTCATCCTTGTTGTTGATTTGAACTTGGAAAGAGCGTCAACAACGAGAAAGACCGTTTACAATCATCGATATGAATAAAGTCATTTGCTGCTAGCAAAGTTTACAGCTACAAGTACAAACACTCTTCACAAAAGTACTGATAATCTAACACAATCATCGTCATCATTATTATTATGAGCATCATCATCGTGGTTATCATCATTGCTAACGTGTTTGTTTACGTCGATGTTTCGGCAGCACGGGACACAGTGCAACTCACAGTGCAACTCAGCACATCAGAAACATGCTTTTAGCAGCATGGCATTTTTAAAAAAAGGAAAGAAAAAAGTAACAATAAAAAGGCATAAAATGTAACCGCAGCTCATATTTACAAACATTGGCCGTTACTAATTTGGCCTGTTTTGGTATGGAGTTCATCTTGTAAAATTCTGGATCGTTCTCTTACTCAAATCAGCTTATACAGTATGTGCTGAAATAGGTGTCAGCAAAAAAAAAAAAAAAGCGCAAACAATTAATTCTCATTGTGACAATGCTATGAAGTGTGTACGTTAAGGCCTCACTGTGGTCTTTGAAATACAAAAATACACAGCTAAAATACTACATTTACAAATCTCTTGTAATGTTACTACAATGTAACTACAATACAAACTAGATCTATTTGTCTAATACAAAAGGTAAACATGAATTAGAATGAATAACTATAGAAAACGAATGTCATTCTATTAAAAAAAAATACATTCCCTTGTCAGGACCCTTTAAAGACTGACTGCAGCCATTTAACAATACTAATTCTTCTACACAGTAGTGTCCATAGGTTTGTCTGTCCCACTGGAAACAACACTGACTGGTAGAGGATCTGTGCTGTCACCTTTCTCTGGGGATTTAGCCAATCCCTGCTTTTCTTCCTGCTGTCCTGGGTTCTTATTGGCTGAATGTGAACTGCGATCCTCCGCAATGTCATTGTCATTGGCTTGAGGCTTGGAGGAGATATTGGTCAGTGCTCCAGGATGAGTTTTCATATGGCCCTGTAGAGTGGAGACACAACACAATAGAAATTTAGTCTAGTCTTCATATGACACCAACAAAATCATTGAATTTGACATGTAAATCCACAACCCTCTCCTCTCCATCTTCAACTCTTACCTTAAGTCCGCTACGGCTGGCGTATGCCTTTCCACACTGGGAGCAGCTGTAGGGCTTGTCTGGGCGAGGAGGCTGGGTGTGTGGTGCTGGTGCTGGGACAGAAGGTAAGGGGTTCTCTGAAGGCTTTTCTGGTACGCCATGACCCTCCTCCATTGGAGTGTCCGTCTCCGGCTCTGGATCCAACACTGGCAAAGGCTCTCTGGGTGTGGTGCTCTCACTCTTGCCTTTGCTTTGGGCAGCATCTCTCTCATGTGCCTCCTGTGGAACGCTGCCACAGGCCTCTTTGCCTGCTTCAGGGGTAGCTTTGGGACTGGCAGGTGGGGTGAGGGCAGGTGAGGGATTTGCAGCTGGGGGTTTGGGGTTAGAATCAGAACTTGTGGTGGGTTTGTCTGTAGAGCAGGGTTCATCATTATTAACAACTCTATGCGGCGTATCATTTTCTACTACAGGCTTCGAAACACAGAGGGAGAGAGGGGTGTCCTCTGGCTCTGTGTCTTCGTTCACTATAGCTGAACGAGAACTAGCTAAGGGTGCTTTCAAAGGGCTGGTGCTGCCCAGGTCAGCATGGGTCTCCTCCTCAGAGTTCATGGGACTAGCATCAGCCTGAGCGTTGTCTCCCAGACGCAGGGGGTCCTCAGCTCCTACTGAGGGGGGATTATTGGTCAGGGGTGGGCTAACACTGGGTGTTGAGCCTTCTGACTCTTCTGTCTTCACAGAAGTGGCATCAGCAGCTAAGAATTGCTTAGACGTGGACCCTGAGTTGAGAGCATCCATTGGAGTCTTGGAGCTTGTTGTTAAGGCCAGAGGAAGGAGTTGCTGGCCATTAGATGGAGAGCCTATGGAGTCGTTCTCACCATCATTGAAGACGGCATTCTGCATTTCTGCACCATCTTCAGCAGGCATATCTTCATCAGGTGGTATTTGTCCTCCAAGATGCAAGCGGATATGATGCTGAAGAACCAAGGCATTGGTGAACTTGCGTGGACACAATGGGCAGGAGTTCAAGGCACGTGAGTTGGCCGGCCTTGCACGATGAGTGGCCAGGTGGGCCCTAAGGCTGCCCTTCGTGGAGAAGGAACGACCGCACAGCTTACAAGGGAATGGGCGCTCTCCAAGATGTGTGGCTTGGTGTAAACGCAAAGCTCTGGGACAGCTGAGGACACGCAGACACACTCCACACTGATTAGCAGCCTGGGCAGTGGGCAGGGAAGGGGTAGTTGTAGTGCCAGAACCTGAGACTCCCTGGCTGGTCACTAGTCCAGCAGCATTGGTGCTTGGGCTCAGGCCAAGAGCAGCCAACATTTCCCTGCGATAGGCACTGGAGGTGGTGGTCAGGTCTTGGCCATGTGTGTCCCCATTTGTTTCAGCAGGGATTTGTGAGGAGGTGGAGGAAGAGGATGAAGAAGAGGCACCTCCATGTGGCTGTTTTTCAAGCTTTTGTACCAGGCGCTGCAACTTGGAGGTGTCTGAGGTCTGGGTAGACGTGGTGGGAGAGGATGAAGAGGGGGAGGAGGCTGAAGGTTTGGGGAAAGGTGGAAAGGGGAATGGTAGCTGATGAGGTGAAGTGAGGTGGGAGGTGGATGGATGACCTGGCCGAAGAAGTGCAAGGTGGTGAGGGGATGCACCTCCAGGGAAGAGAATCTTGGGGAGGTGGGCCAGTTGAGAGTATGGGGAGGTTGTATGGATGGCAGAGTGAGGAGGCGTGTTTTCATCAAATCGCTGCTGCTTTGCTCCTTTGAATTGGCTGCCCATGGAGGAAGAGGAAGACGAGGAAGACGAGGAAGAAGGCAGTACAGTGCTCGATGCGCTGGCAGCAGCTGCAGCTGACGCTCTGTTCAGTTGTAGCAGTGAATGAGCTGTGGACAGCAAAGCCATGTCCACTGTGGGGGGCAGAGGTAGAGAGGAAGCTGAGGGCCGAGTGGACGTGCCAGACAGGAATCCTAAAGCCATGTTCTCAGTCATCCCTGGAATGCTTCCTTTCACTCCATTAAATGGCTCGTCATCGTCAGCCCGACGTTTTCTCCTTCTCTGGATGGCACCAGAGGCAGGACCACTCTGCATTTGCTCCGACAGAGCTGGGGGCAGCAGGGAGAGGGACAGCTCTGGGTTCTGCTCTCTGTGTCGCAGGAAATGAGCTTTGAGGTTCCCTCTGGTTGTAAAACGGCTCAAGCAGACTGGACACTGGTAGGGCCTTTCACCTGTATGTGACCTCAGATGGATCTGGAGTGATGAATCACTACTTAACACCTTCCCACAAAAACGGCACACATGTTGAGGTCGTCCGGATGAGGAGGCAGAGCCCAGAGAGGAACTAGGCTGGAGATCCTGGGAATGGCTAGTGGTAGGAAGGGGAGGAGTTGGAAAACTGATACCATTGCTATGACCAAAAGAGGAGGTGTTGGATGATTTCTCGTGGAGGTAGCGCGGCGGTAGGCCCAATGACAAGGACAGAGGGTGTAGGGAGGCAACAGAGGAGCTGAGAGTGGATGAAATAGATGAGGAAGCTAATGAGGAAGAGGTAGAGGAGGATGGAGGTCTGCTGCCATTAACATTGGAAGCACCTGATTTGGAGACGGGTGGCTGGGGGAAGAGGGAAGATGGAAGTCCAGTCAAAAGCGATGAGGCTGTGGTTACTGGTGTGGCAGTGGATGGATGCGATGGTGACAAAGATGCTGCTTCAGTAGACTTCTGGTTGCTGTCACCATTAGCATGTGTATTATTATCTTGACCAAAAACAGCCCCTCCAAGCTTTAGAACGTGCCTACAGATCTCTTCTGTTATCTGCATCTGGTGGATTTGCCTCTGTTGTAAGACCCTTAGCTCCTCTAGGAGTACTGCCAGGGTCGGTGGCACCTGGATCTGTCCCTGCTGCACTGGAGAGCTGGAGGCCTGCTGCTGACCTGGACTGGAGCTGTCACGAGGAAGCACACACTGAGAAGAGGAGGAGGAGGAAGAGGAGGAGGTAGTGGTGGTGGCTGAGCTGCCCATCGGTGGGGAGGTCATGGTGGAGTGAGAGTTTCCTTGGTGGGACAGGCTGTGGGAACCTGAAGTTTGACCTAGTGGAGGAGGTGAGTGAGTCTGGGATGACAGTGAGGGGTGAGGAAAATCTGGGGAGAGAGAAGAGTGGGTGTTCGGGAGGGAGGTGGTGAAGGGGGCAATGTGGCTGGGCCAGTGAGGTGGAGGCGAGCTCTCGCTGGGCAAAGAGGGCGCGTGGAGCCCACCAGGGGATGGGCGAGGGGCCAAAGGCGGCTGGCAATCTTGGAGAGAGGTGGGGGATGAGGATGAGGAGCCTGATGAGGTCACTTCTGAGCCAAGAGATGTGGATGGTGACTTCATGCTCAGGTGGTCATCTGAGGATTGACAGAAAAAGAAAGAATAAGAGGATTTTAAAAACTTTGTTTCTTTGCAGGGGCATTGTTATGCAATCTCCATCAGCACAGATATCCAGGTATGTAAATCCATTAAAACTTTCTACTTCAGTTACAGAGTATGTTTATTTTATTGCTTCCAGTTATTGTTTACAAATTTAGCTTGCAAAATTTGTGTGCATACCAAAAGATCCTGTTACAACTTCAAACGAAATGCCTGCTAAGAAATTGCCTTGAACAAAAAAAATAAACAAGTGAGAGAAACTCTATGAGTCTTTGTAATGTCTTGTCTCAATCTGTGCTCTCCGGAGCAAAACTCCTCAAACATCTTGCACACACAAAAAAGCTTACAGACCACCTTGCTGCTATGGCAACACATTTTAGAGGACAATGGGCATCACCAAGACAACCCATAACCCCTCTTAACCCACCCCCTCCCCATAGCAGTTACGTCTTTCATCTCCCTATTCACCCTTCCCCCCTTACGTCACAGTGGAGGTCAAGGGTCAGGCCACGCTAAGGGTTCTGGGCACTGTCCAGACACTCTGATTGGTCAACTAATCTGACCTCTGCTGTTCGGGGGTCAAATTCTTTCAGAATCTTGAGCACAGAGTGAGAAAGAGTAAAGAGAAAAAGAAGGGGGGAGGGTAACAACAATGGAGAGACAAACTAACTATTCCCTCCTGGAGAGATATAGTGATGGAATGAAAGACTGTACCTCTGTGACATTCCTTCCTTGTGACTTATAAACAAATCTAAATGTGCAGGAAGCAAAAATAACCCCCAACACTAAATTTTAACTTTGTGGAAGTTTACCTGCAGACTAGGTGCGTGCACTTGAAGATATAACTCATTGCGACACAAAACAAGTGTGAGAGCAATCTCTCTAACGCCTCTGAATCTCTTTTTCCCATCCATCTGAGCCCCCCACCTCCCCTCCCAAGTGTGTAGGGGTATACAGTCAATAGAGCTGGGGGGCAAGAAAGAGGGAGGAAGAAAGGGGAGGGAAGGTGGAAAATGGGGGAAGAGGGGTGCATAAGAGAAAAAAGCATGGACGAAGAGCAAAAGAAGAAGAGAATAGAAGGGTGGAAGATTAATCTTTACCAAAAACACTGCCTTCCCTTCCCCCCACCCATGCACCTTATTGTTAACAAATAAGAGAGTGCTCTATACTAATCAAAGACCTCCAGCAGGCAGTGCTGAGCAGCCTGTTGGTTTCCTAGAGGACGAACAGCACATGAAAATGGCCACAGATGTATGTTAGTTAATCCTACTCTATTCACTTCACAGGGACAAGTTTATTGGCCCCAACCAAAGTGCCTAAGGCCTCCATTTAGTGGGGCCCATTACAGTGAATGACAAAGCAGGAGGGGTTTCTTTAGTTGACAAACTTAGATCTTAAACTTTTTTTTTGTCAGTTAAATCAGGTGCGTTTGTTGGAATGTGGCCATGCATTAATAAACGTGTGAAAAATGACGAGAAACCACACAATAAATACACAAATCACGTTCATGTCTGAGCACAAACATTTGCTTTTGTTAAGTTCTTTGAAGATTTAAACATGCAGTGATGAGCACCACTAGGTTGCAGGATGGTTGCCCCCTTTCAAGGAATTCAAGACACACACACACACACACACACACACACAAAAAAACACATGCACACTTGTAAAGATGTTTTCTCACCGTGAGATAGCAGCTTTGGGCCCCCCGGATCCGCGTTAACGAGATGCTGGGGTCGCTTCTGCTTCCGGCGTGACATGATTCACGGCGAGTCCGTCAGAGAGGGGGGCATCAGTCGGTTGAATGGCAGTCTAGGCACGTTTTTTGCGCACTTGGAAGCGCTCCTGTAACCATCCAAGCATCTAAAGTTAAAAAGTCGCGCAAATCCCGCAAGCCCTGGGATAAAAAGTAAATTTCAAAACATGTGTAAGATCACTTGTAAATGTAAAAAAGAGTTTCTTTTGTGGAAGAAAGTCAAAAAATAGGACATGGGTGTTTGCAAATCCGCAGGTCTGCACCGTGTCATATGAAGCTGCCGTGTGTGTGGCTGTTTTCTAAAGTCTCTTCTCCCCCAAAAAACTTGTCCAATTTGCGCCCCTCCTCTCCCACTGCTGCCCCGCTGCATGCACATACAGGGAACACACACACACGTAGAAACGCACACCATACACACACACACACACACACACGCCATACACACACACTCTCTCTCTCACACACACACACAGAACCTCTCCTTGTTCTTCAATGATATTTGCATTTCAATGGCGTGTAACACACAGCCTCCCTGGTTCTCTCTCTTTCTCTTTCTCCACCAGCTTTATTTTTTCTTTACACACTCACGCAGCAGCTATAAACTTTCAATAAAACATGACAATTAGGTGTCAAAGCCGTTGGACGCCTAAAAACAAATTTAAATGAGAGCTAAGAATTGGTTTTATTTGTAAATATAAATGTTTTATCATCAACTGGGGTGATTAAAATAATCCTGGATCAAAATTAGGGTGCGTAAAAGAAGTCAAACAGGTGAATCATCAATCAGGTGACCCCTCAGGTGTACTGCACCTACTGTCTAACTCTCAGCTAGGTGCATTAATATTCACAATCATAGCCATAATAATTGGCTGGCAGGTGGTTTCCGTCAACAAGAGTCAAAAATCCGCCTTCCCAGTGGTGTTATTGTGCCGGATGACGAGTGAACAGGCGATATTTCTCCCCTTTGATTTTCATAGGGCCAATTATGAGCAACAGAGCAGTGAGTGGCTGTTGTGTGCAAGTGGGGCCACACAGCCATTCCACATGCATGCATGTATTTCGTGTGTTATCACCAAGCGTATAATACACCCTCCCTCCCTCATCCCCCTCCACCACCACCTCCTCCCACCACCACCCCCTCCAAAAAAAGCATCTTACACTGGAGCTCTATTTAAAAGGCAGAGAATAGATGGGAATCTTTGACAATGGCGTGCTGGACACAGTTGAGTGAGCATCTCCCCTCTCTCACTATGAACCCCCGGATCCACTGCTGCACAGCACAATACCCCTCTTTCACCCCCCGCCTTTACTCCTGTACCACGTGGAGAAATGGATAAAAGAGGGGGAGAGAGAGAGAGAGAAAAAAGAGGGAGGAGGTGTATGAGGAGGAGGGGGGCATATTTAAGTAGGTGTCTCACATTATACGTATATCCACCCAAAGGCTGTGCAAGAAAATGGGGCATTATTTGATTAGGGGGAAACAAATGGCTGCTCCATAAAGTGTTTGACTTCATCCACGCTCATTTGCATCACCTGGGGAATAAATAGAAAACTCCAGGTGTCATATTCAGTAGTTAAACTCAGATTCTTAGCAATCACACATTATAAAAACACTCTAATAAGTCCTGACTTTTAAAAAGTCAGTTAAAGTTGTTTTATTATCAACATATAAATACCAAAAATTAGTCTACATGCAGAATGGCTCGTGGACGTTTTTTTTTTTGTTAAATAGTAAGTAGGTTATTTAATTAATTTTTTGATTATTATTATTATTTATTGTTTCCTTTGAAGCAACAATACAACCAATACATAAAAGATACATGACAAACATACTGAAATATACAGACAATACAACACAATTATGAAAATACAGCGGAAAACCAGGTAAGAAATACATAAAGAAAGACATGAAAAGATAAGTAAAATAAATATATAAGAATATATGTAAAAAAAAGTGTTAATAGTTATCTATCATCATCTATCCACCGTTGGACACATTTAATGATGTAATATTGGCTCAAAAAAATATTAATTATTCAATATATATATTTATAAAATTAATTTAAAAAAAATTCTTATTTATATATTTATTTATTTATTAGATACCAGAAATAATACTTTGATCCCCTGGGCTCCCATGGCTCAGGCCCAGAAATCTCGAGTAGCGGTCAGCCAATCAGATTACAGTATTCATACAGCGTCACCTGCTGCTACCTGTAGAGGGAAGAACAAGCTGGTATGTTGCTGCTTATGTTTCGTGATTAACCATGAAAATAACGGGTTAATTTGCGTTATCGCACTCAGGGCTTACACTAACAGTTCAAGTTTAACAAAGATAATAGTTAAAAATAGTTAAAAATATATAGTTTCAAAAGCAGCCGTTAAACAAACTCAACAGTTTGGCAGTTGAGGTAGCATTAAGGTAGCTAATGTTAGCTAACTGAAGCTGCATACGTACTTTCTCATACAACCAAGTTATGATATTTTCAGCATTCAGTTTTCATTTTTTATTTATTTTTCTCATTGATAATTAAAAACAAGTGAGTGGGAATATTACATCAAATTGCTATATTCATAGTTAGAGGAGTTAACTAGCCACAACCTATGCTACAGCGTAGCATTATTGTTATTTAATGTGGGTTAACTAATAAAACATTCAATTTTTATAACAACCATGTTGGTAATCTTGGCTGAAAGTTTTCTAAATTTAACCAGACAAAAGTATTTAAATGTATCCATTGGCTCCAGCTCTTAATTTTTAGCATTTAAAAGCCAAATATTTAGGTTATTTATTTGGTAAGATCAAGAGTCTAAATATTTCTTCTCTGGTGTCTGAAGATGACCAATATAACACTGATTTACCCCACGAAACGTGATCTGAAAGATATACTCAATGATTAAAATAGAGAAGTAGACGCAAGAAGGTTCTGGGTTCAAACCCGCCAGTTTGAGGCTTGGATTGGGACCTTTCTGTGTGGAGCCTACATGTTCTCCCACAGTCTAAAGAAGGTTTAAAGTGTAATTGGTGACTCTAAATTGCAGATAGGTGTGAGGGTTGAACTGTTGAATTGCCCCGTGCCCGATGCCATGGCTGGGACTTGCTTCAAAGAGCAAAATTCAGACAAACCCACAAAAACTGTAGAGATTTTATACCAAACTTGATGATTTCGAATGTCCAAATGTCACCACATAGGCACAGCAATTCTTGAGATTTAAGAGCCTCTTGGTCCCAGATTTATTTGTGAACATTCAGTTAATCGCTTGCCTTTTCTCCATAAATGTGCGTTTCCACAGCTACGACCATGTCTCTCTGCGACGACACACTCCTGTGCAACTTCCCGAAGTGTCGGATCAAGCTGAATGGCTTCGCTTGGGTCACCGCTTGCTCTCACGTTTTCTGCGATCAGCACGGGTCCGGCGAGTTCAGCCGCTCTCCCGCCATCTGCCCAGCCTGCTCTTCTGCGCTGTCTGGGAAGCTGGACATCGTGAGGACGGAGCTGTCGCCCTCTGAGGAGTACAAAGCCATGGTGCTGGCAGGTTTGCGCCCAGACATAGTTCTGGACATCAGTTCCCGTGCTTTGGCCTTCTGGAGCTATCAGGTCAAATATATTTCTGTCTGCGTGTCTTGAAATGTAAAACAAAGTCAAAGTTGTCTTATCCTTTCCTATAAAACACCCAGCTTGTCAGTCTCTTCTATAAACAGGTCCATCAGGAGCACATGTATCAGGAGTACAGTCTGTCACAGGCCGAGGGACAGCTCAAGCAGATGGAGAAGGTGTTGACTCAGCAGAACCAGAGCAGAGAACTCGAGCTCACCGCCATGAGAGGGGAAATCAGCTCCCTGAAGAAAGTAAACCACATTTCTCAAACTCAGATTTATAAACGTCACATCTGAAAAAGACAAAAGACAGTTACCGTAATGACTTGGTTAGTTCACTTTGCTCAAACATGACCTGCTAAGAAATACTGTTGCCATCCTGTAATGTGTTAACACCCGAGATAAGATTGTACAAAAGAACTGAGGGTGGATGTGACAGAGGAGCAGGTCCTGGAAACAGAAACAGGAGCAGCACACCTCATATTGCTAATGAATCTGATCTTAATATGTGCTCACGGCCTTTAAATCTTAAGTTTTAGTTACATATATAGAAAGTTAGACACAGAAGAAGCTATAGAAATGTATAAAATCGTGTTTCCTTCAGGTGATGGAGGATTATAAAAGGAAGTACAGCGAGATATCTGAGAGGCTGATGGAGAGGAACAGGCAGTACCAGAAACTACAGGGGCTGTACGATTCTCTGAGGCTGCGCAACATGGTGGTGGGTGTGGGGGAAAGAGACACGCTGCCACAACTGGGACATCACAACTTCAACACGGGTAAACGCAACAGTTTGAACTCAGATTTGTGTCTTTGTCCGGTGTTGACCGTCTGAGGGTTGAATGCTTTTATTAAATCAGTTGTACCCGCACTGATTAATGAGAACAGGAAGGAAGCGAAGGAGAGAATAGTGTTAAATGGCACAAAGGAAGACACAGCTGTAGATGTTTTGTCAAGAAGTGGTCATCAAGAAAGAACAGTAGGAGTAATGAGCTGATTGTCTACGTAAGGGAATTTTACTCGGTATAACAATGAGAGACATCCGTCAACCTCCCGTGTGTGTGTGTGTCACCCAGGGGTGGCTCAGCCGTCAACTCCCCAGAGGAGCCCTCAGTTCCTCTCCGCGGGCAACGACGGGGACAGCAGATTCTTCTCCTGCCTGGAGGCTGACGGAGCTAAGACCTTCTTCCAGTTCAGCTCACCCGCCAGAGAGAGAGGCCGGCCTTTCATCAAGAAGTACTGAGACAGGAACAGGTTTCAAAGCGACTGTAAAACACCAACTTAACTGCATCTATTTATACATGCTAACAAAGCGTTCAGTTGTTTTTGTATTAGTTTAGTTGGTGTGTTTGTTCAAGTGCATTATCCTAGTATTTATTGTCATTTTTTTGAACTATTAATTTGTTTTTGGCTTAAAATATGAAACACTGGAGTGAAAACCAATAATTTTAGTCCTGGACTCCACTTAAGCACAAATTTGTGTTAAGAAGTACTTTGTCGACATAAATATTCTGCCTTGCCTGCCTTGCAGTCTTCTAATGTAAATGTAGAGTGTAAACTTCACCTGTTTCTTGTCAAAAACAGACAAATTAAAGGTATTAATGTAATCAGGAGGACTCCACCATGGTTCTTTCAGTATTTTCATGCGTGATTAGTATCTGAAAAGGATAAGGGGTTAGTCTAACCCTAACGTAATCAAAAGCAATGGGTGATACAGTAACCATATAGTACTGACTGACTGCGGCCTGCCATACACACCGTGAACAAACTGATATGTGATGTTGCACAACGCACACAATTTGCAGCAATCTGGGCAAAACCTGAGCATGTTGGTTGTTAGTATAAGGAGACCCGCTGAGCTCCTGAGTTGGATATTGTGAATAAAGAGGAAGTTTTTCTCTGCGTAATAAACAAAGCGAATGCATGTTGTTAAATGGATGTAATGCCACTCGTGCATGTTTGGAGCCCCCTGCTGGCCCTGCTGTTTTGAGACACCACGCAAACAATGTGATTAAGACAAAAGGATTTTCTTTTTTCAGGGTAAACTTGAGACACATTTTGACATCACATTGTCATCATCATCATCATCATCATCATCATCATCATGTTCATTTTACCAAAAAAAGTCCACGTCATCTCCACAACAAGAGAATACAAAAAAGAAATATTTATAAATATAAACAAACGGTCTCTCTACGACAAAGTAACGGGGTAACATCTATTTACAAAACAACACATAAAACAGGCACAGACTTTGGAAACTTCACACTTCCTTAATCATCCAAACTCTTCTTCAAAATCCAGGAAAAAACAAAAAAAACAAAGAAAATTTGGTCCTCTTGCTTCTTGTTGAGCTCATTCGCTCTGCGGCTTGTAGCTGACGGAGGCAGCGATCTGACTTTGGACGTTTTGTTTCTTGCCGTTGACGATGAGGAGCAGAGGAGAGTCCACTCGTATACTTCTGAAGTCAAACGACTGCCGGAGAGAGGAAAGAGAGACACATGGTATTTAGAGACATAGAGTCATAAAAAGTAAGATGATTCTATACGTGTTGAACTGAACACATGAAACTGACCTCGTCTTTATGTGTTATGCTGTTTCGTTTGACCTGAGGTTCAGGAATGACTACCGTGTCTCCTATCAGGACGCCCCAGCTGTCCGCTGTGTTGTATACCATCACTACTATACACGTCTCCTCGCTGTCCACCATGCCAAACGTACTGCAGAAAAGAAAATCCATTATCATATCAAATATAAGCATCCAAATAAGTGAACTATTACTGATAAAATATAAAAACTCACAAGGCCATGCGACCCTCAGAGGCCAGGCTGAACACCACCTTGCCCAGGGCGGCCACTCCGGAGTTGAGACCGTGCGTGAGGGAGGAAAGAGTTCGAGGCTCCAGGCTGCCGACGCGTCCTGTCGGAGAGCGGAACTGAGGGGAGGAGCAGGGACCCAACGCCGACGTGCTGAGGTTAGAGAGCATCGTCCGTAACCGCCGCGCCTTCACCTTCCCCTGAGGAGACGGAGAAACTGAGAGTAAGGGCTAGAACACGAGATGTGACTGAGCTTTGCTGCCACCATGTGGTGGAAAATGTAATCATCTTATGACGACGTAAGCGAACCTTGTTCTGTATGAGTTCGGTGACTTTCTTCAGATACTCCAGCAGCTGTTTCTCCCTCTCTGGAGGCTCCTCCCAGCCCGGGTCGAGCGCGGCGGCTCGGCTGTAGCCACCGAGCGCCGACCCGAACATCTCCTCGTACTGGAACAGAGTGGATCGGTTGAAATGCAGCTCCGGGTAACAGGAGGCAGCTCTTTCCACTTTCTCCTACAGACGGAGGAAGAGAGGAGTTAAATATTAGTGCCAGTAGTGCTGATGGATTTAAAAAAACATGTTCAGTGCTCAATACTCACAGACTGTGCGTAGGCACTTAGAGCTTGTTGAGACAACTGTGGATTCTGACCGCAGGTGAAAAACAGAGACACGTAGGCATTTCCCAAGATATCTGTGAAGACAATGACATAAAGTTTTAGTGTGCGGGAAGTGTACGGACAAAAGATTTGGTGGAGGCGCAATCCAGATCATCCACACACTCATTCATGAATCTGAAGCGTCAAAGAAAAAGAGCAGAGCAAATCAAGAGGTCATTTGCCAACCCTTTTTTTTTTGGAGCGATGGGCGACCAATTTACATATTTTATGGCAGATCTGGCTTAAATTTTTACTTATTTTGAGCATGTGGATCTGCCTTGTAGATTTAGATTCAGCCAAATTATATTTGTTTGTTCGGTTTTGGAGTCCGATCAGATCACAGTGAACCCGACCACCTCATATCAGGCTCATTAGATTCCTGCGGGCAGCAGACAACGCGATGACAATGAGCCTCATTCATAAATGTTTTTCTTATGATGCTTCTAATAATAGCCGTGTTCAAACTATTCCTAAGAATAAATATGATAACTCAACATCTGGTTCAAACAAACAAAGCTGACACTACCTTACTCTGCCATACTGGCTTACTGGCAACAAACTAAATGATTTTACTCAACTCAACTTTAACTCTGGATCTGTGTAACAAACAGAGAGAAAGACTGCACACCGACTACCCAGACACTCTACTCACACCAGGATGTCCCGTCTGTGACATCCAGCTGGACGGCTTGCCGTGCCATGTCCACACTCTCCAGCACCTGCTTGCTGTGCGCGTCGCTGTCCGCCGCTGGCAGCTGTCTCAGCACCATGGACAGGTTGCGTAGAGATACTTTGTTCTTGCTCTACAGAGGTGGAAGATGAAGCACAAGACAGATTAGTTACTCTGTAAAAGAAATTTCACTTCATTTCCTGAACATCTAGGAATGCGCGTACCTGTTGCAAGGCTCCAGTGAAGCAGTTCTTGGCACCGATCAGGTCTCCTTTCTTCCAGTACTGCTCCCCTAACGTGTTCCAGCCATCTACCAGGCCAGGCTCCAGCTTCACGGCGCGGGAAAGGCACACTTCTGCTGCAGCGCTGAAGTCAGGGGCTACGTTCAGACACCTGCCCTTCTGCAGCAGGAACTCCACCGTGTCTTGAAAATGATCTGCGGGAAGCCGTAAAAAAAAACCACAGAGGTTCAGTGAGCGCAACTGATATTGTGCAAATTAAAAGGCTGAAGCGCTGCTGTGTAAACACAACGCTCACCTTCTTTCTCCTCCAGCTTCTTCAAAGTCTTTTCTATCTCCTGTGCGACGTCGCTTTGTTTCCTCCCGGCTTCCTCCACGCTGTGAGTCTCAAAATAGCAATCTCTGAAATTATACAGTTCATCCACGAGCTCCTGTAACGGGAGCGCAGAGAGAAGGAGGAGGGAAAAAATAGATTGTGAATACTTAAGAGACTTAAAAATAGATCAAAGGCACATTTCCTGTAGTACAGTGCCAATTAGTTATAAATCAGTAACACAGTAACTTTTCTATGCTGTATTTTCAGTTTGGTCTTTTATCATATTATAAAAAATTCATAACTTTTAAATCAGGGATGCAATGATAGGCTTGGGGTTATTTCCATCTTTGTTCTTCGTGTTTTCACAGTCGACCAAACATTATGAAGACGAAGACAAGGAGTCCAAAAGAAATATTGGAAACTAAGAACTGAAAACTGTAAATTTGAATTATAAAACATTAAATTTTACACATCAGAATCAGTTTATTTATCACGATGAGACAGTCTGTGAAAATATATTCTGCAGCTGTGAGAAAATAACCACAAATACTGTCAGGGTTATCTGGTCTTGGGAGCTTTTTTTTTAATCTTTTAATTAGGTTTTATGAAAGAAGCTAGTGAGTTGCATGATGGGAATTGGTGTTTTTGGTGCTGTCGAACACACAATCTGAACATGCACTGATTTTATTTCTTGATGTGATCAGAACTTTCTGGACTTAAATGCATCAAAAACTAAAGAACTCATTACTGAATTTTAGACGCGTGCGCTAAGGGATGAAGAAAATGTGGAAATTGTCACATCGTACAAGTATTTGTGGACTATTTCTGATGATCATCTTAAATCTGATGTGAACACTGAGCCTATTGAGAAACGGGGGCAACAGAGACTTCACCTTCTTTGAAAAGTAAATTCATTCTGTCAGTCCGACCATCCTCTGTCAGTCTAAGGATCTAAACTCCTTTCCTGTAACCAACAAATCCTCCGTAAAGCATCAAGTATTTTGCCTTCTTCTGGACACATTCTTGCAAGCGAATTTTCTCTTTTGAAATCAGGGCGGTGCACCTGCTTGTAAAACTAACCGATAACGCCATCTGATTGCTGAATGCTCTGTATTCTTGAACCATTATCACTGTTTTATCAGCTTTTATCTTTATCTTGTCCTTTTTGTAGTTTATTTATCAATTATTTATAGACTTTTCCACAATGAGCTGCCTTGTGGCATTAATCTGTACGTTTGTAAGTTTGTGTGTGTGTGTGAAGCTGCTCCAAACGTATTGATTAATTAGTTATTAATTACTAGAGTTGTTTTGAATTTGAATTTAAAAACATGTATTAGGCTTTCAGGTGCATTAAAGTCTTCAGGCACACATCTGGTGACTCAGCAAGAAGTAGGATGGATGCAGCCACAGCAGCATGCATATTAAAAGTCGTTTTTTTGGCAGTTTAACATAAAATAAAATGTAAGGAGGTCACTCTGAACATAAAACAACATAAAAACATCACGCTGTATTTAATATGAAAGCTGAACTCTGACAGAAGCTCTGTTAGCGTGACAGTTGCAGCCAGTTGTTATAGTAACGAGCGTTTCTGGAGAAGACCAACAAGACAAAACACGACACGAACCTCGTGAGAGGTCAACGAAACACGAAGGCTCCTGACACTTGCTGTATTTAAATATTAAT
The DNA here is from genome assembly GCA_946959425.1 of Argyrosomus regius. NCBI lineage: Eukaryota > Metazoa > Chordata > Actinopteri > Sciaenidae > Argyrosomus > Argyrosomus regius. The sequence continues at coordinate 8,218,178 of OX336903.1, forward strand.
GTGACATAATTCAGATTAAATACCTTCATAATCTGCAGCTCGTTTTTGTCTTTCACAGGCTCAGCACTCTTCTCGTCCTCCGCCATCTTGGCTCTTAGCTCGTAGCTACAGAGTTACAATGAAGAAGAAGAGCGGCTGCTGGAGCAAGACGCCTCAAAGCTACGAAACGAGTATTAAATATGAGGTTATAATGTTAATAAAGTGACAGAGAGTCATTTCTTGTTTGGAAATAGCACGAATGTAATTATTGTTATTTTTTTAGCACACAGGAAACAGGCTTTTAATTTCAGCGACATCGGAAGTTGGAGTAGTCCGTACCTAAAATGAATCCGACAAATGGGAAGTTCGGTTCTTTTTAGGGAGTCAGATCATTTGACTCAGCTCACCAAGAAGAGTCGGCTCTGAGTGAAATGGGTTGGTGAGTGAGAGTGAAAATGGTTGGTGTTACATCTTCCATTTTTAATATAAGAGGGGAGTCAGATTGTGACAGATGTAAAATGTAATCTGACAAAATCTGACTCCCCTCCTTTTTTCCTCTCTGTTACCACTAGTTACAAATAACTTTATACATAAGTAGCAGAGGTCACAATATGCCAGCAGAGTGAAAATGGTTGGTGTTACATTATGATTTTTTAATATAAGAGGGGAGTCAGATTGTGACAGATGTAAAATGTAATCTGACAAAATCTGACTCCCCTCCTTTTTTCCTCTCTGTTACCACTAGTTACAAATAACTTTACACATAAGTAGCAGAGGTCACAATATGCCAGCAGAGTGAAAATGGTTGGTGTTACATTATGAATTTTTAATATAAGAGGGGAGTCAGATTGTGACAGATATAAATTGTGACCCGAAAAAATCTGACTCCCCTCCTTTTTTCCTCTCTGTTAACACTAGTTACAAATAACTTTATACATAAGTAGCAGAGGTCACAATATGCCAGCAGAGTGAAAATGGTTGGTGTTACATCTTGCATTTTTAATATAAGAGAGGAGTCAGATTGTGACAGATGTAAATTGTAATCTGACAAAATCTGACTCCCCTCCTTTTTTCCTCTCTGTTACCACTAGTTACAAATAACTTAATACATAAGTAGCAGAGGTCACAATATGCCAGCAGAGTGAAAATGGTTGGTGTTACATTATGAATTTTTAATATAAGAGGGGAGTCAGATTGTGACACATGTAAATTGTGACCCGAAAAAATCTGACTCCCCTCCTTTTTTCCTCTCTGTTACCACTAGTTACAAATAACTTTATACATAAGTAGCAGAGGTCACAATATGCCAGCAGAGTGAAAATGGTTGGTGTTACTTATTGTACAGACAGACAGACCATCTTTATTGTCCCGCATGGAATTTGTTTTCAAAAGCCAGTGCATATACAATAACCACACCAGGCTATACAGAATATACATAAACCGATAACATTTCATTCAGGGGAGTCGAAAAATTCCACAACACCGGCTCGTTCACGACCGACACATTGGGGTGAGAAGGGTCTGCAGAGATGTGTCCTGCAACCGTACCACATCGTAAATTAATAGAGAGACTTCCATTGAGTAGTTTGTCGTTCTTACAATACAAATTTCACTGACACATTTATTATTTTTGTCACAATAAAATACCGACAGATTTATTCGCTTGCACAGCACCAGTCAGCCGGAACGTTCAATCTCTCCATTGCTGCTGCTCAGCCCGAGACTTATTCGCGGCGTACCAGACGTTTTTGGCTCCACCACAGGCGGACAGTGTTCAAGTGTTCAACTTTTGTCTAAACACCGTGTACCGGGGCCGGTGTCGGTGTTCGGTGCTGCTGTCATGTCGGACACATGGAGCAACATCCAGGCGCACAAGAAGCAGCTGGACTCTCTGCGGGAGAGGCTGCAGCGGCGGCGGAAGGACCCCGCACAACTGTCCGCAGGTACGTCCAAACAAACCAGCAGAGCAGCTACCAACCATCGTTTGTTATGAAGCAATAAACAGAGAAATCAGTTCGTCATTGAGTCCATAAGTTGTCAATAACTGTCCGTGTTTTGTTACCGAGAGCTCCGAGTAACAGCAACACAGTGGTGTCTTCAAATTGTCCACTTATACAAGGAAATAAGCAGATAATAACAGCAATCAGGCAGCTAATGGTTTAATTATTAATAGGCAAATGTTGTTTGATAACGTGTGGCTACTTCTAAAGTGATTCATGTTTGATAAAATAAGATAATAGTTTGGTTTTCTAAGAATTTCCAGCAAGTAAATTATTTACTTTGTTGATTTACAGTTAGAATCTGTAGGGACAGGGCTGTAAAATTAATTATATTAATTATTAATTCAATGTTTGGTGAGTGAAGTGTGATTTTCTCAGAGCGAAAGATGACTTCTTCACAGCGCTTTTTGTCGTTTGTTTGACTAAAAGTGGTAAATCATGAAATACAAAGAAAACTATCAGATATTAATGTTAGGATTGTTTCACAACTGCTGCGTATTCATTTTTGTTGGTGACTGATCTATAAATGAATTGCTTCCAGTCTTAATGAGATACTACGTTGTTACTGTCATGCTTTCTGCTAGTTATTATAGATATTACTCATTGATATGACTTATTTTTATCAATTAATTAGTCCAAGATGATGTCCTGCCTTTTAAATTGTTTGTCTCGTGCGTCCAACAGTCTGAAATCAAAAGATATTCAACGTTCAGTGACATTAAACAGATAAACACTTGATAAAAACAACTGGAATCAGGAACTGATTATCAGAAATGTTGGTTAATTTAGATTTAGTCATTTAGCTGACGCTTTTCAGGGAGCAATTTGGGGTTCAGTATCTTGCTCAAGGAGACTTCGACATGCAGACTGGAGGAGCCGGGGATCGAACCATCGACCATCTGATTAGTGGACGAACCTGCTCTACCTCCAGAGACACAGCCGCTGTTGATGGACTGAATTGTTCCAGCTCCAATAATTTGCTGTGCGGCTGCCTAACTGTATGTGATTTGATGTTGACGTTAGACAGAACGAAACACGAAGAACAGCAGAGTGTGTGTCACAACAAGATGTTGTCTTTGGTTTTGTGCCGTTTTTCTATACAGAAAAACATTTAGAAAGTTTAGTCGACTTGTAAATACTACAAAATATTGCTCAGCCATGTTCCAGGGAGTAACGAGTAAATCTTTTAAAAGATTTTTTTAAATGAATGAATGTCCTTGAACTTCCATAATTAGTACCTAAAATAGCAGAGTCATGTGATGATGCAAAGTGCGCTGTAATTTTATCACACAAGACTGATCATTTATGAAAGATTCTTTTAATCTGATATCTAAATGATCTGGAAATCTTGTCGAGCTCTTCAAAATAAAATAAGTCTGAACCTCTGTTGTCTCCTCTCGGTCAGACGGTGGAAGCAGCACAGAGGGTTCCATGGCCAGAAGTGACAGCCCGGCTCCGTCAGCGCCGCTGCACCCTCAGGAAGAGACGGAGAAACCACCAGACCCTGAGCTAGAGAAGAGACTGCTGGGATATCTCTCTGATCTGAGTCTTTCATTGCCAACGGACTCCCTTGCCATCACAAATGAACTCACTGTGAGTCTTAAACACAGAGATGCTTGTGGCAAAAGGTTTAGCTTTGTGCATGATCATATTAACAACTTCATGTTTTCTGTTTGATTCTCACTCACAGTCAGAAACAGCCGTCAGCCATGGATGCATCCAGAGTCTGCTGCTCAAATTCTCTGCTCAGGAGCTCATCGAGGTCCGGCAGCCCACCTCCGCCTCTTCCTCCACCACTTCCTCCTCCTCGATCGTGGTATCAGTGGACCACACGAAACTATGGGCCATGATCGGGTCGGCGGCCGGAGCCCAACGGAGCGGAGTCAAGAGAAAAGCGGAGGATCAAACACACCTCAAACGAGCCGCGGGCTTCTCGCCGTCGCTTCAGAGCTCTGCCTCTCCTCCGCACACTTCTTTCACCTCTCTGACGCCGGCTTCCTCCACGCAGCTGGCGGGGCCTTCGGCGTCGGGCAGCGGGGCGGAGAAGAAGGGCAGGAGCAGCAAAGGCCAGTCGTCTCATTTGGACATGGAGATAGAGAGCCTCCTGAACCAGCAGTCCACTAAAGAGCAGCAGAGCAAGAAGGTAGGTATCTCCTCGTGTGTAACCGGTTAAATTAAATGTAATAGGAGAGTTTAAAGACTGACGTGTTGTGGAATTTTGTTTGGGGAAGGCAGGCGTCAGCCTATCTCAACGTTGCCTTGTAAGCAAGGTCGAAGGAGCTGAATGCTGCCTTCCTAGACATCACAGCTAGCTGCTCATGTTCCATAACAATAGTCTAGAATGGGCTGACGATAACACTAACATGGGTAAATACATTCCCTTCAACAATTTCTGGGCGTATCGTATTTGTGGCGTTATCTGTCGGGGTTTAAAGTCTGACCGTCAGAATGAGTTGGCAGAACATGAGACCGACTCCGGCACCTCCTTGAACACTTTCTTTTCCTTCTGACCCGACCGTTGATCAGCAATTTCTCCGCTACGATTTTTTTATTTAGGTGAGCAGAGAGATTCTGGAACTACTTAATGCTAGCACGGCTAAGGAGCAGTCCATCGTGGAAAAGTTCCGGTCTCGCGGCCGGGCTCAGGTCCAGGAGTTCTGCGACCACGGGACCAAAGAGGAGTGCGTGCGCTCCGGGGACACGCCTCAGCCATGCACCAAATTACACTTCCGGTCAGTGTTCTTTAACATTTTAAAACGTTTCTTGTCTTCACAGCTGAATTCTTTCTCTCTGGTGCCTTCAGGGCAGTGTCACCTTTCATCTTTCTACTACAGACTATCAAATAAACATGTTCATGCAGCTGGTTTCACTTTGTGTTGCATGTTTTCTCATTCAGTCGCATCATCAACAAGCACACGGACGAGAGCCTCGGCGACTGCTCCTTCCTCAACACCTGTTTCCACATGGACACCTGCAAATACGTCCACTATGAGATCGACAGTCCTCCAGAGGCCGAGGGGAGCCTGCTGGGGCCCCAGGCCGGCACCACGGAGCTCGGACTCCATGCGGGGGACGCAGACAGCAACGTGGGCAAACTCTTCCCCTCGCAGGTGAGGATGAAGGAAGACGGAGTAGGATAGCAGGAGACAGAAGGATGTTGACAGAAGTTGTTTGTTTCTTTGCAGTGGATCTGCTGTGATATCCGCTACCTGGACGTGTCCATCCTGGGTAAGTTTGCAGTGGTGATGGCCGACCCTCCGTGGGACATCCACATGGAGCTTCCCTACGGCACGCTGACTGACGACGAGATGAGAAAACTGAACATCCCCATCCTGCAAGATGACGGCTTCCTCTTCCTCTGGGTCACCGGCAGGTAACAATTCAAACCGTGTTTCTTCAACAACCCACGACTTGGTGTCCTACAATGTGAAGATGTCCTTGAACTAAACACTAACTTGGTAGCCTAAACAAAAAACACATTTTTCTTCAGCTGTGACTTACCGCTTTTTGAAATAATAATCTGTAGTACTTATTTTCTATATTCTGAGTATTGCAGTGACTGAAAAGTTGTACTTCATTCTCCAGATATAGTTTTGTCTGCTCAATAGCATCATCTGCCCTTTGTCTCGTCTTGCAGGGCTATGGAGCTGGGCAGAGAGTGTCTCAGTCTTTGGGGGTAAGTCTTTCCTTCTGTGCATCGACTACCACAAAGATATATTTGTCAGGACGGCACTTGATTTTATTTACATATTTGTTTTGTATCTTCTCTTAGCTACGAGCGTGTGGATGAAATCATTTGGGTGAAAACGAACCAGCTTCAGAGAATCATCCGCACGGGAAGGACGGGCCATTGGCTGAACCACGGGAAGGAGCACTGTCTGGTACGTCTGTCTTCAACTAGATCGTATAATGTACGGATGATCCTGCCTTTTGCGTGTTCGTGCTTGGTTGTTAGAGAGGCTGCCCTATAGCTGGAAGCAGGATCACAAGCTGCTACAGGTTAATTCTTTGTGGCGTCAGATGAAAAATGTAAATGTGATTCTGTTCCTCTTCAGGTGGGTGTGAAGGGAAACCCTCAGGGCTTCAACAGAGGGTTGGATTGCGATGTCATTGTGGCCGAGGTAAATGATCGTCTCCTGTCATACTTATTGAATTTACCCTCATATGATTGATGCAGCCCGAGAACAGATTCCTCTCTTCACTGCATTTCGCTCGCTCTCATCCAGGTCCGCTCCACCAGTCACAAACCAGACGAGATCTACGGCATGATTGAGAGACTGTCGCCCGGCACCAGGAAGATCGAGCTTTTCGGTCGACCGCACAACGTCCAGCCCAACTGGTAACATATCATCATGATTTCATTTGAAGGTAAAATAATACTTAACATGTGCCTGTTTAACCTTTTTTCTTCTTCACTTGTAGGGTAACTCTCGGAAACCAGCTCGATGGCATTCATCTCTTGGATCCAGAGGTCGTGGCTCGGTTTAAGAAGCGTTACCCGGACGGCGTCATCTCCAAGCCCAAAAACATGCAGTGACGACTTCAGTGGTCAAGAGGTGTGGAGAAATTTGTGTATAGACTGTTTTTTTGTTTATTTGTTTTATACCAGTGAACTAATTTCTTAAATAAATCTTGTTAACAAGATACACTGTCTGTGTCTTGGTTAAGAAATTATTAAGAAATAATGTGAATAATGTGTTTTCTGTGCATGACTGTATGTGATCCCCGCATTTAATGCAGCAAAACTTCACATTCCCCACCAATAAAAACACAGGAGACGTTTTTAAATGTATAGTTTTTGTTATTTTGTTAGTAAAGAATAAAGTTACTGCTGTTTTGACATACTGTAGATTCGAATAGCTGATTAGTATTTTTGCATTTTTTAAAAATAATAATAAAAAAAAAAAAAGGACAAACTTTGAAGGATTTCAGCAGGTTTTTCACAGTCGTATGGGATCAACGCTTACATTCATATCTGTTCAGGCAAATACAGAACCCTGTTCATCCGGGGGGCAAAAAAAAAAATCAGCAATTGGGGTTTGTTGACAAACTAAATACTTTAATATCGAATGCAACCAGGAGGTTTGTTTTAAATTATACAAATAAAGAAATTAGCCAGAGTGAGCTGGAGCCAAACACGATGAAAAAAACATAATAGAAATGCTAATGAGGCAGAAAATATGGTGCTAACGTGATGGGTCATGATGCATGTGTTCTAGGATTAGGGTGAACGCCTTTTATGAAACTTCTGTGTCACCGTCACAGCAGGATTAGATTAAGTAAACCCAGTTCCATCTCTAAGAAATGTCACAATATAGTTTAGAAGTATGATTCAGTTACTCATGATGATGACCGCTAATGATGACCTTATCATCATACTTTGAAAGTTAACTCCCTCATCCTGCATTATGAAACACATGGGCCACGTCACAGCAGCAAAATGCAAAAAAACAAACGTTTTTTTTCCCCAGAAAGGTTGTCAAAAAAAAAAAAAAAGAAATGCAGTAAAAAGAAAACTTAAAAAAAAAAAGTAATGCACTTTTTGGTTGTGAATGCTGTAAACAAGTCTCTCTGTCGTCTTCTCTCTCATCACGTCCGGTCGCATGGTGGATCCACTCCATTTAGAGTTCGGGTCTTCTCAAACTTTAATGCACAGAGATTGAAAACCAAGTCTGTTTTCTCTGTCCTTTGTTGAATCTGAGAGTTCTTTTGTAGGCGGCAAGCAACGACGGGTTAAAAAGCAAACTGTGTCTGTGCACAACTACTGTTGATCCCATCTAAGAAGGTGATGATGGATGCGTTTGCTCAGCTATCAGACTCCCTAGTCTGGGGGTGGGGGCGACGAGTCACGAGTTTATCTCCTCAGTAGGTGGCGTCCACCGCGTTGATGTTGCTGTCGAGCTGGTGTCTAAAAGACAGCCGGGCCTTGGTGGAGAAATATATTTGGGAGCCTCGACTCAGGCTTCCCGCTCCTTCGCTGTCACTGCTCCAGGATGTCGTGGAGCACAGACGAGGCTTCATGTCATCAATGGGAACTGAGGGACAAGAGATAGCGACAGAAAGTCAGGCACTGGTCCGTGTTTGATTTTCTTAAATAGTCAGAGTGTAGTTGCACCTCACCTGCCGCTGGGGGGCACTGCCTGCTCTTGCAGCGCTCTTTACAGCGTCTGTAGAAAGGAAAGCACTGCAGCATCTTCACACCCATGGTGGCAGAGATATCTGTAGAGAGAGGGCAGTGAACAGAGGCATAAATATAAGAATCAGCATGGATAAAACAAAAGTTATGTTCTTTACGAGACTGACAAAACCAACTACAGCGGTGACAAACTGTCTCTCAAATATTAAATATAATACTCCAGGATGCTTTATGTTCTTTAGCTTCCATTTAAGCTGTCTTATCTCAATGACAGCATGTCTGCGTGCCCGGGCTCGCTCACGGCTCCTTGTCCCCTCACCAGGTCACAGTTTAATGGAATTATGATCCTGCACTTCAGCGTCGCGGTAGCCTAATGTAAGCCGACAACATCACTGAATGAATCACAGTGTTCCAGCAACAAGCCAATCAGTCAGTATTTACAGTGCCACCATCATCATCCTCTACGCCGCCTAATCCTAGAAAAGGACGTCAACAGGCTGTGGCAGCCAGAGGAATTGCTAAGTCTTCTTCTGACAACAAAACACATTACATAGGAGTCAGCTGATAGTTATGACCGATAGCGAGGTGGGTGGATATCGCAACTGAAGGTAAAGCTATTGTTTTAGTTTTAAAAACACTAATGCTGCAGATACGTGATTTCCGCCCTGAGGGGTGTCCCTTTATCTGTGGCAAGTCTGAATGATAAGATAAAGCCAGGTCCACACGGCGATACTGAGCTGTATTTACGTACAGTGGGGGAAAAAAAGGTATTTATTTTAGTCTAATCAGGTTAAGAAATAGGTCAGGTGAAATGGAGCAGAGGGACGAGATGGATCAGTTTCAGTTGTAATTGTGCTTTGAGGTGAAAGAGGAGTTGTGTTCAGTGTTTCTGCTGAAAGTTATCTAAACTTTTATGTGTAATCTTTACATGATCAAACATCAGTAGCCACAGAAACAATCTACTAAACCGCCAGGTGAACAAATGCATAGCACACTATATAAACTCAAGAGTTTAAAATCTCAAGAGTCCTTACGTAATAAAAAGAAAACTAAAATAGCTCTGTCACTTTATGACAGGAGGTGATAAATTGTCAGATGACAGAATGGGATGGGTGGTTTTACAGAGAACACATACCAGTGTAAGATATGAACTCTTAGGTATTTTCTTTACTTCTTATGTAAGGCTTTAATAAAAACAATCCTTTTATTCTTTTGAGACATCATCTATCCAGCGGCAGAGCCAAAGGTGAGGCACAACGACATGTAAAATAACTACAAAGATGCAAAATGACACCAAAGAGACTCAAAACAACCACAAAGAAACAGAAAAGGACCACAAAGATGTGCAAAACAAACAGAGAGATGCAAAACAAGTACAAAGGCACTCAAAATGAGTACAAATGGACACAAAACAACTACAAAAAGATTGAAGACAACTACAAAGATGCAAACCAGCTACAAAGAGACATAGAATGACTACACAAGGGACACAAAACAATTGCAGATATACTCAAAATGACCACAAAACAACTATAGAGATGCAAAACAAGCACAAAAAGACTCAAAACAACCACAAAGAGACAGAAAGGGACCACAAAGATGCAAAACAAGTACAAAAGGCACTCAAAATTAGCACAAATGGACACAAAACAACAACAAAAAGATTGAAGACAACTACAAAAGATGCAAACCAGCTACAAAGAGACTCAAAACAATTGCAATAATAGTCAAAATGACCACAAAGATACATGAAACAACCACAAAGATATGCAAAACAACTATAGAGATGCAAAACAAGTACAAAGAGACTGAAAATTGCCACAAAGAGGCACAGAAGGACTCTAAAAGAGATGCAACATCTGAGTAAAATTGCGTACTTCACTCTGATGAGAAAACCCATTTACGTGATAAAGCACTAAGCCCCATTGTTGATTAATCACAGACGGAAAGATGTGCATGTCTGATGTCAGACAGTGAACTGTGATTACAACACTCAGGAGAACAGTGTTTGGCAAACAGCTTTTTCCTTATTTCCCCCCCGTGTTTACTGCAGATTCCTCGTGCTGCTTAACTCAGTTTCACGGAGACGTGACAGCTCTCACATACGCAGAGCTGCAGAGCTGCTGTAGCACATTACAGACAAAAACACCGGGGAGACTTGTGTCCACGTTGTGTCTCTGATTTCAACTGTCTCTTTGGTGTAAATTCACATAGAAAATTGTTTTTTTTTTCTTTCTCCCCCTCCATTTCTTAACCATCTAATTCACCTCCCGTCTCATTTTCATGCAGGTGTGGTTGTGAAATCCTATCCCATTTAGACACACAGTGAATCCATTATAGTTCGGTCAATTTAGAGGTTGTGCCTGTGATATGCGAGCTCACAGTATAGCACGCATTGTGAAGGAGACGGGGACAGTACTGACTGTTTTTTCACCGTCTAGTTTCGTACACTTTCTATTTCCTCATAAAAACAACAAGTGTGTGTGTGTGTGTGTGTGTGTGTGTGTGTGTGTGTGTGTGTGTGTGAGGCATTTCCAAACACAAACACAATATTTAAGGCCCTGGTCAGTAGTGAGGAATTTTTGGGCCCAGATCATGATTGGCTGTGGGGGTCTGGCAGCATGTAGCAGCCTGGGAGCCTGGAGGAGGAAAAACAACCTCAGATGGCAAACACACACACACACACACACACACACACACACACACACACACACACACACACACAAACATACCCAGAAAGCACAGGCAGTATCCACAGAGGGGAGGAGGAGGAGAAGATGAGGAGAAGAGGGTGGCATAGGAAAGAAAGTGGGGCTACTACGCTAGAGTCTGTTTGGCTCTTGTGAGCAACATGCACCACCTGAATAATGTGGTTTTACTTGTTCAATCAGTGGTGCCTCGCTGATGGAGCTAAAATTGCGCAATCAGCTTAGAGAAACATCAGCAAGTGGCTTTTGGCTTGCGCCTTTTGGCTCGAGGTGTTTATAATTCTGAGTGCATGTTTGTGCATGTGTGTTTATATGGAAAACGTGTCAGAGAGTCTTTAGATATTCTCCATTTTGACTTGTCCGCGCTCAGCCCCCTTTACCTACTATGTAAACAATGTTAAAGCAAGCAGCAGAGCACATACACACTTAGTGCAACGCGATAACAATCTTCCCACAGCTCCACTTTTCCTCTGAGCTCCCTCTTTTTCCAGCCTGTCCCCGAGGATTTATGAAAAAAAAAAAAAAAAAAAAGAAAAGTGCAGTCCTGTGTCACTGCCCTCAACACAAAGCCTCACTAAGGCCTGCCAGGCTGTATGACGCACATACTACTCTGTGCATGTATAACTACACAAGTGTGTGTGTGTGTGTGTGTGTGTGTGTGTGTCCATTAAGAGCAATCCTCTTTGATTCATATTAATCATAGCCAGTGGACGAAGCAGGTTTTTAAGGTGTTTCTACAGAGCTGTCACACAGGGAGCAGTTAAATACAATACTCAAGTACTGTGCCTAAATACTTCCACTTTATGCTACTATATACTTCGACTTCACTGCATATCACAAGCAAATATTGTACGTTTTCCACTCCGTTACATTTATTTTACAGCTTTAGATAGAGATCCTGCAAACAGAACGCTCAACTTGTAATAAAAAAGTTTAAAATTAGCTTCACCTCCACCAGCTACACAATCAAAACACAGCTTACATGTTAATACATCAATAAAATAATCCAGTAATGTAACACTGACAGGGATTATGAGAACTTTTCATACTCAAAAGTATGAGTAAACCTTTGAATGCAGCACTTTTAGGGACTGTATGAAAATTATCGGGGTGGTGCCAGAGGCTGAACCTTAAGTTTCTGTATCTTAGAAAATGCGAGGCACTCCCCAGAGTTATTAACATTTTCTTTGAACACTCCTCTTAGAAAAATGCAACAACATTGTTTTTATTAGCACATCACAACATGCCAAAAAACAGTAGCAGTGTCCGGTTGGTACAACTTGTTTCAATTTGCGTGCCTTAATATCATAATGAAACTTACACAGGTGTGTGTCACAGTTTTGGCAGAACTGTTGACACGAAGTGTGGCACGAAAGTTATCCATCTCTGGTGTGTTTATGTGATTTTAATGGGAAAGAAGGCTGCAATAAAATACACATTTAGGAGATTATGAAAATAAAAGACTCTCAATTCTGACTCCCCCTCAAATAATTTTCGTACAGTCCCTAACCCCACACTCACGCCTGCACACTCAGGTATCACCCCCTTTTACTTAATTAAAGAAATTAATGTAGTTTTACATGCTACTTCCAGGTGCGCGTGCACACGGTGTAGTCCTCTGTGCGCGTGCGCGTGGGTGGTTGAATGAGAAGCTGCTTGCCAGACAGGATAATCAGAGCTTTCATCTATATAGAGCACTACGCATCGCCTATCTCTCTCTCCTCCTATTAAAGACACGCGTGTTCACATACATGAAGTGACACAAGGTGACTCAAGCTGATACATTTGGTTTCTTTAACTTCTTAAATCTTGTTGTTCGGTCCAGTCAGTCAGTCAGTCAGTCAGTGGTGCCAATTAAAGTGTCCCGCTTGACTGATAGTTAAAGAGAACAATGGATGGTTCGTTGAGGCGTGCAGAATAAAGCTTGACAAGTGGTTTTAGACCACAAAAACATCTCAGCATATAGCCAGCAGACAGGCTTCTTTATGAGCAGGGATCCCTCCCACTTGACACTCCTCCTGCTCCAAAACCAAAAACAGCAAGCTCTTACACACTCTTTTGATAAGATAATTATATTCTGACCCTTTATTTGGCCTTAACAGAGCTTCAGAGAGATGCACCAAAATCGGTTAATTATCTTTACCTACCTGGTGATATTTGTAGATTTGAGGGCAGGTACTGTAAAGTGGATATTCTTGGTAAGTCCCCGAGCTGAAACACGATATATTCTCACTTCATGTGCCTTTTCTTGACGCTTCCCTCATTAAATAAATAAAAAAAAAAGGTGTCTTGTCTTTTGGTGCGCTGCACGTCCTCAAACGTGCGCCCTGATGCGTCCTTGTTGGCAGCGTGGAGAGGTTTGTGTGGCGCGGAGCGACTGAACTTTAAATAGCTAATCCCCTGCCCTGGTGCATGTTGAGTTGACACGCCTGCTTTCTCTCACCCTCCCTCTGTCTTTCCTCCTGCCTGCCTGCCTGCTCTCCCTCCCTCCCTCCCTTCTCTCTGGACTCTCCTTCCCCTCATTTGGTCGCTCTCACCCATCACTGCTCTCACTTCCTCCTGCATGCATTTGCTCTGTTTTGCCTGCACACATTTGTTGATACACATAACACACATTTTGATCAGAATTACTGCGGCTTCGAGTGTATTTATAGCTTGCTCTTTCTTGTGCGCAGATCATGAGGGATGAAGTCATGTCTGCAAACAGATGACAGGACAAAATTACTCGCTCATACCACGAATTAAGGCGATTAAATCACCAACAAGAGTTAATCACACTTCAACAATAGACTTGTTAGTGTTTGTGGGCTGTAAAAGTGCATTAATCACTGGTGAAGTGATCTTTTAACCTCAGTCTGATTCATTGAAGGACTTTGTTTCATTCCTGTTTGCCTTTAGAGAGGTCAGAGGTCGCAATCAGCTGTAGGGAAGGATTGTTTTATGTTATTTACCTCCTTTTAAAAAAAATATTTTCATATTTTTCTGTTGTTTACATAGTCTTCTTTTTTTGTTTTGTAAAGAGTGTTGAGCTGCATTTCCTGCAGATAGATAGATCGATGCATGAGACGCAGTAAACATTAAAATGAACCTATAAAATAATCTGGATTTAAATTAAACATGCGCAGAGAAATTAGACCTTTGTTAAGATCTGTACAAATAGAAAAAATAATGGAAATAAGAAATAGAACTACAAATTGAGATCTTAAAGAAACTATATACAGTTAAATTAGGCTGTAGACACTGAATGAGCAGGAAGTTTAACCACAAACACCGTGACCTTCATCACAATGTCATATATTCGCAGAAAACTCAGTTATATCTGCGCTTGTGTTTAAAAAAAAAACATCTAATCCGTCTGTTTTTGGGGGCTTATTTCTAAATATGTGACCGTGAGGCGGCTGTGTTTGAGTGTTTGAAGAAAAGGGAGACCTTGATCTGGAGGAAATCCCTACTTATCCCGTTAGAGTGAGACAGATTTAGTCTGAAGTGGATCAGACCCACCGAGAAGAAGACCCACCTGATGAAATACAGGTAACACACTCACTTGGATTTCCATTTTAATGTCTTGTCTGTGCAAATATACCTACAGTTGGAGAGAATTTTCCCCATTCTTCCTCATTAACAAGGCCCGGGACCCCCACTGATACAGACTCTTGTTACACCCCATGGACCTGTCACATTACGTTAACGTAAAGTCTACATCTAACTCAGTGGGTTTATCTTAGTACTTGTTTTCTCTCACTATTCCAAGGAACATTCCTTATTATGCAAAAACCTACAGTACTTGGCAGCCAACCTGACTGATTCTGATCTCAATCAACAAGCAATCACTTGTTTCTTGGCTGCTGTCCTCCATATTCTATGTAAATCTGTGCATGTTTTAAGCTGTCATAGTGAGAGTCACACAAAGTAACAAAGGGCATACACATAACCTTGGTGAATTCTGCTTTCCAGGAATTCAGGTGCGGCATGAGGGTACAACAACGGGCTGAGGTTGTCTGTATGCAACGCACAATACGTGCAAGCACAAGGGTCATGTCGAAATGCCCCAAATTGCATCAACTCAAAACATAACTGTAACTGGTGTTACACTGAAGTCGCACCCCGAGCCAGGATGTGAGGCAGCTCACGTTTGTGAACTTGTGTCAACATGAAACCAAAGCACTGGTCATGACGTCAGGAAGCGAAACCTGGAAAATAAGTTACATTTTGACTTCACACACACTACAAAGACTGAGGAAATCTTAGCTGTTCTTGGCTGATTAGATGGTTTACTGATGTTTATTAGCCGGGGTTTAAGGCTTACTGCAGGCCGTGGAGGGATTTATCCTGGTGGGAATGTACCCAGATGAGTTCTCAGAGTCAGTCTGCACCAGCTGGTTAGAAATGAGCCAGGAAACGTCGTCTGTGTAACAGGAGGCACGTTTCTAAAGCTGATTCTGGACAGTGAACTGTTACAGGCACTTACCCACGAAGAGATTAGTCATTTTTCACATTGAGTTCAGTGTAATGGAAATACATTTACGGGTTGTAATCAGATCAGGTTGAACACTCCAACAAAAGTTATTCAAGTTATGCAAAATACAATTAATGGGTCATTCATAACTGTGGCTTGTTTGGTGTTTATAAGCCAAAAGCATCTAAATTAAACAAAAAACACACAGACACTAGGATTTCTATTTCAACATGCACCATTATTATTCCACTCATAGTCTTTATTCTACGTTTTCTACAAAATATGTTTAAAATATGTTGTGTTGGTCACAGTTGTTAATCACAGTTTAAGTGACAAACATACCTAACATACATAACATGTATTAATTCATGCATTTGCAACATTATTGCACTTCTTTTATTTCCCTGTGCACCAACCTGCAAGTGAGATTCTACATTATACCGGAGCTGGAGCTGTTATCTGGTCTTGAAGTGACAAATGGACCGAAGCCAATCTGTCAGCGTTGATGAAAGGTTATCTCTCCAAGTGTCGATGTCCAGTCTCGCCCGCAAAGACGTACAGTACATGTGTTCTCGTGCATTACGTGCACACTCACATGTACACATTTACACCTGTGGATGTGGGTGAAGGACGGACACACTTTGGTTTGACATTGTCAACACTGTGTGGATGATTAACAGCACAGCAGCCGACCTGGACGGTAGCAGTTATAGTTTTGAATCAGACATAAAATCATTTAATGGCATCAATCAGTACAGACATTGTTTTTAGTCACTCACTGGACACAGTTTTCTAACTTTTTATGATGAATTGTCTCATAGATTGAGGACTTTTTAATCTATTTTAGAGCAATCTCAAATTTTAATCCCCATAAAGTGAACTTTGGGAGTTATAGAAGTGTATTAAGCAACAGCCCTTTTCTTTTTTGTGTGTGTGACAGATTCCAGGTTACTGTCATGCCTTAACAGAGAGTCAAGTGGTGCCTCTGTGCTGCCACCTCTGTGCATTCAGGCACTCGTTCCTCTCCTTGTAAGGTGACAAGTGTCCCTGCCAGTCTGCCAGTGGCCCAAACATGATTATTAGCTTCCTGTGAACCCACGAGGAGGCTCACATATCAGGAACTTAACCACTCCTACTGTCCCATTGGCCTCAAGTGTCTTTGGGATATCAGACACGTTCAGCTGGGCTGGGGGGGGCAAGTGGAAAGCGACATTGTCATAAAACTGACATCATCCCCTGTGAATTTTTGCCCCTTTGGTAATTTAATCCCTCAGTGGCACTGCTCCACTGGCCGAGAGACAGGAATAGCAGCACTGTGAACGTGCAGCAAGGACGAAGGCAGAACAAGAGGCAGGAACGAGGCCCATTTATAACCTGCAAATACTCAGTGTGAGGTAAAAGACGTCCATTAAATCATTTAGTATGTGTAACTCCTAATTTTACGTCAAACAAACAAAAAAAAGCTGTATATTTGGAGGAAAATGTAAGTTGTTTTGGACAAAACAATGCCAAATTAGGAAAATTACAACATTAATTTATTCAAATAAAGTGCCACAACCTCAAAATTATGCTTTTTTATGTGTTCAAGGTTTAGGGTGCAAGAAAAAAGGTTTAACATCCATGTTCCATAGCTGCTTGTCCTTATGAGGTCACGGCGGGCTGAAGCCAATCCCAGCTGACTTTGGGTGAGAGGTCGCCGGGTACACCCTGGACAAGTCACCAGATCATCACAGCGCTGACACATAGAGACAAACAAACATTCACGCTCACATTCTCACATCTACAGACAGTTTAAAGTCACCAATTAACCTGCATGTCTTTGGACTGTGTCCACACAGAAAGGTTTGAACCAGGAACCTTCTCGCTGTAACCACCACCGACCTCTGTCCCACCGTGCCACCCCATTACAACTATTTTAAGTTCTACAGGTCCTCAAGCAGGTTTTTTACGTCACTTTGACCTTTTTATACATTCGGTGAATGAAAGGTGTGTCTTGATTGACAGCAGGACGTTATTGATGACAATGATGAGTGTCATTTAAAAGTACCTTGCTCAAGGCGGACTGTAATTTTATTAGAAACGAAGCTCCAGTATGAGTCATGTCAGGGAAGTCAAAGCTTTCGTCCTACTAATGCATATAAACGTTCATAAAAAAATGTACCTCTGTGCAAACTCATCAAAACAAAACTTAAGGTAAAAAGTTGAACATGCCTTATGCATGACAAACATTGTGCACAAATGGTTCTGTGAGTAGCTCAGGAGGTAGAGCGCTAAACCACTAATAACAGTTCAGTCGCCCTGTCCACATGTGTCAAGGTGCCCCAAATTGCTCCAGATGGTCAGGCTAGGACCTTGCATGGTAAGTCTCTACCATCGGTGTGTGACTGGGAATGGGTGGCAAATCGCCAAAGACATCGTGTATCGTGAGATCGTAATTTTATGTGGATTTTAATGAGCTGAGTTGGCAACATGAAAGTACAGTGTGCACGAGTTTATGAGTTGTCGCCGAGAGCTGTGTGTGTAGTCACACCCAAACTTTTCAAAACTGTCTCCACCTATACAGAACAAATAAACAAAACAAATCATCTTGACAGACGCTGAGATGCCTGAAGTTTCTCCGGCCACAAATACTCTTCAGCCCTGAAAATATTTCAAGATAAATGCATTAAAAATCAGAGACCAATCAACATACTGTGCAAGCAAACTAAGGTCAAATCATTGCAGGATCAAACCAGTCTTGTCCTCTTGTGTGAGTGTTTACATGGCCCCCACCCCAACTCCCTGTTTTCTTGTTCCCTCCCTCCTCCCCCAGACATCCAGACATTCCCACACCCAGAGTTTGTTGATTTTCTGCTGGCATGCATCTGTGGAGCCGGGACCGGGACTGACTGGCTGAGGTCGCTCACGGCTGGTTCCAGCCTCTGTTACCACCCTCCCCTTACTCTCCTCAGCATGCTCCCCTGTCTGTACAGTTTGTCACTTATCTCATGCTTCTTTACCATTCCTTGTTTTTTTTAATGTCAAGAGACACATTTACTGTCCTCAGTGATTGCAGTAATCTTTAAGTAGCCATTGTGAAGGGGTCTACGTACAAATCAGCTGATAATGCAGGGTGTAGTAAATGGACAATCTGAGGGGCAAAGATCAGACTGGCTTTACTTCTCAGAGAACAGCATTGAAATTGAGAAAAAAAAATGGGTGATTGTAATGATTGTGCCATCATTTTATACATTTTTAGACTCATTATCCCCCCAAAACATTGCAACAGAGCCTAAATAACACCTAAAAATGCAGATATTGAATTCTGTCATTGGAAAACGTGCCAACAGAATGTGTTCTTTCAGCTTTTTTGTTGATTTTAACTAGTTTGTTTAAGAAAATAAACTTATTTTTTATTAATTATCATGCAGGAAATGATTCAAGTAAAATTATTCCGGTTAGCTAGGCGTCTGTTTGCCCCGTCTTCAATTAATATTTATCAATCAGCAAATTAATAAGCCTGTAATAAACTCATTAAGATTAAGATTAAGAATTTACAGCCTAATATATTTGAATGTGTGATTTAAAAGCAGCTAAACCAACTAAATCACACGAATTCCAGTGGAGTGAAAAGTTAAAAATTAAAACCAGGACTCAACTCAGTTTTGACCAAATATCTAATTATTGTCTTGTGTTTTTGTAGGGCAGATTTGAGGGTGCTTTCATTGCACATTGATTTAACCTGCTGGACCCTCGTCTCACGCAGAGCAAAGCTAGTAGTATTTCACTATTGTCGAGCTTATATGTGCATGCTGCCATCAAGCAAGCAGTGATGCAAAAAAGAAACTAGTGACGTTACGTCTTGGTGGTAATAATGTGTGGTCCAAGTGTAAACTATCACGTTTCAGGGTTATATGATAATATAGCGCCTGTAGCAGCAAGTGCTGTCAGCATCTTTAAGCGATTGTTACCTTAGCAGAAAATTGCAACCAGTTTGACTCAAATTAGGACCTGAAAAAGAAGCTCCGTCTTCCTATTATTTAGGCTTTTGTGCATGATCCTACTATAAAAGGTATTTTTCATATGCAATCTGGTGAGCAGAGATGTTTTTTTCGAGGAGGCTAAAAGTGCAATTAAATAATCAGAACGTTCAGAAAAGGGCATACATTTAGCTTAAATAATTTGGACTTGCTGACAGAGTTGTAAATAAGCTGCTTGCAGACCTGCTGAATGTGTCTGACTGTCTACTTTGTGGCTCGGCGTGGGTCATTCATAGTGTGGTTATGACATAATTATTGGGTGGCGGTCAGCGCTGACTTATCACTTACGTGTGTCCGAGTTGTACCGCCAGTTTCAGCATGACTGTTGCTGTTTTAAAATTAGCCTGCGGTTGTGGGTGTGCTGAGGAGATTTCGACCACGTTACGGACGAGAAACGTTAAAACACAGCCCCACTGTTGTGAAAGTTTTAGTTCAATTAAAAGATTTTATCGTCTTGCGGTGATAGTTACGTGCTATTGTTCTGTTATGTCCAAGCCAGCCTGGTCCAAACAGGCCAGTTCTGCTTCATGTCACCCTGTTTTCCCCCTTCTGCCTCTTCTATGTTACGTCAGTCCAGCCTGAAAAAGATCAAGCGGAGAGGAGGGGCTCATTTTTGGGAAGGGGGTACATTTCTAAATAATGGCTTCACTTCAGGGTACACAAGAGAGAATACACCAGAACTTTGTGCTCCAATGATTGTCCTTTTATTTGCTTTTCTGCTGTTGTTCCTTCTTGTTCCCCTCCCCTTAATGTTTTGAGGAATTACTCTCTCTCTGACTTTCAAATCTCCCTCAGTGCATGCATGCGCTTACATCAGTGTTTGTCCACCATGACATTAAATAACACTTTCTTTGCCTCTCCAGAGTCTTTCAGAGACGGGGCCACGATTTGCATGAGAAGTGGCCGAGACTGGGCCCCCTTCCCGTTTTCCTCCCTTTGTCCCACCATTCTTTTATTCCAAATTCTTCTCACTTATTGCTCCTTCCTTGCTTTGTGCTGTGCATTATATAAGAGAGCTGTGCCGGCCAATCAGTTAGCTAAGATGGTCACAGGCCCTTATTTCCACAGCTGTGTAAGTCCCCCTCCTTGTCTTGTGAAAGTATATGAACACAGGAGTTTGAGAAAAAGCTGAGTTGGAATCAGGGTGTTTCTGAAACAAACAAAAAAGACATTATTATTGAGGCAATGAGGCCAGTGAAGCACATTTAAGTGTATTCAGCTGTTCTGCCTGAGACTTTGGCTTTAGCTTTGAGCAACAGCTTTGGGGTTATTTGGTCTCACTGCAGGGACTATATTTACCTGGGTGCAGCTCTGCAACAGGCTTTTAACTTTAAAGTTAGGTAACTATTACCACGAAGCAGCTCCCATGGCAACAAAAGATTATAAGCTTAACCTGCACCTATGCTAACAGGTCCAGATTGCGTACTGTTTATGCAGCTGCAGTGTCTGCAGTGTCCACAGGGGGCGTTCTGACCTTTGACCTTGGTTTTCCACACACAATAATCCTGTTAGATCTGGCTGTCTGGCTGCATGGGCACAGCATGAGGTGAGTAATTGACAGAAAATCCTGTTCTGCACAAGTTCTTCAACTAGATAATCAGAGTTATACAGTGACACAGTTGTTGCACAGTTGTCAATAAAGAGCAGCAAAGGTGACGCAAAGACTGATCAAGAAAATGTGTTTTTAATGTTGAAAGTCACACGGAAGTGATCGTAACTGCAAAAATCCTAAATCACAAAGACATGGCGAAATAGTACATCATCTTTAAATTCATCTGCTCTTATTGTTGTTGTCACATTCACCTGATATACAGAGTACAAGCTGATGTGCATAAAACAAACATAAATAATTATTTACAATTACGCTTTGATCCTTTTATGTCTCACGTGGAGTTCAGTGAAATGACGTATCAACTCAGTAATTATTTTAATGAGGAATTCAACCAAATATAAGTCAGTCAGCAACGCACACAAACCATCAGCTTGAATAAAATTTATACATTAATGGAGTAAGTCTTTGATATATTACAAAAATCCATCAAAGACGCCGATTCATATTTCACAGAGAGAAACTTTTGGCAGCAAATAAAATGCAGAAACGTCTCCTGGCCCTCACGGAGACGGGTCACAACCGGACGATCTTCTTCACTCTGCAACGGGACAGAAGTCACATGTTAATTTCATGTTTGGGACAGGAAGCGAGCTCTCAGATGACTGACAGAGCTGTTAATAAATGAGAGCATCGTGTTAATGTGTAGACATAACTGATACAACCTGTTGACGTGTTTATATTTCTTGACAAATATTCCAAATAGTACAGTGATAAATAACGTTTTAGATACTACAATGCTTGTAGGGTAACTACTATGTCCTTAAGATCAACCTATGTCCCTTATTAGTACGCATATGAAATGCATTTCGAGTCCGTATGCAAGTCAGCAAAATATTTTTAGCACTCCTCACTATACGTTCAACCATGTGCTAAACCTGAGCTTAATCTTCAACCTGCTGTTCAAAAGTACATGTACACAATATGTTTATTTCCACTGAACCTGAACCAGATTTAAACAAAAAAAAGTAGGACGTGTTTCCAAGTCAGAATTGGAAAATATGACGACTTTCAACATGAGAAGCATCCTGAGCGTTTTTATGAATATCAAAAGTTGAATCGTTTTTCTTTTAAAGTAACTCCAACTGTTGTATCCTGATTACTTCTGTTGGTTTCGACCTTAAATCTCCGCGTCTGTCTCTGGATTTTTCAGTGTTCACAGTTATTAATTGCACTGAACATCTGTCAATCAATAATCAATTGACATTTCTGACAATATATTGCCTAGAGTTAGATTAGAAGATTGGTACCACCTACTAAATTTAAGGTAGGCTAGCGGCTGGTTAGCCTAGCAAAGCACAAACAAATTAACCTGTCTCTGTCCAAAAGTAACAAAATCCACCAACCAGCATCACTAATTAACTATAACTAACTACCCTCTTGCTTGTTTAATCCATATAAACGTGTGAAGACGACAAAATGTGGCCTTAAAATGTCTAAACTATTCCTGTAACTGAGTGCAGATCAATTTTCCTGTTTAATGTCGCAGCTCTTACTACATTCCCAGCCATCTATCAACTTCCTTGAAGCCATATTATCAAAACAGGATCAAAACTACAAAACTTTTTCCCTTTCCTGTTTCCTCCATCAGTGGCAGACCTGATAGAAATCCAGAATTGCAACCAAAACAGCACTGAAACAACACTGTAGGAAGCCTCTGTAAGGCCTAGTCATTCTCACTCCCACACCCCAGGCCCATTAGTACAGAACATTCTGCTTTCCATTGGTCCGGTTTGATAAAATTGTTTCAGATTTTATTGCTTCCTTTCTTTTATTGCCACTCCTGATTCTCTGTGTAGCTTTCATGACCTCAGAAATACTGTTTAAAGCTCATTGCGTCATTCAAAAGATTTGCATGCGCCCTCTTCCTGAAGTTAGAGTTTCAGGGTTTGTTCACCTCTATCTTTGCTGTCACGACAGTCACCGCAGATGCACCCTATGCAGCCATTGACCACCTGGATGCCGCAAAGCACCAGCTGCAACACCCCCATGGCCAGCAGGATGAAGAACAGGACGACGTGCCACATCACTACATTGTTAGGGTACTCGCAGACCGTCCACAGAGTCTGGTTCGTAATGTAGCTGGTATTGCCTCTGCAAGAGAGAACAACAATAGACTATAAGGACTGTCCAAGACACACAGAGCATTAATGAAAATATGTGTGAAGCTGGCTATGATTGGGGTGCAGGGGAAAGAAAAAGTGATGACTGGGTCGAAGAAAAATGTGTCAGTAAGAGGGTGAATGGAACAAGTGAGGAGTGGAGAAGGAAAGCACATGGAAAATATAAAAAAAAAAGGAATTGTGAGAGAAGTTCTTGATGGAAACTGTGACATTCGCTGGTTATAAAATGATTAAGAGTGGAAACACTTTTTAACGTTCTTCCTGAGAGTTAGATGAGAATATCAACACCACTCATTCGATCTTCTCATCTAACTCTCTGCAAGAAAGCCAATAAACATATTTCCCAAATTATAAGTCCTGAAAGAAAGACTGGAAACACAACTGGGAAAACTCTTAACTCTGCTGAAGGCCATGCGATATGATCAAAAGTCATGTCATGTGAATAATTTTAAGAGATGAGACCTAAGTCCAATATTTTGCAGTTTGATAACACTGATAGATAGGATGCTTTATGTGTTGGAGATTAGGGATTCAAATGAACAATTATTTTCCATTATCAAATAATGTCTGATTTATATTTATCGAACCTTTTTTTCCCAATTAAATGTTTTTCTTTTGGAACGTAGGAGGATCTGGTTAAGCTGGCACCATAATAGTCTCCAAACTAAATGACACAAAGTCAAGTATCAGATAAACTTATACTAAAAAGCAGATAGCTCTAAGATGACTGTTATTTACTTCAGCAGATAGTTTCCTCAATTTAAAGTAAAAGTACTGGACATATTGAATGACTAAAGTCACAGTGCATGTAGAAAAACAGAAACAGAAAAAGGGGAAATTTGAGGTTTGCTGGAGGAAGGAACAATCTGAGGTTGAATATTAATATCCTTATGTGCATTGTGTAATCATACTCAGTTCCCTCCCCGGCGCCCTTTAACCTGCTGCTGCATGGACAGCCTACATATTAACAACATGCTCATATTTATGAACAATTATCCCTCGGTAGCGTGATGGGCCTCTATCAGCTGATTGGGATAATATGAGCTGCCGGATCTCGTAAAAAGTTTTTCCATAGGGCCAGTTGTGTTGAACTTGCAGCATTAGCACTTTGGCTGGATTTTGAGTCACATTGGAGCCAGCGAGGAGACAAAGTACAGCACAGCGACTGTTCCTCACATGAATCTGATCTGTAACTTAACACATGATGAAAGAAAGGGCTTTCCCTTCATACACAGAAAAGTGGCAGCTTATTCTGAGTGCTGGCTCAGTCTGCCACCTGCTGGATTTTAAAAAATATTGCAATTTTTATCCTTATATTCAAGAACTGAAACTTTTCTGCAGCAAAGACAATTAAAGTAAATACAGCTGATGGAGATAAAAGAGAAGTGCAGAGACACTTCAGTGTCTGAGTGATGGTGGGAGAAACACTCACGCGCTGTTATCTTCAAAGGGGTATTTCCATTTACCCTCCACCAGACACTTGGGTCCAATAGCCAGACCGGCTGAGGCCACACTGGTGCAGTAGATCGCTCCAACCAGACCGAAAGCAGAAGAGAACACAGAGTTCAACATCTGAAAGAGAGCATAGGTTTATATTATTATTTGCTATCTCGTTATTTGTCTAAGAGTATGTGAACTACTGGCACGTACAAGCCCTAAAATGTGGTTTCCTCTTCCTTCTCTGAGGATTTTTATCGTATCTGTCATTGTTTTCTTGTCTAACGTGGGTCTATGGCACGCTTTGAGGATGTTATTAAGACCAATGGCTGCGCAAATATTAACCTGACATGAGGTGATTTAAGACAGACACAAACACACTTGCATGCAGCCTGGCTGCAGTGGTGGAAAGATCTAATGGAAATAATCTGATTGAAGATACAAGTGGTGTCTTTATTAAATACAACACAGTGGTAGGAACAGTGGAAGTACTGCTGCTTTATTAATATTTTAAAGGACAAGATGACCGATGAGCTTTTAGGTTTTTTGGCTCAAGAAATACAAGATTCATAGTCTCATAAGGTCCACTAACAAGTTTTATTCAGGGCTTTCTACCACATTTCACGGTCTTCCTCATCAAAGATCCTCAGGGTCACTGTCGAAGACCCCGAAATGTGGTTGAAAGGCTCTGGAATAACAAGTAAGTGGACTTTGAGTTAAGATTTTTCAAATTTGAGAAGAAACTTTCACACTCATGCAAACAAATATAAAAACTATGTTTTATTAAATTAATATCAATGAGAAGAACTTCAAATTAACAAAATAAAACACACAAATTAAAGGCTGCTTTTCTTTGTTGATTGGTGACAACGACTCGATTAGCAGTTTAGTTCCTGATACTTAAAGAGAAGTGAGTATTTCTCACGCTGTTATGGAGATTCTTGGTTCTGTAAAAACACGTTTAACAATTACTTTTGGCTTTAAATAGTAACTCACAGTACAGTAAATATAATCGGATAATAACATGAAACTACCGTCCATATATGGTGGTGTATTGCTGAGTGTTATTGATTTGTTCTTCCATCTTTGGTATGACATCGCCCTCGCCCTCGCCTCTGCCTTTTACAGCCCGTCATTATCAGCCCTGTCTCCACACTGACGTATTAATGTAAATGTCCTAAATGACTTTACTCACCCGGCAACGGTTACCACAGCAACCTGTTCCGCAGCAACCCTTGCCCCCGGCCCTGATAGCCGAGCAGCTCGGGCACAGCATCTGAAACAGAGAGTGTTTTGTCATTTATCAAGGAAGACGTCACAAGAGATATGTCACGTTTAAGTATTTTAAAATACGAACCAGAGTTTGTCAAAGAATTTAAAATGCAGGGAAGGTGTGTGTGTGTTTAGACTATGCACACACACGTCTGCCTTTAAAATTTGCTTTTAAATGTGTGTGTGCGCGTTCTCTTATCTCTTAAATCAAATATTTGTGGATCCTGAATCGAGTTTTACTCTCTCATCCCAGCAGGCAATGACATCCACACAGTTACAGATGGGAAAGGAGAGAAATCAAACTTCCTGGTCGCTGTTCCAAACTGTAATATCACAGCGATCAAGGTACTTTTACAAGGCTCAAAGGTCTCTCTGATCCATTTATGAGTTTACATGTTCATGAAATATTTACTGTCCTGGAAATAATCAGGTGTGTTGTGCGTGAGGAGGAACAGGAGATCAGACACTGTCACAATCTCTGAAATCAATAGTGTCATAAAAGTTTCCATGAGGTGTTCTCCTTAAAAATATATATACACTTATACACATATTCTGTGTGTACTTTACTCAGTTCAAAGCAGCAATACAAGGTAACAGAAACACACTACATTATATTACAAGTAAGTCTAGTACGTAAAATAATGTAAAATTATCAGCAAAATAGACCGAAATTATCAAAAGTTAAATGATCCATGGAGGAAAATGAGGTCATGTTTATAATAATGTAATAAATAAATAATACTAAAGTACAAGTGCTGCTAAATTATACTGTTATATTATCCATTTGTTTCAAAGGCGTATTGTACGTTGACTCATGTTTCTCTGTAATTCAGCATGACATATTTTTTTGCTTGGATAGTTTATGACCTGAACTAGAATTTAAAGTAAAGTTTTGTCAGTCTGGACTTTGATTGACAGTTTAATTCTCCTATAAAATGGGAAAGGTACAGTTTAAGTGAAGGACCTGGGTGTCAAATAATTATAGTTCACGAGAAGTGAAAGGTAAGGCCTTAGTGAAGAAGAAATCTGAATAAAAAAATGACTGTAAATAAACCAAAATTAGAATAATTTGACAAAATTCTACCATTAAAAAAAAGTCTATTACCTTTTCAGGAATATAATTATTACAGCAAAACTCAGTAAAAACAAGCAATTTGATTTTACAAGTTTACACAGAGCGGAGTTAATGACCCTTAAAAACCCAATAAAACAAACAATAAAACATCAAACCAGACTTATAGAAGTACACTGAATTACTCACAAAGAGGCCTCCTCCGATGAACCCCCCCATGAGCCAGACCTGGAGGGAGATCTGATCACTGTCCAGGTTCTTCCCGTCGGGGAAGAACAGCAGCAGGTTTGCGATCATGCAGATGAACGCTGAAGGCAGCAGGATCAGGCCCACCACACGGGCACATTGTCCTGTACAACACATGGTTTTTACCTTCTTTTTTTAAATTATTATTCTCCTATTTGCTGCTGCTGCCTCTCTTTTTCTTCTCTCACTACAACTTTTCCTCCGTTTAAGTCAGAAGGAAGTTAGTGAGAAGTGGGCGACGCAAAAAAGAAAAAGGGAGGTGTATGAGTGAGTAACTCACCCCTCTGTCACTGTGAAAGTCAAACACAGTGACAGTTAGAGCAGGAAGGAGCGAGGGAACAAAGGCCAAGTATTGGTGTGGCTGCCTGTAATCTGATTTCAGACCTGTGTATCTTCTCATAGGTCAGATAAAAATGAAAATCCTCAGAGGCGGGGGAAAAAAATCTACTCTTCTACACATACATCAAAGTTAAAACGCAGGATAATCATTAAACCTAAACAAATGTAAAAGCACAGGATGGATGGAGGTATCAGTGTGTGTGTGTGTGTGTGTGTGTGTGTGTGTGTGTGTGTGTGTGTGTTTGTTTAGGGGGCTCTATGTACAGTTGGACGCCCTTTGATACCTGCTCATGATTACAACAGGCTGTTTGTTCTATTTATGGACTAATGCAAACACAAGCCATTGTTCTACCTAATAAAAGTTCAGAATCTAACTAACCAGAGCAGGACTAGACTGTCCTCTTTATAATATTACTTACAGAGACTCAACAGTTCCCACCATGAGAAAACACTTCCTTATTATTCCTTAGATATGAGGAGTATGTAAACAATCTGCCACCACTTTAATATTGTTGTCATTCTATGTATTTCTGTTGTTCAAATTAATGATACCAACCAAACTATACTATAACAAACTTATTAGTTATTAATTTTGTATGTGCCTTTACATAGGCACGGAGCAGCAGGACACAAGTTGCAGGTTTCTGGATATCAAAAAAGTGTGTTATTTATTTATCCAAAGAATGAGAAAGGCAAAATACTTTTGTGAGCGACACAACACAGCAAACTGAAACTGAACTGACTCAATTATATGACATGAGGTGTGCATATACCAGTTGACCAAACCAATTAAACAAAACACAATGACGGCAGATAACTACAAACTAAAATAATGTAACTATAAACATATAACGCTATACCAAACGTGCAGAAGCAACTGCAAAATACACAAACAAAAAGGCTCTGTGCCCATATTTACATCTGCAGCCATCATAGACAACTACCGAAGCCCCCCAAACCATTTAGGATCCCTAAATGTCTCAGATTCAGTTTGGAAATGAGGTTTTGTCTGGTTCAAGCATTATATACACTAAGGATGAGGGCCTTGATGTGGTTCCTGCATGTTTACCTCCTCTTAAAACCCTGTCTTGTGGAGCAGCCCCAAGGTTTTGATGAATATTCCTAAAATGTATTTAAGCAAATTATCATAAATTAACTTTGCAGGAAGCCTTCCAGCAAAGAAGACCTGGTTGATTTCTGGGAGTTTGGGGAAAATGCAATGAGTCTACAGTTTGCACTTCACCTCAACGAGTCCACAGACAGTAGTAGGCACAAAGTGTGAATATGGCCATTAAAAGCATGTAGGTTTTTTTTTTTTTTTGCCAAGTTTGTGTACAAACAAACAACATTTACCCTCTAAAATCCATTCTGAAGTTATTTATTCAGGGGACTTTAGTCCTTTTAAATGCTTCAGTTTTAGAGATTCAGTAAACAAAAAAACAAAAGTTATTTTACTTTCACTTTAAGTGCCATCCTACGTAATAACAGGTCCGTCCTGTTCATTGTTGACCACAGCATCAAAACATCAGCTTGTAGAAATCCCCAAGTGTCTGTGCACTCAAGTCATTTGACAAAGCGCTGAGGGAGAGGAAGCTTTCTAATCTGTGATGGCAGGCAAGTGTGTTCTCGATAAAACTTTAAACTATGTGATATGTTTGCAACCTGCATCAGGTGAAGCCAACTATTACTTAAAGAATACGCTGGTCTCTCAAATATGGAGTAAAACAATGTCATAGTTTTGTTTAGTAATTTGTCATCTTTAAGCAATATTGATCTGGACTGGATTTCTTTGATCTATTTGTATGTACTTGTACTCTGAAAGAGCCGTGCACACTTCCTATATTTAATCACAGAGACTTGTGTAAAACTCGATTAAAATTCCAATAAACCGTCAAATGTTTGATGTTTACTAACCAAAACACGAGACTAACCAAGGTTTGGCAGAAACTGTCGCCCTCACTTTCACTTTTGCATTGAGTATGAAAACAATAATACAAACATAACAATAAAAAAAACAATGCTAACATTGCATTTATAGCAGGGATGATATTTAACAGCTACAATGTGATCAATGGGACAATCTAGACATCCATTAAATGCAGCGTTTATTTCCTTTACTTTCTCTTTTCTTTTATCTGTCTCTTTTTTCATCCTCATTTCTGTATTCAGGTTTCAGTATATATTTTTTATTTCATACTACTTCTTAAACAATTCAAATCCATGGATGCTTTTAGTAATGGCTGTGGCTTCATGGCTCTGGGGATGGAAATGTCATGTTTGGTTCTTCATTCTCAACAAAGTTGGATGGAATTTTGTGTGGACTTTCATGATCCCCAGAGGATGAATCCTACTGACTTCAGTGACACCCCAACTGAACCTCTAGCAGCACCATGAGGTTGGCTTTTGTGGAGTCAGAGTGAACTACTTTGACAACTTTTGGATGGATTGTCTTGATAGATATTCAAGTTCCCTAGGGGTTAGATCCTCTTTTTAACTTTTCCTCTAGCACCACCATCAAAGTTTTCACTTCTGCAGTGAAATATTTCAACATCTGTTTAATGGATTGGCACAAAAGTTTGGACAGATGGTCATGATCTCCAGAGAATGGATTGTGATCACTTTGATCCTGCATTTATGGTGCTTTATTCTAAAATGGGTTCAATAAAACATTAAAAATGTGTTCTGTCAGTGGTATATTTATCATTTCTAGAAAAGAGGGCGTTATGTCATCAAGAGTATAAACTGTGAAAGAATAACCAGTCTATATGTCCATTCTTTAGCCCCATCTAGAGGTCGCCCAGTGACAGTAACTCTGGGTGCCGTATGGCAATTTCAAGTGGAACAGCCACCACCCAGACTACAAAGACTATCAGGTGAGTATGACTTTGTATAGAACTCGAAAAAAAAAAGATGTTTACTGTTTTTTTTAAATGTAAAAAAGTTATGTATGACTCAAAATATGCTTTAAATCTCACATTACCTATGTGAATCTGACTTTTTAAAAAAAATCCCTCTAGTTGCAGCCACAATAGGATGCGCAGTCATAATTCTGACACGAGCCATCTTTGGTCTGTACGCTCTTTCTCCAACACATGTTTTTTTTTACTGTATTGTCATTCAACAGACCTCAGTTTTGTAACCACACATTGCTCTGGTCACCATCTATCTACAGGTTATGTGTATTTCAAGGACTGCCCTCAGCAACCAAACATTCCCAACTACCTGTTAGGTCTGGCTTTGGTACACCTGCTCATAATACAATTTATGACACTCCCGTGTGACAGCCAGCCACAGGAGCACCCAAAGGGTTTCAAAGCCTGCCTATTGCGTTTAATGTGTGTTTTTGTCTTCATATGGATCCTGGCAGGTGAGCATGGAAATATCACAGATGTCATTTTTTACTTTAAACAGCCTGTAATCAAACAAAAACTGAATGTTATTGTCTTGTGCACCTACAGGGGACGTGTGGGTCTTCTCAATCTATCAGCCCAACTATGACGCTACAGCAGCTGATGGTCTTTACTGCAATAAGACTCTGTACACATTTGCTTTGTGGAACGCAGTCTGGGAGACTTTTTCACTTTGTGTCGCTCTGGGCAAATTCTGCAAAGGATTGATGCTTTATGTGATCATGAGTCCTGTACCAGCAAACCAAGACTTTTATGGGAGAGTATGAGGCATGGACGGACGAAGATAAGGTTGAGAATTGTCTTTATATGTAGCATCTTGGGAGACGGGTTTAGGTTTTCATGAGGACGTATCTTTAAGTTTTTTTTTTCCTATTTGGCTGGGAAATTCATATTTCCTCAAACTTAAAGTTTGTGTACAAACAAACAACATTTACCCTCTAAAATCCATTCTCAAGTTATTTATTCAGGGGACTTTAGTTCTTTTAAATGCTTCAGTTTTAGAGATTCAGTAAATAAAAAAAACAAAAGTTATTTTGCTTTCACTTTCTTTGCATAGTTTGCATGCCATCCTGCGTAATAACAGGCCCGTCCTGTTCATTGTTGGCTACAGCATAAAAAACATTAACTTGTAATCCCCAGTTGTCCCTGTAAATGTTTGTGCACTAGTTAAGTCATTTGACCAAGCGCTGAAGGTTCGCTGAAGATCTGCAATGGCAGGCAAGTGTGTTCTCGTTAAAACTTTAAACTATGTGATATGTTTTAACTGTAGGTGCACCCTGTGTCAGGTATACGCTCAATACACTGGTCTCTCAAATATGGAGTAAAACAATGTCAAAGTTTTGTTTTGTAACTTTAAACAATATTGATCTGGACTGGATTTCTTTGATCTATTTGTATGTACTTGTACTCTGAAAGAGCCGTGCACACTTTCTATATTTAATCACAGAGACTTGTGTAAAACTCCATTAAAATTCCAATAAACCGTCAAATGTTTGATGTTTACTAACCAAAACACGAGACTAACCAAGGTTTGGCAGAAACTGTCGCCCTCACTTTCACTTTGACATTGAGTATGAAAACAATAATACAAACATAACAATAAAAAAACAATGCTAACATTGCATTAATATCAGGGATGATATTTAACAGCCACAACGTGTGGACAATCTAGACGTCCATTAAATGAGGCGTTTATTTACTTTACTTTTTCTTTCCTCCTCATTTTCGTATTCAGGTTTCAAGATATATTTTATATTTTTAAATGTCATACTACATCTTAATTTAAACAATTCAAATCCATGGATGCTTTTAGTTATGGTCGTGGCTTCACGGCTCTGTTTGTGTTTAAATAAAAGTTGTAACAACAACATAATTTTGTCCCAACTTTGTAGTCATGGTGGACGTTTTGCCATTGTGACGTCACGCAGAAGCGCACCAATGAGGTTATGAGGCGGTTTTGTGTCAGAGTTCATTGATTTGGTCAACGGTTCAATGTCCACTTTTTCTCGCGAGAAAAATCTTGTGACAAAAGTCAATCTGGTCGTGACAGTCCCCCCAAACATCCCAAACTGGTCGATGACGCTCCCCTCGACGAGCCAATAACGTGAGGGTAAACAATGCGCGTGCAGCTGTCATGAACCCAACTGTCCAGAATAGTCTTCTGCAATGACAGGCAAGTCCACCTCTCTGTGTCACACTCTGACCAGCCTCTAGCACTTTCCTCATTACAAACCTTTTCCTTTAAACATGGCTCATTATAAATGCTGTCTATCCTTGTTTTTTGTTCACTCCTGGTGCTTTGTGTTACGCGCAGATACAGTCAAAGAGCTCGTTTCAAAGTGCCTGCAGGCCCGGGACATGGCATACTGTCCATACAGCCAATTCCCTGTCGGTGCTGCCATATTAACAGCAGATGGCGCTATAATTACAGGTAATAACCCAACAGGTGACTTCTCTTCTTCTTCACTAAAGTGCAGCTGGACTGTACTCAACTTTACTGTGTGCTACTTTATACTTAAATACTGTGCTTCTTACTCACTGCATTAAACATACAGCTAAAGTCACTACTTACTTTGCTGATTAATGTTCATTCAGAAATATGACGCGTTAAACAATCAACACTTCATTAAATGGTTGAAATTAGCTCCACTTAAGCCAGCTACAACAGTAAAAGTCTGCTCACGTGTTAACGAGTACTGTAATAACACTGTGATAACAGATCTTTTTCACAGCGGCCATTTTGACCTGAAATACTGTAGCAGGTAAACACACACAGGTGATATCAATGTGACTAATTAAGGTTCAGTTTAGTTCAAACAGGGTCAGGGTGATGCTGTGGTGCGTGTCGGCTCACTGGAAAGTCTCTGCTGCACTAAATGGAACTGAACCTTAATTAGTATCATTGGAAACACCTGTGTTGACCCGACTATTTCATGTCAAAATGGCTGCTGTGAAAGCGGTCTATACTTCTTCTTGTTACATTTTGGTATCTTTACTTAATTAAATGACATAAAAAAGTTATATTTCTAAAGTACACACTATATCTCTATACATACATTCTATATAATCATAACTGTATTACATGTTGTCATCTGCAGACACAAGATACTTCACCTGCCACCCAACTTTATATGTTTTTTAAATTTAAATTTCTTCTTCCTTGTAACTTTTGTCACACCACATGGTCTTATCCTTTAATTTGTACACAGTACATGCTCTTAATTATTAGTATTCTGCTTGTTACGTCTGTTCTTCTGCTGTTCTTTTATCTTAGCTTAGCTTAGCTGAGGTGAATTATGATGCATTGTTACACAGTGAATTAAATTACTCAAAAGTATATAAAATAGTTGGAAAAAAGCTCCACCTCAACCAGCTACAGTATTATAATGTTGTTGCGTATACACAAATGCATCAGTATTAATGAATAAATAATATAAAATATAGCAATATAATATTGAGAGGTGCCATATTTCCTTTTCATACTTCAAGAAAACCCGAAAAAGTGGTTCATTAGGAGGAAGTATACATGTACAAAATCGAGGAGAATCATGTGAACAAGTCATAAAGTTAAATATTGTATTTTCAGGCTGTAATGTGGAAAACGCCTCGTACGGTCTGACAGTGTGTGCTGAGCGGACAGCCATCCAGAGGGCCGTGGTGGAAGGACACAGACACTTCACTGCCATCGCTGTGACATGGTGACACACTCAGAATAATGACATTAAGGACACATTAAGAGTTACATATAGCGCATATTCTCGTGCATTTATCTTCTCTCCCTCTATCCCGTGTAGTGATATCAAAGACCGCTTTGTTGGGCCGTGTGGAGCATGTCGGCAGGTTCTTATGGAGGTGAGACAGCGCTTTTATGACCAGGACAAACATTAAGCCGTGATCAGAAAGTGATACACTGCAAACAAGCTGTAATTCTATTATTCTATCCTGAAACATATCTTTCTAAACAAGGTAAATATAAGTCAATTTGTGTTTAAAACAGGTTCAATTTATGTAGTTTATATAAACCAGAAAACATTAACAACACCCGTATCTCCTTATTACCCATATCTGGGTATTGCAGTAGGCAAGTGGGTGTGTGTACAGCAGGAGCCACTGTATTTTACAGGCATGTTGAACATTAATAATAATAACCTAGTACAGTAAAAGGTTGTAGCTTCCTCATAAAGTAGAGCAGCATTGTTCTGTAAAAATTGATTAGATGTTTTTTCTTCAATCATAAAAGAAGTTTCAGTGAATTAGAAGTATCTAATTCAGCAATTTCAATAGCAAACTTTTTTATTTTTAAATCATGATTACGACCACAAATCTATCTAATCTAGCTCTTTGGCTTTAGAGCACACCTATGAGGAAATAATGTAAAATTTACAAAAATACAAAACAAAATATAACATAAGACGTGTATTATCTGCAGTCAGGGTCATAGCTATAGAGCACTGAGGTTGTGACCTCTGTGGTTTTTCCAGACAATTTGGGAGGTTAAGCAACATGTGTGGAGTGATACAGTATTTTTAGACTCACCATTAAACTGCAAATTTGACCTTGACCTTTTTTTCCACTTTGTTTTTTTATTGTTTTTATACATATATAAGCAAAACAAAACTGCACAGAGTTCATACAGCTCACATCCAGCAGTACATTTTACTGTATTATTGACTTAACACTTTAATACATCAGTTTACATTGTTATCAATAAAATAATACATTATACATTGCTGATGTCTTCAAGTTGAAACCTATTTCATCATGAATATTTATTGTACTATATGTACACTGTCTCTGTCTGGGTGGGTCCATATCAAGCCATTTTCTCATGATTGCCTACTAGCTGTGAACTTTGGCTAACTAATTATCTTCCTTCAGCACCACATCTGTTATATTGCCCAGGTATAGAATTGAACGTTACTTGGGGACTCCATACCATAATACCTCATTCAACTCTAAGAACACAAAAAATACAAAATAAGAATTTTAAGTATTAAAAATGTGATTTGTTTGTGACTTTTTGGGTGCTATGACTCTATGTTAACCTTACATATGTGTATCTCTCTCTCTCTCTCTCTCACCAGTTTGGATCAGACTGGACTGTATACTTAACCAAGCCGGATGGATCTTACAAACAAACCAGCCTCAGTGAACTGTTGCCTCTCGCTTTTTCCCCAGCGCACCTCACAAAGAACTGATGAAGCCTCAGCAGCATCCTTAGACACCACTGTTTAGTACTTTATTACTTTTTAACTGCAATGTCTTTTTGCTTTGGCAACACTGCAAATTAGGTAAACAATAAAACTCACTCCCCCCCCAAACATGTGTGACTAATATTAGATAGATATAGATAGATAGATCTGAACATACATTAAAATTAACCTATAAGAAAAATCTGAATTTAAAGTAAACATGTGCAAAGAAATTAAACATGTACAGAAAATTTAGACATGTGACAAAATATAACAAAAATTATACTGAGTAAACTGCAAGCATTTATATGCAATAATAAGCTACTTTTGACAAAAACTATTACTATTCATATATTATTTATAAATTATCCATTTATGCATGAACGTTTTATCAATCATAAACACATATAGGCTAATAACTCAGTAAATAAATAGGTTAATAAGGTGAAATAAAAGTTGAATAAAGTAAATATAAAAGTTATTATAGGCCAGGCTTAAAATGTGACACATGATTACATGTGGGGGGTCCCTGTTCGGTTTGTCTCTCGTCCAAGGGGTCCTTGGGCTGAAAAAGATATTACAGCTTATGTAGCAGCAGCTATTGCGGTATAAATGTAATTAAACAGTACGGGTTAATTAAGCTGAGATATATTGTTTCAGTATGAAATATATGAACAGTGCAGTGTGAATACAAGTGATTAAATATAGCTAACATTATACACACAATAAACAGCTAGATATGAACATTATTATTATTATTATTATTGTTATTATTATCATTATTATTATTATTATCATTATCATTATTATTATTATTATTATCATTATTATTATTATTATTATTATCATCATCATCATCATCATTATTATTATTATTATTATTATTATCATTATAATTATCATCATCATTATTATTATTATTATTATTATTATTATTATTATTATTATTATTATTATTATCATCATCATCATCATTATTATTATTATTATTATTATTATCATTATTATTATCATCATCTTATTATTATTATTATTATTATTATTATTATTATTATCATTATTATTATCATCATCATTATTATTATTATTATTATTATTATTATTATTATTATTATTACGTAACGGAGACTTTACCAGAGAATTCTAAAGATGACGTATTGAAAATCGATGTCATGTGACATGAAGTGGGCGTGTCCCAACTCAGTTTCCGGAAACATGGAGGCTGTTCTGAGCGACGTTGTTGCTCCTGAGGACCTTTTAGTAAGTTTTCTTCTTGTTATACCTCTTTATTTCATTAAACACACACACATTCACACACGAGTGACACACTCTGGTGTTCGTACAACACGTGTTCAGTCGGTAAGTGTTTAAATTTTGGTAAAAAGCGACGTGTCGGAGGTTACTTTGTTGCGTCACCTAGCTGGCTAAATGCTAACGGTGATGTTTATGATTAAACGCTGGCCGCTGTGTCATCGTAATTTCCGCTCATTTAATCAAATGAGTCACTCTAATAACATAATAGGGATTACATGTACCTTAGAGGCCTTAACAGTTTCATATGAAGTACTAGTTTGGCCTCTGTTTACTCAGGAAACGTTACACAATGAGTGCTACTTCTGCCTAAACAGTGACAGTACATGAACTGAGGTTTATTCATGTGTTACATAAATTCAGCTCCGTGGTGGCTTCACGTAGGAATGTTTCTGCTTCTGTTCCGACAGAAATTTGAGAAGAAATACAAAAGTGAGCTGACGAAGGGAGCCGTCTCCAAAGAGACAAAGTTTGAATATGCGTGGTGTCTGATCAGGAGTAAATACACAGAGGATATCAAAAAGGGAATCGCGCTCTTGGAGGGTAAGTTACTGCAGTTTGTGTTCCTGTTATCACATTCAAAGCTACATGTTGCAGTACACAGAATAACTGTGGCCCAATCAGGGCATAGATTTTAAGGCTGATGTTGATATTTGAGACTTGAATATGTAAGATAATAATAATAATAGCTTTATTTATATAGTACCTTTTAAAAACAGAGTTTACAGAGTGCTTTGACAGACAAACACAAACAGGATACTCAGACGAAACAGCAAAAGAGAACCAAACAAAGCAGGAAAACAAAGATTTAAGAAGATGGTGATGGCAATAGCCATTTAAAACAACAAATAATACAATGATTGAATAATAAGCAATAGTAATAGATGAAAAAATAAGCACAATACACACACAGACATCTATGAGCCTCGACTTTGGAACAGCCAGAAGGGCCCGACCTGAGGACCTCAGACGCATAAGGTGTCAGCATGTCTGTGATGTAACAGGGAGCCAGACACTGGCGAGCTGATCAGTAAAATCTTAAAATCAATTCTTAAACTAACAGGAAGCCAGTGAGGTGAAGCTAAAATCCATGTAATGCGCTGTGGTCTGTTAAAACCCGTACGAAGCGTAGATGACAGTTCCTGACATTAACGCATACTATGATCGAACATTTTTGATAAATTAGTGGGACATTTTATAGTTGAAAAATAAACTTCTTCTTACAAGCCAGCTGTCATACATAGTTTTATAACTGTGAAGATGTAGTTAGTATCACTACAAAAATTGTGTTTTACAAATAATGAGTGTTACTGAGAAAATACAACAGCTTTGCTGTAGTGCAGATGGATTTTATAAAATTAACAGTTTGAATAAATGTCTGTTTTTTTGTTTCTTGTCTTAGAACTTGTTCAGAAATCGTCAAAGGACGACTCTCGGGACTTCCTCTTCTACCTTGCAGTGGCCAACTACAGACTCAAAGTGAGTCAAGGCATTCCTATTCATGTTTTGAATACTTTATTTTGACACACAGTAAACGTATGCAGCAGACTTAAAGAAAGGGCAATAATAATAAGAAGAAAACACATCAGTTAGGATATTCACACATCTAAGATTACTTTCTTCTCCCTCCCTGCTGCTCTTTTCTTCCAGGAATATGAGAGAGCCCTGAAGTACATCCGAACTCTCCTAAGGAACGAGCCGGGCAACAAGCAGGCCCTGGAGCTGGAGAAACTCATAGACAAGGCTTTGAAGAAAGGTCAGTCACAATATAACAATATAATATGATGTTATGT
This sequence comes from Argyrosomus regius, assembly GCA_946959425.1. Lineage (NCBI taxonomy): Eukaryota > Metazoa > Chordata > Actinopteri > Sciaenidae > Argyrosomus > Argyrosomus regius. The sequence continues at coordinate 8,256,779 of OX336903.1, forward strand.
GACCCTTTTGTTTGTAAATCCACAATGCTGACGTTCACCTGTTGTCGTCTAGATGGCTTGGTCGGCATGGCGATCGTCGGGGGAATCGGCCTCGGCGTGGCCGGTTTAGCTGGCCTCATCGGGTTGGCTGTGTCAAAGGGAGCTGCTAAATCCTAACCCGGACACGGGACGACATGTCTTCATTTTGCTGGACTGATACACTGACCCTCTCCCCGCATAAAACAAAATAAAACTTTATGAAGAAAGCTCGAAAGGATATAACAGCTTGGTTTGAAGTTGAATATTTACTGCAACACATTAAAAGGGTGAATAACCTGTTTTCATATTTTAACAGGGTTGAGACTCACCATACATATGACATTACTTAGTCGTTTCACACACCATAGCATGGCACTTTCTTATTATTTGTGTAAATAAATTAGAATAATCGAGGCACAACTCAATTTTCTTAGTTTGTATGCGCCTCAGCCTAAACTTCCTAAGTTGACATTTATATTTTGTAAAAAAAAAAATTTCTTTATATAAGTGCAGTTGTGGGTCTGTAACTGTCTGTTCAATTATTTTTGACATAAAGAAATGCATTGTTAAGTGTTATTGGCGCAGAAGAACGTGTAGCTTGTGATGCCTAAAAGCAACAGTGTTGTTTGCTTGCGGGCGAGGTTGCAGTGACTCTGCCAGATTGCTGGTAGAAGACTGTAGAAGTCCAGCTGCTGCTGTGGAGGCAAAGAGCAGATGATTGCATTTATTCTGGACACGAGGTTTCTTTTCATTTGTTCCAAATACCATTTGCCATGAATTAAATGAATACCTTTTGCCATTTAAAATGCATTTCCTTAACATATACCTGCGCAGCGTTTAATGGGTTGTGTTTTCCATCTTGTTAAATAAAATGATTTTGAACTGAGAGATTTGTGTTGTTAGGAAATTTGTGCAGCGTATCATACACACATGTATGCTTCTCCTATGAGATCTTTGAGAAGTGAAGACATACAACAATTTCAGCAGTCCTGATTGGCAAATCTTCTGTGAAATCAGATGGTTTTGTACATTGTAATCCGACTTTTGAACTAAAAACAGCTGGAATTAAAGACCTGCAATAAACTAATGTTAAAAAATATTTTGGATCATTTCATATATTATTGTTAAATGCATTTAATATGCAATGCCTAATTAAATATCTTGTTTGATATTGAACACTTTGGGTCTCCATATTCTAATATAAGAAACTTATCTTTGGTTAGGTTTAAAAGCCTGTAATGTACATCTTATTTAAGAGTAAGAACTAAATGTGTACAAACCTATCACCTGACATGATAAAAGATATTACGAGTACATCTGATGACTTAAATTGTTACGAAATACCTGGTAACTTTCCATGTGTGTAAACCGGAAACTATTATCACAGTCGTTTTAATAGAAACCTTTTGTTGATGGGGCAAAGTCTAGCCTATAATTCAATTCTTATCACCGCCATTTATCGACTCTCTTATTACATTTACAATGAGGTTTTAGTGGAAACTCTATCATGTGATCATTATCATGTGTTGGAGTCTTTAGCATTAAGACGTGTATACGGGTTATGTGAGGTATACGGGTTTGAACAAAAACATGCCTGACCTAGTTCACTCGTGTCGATCGTCCTCATTTGCCTTATGCATTATTTGAATTTGTACTTGTTTCTATATTTATCTTAATTTTGCATATTATATTTTCCACAGAAATCATTATCCTTGCACTGTTTTTATTTTCTTATCACCTTATATTTTTAATACCTCCATTATTGTGATAGTTCTGTTGGCTAAACTCACTTCACTACTGTGTCTTTACGCTTATCTTGTTTATATTCTTATTTTCATACGTGAATTGGTGTTATATGCACACCATATAAGCTACTGGATTCCTAAATTTACCTCATGATCAATACAGTATCTATCTGTCTATCTGTAACATCTTGACCCCCGGGGAGATTGAAGTTGCCGTTTAACAGCAGGAAGGCTTATGGGGGCTATCACTCGTGTGTGGTGTTATCAGCCTCATGGGGTGTTAGGCTACTCATTAACCCAACTGACAGGACCGAAACTGCCCAGGGACAGACATATCAGTGAAAACAATAATCTTTGGTGTGAAAGACGTGATCGAGTGGGTGAACGAAAACAGAAAAGCAGACATTATGGAGGTAGACGTCCTCAAAAAACAACAAAAAAAGTGTAATATCCAAACAGAGGAGCGGATTATAAACTTAATGACTAACCAAAGCTGGACTTGTCTTCAGACTCATCCCGTGTGCAGTTTAAACACACTTTAACATCAATGATTCATCAAAGCTAGTGTAATTCAGATCAGCTTGAGTGAGTTTCAGTCACGAGGGCCAATGTTCATTGAGTATGCACTGGTTTAAACGCACGGCTGAGAGATATTAATGTGTAATGACCATAAAGAAAGGGAATATGTCTGGGAACATTGTGTATTGGTTAAATTGCACCCTGTATACATGTCATCACACAGCAATTTGAAGTTACTGTATAATCCAGGAGAACAGCGGTTTATTGTCTGACACTTTATATTACTGCAAGCACTGAGACAGACAATAAAATTAGATTTTTGTCACATTTTTATGTGCAGTTAATGTGTAATACATATTCCTGGGTTCCTGGCTACTGATCGTATTCTTAGATTTTATTTGGAAAGCACCTCAGCCTGAAGAAATATATAGGAAAAACTTAAAAAGATCTTATTTCTCGACACTATTTTCATATTTGTTAGTCTTCTGGATTCTGCACCAGATGCAGACAAAAACAATCCTGAAGGGAACGCCAACAGTGGCTTTTTGAGAGCTTTTACATCGAGTTGATATGCCTCTGCAGGGTCCAAATGATTTCAGACATGTCACTGTTAGCCATGTTGACTATAATGTAATATGATTGTCATAAAATTTCTTTATTTGTCTTGAAAAATGTTCCCCTGAAAACTTAAACTGAAAGGTTTTTCTTGATGAACATTAAATATTCGTGACTAATCCAGCAAAGTTCAAGTTTGGAGAAAAGGCACTGGGCATTATTTATTAGTTCAACACTCTCACTTAAACTCTGTACACTGATCATCTGTTTCATCAGACGCTCTGGGTGTGGTTTCAGATTTAACTGACAGTCGCCTAGCAGCAAACTGTATCAAACTCAGACGCAATCTCCGTGACGTCACCCACAGGTTTCTGAAGAGCCGCTGTGAAGCTCAGAGTCTGGTAGAAATCTTGGCAGGGCGTTCGAACAAATCACCTGTGATGGCATATAATATAATTTGAACAGGTGAGCTATATAACCCTCAGTACAGTTGTCATGAACAAGGAAATTAGCTTTGCATCCTAATCAGATGCTTGAACCCCTTCAGCTGGCTCCTTTCGATGCGAAGCAGCAGCAGCAGCTCTATTCCGAGCTCCCTCCGGATGTCGGAGCTCCTTACCCTATTTCTGAGGCTGAACCCAGCCAACCAGCGGAGGATCTCTTTTCAGCTGCTTGTATCTCATTATTTCGGTAACTACCCAAAGCTTGTGACCATAGGTGAGGTTTGGAACGTAGATGGACTGGAAAATTGAGAGCTGAGCCGCATAACGGTCCAGTACAACGTCCACAGTACTGCAGACGCTGCACCAACCCACCGGTCCATCTCACGCTTAATTTTACTATTACGCATGTACAAGACTCCAAGATTGAACTCCTTCGTTTGGGGCTGCAACTCGCAATCTGGAGGGAGCACTCCACTATTTTCTGGCAGAGAACCATGGCCTCGGACTTGGAGGTGAGCTGCTGACTCTCATCCTGGCTGCTTCACACTCGGCTACAAATCGCCCCAGTGAGTGCTGAAGGTCACGGTCTGATGAAGCCAACAGAACCACATCATCTGCAAAAAGCAGAGGTACAATCCTGAGGACACCCTCCTCACCCTGGCTGAGCCTTGAGATCCCGTCCATGAATATCACAAACAGAATCGCAGACAAGGGGCAGTCTTAGCGGAGTCCAACACCCACTGAGAACGTATTTGACTTTGTACCAACAACACGGACGCAACTCTCACTTTCGTTGTTCAAGGACTGTATGACTTGCAGCAACAGCCCCAGTACCCCATACTCCCTCAGTGTCGCCCACAGGAGTCCCTGGGTGACACAGTCATAGGCCTTTTCCAAATCCACACATACTGCCCAAACAATATCATAAGATATATTACTGTAATTAATAAATAAAATAAAGAAATATAAATAAAAACAACCAATCTTCACTAATAATTTTTAGTGTAGTGTTGGACTCCAAGGGGGTAATATTTTAAGTTAAAACTTTCTCGTCATATCTCTATCTTTTAAAACAGCAACTTCAAAGATGTCAAAGATGCGCAGACATCTTCTTAAACTGTATTTATCTGTTCTGTGCAGTCTTCTCTGTTGTCTGTCCTCATCGCGTGCTCATCCCACCTATCTTTAATGAGTTATTCCTGGAAAGCACATGTTACGGGCCTTCCTTCCAGGTATCACTTAAAAAAAAATCACATAAACTTTGTTTTCACAGACGAAGTCATTGTGACTTTTGAATCTAATAACATAAACTCATCAGCAAACCTCCTTGCAGCCAAGTGAGCTGTAAAAATGGGCTATGCAAACAGCTCAGCCATAAAATGTGGCGTTTTTATTTTTATTTATGGCAGGGCAGGATCCAGTTTTTAGACGGGTTTAGGTGGAAGTGAGGTAGATGAGTTAGGTTAGATTGACCTGTGATTTGAATGTCTACCTTTGTTTTGATAAACAGGTGATAAATTGAAGGTCAGTGCCTTTTTATCCTATATTTCATCAATATTTGTGAACAAAACTGAGACATCCATCCTTTAGGGGCATGAAATGGCCGCAGACACTCTCACAGTGTCCATGATGCCATGATTCATTTAAAAGATGCACTTTGGACTTTTTCACAAAAGTGGAAAAAAGCCAAATCAGCACTCCTGCTCGAGGGAGCGTGCATCGGTTTCATATCGGTTGCAGATCAAGCTTGTATTTTTTTTGGTTGTGCCCATTTGTTAAACCTTTTTCGAAAGTGTGTGGGCCAATTGGAGTCTAGACCTGAAATATGATTTCTTAGTTACCTTTTTGTACCTTGGAAATATTCCTAAAGACCTCAGTAAAAAAGCAACGCGCACCTTTTGATGTTCTTTATGGCCCCAAGTAAAAAATACAATTAGAAAATGCTGGCTGCTGAGGGACCCTCCTACCACCAACCTACTTATTAACATAATCAATTCTATTTGTTCAGTGTAGAAAATGACTTTCACTCTTCAACTGCAAAAAAAAGAAGAGGACCTCCCAAGAAAAGGAAGACCAAAAGTTACCTCTGCTGCAGGGTATAAGTTCATTACAGTTACCAGACTGAGAAATCGCCACAATATCTCAGATTAGAGCCCACATAAATTCTTCACAGAGTTCAAGTAATAGACACATCTCAACATCAACGGTTCGGCATGCATCAGGCCTTCATGGTCGAATTGCTGCAAAGAAACCACCACTGAGGAAGACCAACAAGAAGAAGAGACTTGATTTGGCCAACAAACACAATGAATGGAGATTAGACCAGTGGAAATCTGTACTTTGTTCTGATGGGTCTAAAATTTGAGACTTTTGGTCTAAACCACCATGTGCAAGATGCGGAGAAGGTTAATTGATGGTATCTGCATGTGTGGTTCCCACTTTGAAGCACAGAGGAGGTGTGACGGTGTGGGGTTGCTTGCTGGTGACACTGTTGGCGATTTACTTAAAATTCAAGGCATAGTTAACCAGCATATCTGCCACAGCATTCTTCAGAGACATGTCATTGCATCTGGTTTGTACTTAGTGGAACCATTATTTGTTTTCCAACAAAACAATGACCCAAAACACACCTTGAGGCTCTGTAAGAGCTATTTTACCAAAAAGGAGAGTGATGGAGTGCTCCATCAGATGACCTGGCCTCCGTAATTACCTGACCTAAACCCAGGTGAGATGCTTTGGAATGAGTTGGACTGCAGAGTGAAGGAAAAATATATATGGGAACTCCTTCAAGACTGTTGGAAAACCATTCCAGGTGACGACCTCATGAAGCTGATAGAGAAAATACCAAGACTGTGCAAAGCTTCAAAGACATTTCACTAAAAACCACAAATATCAACCTTGTGGGGGTGTCAGAGGGAAACTCATGGGATTACCAACATTATTAGGGTTCTTCCTCTGGGGAACACATATGTTTATACAAAGTTTCACTGCAATCCATCCGATACCTGCTGAAATATTTCACTTTGGAAGTGGTGCACCGCTAAATCAACATTACTGTCTATGGAGCCACACCAAAAAACACAACAGATAGTTAAAAATGAAACGTTTCATCAAACGCCTTCATTATCAGCGACGAACTTGTGAAATGTTTACCTTGTTAGAATCACAAAGGAAGAAATTCAAACAATGAAGCCTAACCTATTGCAATAAGTAACACATTGTGTAAACTCTGGAGTGGATTTTACTGTCAAGATGTACATAGCTAAGTCAACTTTTAAATGTGCATCAAGATAGTTGCTCTGTGACTGAGATTACAGGGACGTTGTCAGCTGGTGTGAGCTCAACAAGCTTCAGCTTAACACCAGCAAGACGAAGGAGATGATCGTAAACTTCAGGAGGAAAACATCCCACTTCACACCGGTGAACATCCAGGGATTGGACATTGAGGTGGTGGAGAGCTGCAAATTCCTGGGTGTTCACCTCAACAATAAAGTGGACTGGACTGATAACACCCATGCGCTCTACAAGAAGGGCCAGAGTCGCCTCCACCTGCTGAGGAGGCTGAGGTCCTTTCGGAGTGTGCAGGGCTCTCCTCAGGACTTTTTACGACTCTGTGGTGACTTCAGTCATCTTGTATGCTGTGGTCTGCTGGAGAGGGGGCAGCACGGACAGGGACAGGAGCAGACTCAGTAGACTGATTAGAAGAGCGAGCTCTGTCCTGGACTGTCCTCTGGACTCCATAGAGGAAGTGGGGGAGAGGAGGACGTTAGCTGAGCTGACATCCATCATGGACAACACCTCTCAGCCCCTACATGACACTGTAGGGTCCCTGAGCAGCTCCTTCAGCAGCAGACTGATACACCCATGGTGTAAGAAGGAGAGGTTCCGCAGGTCCTTCATCCTGACCGCTGTCAGGCTTTACAACACCTGCACCACCTGATAATGTTGTATTTTCTGTACTACTCACCATGGCTGTATATTTATATATATATTTTTTATCTGTATGTATATTTTCCATTCTGATTACTTACTTACCATGTACAATATTATTTATATCATGGTCACTTACTTTTGCAATATTATTTATGTCATGCCACAACCGGTACCTTGTCATGCCACAACCGGCAAACAACAGACAATGTGCAAAACAAGTACTGAAGTTTACCTTCAGTACTTGTTTTGCACATTGTCTGTTGTTTGCCGGTTGTTTGGTTTTTGTTTATTGTGTAGGTTATAAGATACTTCTGTCTGTTCGTTGTGTTTTACCCTTTCTACTCTAATTCCGAAGTGTATATTACACTTTTCTGCTGCTGTAACAAGTGAATTTCCCCGTTGTGGGATAAATAAAGTATAATCTAATCTAATCTAATCTAATCTAATCTAATCTAATTACGCTCTTTCATCATGCTACATGTACTAGCTTTTATTGTTACCATGGAAAAATGTGGTAACATGTAATCAGTTTATTTCATAATTGCACAACAGCAGCCTCTTAATGCATTCTTAGCAGTTTTCCTGATTCACAAAAGTTTATTTCTGGCACACAATCTCTCTGTTGAGGGAAAAATTGAAACAATAATAAAGAATATTTCAAGACTGAAACATTTAAAAGAATTGTTTGCAGTTTGCATTTGAGCTACTTCTTAATCTATAAAATGTGACATTATTGTTTTGAGTAATTCCTGTTATCTGTTTCAAAATGTTCTTAATTAATTTTACAATCATTTCTGTGTCCCTGCAGATGATTTACAGGTAACGAACTGTCCTTTGCAAACACCTCTCGCTCCCTTCTAGAGAACCGATGAACAGCTCGGATCGGGTTTATTGTTGGTAAACTGTGCGTCTATTTCTGGAACCCTGTTCTTGACCTTTATACAAATGTGTTTGCTGGTTCACAATTGCCCTTGTCTCTATAGGCTGGAAGGCTATGTCCGGAATGCAGGTTAAGATTTATCTTAATATTATCTGTGTGTGAACCACTTGCCCTGGATTTGGCAACGCTGACCTAGCAGCTATCAGTAGGATTATTAATGAAGACATACAAACACAGGTACCATAGGATGAACTGAGTAACTTTAGACCTTTGTCATTTGCTCGCAGGTGTTACCTTTGGCTTCAAACGAGACCAATTACACGTTGGTACCTTTCCAAAACGTTGCAAAATGCTGGGTGTGACGCTCAGCGATTGTGACCTTGTGTCTTATGGCCTTGAGATTTTGAAACCCAAAAAATAAAACAACCAAGGTACAGTTGGCTTTATTTTAAAAACTTCTGTGTGCAATAAAATAAATGTGATACTTGGAGTATGATGACACTACTATCAGTACGCTTGCAGAATCTTCATCGCAAAAGCCTTTTCAGAAATTGCTAAAAATGTTGAATTCATCATATAATTTGTTAAAATCTGCTCATAAATCGGATCAAATGTGATCAATTCTTTGCAATCTTTCGGAATATATATGTGATTGTAATAAACATACACAGTGCAGTGTCATGAGGAGAGACGGATGACCGTTGGACCCTGAGCGTGAGCCGAAAAACACCTGTTCAGTTTCAGGGGTGTAAAATGAAAAAAAAAAAAGAAGAAGATAGAGCGTGAGCAGAGGGGGAGGAGAGAAAGCAAGTCATATAAATCATTATGCATATCTGTTGAGCTTCACATCACACAGTGTCAGAGCAGACGCACCGAACTCTCAGACACTCGCTGACCTTCTATCACACTTATATCAGATATTTGAAGTTTTATTGATTCTTTAAAAAAAAGAAACTGAGATCTGGATTTTGACTTTTTGGTTGACTGCTGGGCCGAGGAGGGGTCATGGATCCAATTGTGGAAGTAGTGGCTTTGTTGTTAGGGTTCATTGGGTGGGTGATGGTGGGTGTCTGTCTGCCAAACCGTTACTGGAGGACGTCCACCGTCGACGGGAATGTCATCACCACGTCCACCATCTATGAAAACTTGTGGATGTCATGTGCGACTGACTCAACGGGGGTGCATAACTGCAGGGAGTTCCCCTCATTGCTTGCATTGAGTGGTATGTTGACAAAAAATCATCTTATTGTGTTCAATGCTTTTAATTATGCAATTTTGTCTTTTTCTGTGAACTATGAAAAAGTAAAAATTTGTTGTATTACATGGAAAAACTGATGCTTTGTCAGGAAAAAATATATAATGCCATAAAAAAAATGCATATCAAAGGACTTTTATGGGCCCTTGGACACTGAACTTTTGCTCTGGTAAACTTTAAATCTTCATGACATGACATGTTTACAGGCCAACATCAAATCTTACAAACTGGCCTTAATCTCACGACACGTTTCAAGGCAGATGATTTCAGATGTTGATGATTTCAGTGGCTGTTTGTGTTTATTTCAATGTTGTGTTCAGGCTACATCCAAGCGTCTCGTGCCTTGATGATCACAGCGATAGTGTTGGGCACCTTTGGACTGTTGGCGGCCCTGATAGGAGTACAGTGTTCGAAGGCTGGAGGGGAAAACTATGTTCTTAAAGGGAGGATTGCAGGAACTGCTGGGGTCCTTTTCATACTTCAAGGTAACAAAGATAAGAAAAATGCATTAAAAGGGTCTATTTCAGGAGTGAAAGTCCAAAGTTAAGAATAGTTATGTTCTCTCTCAACCTGGGCAGTAATGACCGCCTAATAGACTACCCTATAAAATAATAAAGGAACAAAATGATAATAATAAGTGATTTATTGCACATTCTGATCACTAATCCATAAATTTCCTCCTGGTTTCATGCAAGACTTTGGACCTCTGTGTAACTATCTGGCAGCTGTCCCTACTGCTTTCTAAATGATTAAAGAATATTTGTTCTTTTTCTATCACAAGGTGTGTGCACAATGGTCGCAGTGTCCTGGTATGCCTTCAACATCACTCAGGATTTCTTTGACCCTTTTTACCCTGGGACAAGGTAAGATGGTGGGAAGTTGTTGGTGGTGGAGAGGCATGACTAGAAGGCCTAACATGAGTGATGGCTGACTGAAACTCTGGTGTGTGTCGTAGGTATGAAATAGGAGAGGGGCTTTACATCGGCTGGTGCTCGGCTGTGCTCGCCATCGCCGGAGGATCTTGTCTCACCTGCTCCTGCAAAATGGGCTCAGAGGAAAAATTGTGAGTTCAGTTCCCTTTCTGTCTACCAACATAAGCATCATTTCTTCTTGGATTTACTGTTAATTGGTTGCTTGTGACAATTTATGCATCACTTTAGAAACATTTGCATTGCTATCGAGTTCCTCCATGCACTAGATTTAGAAGTTTTAGTAAGGTAGTGAAATGGAAAAATACACATTTAAAAGTCAATACAGTACAGTTTAAAAATAAATAAATACGCAGATTACATAAGTAAATGTGCCAATGCAGTTTAAAAATTAAATTAATTAAATTGATTGATTGATTTTTTCACTGAATCTTTTACAATTTAGTCACATATATTGAACACCTGATGAATATTTTGCTGTGGAGTACCTTAAAAACCTTAAAAAACTCTGCCGCCTTCTCATGGCAAAACTTCACCCGTGGGATGCAACAAGAGCTCTAATTGGACATTATCACCTGAACTAGTTGGTCGTGCCAGTTCATCTAAACGCCCTTGTTTCCAATCTATGTAAAGTTATACTTATGCATTATTTGAATGGTGCAAAATACCTCTGTTAAGTGTTGCAAGATAGATGAGGTCGTACCAAAGTGCTCTGCCAAAAGTGCATGTTGGTTGGTAACTGGTTAGTCACGACCCTCTAACCCAGTCAGATTGTCTCATATGTTTTAGATAAATAAATAAAAAATAATTAAAATAATAACCCAGACGCACATTTTACTAATAGGCATGGGCGAAAAGAATGTTCGGTGTGTTCCGAGTGAAAAAAACGCCCGACTAGGCCTCAGACGATTAAAGGCGCTATGTGTAGGATTTGAAAACTGAGTTTGGTGCCACCTAGTGGTAGTATGTGTCCTAACATGTACACAGGCTTAGACCAGAATAGATAACATATAGACTACACTTTTCAACATAACCTACTTAGAATTTAATTTTGCAATAGAGCTTTTTCACTAAAAACATGTTGACAAGTAATAATTAAACTAAAAATGGCTACATTCCATTTAGCTGCTTCGGATTCAGTGTCCTTGTACTGTTCATGCTGTCTCACTGTCACGACTTACTGGGACTGATTGTTTTCACCGTCTTGTTTTGCAGCAATGTGCCTTATCACGCCAGGGGAACTGTATATTCGGGAGCCGCACCGACCAGAAGTGTGGGTGCTAGTACTTACGGACGAAATGCTTACGTCTGAGCAGGATATGAACACTATACATCTTCCTAGGTTTTGTTGACACATAATGTCTTCAGTTTTTACACTGCAGTTGGAGCTTTTTTATCAGTGACTATGTGCACAAGCTAAAGGTCCATCGAATGTTCGCTGATGGAAGCACTGTATGTATAATCACAATATCAGGCGTGTATTCTGTAAAAATTTAAATTTAAATTACAGCATTGGAGTTGTAAAAGTTGTAAAAAGCTACTTATCACTGTCAACACACTAACACACTGTATGATTGCAATGATTCTATTTATGTTTCTCTAATGATGTTAGCACAAATACATTTACATACAGTCACTTGTTTCCAAAGGAATCCAATCATTTGATGATCGGCATACACACTTCTAGACATTTGTAAGGGGAAGGTCAAAAAACAGTGATAATCCAGATATTTGTGTGTGTTGTTTTGTACAGTTTTATAGATAATACATCTATCTTCAGTTATCTTCATTTTGATGTTTTTTCGTTTGTTTGTTTTTTACGATTGCGCACAATAAAATGTGTTATGATAAACATTTCGGTTTGATTTTGTATTTCTGTAGTCAGTGAAGTTTTGACTGCTATTTGAATATAAATATAGTACAAAATATATTATTACACATGGTTTTACTTTATAGTTAACACACTTTTGGTCATATTTATAAGAAACTAAGTCATAGTAATGAGGTACTGTATGTTGTGACAAAGCTACCACTGTGAACACTGAGGACATGTCCCCATTAATATATTGTGAATTTTGGGGGATATAATGACACAAAGACAGGTTTAAATTCTACAATAATATGTTTTTTTTAAATAATAATAATAATACATATTATTATTATTATTATTATTATTATTAGTAGTAGTAGTAGTAGTAGTAATATGGTATGGTATGGTACGTGGTATGGTATGGTATGGTATGTGGCATGGTATGTGGTATGGTACGTGGTATGGTATTGGAATGGTACGTGGTATGGTATGGTATGGTACGTGGTATGGTATGTGGTATGGTACGTGGTATGGTATGGAATGGTACGTGGTATGGTATGTGGTATGGTACGTGGTATGGTACGTGGTATGGTATGGAATGGTACGTGGTATGGTATGTGGTATGGTACGTGGTATGGTATGGTATGGTATGGTACGTGGTATGGTATGTGGTATGGTATGTGGTATGGTATGGTATGGTATGGTACGTGGTATGGTATGTGGTATGGTACGTGGTATGGTATGTGGTATGGTACGTGGTATGGTATGGTATGGTATGTGGTATGGTACGTGGTATGGTATGGTATGGTATGGTACGTGGTATGGTATGTGGTATGGTACGTGGTATGGTATGTGGTATGGTACGTGGTATGGTATGGTATGGTATGTGGTATGGTATGGTATGGTATGTGGTATGGTACGTGGTATGGTATGGTATGGTATGGTACGTGGTATGGTATGTGGTATGGTACGTGGTATGGTATGTGGTATGGTACGTGGTATGGTATGGTATGGTATGGTATGTGGTATGGTATGTGGTATGGTACGTGGTATGGTATGGAATGGTACGTGGTATGTGGTATGGTACGTGGTATGGTATGTGGTATGGTATGTGTACACTTTAAAGGAATTTGACTCTGGTATAAGCATAAACAGCTAAAAATGATAACAAGCTTGACAGGTAAACATAAACATTAAATGACTATGTACAGATAAAGTAAATAAATAAATTCAGTTTTTATACTGAATTTAAGACGTGAGAATAAATAATTTGCAGGTAGATAAATAATAAATATGCACATTATTATTGTGCATATAAATCTATAAAAACAAAACAAAAGGATGATACACTGACTTTCTATTTGACACAGCTGGTCTTCCATACCAGAGCCACATTGTTAAAGTGAACTTTCGGTTTCTCTTCAGTACAGATTAAACAGGTGCAGCTTGTTCGTCTTCATTAGCAGTTTATTTACATTAAACACGCTGTAATAAGTTCATGCACTGTGTGGTGGTGGTGGTGGTGGTGTCTCTCTTGGCTCATGCATGCAGGGATATGTGAGCGGTGTTAAAATAGTCCCTCCAATGAGAGCAGCCCACGTTTCCAGACGAACACGGATGTGCGACATGTGGACCAACCCGCTGTAATGTAGGGCAGAGAGGGAGGGGGGACGACGACCAAAGCTTTCGTGTACAAAGTGTCCGAGCCGTCAGCTGTTCAACTTCCCCATCATCATGTTACGTGAAGGTGTTTTAAGTTCAACTAAAGTCCACTGAGTCCTCCTGTTAAAGGTGGGAAACAACAGCTGTGTTTTTTTTAAAAAGAAAGGGGGGAACCTTTGAGCTTTGAGTACCTCATTTTCCACACGGACTATTGTCACACCGGGAGCGTAAATACACCGTCGTAGCTGTTCCTCCGGTAGAGAAACGATGATTTAACGGATAAAACCTCCGTTTCAATGAAACTGGTCGTTGTGTTTGCAGCAGAAAGCAGAGCCGTCAGAGTGTGAGCGGACCCGGTGATGGATTCGTGTCGGCGGACAGGACTCAGCGGGGTGCTGTGCTCCCTGTCACTGCTCTGTGTCATCCTGGACATCCAGCTGGACGGTGAGCCTCACACACACACACACACACACACACACACACAAATATAAGTTTATTTACACACAAACACACACTTTTATGCACGTTTACTGCTTCTAAAAGTTCCCACCAAGCGGCCGTGAAATGTTAGCTCACCTAGGTTAGGTTACATGAGGGCACACCCTGAATGAAAGCCACATTTTCACTCTGATGTAGACATAATTCAGTCTGTGACAGGTGTAGTAATAATTAAGAACAGCGTGCTCCTATTTAGGACATTTCCTGTCAGCAGGATCCAACTGAAACTAACTATTTACCCTCTACATCAGGGGTCTTCAACCAGGGGTCCATGACCCAGAGGTGCTGTCAAAAAATACTGATGAATGTGAGGGTGCAATGAATTGAGAAACTACAAACAGTGGAGGCATTTGCATGTCCAAAGACACGCAGCTCTTGTCATTTAATAACCAATAATAATTATGCATGCAACTTTTTTTATCAATCATAAACACATACAGGCTAATAACCCAGCATAAGGTGAAATAAAAGGTGAATAAAGTAAATATAAAAGTTATTATAGGCCAGGTTTAAAATAAAGGCCCCTGTTCAGTTTGTCTCTCGTCCATGGAGTCCTTGGGCTGAAAAAGGTTGAAGGTTGAAGATCCCTGCCTTACATACAAGATAAAATATTAGGATTGGCTGTTATGTATTAAAATAGGACTTCATAATCCCCTTTTAAAGGTGTGTATTCATGTTTTCTGATTATTTTTTTTATGTTAATTGTTCATTTGTTTTAACCCAAATCAGGTTTAAGTAGTGTTTCACATACAAGGTAATTGTCTTGGTGTTGTTGCTGCATAACAAACCATAATTAAACAGTATAAAATGATGTATAATATGTTTTAAGATGAAAACAGCTGCACAATTTGTGCAGGAATATACAAAATTACTATTTTTTTTCCCAATCAAAAGTCCAGAATACGAACATATTACAGTTACAATAATATAAAATAAAAATGAGGATCAGCCTCTTGACATGTACTGTCTTGTCTCCAAAGGTGTCCTCAAAATAATCAGAGAAATAGACCTGAACAATTGAGTGTGATCCTAAAATCATATACAAGTTCAATAAAGCAATCCTGCTCACTGGTTTTATGTATCTAGAGATAAAGAAATGAATTCCTACAGGAAAATCTCTGGCAGCTCTCATGTCATGGTGTATATAACACCTCATCTCTAAACCCTGTATTATATAATGCAAATATATTTATTAACAGACGCCGCAAAAAAGTCACTCTTTCAGTTTCGTTTCAGGCGTCGTCGCCTCTGTTCCTCACAAAGGAGTGTGTTGTGTGGTAGCTTGGATACTTGAATCAAAATAGACTTTAGGCTTCGAACGTCTGTCTTCTTGCGTTTGGCCACGTCTACACTTCAGATTTGCTTAAATATTTACATGCAGTCACTCACAAATGAGCTGCTAGTAGGAATTTAAATCATGAATCATAACTGATCGAGTGCAGACGAACTTTTTTGTTGACGTGAAACTTAAAGAAATCAGTATAGAATGAGCAGCTTGCTCTCTCTATGATCGTCCGTGTGTTATAAACACTCTAACAGACGAAGCTACGCCGTGGTCTGCTCTTACAATTTGGTTACCTCCTCTTTGTCAGTGATATATTTCAGGCGAGGCTCAAGCACTGTTTCATGTTACAGGGGTCTTGGGGGCAACTCATGTCGAGATCGAGCACCACTTGGAGATGGGCCGCAAACTTTTGGCTGCTGGTCAGCTGGCTGAAGCCTTGTCCCACTACCACTCTGCTGTGGGTAAGGTTACACACAGAGACATGCAGACACACACACACACTGACACATATTTATACTTGCACCACTGGCTGACACTCCACTAATGCCTGTCCTCTTCCAGACTTACACTTTAAGTACACTTGCTCGCTGTCGACAAAATCGCGCCTGTAAGTGCGGACAAGAAATGTAGTGTTCTTGACTTTTGACAGAGGGGGACTCTAAGAATTACCTGACCTACTACAAGCGAGCTGCGGTGTTCCTGGCGATGGGAAAATCCAAATCCGCCCTGCCGGACCTGACCAGAGCCATCCAGCTCAAGCCTGACTTCCTGGCTGTAAGTTCACCTGATCACAGCCAGAGAAACTGCTCGCCCGATGACCTTTATTTAATCTTTATTTGGTGCTCATCATATTTCTTTCTCCTGGGTCTCTCTTTTGCTGCACTTTCAGGCCAGGTTGCAGAGAGGAAACATCCTGTTAAAGCAGGGCAACACACAGGAAGCCAGGGAGGACTTTGAAGCAGTGGTATGTTTAAGTCATTTTATTGTCTTGCTTAAAAAAAAAAAAAAAAAGCCTGAATAATGCGGATAAAAGACGAATCTACCTGTTTTGTACTCTTTAGCTGCAGCGCTCCCCGGACCACGAAGAAGCTCGGGACCAACTGATGAGAGCAAACGAGCTGGAGGAGATGCAGGAGGAGGCCCATGCTGCGTACCACCAAGGCGACTACAGCACTACCGTCGCTGTGCTTGAAAGAGTCATTGAGGTATGATGGAGTAGCCCTTTCCATGCATTCTTATCTGTTGTGATCTTGTGTTTCTAACTATATTCTTGGATTATTTACCATTATATGTCAAGTATCTGTCAAAAATCTGTTAAAAAATAAGGACCATTATTGAGTTTTCTCTAAAAGTTGCCATCTTTCTTCAGATCTCTCCCTGGGATCCTGAGTCGCGGGAGCTTCGCGCTGAATGTTACATCCGAATGGGGGATCCACAGAAAGCCATCCAGGACCTGACGCCGACCACGAGGCTACGCAACGACAACCGCGCCGCCTTCCTGAAGCTCAGCATGCTGCACTACAGCCTCGGAGAACACCACGAGTCACTCAAGTGAGCTTCGTTCGCCCCGGAATAAACAAACTATGTCGATTCTGTCGGCAGGGTCATGCAAATGAAGCTGATTTTCATCTGGAGAATATTTTTTTTCCCCGCGTTGTCTTCAATCCATGTGTTGGTCTGTTTCTGTGCAGTCACATCCGAGAGTGTCTGAAGCTGGACCAGGATGACAAAGAGTGTTTCAGCCACTACAAGCAGGTGAAAAAGCTCAGCAAGCAGCTGGACTCAGCAGAGGAACTCATTCAGATGGAGAGGTCAGTAGTTCTTCTGATCTTCTTATCGAACATGCATTTACAAGATGTGTGCTTTAATTAATTTAATGTTTTTGTACAATTAGGTATCAGGAGGCCATTGATAAGTATGAGTCAGTGATGAAAACGGAGCCTAGCGTCCTGTACTACACCAACCTGGCCAAAGAGAGGATCTGTTACTGCTTGGTCAAGGTGAGTAAGATTGTTTTCTGCATGTAATGACTCTATAGGCTGTAATAGATAATAGAGGAGATGTGACACGTGTTAATAAATTGCCACTCAGTCAGTTTTTGCATCAGCTGGCATCAAACTGCCAATCCCGACGCTCTGCCAACACATTGTCCCTCTGTCTTGCTGATTCTAGATAAAGTTGGCTCACGACGCGATAGACGTGTGTTCAGAGGCTCACCAGAGAGACCCCCGAAACGCCAACGTCCTCCGAGACCGAGCCGAGGCTTACATCCTGAACCAGGACTACGAGAAAGGTGAGACGACTGTTTACTGCAGTAAACTGGCCTGCATTTGTTCTTTGTTACAAGTCCTGTTTGTGGTTTAACAGGAAGCAGAGCAGTCACAATGCATGCCATTGATTTTTGAACTATACACAGATCTTGCATTTGCACACACATATACAGAAATCAATATGTCATGGTTTAAGATGTCATAAATACTTAAAACATGATGAGGCAAAACACAGATTCAGATAATTAATTAATAGATTGTAGTCTTTTATGGTTGTCAGCCCTTCAAAATAAAAGTTTCATTCAAATAGGTGTAAGATATATGTAGGATTAGTGTAAATGTATGCAATTCTAAACTATAAATAAAATGCATTTATTTTGAAATATGTTTATTTCCCTTCAGCCGTGGAGGATTACCAAGAGGCAAGAGAGTTTGACGACAGCCACGAAATCAGAGAAGGTCTGGAACGAGCACAGAAACTGCTCAAAATCTCTCGGAAGAGGGACTACTACAAGATCCTCGGCGTCGGCAGGTAACCAGTCCAACCAGTTTTAGTCCAAACAAAACCTTTGCGCTGGCATCAAACACCAAATAGTTCCAAATCGAGCAGAACAATCCAGCTAACATTGAGGAACTTTTGTTTTTCTCAGGAGTGCAAATAAGCAGGAGATCATCAAGGCGTACAGGAAGCTGGCACAGCAGTGGCACCCGGACAACTTCCAGTCCGAGACTGAGAAGAAGGAAGCGGAAAAGAAGTTTATCGACATCGCGTCGGCTAAAGAGGTCCTCACCGACCCAGGTCAGGAGCTGAGATTGCTGTTTGTAATTGAATTTAGTGTCTTTTTTTTAAAGGAACCTCAGTGAGGTCTTACGAACGACAAGATACTTTAGGTCCAAAACAACAAATATAAGCTACAAATCACTGCTGCTAGTGCTAGAATCAAACCAGTGTCCCAGAAGGGTTAAATCTTTGGTTATAGATCCGTGAAGACGTTTCACCTCGCATCCAAGAGGCTTCTTCAGTTCTGACTGACTGGTTAGGAGATCCGAGTATTTAGCCTAGGTGGGATCGTTGACCAGGACAGTGATTCCACTTGGTTCGTTAGTGCTCGTTGTTGTTGTGACGACTGTCGTCTGAGTCGTTATGGTCACGAGGTCTGGTGTGAACGACGGTCGTTCAGGTCACCTGAGCTCCAGTGTTTGATGATTGGACGATGGTCGCTCAGGTCACCTGAGGTCTGGTGTGAACGACGGTCGTTCAGGTCAACTGAGCTCCAGTGTTTGATGATTGGACGATGGTCGCTCGGGTCACCTGAGGTCCGGTGTTGGACGATGGTCGTTGGAGTCGCATGAAGTGTTCTCGAAGAAAGAGGACTGAGAATCTTCACAGAATCAAACCTGTGGCTCTTCAATCACTCTTCAGGCTCTGTGTGATTGAAGCTAGGAAAATGTTCTTCTGCAGTGAACCAATCAGTAAAAACACATATGGAGTATTGTCTTTTATAATTATAAGAAATTGAAGGTTGTATTGCCACGTATCGGTTTTCACTGTCTTAATTTTGTCCTTTCGTTCTTCCCATTGTCGTGCCAGAAATGAGGCAGAAGTTTGACGCAGGCGAGGATCCCCTGGACCCGGAAAACCAACAAGGTGGAGGTGGAGGACAGGGCTGGCCTTTCCACTTCGACCCGTTCCAATCCGGCGGCAGCTTCCACTTCAAATTCCACCAAAACTAGAGAGAGGAGGACACGAGGGTGGTGGTGGTGGGGGGGGGGGGACATTTGGGTGTAGATCGATGACTGATTTCTGGAGAAAAAAGAGAAAAAAAAGTCTTCCTCAGAACTCGTGCTTCAGCTTGGACACTTTTTTTGTCAGTTACTTGAAACTTTGATTTTTAAAAATACAGTGAAAAAAAAAAATCGCCACAAAAACAAAAAGGACCTAACAGTGGAGACCGTTGTCGCTGTGGTTGGAGAAAAATGAAGTCTTGTGTCAACACTTCAGATCCCTTAGAAACAGAAAGGTGGTGGTTGAAAGCAGTCGATGTGGGACATTTGGAGTGTCTGCTCTTATTACTCATTTCTTCCTTTGTGCCATTCTTTGAACCTTTAATCGAGGAACTTTTTTTTTGTTCGTTTTAGGCAGTTGCTCCTGCTTGGACATTTACATAGGAGGACTGTCGGTGTGTACGTGTCAGCTCGCAGTATTCTTTTAAAAGGAATTACATGTTTACTGATCTCAGTCTATATTTTTGACCATGTCAAACCTTCTCTGCACTAGAGAACCAAGATTTTTTATACATGATGCCACCAGGAGGCATCCTGTTGAGCTTCTATGTTAAGGGTAAGTAGGTGAGACTTCAGCACTATTAAAGGAAACTTGTAGGTGTTAAAGTTTTAAAATCCTATGGATCTTAAATCAGTGCCGCTCTGTGATTGTGTTTGATTTTTTTTGTTTTCTGCAGATATTTAATTGGAATAATGTGTGAATTCTGTCTTTGGCTGTATCCTCAACAGACTCCAAATAATATCACAGACGTAACTTATGAAAACTTGGTTAAAACTCGCACATTAACGTGGTCTGAAAACAGTTCTGGACGAAAGCGTAGCCATTGATGGTTGAATCAAGAGTCGTAGTGTTTTTCTTTTTCACTCACATCAAAGCACGTCTTTGAAAACTTGCACTTTTAACCTTTTTTTGTTTGAAAAACCACTCCACATGTCCTCCACTCCTGATATGTTACTGCAGGCTTTTTAAAAAGCTTTTCAAAGACTCTTTACAAAACCAGGTGTGTCTTCAGGTTGTTATCTGAGAGCCTCATTTAAAAAAAAGAAGAAAAGAGTTTACAGAAAAACAGAGCTGGAGCTGGCGTGGTACGTTAGTTACAGTCCTACTGAACTCCTGCGACATATTGTATGTAATTCATTAACAGTATCTTTGATGGTGTTTGTCGAACATGATGCACTGAGGCACAAACTAAAAGATCAAAATCAAAAGTGCAACTTTGTAAATGGGGCCTCAGGAAAGACACACAACAGTTTAACCGTGAACAAAGACGATGTTCTTTTGAAGATTTGAGGTTTTAAGTTATTTTTTTTTGTCAATAACAGCTTATGGATACAGTGACTGTAACTGCTTTGAATCCCATCTTACTGCTCGACTGTGTGAACCAAATGTGACAAAGCTCTTTGTATTTAAAAATCGACTTGAGTGGGACGATTTTGTTTCTGGGTTTTCTTTTTAAAAGGGTTTTCTGCTGTTAGTGGCTTCGATTTTACTGTTGCCAAACTGAATCAGCTGACGTGCTCAAGCATATTAAAATACTGAAACAATCAAAATTTGCCCTCATTTCTTGACGCAAGGGACAGCTACAGAACAGCGCCACCTGCAGCAACGAGTTTGTTAGTGGTTAAAGCTAAAGCAGGATAGATGCTCGGGTTCACAGGTGCAATTTATGGACATATTTCCCAACTTTCTACTCCCAACGAGTTAACGTTGCACTCTTCAGAACTTGATGCAGCAGAACCAGAGATGTCATCTTTTTTTAATTCTTATTATCAAACCCGGGCGCCTACATTACCCATGATGCATCTTGGCCGTAAAATCTGTGAAGATACCCTTTAAAAAAAAACATGAGCCAAAACCAAAGCGAGAATTTCAGTCAACTCGTGATATATTTCAAAACATTATGAAACAGAGACATCTACTGTACACAGAACTGAAACATTTCCACACACATCCAGTTAGCTGCTGTTTGCCCGCAGCTTCTCACACACACACTTGTTGTATTGTACAGCCGTCACTGCAAATGGACATATCTTCAAGCGCAGAGGCAATGGCTCAGTCCAGAATATCGACACAGGAGTTCTGTATCTGTGTCTGTGGAGGCGAAGTGATAAATTCCTCCAGCGAAGATGTCCGCTCTCCTTTGGAGCTCAGCCGCACACAGCTGGCTCGCCGAGAGACAGTCACGCTGAGTGCCGGGCGACGTCCATGACGGGCCAAGATTCGTCAGTGGTTAGCGCCAAATCCTTGTGCGTCTTCAAGACTGTCTGCCTCCACCTCGATGGATACCACGTGGTGACCGGGGATCATGGCCAGGCCCAGGACTCTGGGTTCACCCTGGGAGAATGTGTCTGTAAGAAGAAGACGTCATATAAAGATTCATGTTTAATTTTCTTGGTAAATCTGAGGTTAGCCGCACAAGATAGAAAAACAGTTTACACTGAATTTAAAATGCATAAAGTTTGTTATCAGAGGGTGTGAATCTATCGTCAACCTTTCAAATCTTTCTTCTCTTTATTTAATTTAACATTTAATGCTGTTAAATAATGGCAAGTTAAAATTTTAGTGACTATTGTGCTGGCTAAAACCCTGTAATGACCAAGACTGTTGAAGAGTGTTGAGGAGTTGACCTCAATTTAACATCTGATGGTGATTTAACACAATGATGTAACATCAGACGCGCTGAGGTTACGTGGCAGTCATTGTGGGGAGTGCCACCTTAGAATTACAAAAGAAAACTTTGAATGCAGCTTGTTTGCGTTTCAGACTAATCGTTTCCTCTCTGCCCTGAATGCCACTTGATTCTTACGAGGAAGTAACATGAAGAGGCGGAAAAAGAAGGCAAGGAAAGTGAATAAGAAAAGTAAAGAAGCCAATCATAGAAATTATCATGAAATTATGTTAAAACAAATAAAAATGATACCAAATTTCTTCAATTTAATTTTAGATCTGATGTTAGAAATGCACCAAATAGTAACTAAAAGTCCAACAAACCA
This sequence comes from Argyrosomus regius, assembly GCA_946959425.1. NCBI lineage: Eukaryota > Metazoa > Chordata > Actinopteri > Sciaenidae > Argyrosomus > Argyrosomus regius. Next base: position 8,279,360 of record OX336903.1, read on the forward strand.
CTGGAAAAGATAAATAACGGTATATAGACTGTTAAATTATCCTAAAATTTTCACTCTGAATATAAATATAGGGTATAACTTATGTTACTTACACAGCCATACATGCTGTTTCTGACCAATGCACATATTTAGCTTTAAAGAGCACTAGACCTTGTATTAGAGTAATTTGTTTCCTACAGTGGTGGAACAGCTGGTAAGGTATCAGGATGATATCAAACTGTAGGTGTCTGCATAGGAAGCATTTTACCAGGTGCCAGTTATAGTTTATGCATTGCAACAGTCTCTTGTTAATTTTAAGCTGATACTCGAGGTAAATAAAACAAAATTCAAGATCTCAAGATCTCAAGAAGTCAACAGATTGTCTCTGTATATAGAAATAAACCTTTGATTTGAAGGAAGAGGATGAGTTCTGGACTATGAGGATGTAATTTACAGACATGCTATTGTGTCCACACTTCTTAGAGAGTCATTTTATTACTGGTGATAGCAACAATACTCACTGTATCCTCTATAATGAGATCTTCTCTGACTATGAGACGCAATTAAGCGTGCATATAAGCCCTGGTCAGAAAATGACTGTCATATATCACACCTACAGTATGTTGGAGTGGAAGGCCAGTTAACTTTTATATGCTTCAGTGACTGGCTGGTACCTCGTATCAGGACTGATCTTGGAAGAACTGCTGCAGACTCATGGAGGTCCTTGCAAAGTGACCTAAAACTGAACACTCTTATACCTCTTGCACACTTTTGCGACGTGCCGTTACTCCTGATCTTGTACATTTATATATTTTCCATTGTGTTATCTTGACATCATCGCAAATCGTCAACCTCTTTACGAAACCTAAAGGTTGAACGAAGAGTATGATGTTGAGCTTTTCTCATCAGCTTTAACTGGTTTGTCATGCTGTGTGATTACAGACTGTCGGGTCGATAATGACACACCATCTTCATCTTGCACAGCCATTTTTCCAGTCTTCACTCACCTGTGGATTTGAGGAACTCCTGTGCTGATCCGAGGATGACGTTGCAGTCTCGGTCTGTGCAGAGGAAGAGCCCCACCAGGGTCCGTCCGTCTGTCATGCGGATCCTCATGTTCTTGTTCAGGAGCCCCTCCAGCTTCTGCCTGGCCTGGGACGATGAGGACACTTCAGACTGCTCCTGGATGATGTGGACAGAGAGGCAACAGACCATATTTAATATTGTATCAGTCACTTCACTTATTATAGAGGATAAACAACAATATTTGCTTCCTACACTTCCATCTTGTAACAGTTTGCACACGTTTGAAGAGAAACCTAATATATTACACCTGTTTTTACTGTCTGGTTAAACGGTTTTATTCCTAACTTTTACTCAGATAAGTAGATATTTGGATGCAAAGGTTAAGTACCTTAATAAACGCCGATAACAGGAGGTAAACACAGTTAACGTTACACAGTTTCAACGGGTGAGTAGCGAGCTAATTCGTTAGCCACCGGCTACAACTGAAGCTTTGATAACGATGATGAATGTTTGAATTAAACCGTGTTATGTCTTTTATAACACGACGAACAACATGAGTAATCATGTAAAATGCTAAAAAAACAGAGTAAAACGTTACATACGTGAGTCGAAGGGCCATTTTCCTCGATCATTGTTGCCATAACCCTCCTACTTCTCCTACGTGAGGAGCGATTTAACTGACGGACCAGCTCTAACCGGAAACTCCGTGTTTTTAAAGGGGACGACATCATCAAGCTGGGGATCAAATCATTTCATAACACTTATGTTTAGTGTAATATGTAAAAAAAACAAGTTAACCAATATATCAGTAGTATATTACAGTTTAGAGAAGAGGCAGCAGAGACATTATCAAATCACTAAAGCTGATACATTTTCAGACTGAGCATAATTTATCACAGCCATGTTAAGTTTATTAAATTAACTTTATTTATTTATACAGCACCTTTCATGCAGAGATGCAGCAACAGTCAGCATAAAAACTAGGAATTAAAACAAAAATGAAAAGCATAAAACTACAACAATAAAACACATTTTTATCTTAAAAAGTAAATTAAAACCTTAAAAATGTAAGAAAAGTACATTAAACCATGAATTAATTTGTTATTAAAGCAAAATAACAAAGATAAAAACTGTTATCTAAGATGCAGATAATAAGGTGCAGTCCCTCAGATCCACAGGCAGGCTGTTCCAGAGACGGGGGCCGCAGTAGCTAAAATTGGACTCACCATACTTCTTTGTGGAGGTCCTCGACACAACTAGGAGTCCAGAGGCTGAGGATCCGAGGAACCTGCTTGGTACATATCTCTGTAAAGATAGGTTGGAGTCAGGCCATTCAGCGATTTAAAAACCAATGAGAGATTAATTAAATTAATTCACTTTTTAAAAGACGTCTGGATATTTTAAAGCGAGGCTGTGAAACTTTTTGCCACTGTGAGTGACCATCACAGGATAACAGCACGTTGAATTTATGTTATCACTGTGACACATTAAACATTAAACATGCATTAAAATGAACCTATAACATAAATCTGGATTTAAATGAAATAAAAATAAAAAAATAATAATTTTGACATGAAATAACTGAGTAAACACAGATGTTGCCAATGATACTAACTGAGGTTTCATTCCATTCAGGTCAAACAGAGTGAGGGTGCTGCTGTGGTGCATGTTGACCCACTGGAAAGGCCCTGCTGTAATAAATGGAACAGAACCTTAATTAGTATCATTTGAAACACCTGAGATGACCCGACTATAAGTCTTGTGAAAAAGGTCTATTATAAGGATTATTTTCAACATCAGCCCAGACATCAGATTCGTTATTTTTAAGTTCAAAAGCTGCAATTTTATCACATTCCCGCCATATCTTGGACCAAGTGAGGCAATAGCTCCTAAAAAAACATGAGTGTATTCAACTAAACAAGGGACTCTGATGATTTGTGGGCGTAATTCTTTGGCAAGTGAAGGTAAAAAAGTGATCCAGGAGTGGAAAACTCAAAACAGAGATTAGATACAGATCTAAAGAGACATACAGCTGTGCAGTGTGGATTAATATTTGGTCTATTAAAAAAATGAATGACTCACTCACTCACAGTCACACTGCTATTCCGTTTCTGTAAGCTGAATCTAACTCTATAATTTATTTGCAGTTATTCAATCAAAACATCCGTCCTTGGGTGGGCTCGAACCACCAACCTTTCGGTTAACAGCCGAACGCGCTAACCGATTGCGCCACAGAGACAGCTGGAACCGTGGGGGCGTGGTCGATGTTTTTGAAAGCCCACCAACCCGCACTGGCTATTTATATATGGTTGTTTTGATTTGGGTCAATCAATTAAGGTACTCTGGACCTATATTTTCCTGTCTTTAATATATATAGACTGCTGTAACTTTACATTGCAAGTAGAACTTTTTTTTTTTTAATTGAAAAGTTAGTTTCAGTTGTAATCTAACTCAATATTGCTCAGTCCAACATACAAATAAATCTAGACAAATATAAAGAAATGTAAGGTGTGTGATGCCTGAATGCACACCAGCGTGCCAGCTGTCTCTGTGGCGCAATCGGTTAGCGCGTTCGGCTGTTAACCGAAAGGTTGGTGGTTCGAGCCCACCCAGGGACGCATGTTTTCATCCTTAACTGACCGAGAAATATCAAGTAAATTATTAAGCTAGTTTCAAGATACAGAAGAATGGAGTTGTAAAAACAGGAGAAACACAATCGCTTATAACAAACGTCATCCTTTCGGAGTAATCTTTAGCTCCATCTTGACAATAATTCAGGATATAATTAATGCAATGTGAATTCAGAATCTTGACTCCATTAAACTAGTTTTCTGAACAAAGCAGCAGATAAAAAACGAAGGCATTTACAACTCAACAGTTTAATGTCCGACTTGCAGCCAACTATAGGCCCACATATGTTTCCAAAAAGCATGTTAATTAATTAACCCAAGACACCCAGAACACAGTGGGGTCGCTTGGTTTTTAATCAACCCAAAAGGGCATGTGTTACCCCGCTGTAGCCGCCTGTAATAAATATAAAATCGCTAATGAAGAGATGTTAGCTATGTCTGCTAAATGACTAAATGTAATGTTACTATTAGTGAAATTAATACCAAATACGGGTGGGAGGGGCTTGAAAACAGAGGCCACGCCCCCTACATTCATACCTGTCTCTGTGGCGCAATCGGTTAGCGCGTTCGGCTGTTAACCGAAAGGTTGGTGGTTCGAGCCCACCCAGGGACGGATGTTTTCCATTCTAACTGACTGAGTAATGGTAAGTAAATGATTAACCTGGTGACAGAAGAACAGAAGCAATCCCGTTATTGATCAGCTATAAGTCACTTATAATAGACAATCCTCTGTCTTTGATCTGAGTAATGTTTATTATTAATTGTTTTCTACCCCATTTGAATGCCATGATTAAAGTTTCTGCTGTATATAAATCACAAATGTAAGTGGGCGTGGCTTGGAATTGGGGCCCACGCCCCCTCCTTGATAGCTGTCTCTGTGGCGCAATCGGTTAGCGCGTTCGGCTGTTAACCGAAAGGTTGGTGGTTCGAGCCCACCCAGGGACGGATGTTTTCCTCCTTAATTGGCTGGGTAATTGCAAGTACATTATTAAACTAGTTTCAGGTTACAGAAACGGAATAGAAGTATGACTGTGGCAACAGAAATTGATCGAGACATTCGAAGGTCCACACAAATACACACTTTTAGCTTATTTAGGCATTTATACACAGCATATTTATATATCATGTGAGTGTCAGTTATACTCAGAACTATACTTCTGATTCACCCATTGTGACTTGTTTCCTCAGGCTGTGACCCACATTGATCAACTGACTAACTGAGTGAAGTTCTTCTCCCAGCCCCAGAGAACCTGGTGGAATTAATGGTACCCAATGTGATTACTTTAGATACGAATCAACACCTTGACATCACAGTGTTACAGCTAGAGCTGAGTAGCATATGCTGGATTGCATCCTCTTTTGTTTGTTATTACAACCTTTTTGGCTTGTGACCCCTTAGCATGAAGCAAGGTCTTCTTGTGGCCCCCGTGTCATAGGCTTTATTTTGGGACACTTAGTGGGGGTCACGACTCTCAGGCTGGGAGCCACTGAGTCGCCCAGTTTTAAGTTTTCATAGATGAAAGGACTTCAAGACATCAGCAGTCTTGAGGCAGTTCAGGTGGCTGTTTGAGGTGTGGGGGTTGATTTCAGTCTGCAAATCATCTGTGTTTGGATGTTTTGTTCCACAGTGTGCATTTTCAGTGTGTTTTGGAGGAATTTACAACTATATTTAGAGACACGATGTGTGAAAGGTGACCTAAAACACATTTTTGCGCATAAAACTAAAACGTCAACAGGGCTGTGATAGATGACCACTGTCTCCCTGTGACTTTGACTGAACATGACCATGTCTTTGCACTTAAAACTATGCATACTGTCCAGTATATTGGTGGACTTTACAGGCAGTAAGAAAGGTTTGGGGAGGTTTTTTATTGCAGAGATGGAGGTTGAGACCTTGCAAAACCAGAATAAAAGATTCTAAAGCAAATTAAACGCAGAGAGACTTCAGAAGCTTTAAGCCTCAAAGGGCAAAAGAAAATCATTTCAACCTATTAACTGGCTCATGCAAGACTGAACACAAAAAGAGTATGTCATACTCTCACCCTGTTCACACTGTAACTTTTTTCTCCACAGCCCCCGCCGCATGAATGTTATTTAAGCATCATCTTCTCTCTGGGTTGCCTCGGTTCAGACAGCTCAACTCTGAATGGAGAACAGGAGCCGGTGTCTTCCTCTGTGTGTCACACTGCATAAAATCTGGGTTAGCTAAAGCGCAGCACCCAGGGGAGGCTCTCATCCCTCTCATCCTCGACATGTCTCACTGCCAAACGGACACGGGAGGTGTTGGAGGAAAGAGGAGGAGGAGGAGGAGGAGGAGGAGGAGGAGGTGGAGGAGGAGGATTGAGGGGAAGGGGGGAGTAGGCAGAGCACAGTAGTGCAGTGTGTCAGGGCCTGCGGCATCTGAGAGTCCTGGCTAGTTTCACCCTTTTTTGCAGACGCATAGTGAGACACATGCACCGTCAAGGCTACAAATACCTCACACATACACACATGCATGCTGTGGGTGAGGGTATATACACACATAAAAGACACACACACACACACACACACACACACACACACACACACACCCTGCAGCCGTCTCACCAGCCAGCCAATCTGGTAACAGCAGACACCTCAGTGGCCAGAGGCTTAGAGGGGGGGCTCCAGTCACTTTCCCAGCACAGATACACACACATCCCCTCTTATGTGTGTGTCTTGTATTGCACCGTGTCTCTGCTGGCAGATGTGGCCATTGGATCAGGCGCTAACAAATTCCTCTCCTCTCATTTGTGGGCACGGGGGAAGCCGAGGCGGAGCAGTTCAGGCACCTGTTGCAGCAGATAGGGAAAGAGAGAGAGAGAGAGAGAGAGACAGGAGTGTGCACAGCAGACGAGGCGTAATTGAAATGCTCGTTTACATGACATCCTGTTATTGGTGTAAAAGCCACAGCTGACAGAGTAGTAACGCACGCGCACAGAATGCAGAGAGGGTAAAACAAACAGTGATGCGTCACACAATGTTGTGGCTGTGTGACAGGGGGGATGTTGGCCATGTGCTCAGGATGCCACGGGTTCAATCCAGGCACCTTCTGTCACTGAAACACCTTGAAATCTTGAAACCGAGGTCAAAATGAGGACACTCTCCCTCATGACACAATTACAAATGTGCACATTTGTTATATAACTCCAGGTTTGCTATATTAAAGATGAATAAGGGCTCACTCTGAGTTAAATATCAAAGCAATCGCATTTAATCTAGATAAATATCTTCAGAATTAAGACTTGGTAAAGTTCTGAGTTCAGGCTAAATGTTGCTTCATAACCAGCTGGGTCCAATTTACTGATTGTGTCTTTGATTGATGCAGGGACTGGCACGACATAAAAGTAGTGGAGGAGTTCACTTTAGCTGCAATACTTCAAAACTTTTTATGTTTTTCTTTCTGACTCTGCCTCACCCATGTCCCTGTTTTGGTTCAAGCGTCCCAGCAAGTCATGGCGGCGTCACATCAGGATCCTGAAACCGAAGCAGCTGAAATGAATACAGCCATAATAATATTAATTCATTTTTAGTATTTACACCTGTTATTTGTCGGATTGTCTTCAGTGATGGAGATTAACCTCTTAAAAGTGGACAAAAGAACCCATCTTAACACAAGTCCCACTTGCTTGTGGTTTGCTCTGACGGCTGCAATTAAAGAAAATTAAAAGTAAGCACTGTGTAAGTGGAGCTTTTGTTAAGATTTCTTTAATAATTTAACTGTGTTTCCAAGGTCACAAACGAACTTTCAGCTCAGGTGAATGAAAGGAAACAAAGAACTGAAGAGCTTATTGTCACCTGGGACCAAAGACGTTGAGATATTCATGTGATCCGTGGCATTAAAGGCCTCTTAAGTACTCATAAATGCATCAAGGAGACACATTCAGCCGCTGCGATAAACAGTATTACTGCAAAACTAAACACTTTGCTGGTTTCTTACAAATTTAATAGAATAAATGCAGTCAAATCAGCTGAATGCAGCAGAGAATTAAGGCTTTTTGTGTGTGGAAATGTGCAGGATGCAGACGTTTCAATCCACGGCAGACTATTTATTTTCCTGTTTTTCATCCACAGTTTCTCCTGTCTGACCCCTGTTTCGCCGTGAGGTTTGAATATGAAAGGCAAATCAAAATTCCTTTTGTCAAAACAAAAAAAGTGCCCTGAGCAGCCACTGAGGGCTGGATGGGGTTTTGCAGGGATTCCCATGGCCTTACTGCCATCCAGTTGACACAGCCTGCTGCTTTATGATTTCACAGTAAGCGCTCACAAAATGGCTTGTGTTTTTCTTTAAACCTCTGCACCGGAGATGGATTGTGCTCTCTGAGCTGTTTAATATGGTGGTTTATGAAGAGGGGGGTGCAGTTTGCATATTGTGAATTGTTTTCATCCCCACCACAAGTAGTTAATTTTTAAGCAATACAATCTGATGTAAGTCTGGGCATGGCTGCGGCAGATTTTCCCAACCCCCCTCTCTCTGAATCCCTCCCCAGCACTCACACACACACACACACACACACACACACACACACACATACACACTGCTCCAAAATACTTTTTTATACAACGGTGGGGGCTCCGGGAGAGAATATAAGGTGGCCATATTTGATAGATTTGTGTCGGGCTCTGCAATGCAGAAAGCGAGAGTGTGTTGCGTGTGATCTTGCAAGTGACAGTGACACCAGGCAAGTGTGTCGGATTCGTGACTGATCCGGACTTGGGGAGGGAGGCTGGAGAGAGTGGTGGTAGTGGTGGTTTGGGAGGGGGGGGGGGAGAGAGGAGAAGAAGAAGAGAGGAGAAGGAGGAGGAGGAGGAGAAGGAGAAGGGGGGGGGGGGGTACACAGACAGAAAAGAAACAAACAACTAACAATGTAACTTACATGCAGTCACACACCCCTTTTTTCTTGTAACAATGTGTACGTTTTTAAGGAGGGAGGGGGCGCGCAAAGGGAGAAAGAGAGACGGGGAGAGATAGAGAAAGGAGGAGGGGGGTGCGTTCTGAAATAATATAGTCAGCCATTTTTTATGTAAGGGGATTTTTTCTTATTGGGGGGGTTGTTAAAAAATAAATATAAGAGGGCGGCCATCTTTGTTGCTCTGCCTAGTGTAAAATATTTCAAAACGCCCCCCACTTTTTTCTGTGCCGATTTGAATATTAAATAAATATCACACATTCGCGCAAGAATACGCTTTTTTTGAATACAAGGACGGGATCCAATGACAGGAATATAATGTCCTCTCCTCTCCGGTCCTGTGAGGAAGACGAGGGCATGGTGGTTAATTCCGAGGGAGGAGATTTTGATGAAGAAGACGACGACGGAGACCTAGACGAGAACGCAAGCGACATAAACTCGCCGGCGGCGCCTCGGGAAACTGCAACACCAGCCGCGCCAGGTACAGTAAAAAAGAGAAAACTGGCGGACAAAGTCGGGAGCGCGCACACGAAATAAAAACACACTTAGTTTAAGCAGTAAAAAATTGAGAGAGGAGGAAAAAAAACAGAGGGGCAAACCCGCAGTTTGTGCCCCCCCACACCTAAAAAAAAATCTCTCCAAGGTCCAGTACGGTACCGGACAAGTCGAGTGCGCGCGTACAAAATCCAACTTACAAGTCCTGATTTTTGCAAAAAAAAAAAAAAAAAAAAGAGCCACATGTTTCACCACCTATATACCCTTTACTTATTGCACCTATAGGTGCCATATTTGCAGCTACAACACGGGCTGTTAAAGCCAACAGAGACGGAGAGAGAGAGAGAGAGAGCGAGAGAGTGCGCGTTAAAAGCACAAAACTCCAACCCAAAAATTACGCACAAAAGCCGGCTAAAGATGTGTTTCTGTGTTGTTGCGGGCTATATATTTTCTCCTCACTTCCACTTCCTCTTCACCGATCAGCACATCCCAACAAAAGTTTAAACGAACTTGGCCACCGCATGCTTTTTCGACGCAAGCTCACTTTGTCCACGCATCCAAAAGAAAAGTTGTTTGTCCCTTAAAGCCTGCTTTTTGACAGCTCTTAAGACATGCCATGACATGTAAATGAGCTCGGTCTGCGGGGTAATAAGGTCGCCCTGAAGGGTAAAAAGCTCTCTCTCTCTCGGTATAAACATGGACTCCCCTCTTGGCCGGAGGCTACATATATCTGATACCCATCATCGGGGAGGAGATGATGCGTTTTTGTGCCGTGCAGACATGAAAGCTTTTTGGGTGATGGTGTGAAAATCGCGGCGTGAGACAGAAACTTGCCCCCCTTTACCACATTGTCTCCATGACAGGTCAAAATAGGACACTGCTGCTGCTGCTGCTGCTGCATGCTGCTCACTTACAGGGCCAGAAAGGTGTGACTGTTTAGCTCCCTCTGGTAGCTTAGCATAGTAATTATCAGAATAACATTTATTCAGTGTTTACACATGCATGTGTTATCCAGCAGTGCTGTGTTTTTTGTATCTTTTGGTGCTGCAGGAGTTCCCTTTCCTCTTATTTTGCAGCGTTGATCCTCTCAAAAGATGATTGACTTTGAATGCATATGACATTCTGGAAGTTTCTGTGACAGTACAGCTGCATATAGGGGGGGTTTGCAGTGAAAGTAAAAGGGTGCAGAAAAGTAGTGGCTGGTTAACCACACTGCAAGAGCACAAGTCAAAAATAGCAGTGCAGCAGCCCCTAAAGGTTGCAGTTTATTCATTAAAAGGCATCAAAATAACTCGAGTCATTTGCTTTGGATGCAGGAGGAACACCTAAAAGTCACAGTGGAGATGTCACAAAGGGGAAATATGTGATTACTCATCATAAAAGTGTCATTTCTTATATGAATATTACAGGAATCATCCATTGCATTGTCTTTAGGCTTTAATTAGCTCGACTCCGGACCAGCCGCCATGCCGTGCCGTGCCAGACGGATAAATTAGTGTTCCCGACGTGGACCTTAACCCCCTCACGACCTCTACCCAGTGGTGGTCGTGAGGGTCCCGGTGTGGGAATTTACACAGCAGGAGGTGAAAGGGGGGGGAGAGAAAAAAAAAAGTCGTTCCACTTCACCGCACCGCCAGCGTACCGTCCCGCTGGCGGCCTCTGAATCACCGGGCCCTGCGTGCGTGCTGCCGCCGCCCCCGGCGTGTCTTCGGCGGCTGCGCGCTGCACCGATACGCGGGAAGGGGAAGCGAGGGGTTGGTTGTTTTGGACGGGGTGGGAGTGAGGAGGAGGAGGAGGAGGAGGTAGAAGGAGGTGGTGGTGGTGGTGGTGGTGAGAGCTTTCACCAACAAAGGCAGGCTGACAATAAAATCCGACAAAACGCACCCTATCAAACAGACTGGTTGAATGACGGAGACCGCAGCCCATATTTTTGGTCATGCTTTAACGCTTTGCTGCATTTTGTCTTGTGAAGCTGAGGCTGTCTCTCTCTCCACTTCTCCCCTTTTCTACCTCCAAAGCCAGGTCAGGTTGCAGGTTAAATTGCTTTAACCTGATTGTGGTTGTGATATTGCACATGCAGGAACCATGAGGAGATAACCAGCCTGATATTTTCCACATCATTTGCTGCCTGAAAGCAGAGATACAGTCATGTATTTTAGATGCACCGTGGCTGAGAGTCTCCTCTTGATATAAGACAAGGGGAGGGGAAGGTTTCCTTAAAATAAAAGTTTTCGGTCTTAGCAATAAGACACCAGATCTGGTTTGTTTACAAAGGTGCTGGTCACACATTTTCATTACCAATTATTCCAAAAACCAGCTGTCAAATCTACTTAAAGCCTGCTGACAAACTGTATCTAATTTCGCATGTGTCACCATTCAGATGAGGTCAGAGGTCGCCGAAGCCACCGCAGAGGCCACCGTGCGGCTTTCATTGTGTGTAATTACGTCCAGCTGGGATTAGCTGGGTGTTCAGAAGATTATTGTTCATCTGATTCTGATAGCTGTCTTCAAGTGTCTCTCTCTTTCTCTCTCTGTCTATGCCTCCTTGCTTTTTTTCCCTCCCAGACGAAGAGCCGCAGATATCAGACAGAGAGGTCCCGTGCAGGAAGAAAGGCCGGCCGAAGAAGAAGAAGGACACCAAGAAGAAAGACAAAGAGGGGAAGCCTGTCAAACCAAGAAAACGCAAGAAGATTGTAAGTTTGTTAAGCTGTCACGCTTTGGAATTTAGTTTTTCCTCACTACATTACACCGTCTTTATTGTTTTTCTGATATCCTCTTCAGGACAGCGATGTAGACAGAGACTCGGACAGAGAGAGAGACTACGCCGAGAACTCGGACAGCGTAGCCAGCGACTATGGATCCGGAGAGAAGAAGAAAAAGAGGAAACATAAAGAAAGGAAGGAGAAGAAAACCAAGAAGAAGAAAAAAGACGATGGGGATCGAGACAGCAGTCAGGAGGAAACAACCAAGGTAGAGCACCCGAGGCTGTCTTCGGCCAAGTCCATCCTCGTTTGATCTGTTGTGTGTCTCTCTGTGCTGATTGATGGTTTCTCCTCAGCAACCGATGGAGCAGAAGACCTCGGCCCAGCTGGCGAAGGAGTGGGGTCTGGAGGATGTTGATCATACCTTCACTGAGGAGGACTACAGGGAACTCACTAACTATAAAGCCTTCAGCCAGTTCATGAGGTACAGGCTTTCTCTCTTGTTTCCATGTGGTGTTGATGTAGACTGCTGGCAAACATCACAAACATCTAGTGTTTGTCAGTTTGCTGTATGGTCATGGAGTTTCAGCCGCATTCTTATTTTCAGAAGAGCTTGTCTGTGTTTAAATGTGAGTTTCTAATGCAGCAGGAGGCGTTTAAATGTCCTGTATTAGCTGGTTAGCTGGTAGTTTTTGTGGATTCATTGTTGAGTTGCAACGTGGAGACGATTGGTGCTTAAAAACTTTCAAACGGATCAGAAGGAATTCAGAAATGAATGCAGGGACGCTCAACTTGTTTTGCAAAATGATAGGAAGCCAGTCAATAAACATTTATAATATTTATCAGAGTACAAAGTTTAAGAGTTTAATAAGACAAAGTTTAGCAGTGTTGATGTGGCAGAATTGTTCTAATCATCTCTTCTTCTTGTGATGCTACCAGGTGGAAAGACCGCACTGACACTAGCATGTTTTGACTCGTTATGGCATCCGATATTAGCAGCTTTGCATACAGCAGTCATTTGGCAAATTGCAGCAAAATAAATGCAAATTCATGCGTTCATTTTTCACTGAATTGCTTCTCATTGTCAACCTTTCGACGTTTTGCTGTCCTCACTCATCTTTGCCAAGAGACAAATCCAGTCACAGCAGGTGTACGTGAACTTATTGTATATCACTGCTCCTGCACACTGGACAGATTGCTGATATGGCTAACATGCAACTTTTCAAGAGTTCAGGGACATTATTGAACATTTACAAGTTGTAAATTTTATCAAATGGTTGGCCAGATTTGGTCCATGCTCCTCAAGTTGAGTTTCGCCGCCTAAAGGAAAGATTTGCTGCTGTTTGCATCTTGAGTCTGCGATTGTGATCTTTATAGTCCTACAGAACTATGCATAAAGAGAAGTCGGCCTCCTACATGTACTTATATGCATTAGGTGCAAAGTTCATGCCTCACAAGACAAGCCCAGTTTTGGACTGTGAACTTGTTTACTTTTCAGAATCAGCTTCATCAAGAAGTTTGACTCTGGTTAAGTTCCTCTCAATGTTACAGGAACAATTTTGAGGAAAATAGGTAGAAATATACAGATAAATGAACACAGAACTGTTATATACATACAAAAATATATATATATATAAATATCTATAAAAAGCGACCATGAACAATAACATAATATGTCTATATACAAGTCAAACTGTTTGTGTAAAGAGTGCTGGAATAAATATTGGACATTTCATGTAACAGATTACTTTATACAAGAAGCAGGTGGTTATGTACAGTATATGTATGTGTACGTGTAAATAGCTTAGCTCTATAATACTACTACTTGAAAATAGTGTTTATATAACCTATAAAATATATAATTCTATCATTTGTAGGTACATTGGATGTAACGTGCTGTTGCAGTCCACAAAAAAAACCCTGGACTAATAGCTGCTTTTGTTGTCACACACACCAACCTCCATCCACACTGGCAGCACCACTCAAAAACTATCCACGGTGAAACTACCAGCGGCGTATTAACACCGATCCAGGTGGCATGAGTTGAAAACAGGAGCACAAGTACTATTACACCTGCCTCTGTCGTCCTCTGGCAGCTATGACTTTATCATCCCTCTGCTAGTTGTGCTACTCAGGCAGCGGTGCTGTCAAATGTGTCAGTGGCAGCCTGAGCCTCTGCCTCTGTGGCTGACTCATACCTGCTTTGGCTCTGATAACGTGAAGTAATCCGTTATGTCCACTGCATGTATATGGCGGGAAGGTATTTGGCTGTCAGACTGAGCTGTAGTGGGAAATTAAGCTCTCCTCAGCCACATTGTGTTTGCAGTTTTTTCACCAAATCACTACAGCGATATCAATAACAACATTATGTATCCTGAAAATGCCACAGCTCCATGTAGATTACTGTTCTCTCACTCTCTCCAAAGCATTTTAATGATGCTAACTGTCTCACTCCCAGGCCGATGATAGCCAAGAAGAATCCTAAGATCCCCATGTCGAAAATGATGACCATCCTGGGGGCCAAGTGGAGGGAGTTCAGCTCTAACAACCCCTTCAAGGGCAACGCTGCTGCTGTCGCGGCAGCCGCTGCAGCCGCCGCGATCGCTGTCGCCGAGCAGGTCTCCGCAGCGACTGCCTCGCCCGAGCCGACGCTGCAGCCGCCACCGATCAGGAAGGCGAAGACGAAAGAGGGCAAAGGTCAGTGGTCATCGGAACGTACTCTGCTTATACAGTATACATACTACTTTGTCATTCTTTTATGTCATGTTATGTGATGTTATCCGTCCAGGCCCTGGCTATAAGAAGCGCAGTAAAAGTCCTCGAGTCCCAGACAAGAAAAAGGCTGCAGCAAAGGCTAAAAAGATGGCACCCATTCGCATCAAACTGTCACCTATAGGTGCCAAGAGGAAGAAGAGTTGCTCGGTGAGTACAAAGCTTCAGCGTGCCCCCTCTCTATATTCACCCCAACTTATTTTTAACTGCTTCTGTTACACGTATGTCCAACAGAGCGATGATATGGATGAGGACGAGTCCGAGCAGGAGGACTCCAGCGTCCACAGCTCCTCGGTTCGCTCCGACAGCTCCGGCCGCGTCAAGAAGAACAAGCGAGGACGGCCAGCCAAGAAGAAGAAGAAAAGTAAGCACAATCTACCTGTTTTATGGACAATATCTTAAGACTCTTTTTAAATTAGATTTCAGTCACTGAGAATATTGAATTGACATGTTCTCACCCATTCTCGCACATTCAGATTTGTTGTCTCCAGGCCCAGGTGAGGAGGAGGGCGACGGCTATGAGACGGATCATCAGGACTACTGCGAGGTGTGCCAGCAGGGCGGAGAGATCATCCTGTGCGACACTTGTCCTCGAGCTTACCACCTCGTCTGCCTGGAGCCCGAGCTGGACAAAGCCCCCGAGGGCAAGTGGAGCTGCCCGCACTGCGTGAGTACAACCCCGCTAACAACACGTCTGTTCCTGCTTTTTTTTTCTTCTACGTATGACTCCCGCTCAGCAGCATCCTCACACTTCATTCACACATATTCATCTTTAAGAGACACGTCTGCTTGGCAGACCTGAACTGTTTAAAGCGGTTTGTTTTTACTTGCTCGGAGCAGCAGATGAATAGAGGCTTTGTAGTTGCATCGCAAATCTCAGTGGAGAGCTGGCTGCTTGCAGACACACACAGTCCTGCCCAGACAAAGACAGATACCTGAAGTGGTGCTGTTGGTGTAGATCTATTCAGTCATGTCACAAATAAAACCCAATGCTCTTTTTTTTTTTGGTTACCATGACACAGGGAGCTGTTTTATCACTTCAATACCAGTTTCCAAAGCCACTATGGGTGGAACATTATCTGATAATTGTGTCTTTGGATTTGTCCTGAAGGCATAACTTCTTGTGTTTTGGAAGATTGACAGTGGAACTAGATACAGTCTTTGGGTTGCTCTGTGTCGCTTTCAAATCTGTCTGAATTTAATATCGATTGCTTAGGAGTCGTTGTGTGCACGTGCTGGCTAAATATTAAAAGAAATATAACTTGTCTTTTTGCATTTTTATGGGATAGTTTTGCCAGTGAAGAAACACTGTTAAAACAAATCAGATGTAGTCCAGGTTCTTGTGAAATCTGCTACCAGCTGCCTGTTATTAGTTGTTGCTGTATCTTCAACTACGGTGTGCGAAGCAGGCGGAGGCGTTTCACCAAATCTTGTAACATGCAAGTTGCTCGTTTCGTCTCATGCAAACAAACTCCATGTTTACAACCGGTGCATTAGCACGAAAGACGGGTTGTCTAGTCTAGTCGAAGTGTCCTTGTGCAGGATAATGAACCCCAAATTGCTCCTCATGTGCTCCGTTTGTGTGTATAGGTTTGCGTCATTGCTTTGGATAGCTTCTGATGAGCATCCTCCACCATCAGTGTGTGAATGGGTGAATGTGAAAAGTGCTATGAGAGGTCGGTTGACCAGAAAGTTGATTGGCAATGTTGTTATACCCAAACATACTCTACTCTACTCACACGATGGTGTGCAGGAAAATGAGACCACAAAAACATGGAAGAGCTCTGTTTAGGTGGTTCAGATGAGGTATTTACCTGCTGATCAAAGGTATATCCACTGTGACAAGGAGTTCTCCTCATAGTTATAGTTACTCAAACTACTACTATAGTTACTCTCAGAAAAAAACAGTATTGTGATGTGAATTAATCATTCAAAGGTTTCCTTTCGCAGGAAAAAGAGGGAATTCAGTGGGAAGCAAAGGACGAGGACTTTGAGGATTTCGAGGAGGACAGCGAGGACAGAGTGATATCAGAGGTCAGCATGGGGATCCCCACCGGCGCTGAGGAGGAGGACGACGACCACATGGAGTTCTGTCGGGTGTGTAAAGACGGAGGGGAGCTTTTGTGCTGCGACACCTGCACGTCTTCTTACCACATCCACTGTCTAAACCCGCCGCTGCCGGAGATCCCCAACGGAGAGTGGTTGTGTCCGCGATGCACGGTGAGCTGCTTCTGTTTCACTTCCTCGCTGTTTATGTCTGATTTCAAGCAATCAGTGTGAGTCCAAATAACTATAATTGCACCTCACAGGGACTTGCTCTTTAAAGTCTATTTTATTACATTAGAGAAAGTATGTTTTAAGCCCTAATTGGCTCTTTTTCTACCTCTTTTCAGAGGTATCATACAGACTCAGTTGTGTGTTATTAGCCCTAAGAACACCTAATCACCTAAGTGTGTGACTGCAACTGCAGGATCAGTACACACTTCTAAGGATTAACCAGTAAGTGTTCCCTCCCTCTCTAGTGTCCTCCAATCAAAGGACGTGTCCAGAAGATCCTTCACTGGCGATGGGGTGAACCGCCACCTCCCATCCCCGTTCCCCCAGCCCCTGACGCCCCACCTGATGCCCCACTACCACCACCCATGAAGGGCAGAGCCGAGAGGGAGTTCTTTGTCAAGTTGACTGGGCAGTCTTACTGGCACTGTACCTGGATCACTGAGCTGCAGGTGAGAGAGGAAAGATTAGGGGAAACATGCAGTATTTAAGATATTAGATGTTATATGTACACAAGGGTAAAGGCTAGAGACAGTTGATATGAGGCGCAATGAGAACTGCTCCAAATTCTGACAGAAAAATTCAGTCTAGTAAATGTTTCTGACTGACTTGAAGGAAAAATCATTACCTTTCTCCCTCTCCGCCCTCTTCTTCCTTCCAGCTGGAGATCTTTCACTCGGTGATGTACAGAAACTACCAGAGGAAGACGGACATGGACGAGCCTCCCAGCCTGGATTACGGTTCAGGCGGGGAGGATGAGAACGGTGTGGGAAAGAGCGAGAAGAGGAGGGCTAAGGACCCACAGTTCGCCATCCTGGAAGACAAGTACTACAGATATGGCATCAAGCCCGAGTGGATGATGATCCACCGCATCATCAACCACAGGTGAGGAAGTTTGTGTGTGAGCGTGCGGTATCTGGTCAGTGTGTTTCGAATGTTGTTTCATTACTTATATTAAAAGTAACCAATGAAGTAAGTGAATGAGTGTTTAATTAATTCAAAATATGGCTTTGGTTCGTGACTGAGTTGTATGAAGATATTCACAACCTACTGTCTTCTCACACTGAACTAGTACCAGATCCTTCATCATAGAAACTTCATTCAAACATCAAAACGTTGAACACAATTAGGACATTCCTGCTTGTACTTTTAGTGTTCATACCTTTAATACTCTACAAAATATTCAACATTTTCCAGGAATTTCCCTCCCATTGAATTGAATGGACGGAATGTTAATCTGTTAAACTCTTCTTAAATATGTCTTACTCACACAATTTTCACTCTTTGTACATCGTTTTTTTATTTCAAAATGTAGAAAAATGTGTCCTCTTTCAGATTATGTAACTATGGAAACAAACTAGCTTAACGCATTTTTTGCCATGAGCCTCAAAATGACACGAGTGCCGTCCAGCTGCCCCATTGACTCCAATGATAACTGAGACCAGAAATTTCAGGAACAAAACAAACAAACAAACAAAAAAATTGGCTTTTTTGGCTTGCTATAATTCCCACATTTCTGACACCACAAACACTTATTGTACAGCAACATGTTCAGCAGAGTCTGCTCTCTGTTACTCTCAAAAATCTAGGCGATAGGCGATACAGCCTTTGAGCAATAAGCTAGAGTTTGAGAGACGGCTCTCCGCTTAATCTGTATTCAATGATCTGTCTGGCGCAGGAATCACCATAGCAACCATTATTTAGCTAGCTAACTAGCTAGCTCACAACTGATGTAAATTAGCTAGCTTGTTAGCTAACCATAGATGTAGATTACCTAGCTAGTTAGGTAGCATTTTGCTAACATTAGCTAATTTAAGATGTGACTAAATGATGTCGCTTTTATCTTTTAACCATTTTGAAAATTAGCCTAGCACATATGCTAGCACATAGCATATCTAAGTACAGGAAAGGAAACACCAATGTAGTTTAGCACTGACACTTCAGAAACTGCTTTTTCTAGCATATAATGCAATCCAGTGTCAGCCATTGTCATTTATTATGATTTTTCAGTGAGCAGGATATTGTTTTTGGTCTGTTGAAGTAAAAACAAATGGTTGTTTACAAGAATTGAAATACAAACAAGCTAATTTTAATGATGTAAGCACTGTACTGTATGTGTCCCCCTGCCAGTGTGGATAAGAAGGGGACGTACCACTACCTGGTCAAATGGAGAGACCTGACCTATGACCAGTGTACCTGGGAGAGAGATGACCTGGATATCCCTGAATTTGCAATTTACAAAGGCAACTACTGGAGACACAGGTAGGACCTGTTGGAAACATATTTCACCCTCCATTATTAAACAAAACTGTTTTATTATGATGAGCAAGAGCTGCTCTCAGCACACGTTAATGCACAATTCATCCACGCCCATATACACATAACAAGATATTTACATATCTCGTTTGTGTGCCTTCATGAGTGGCTGATTAACTTGACTTGGTGGCAACTTGCTGTCCAACAGAGACACAATAATGAAGGAGGACCCAGACAAACCCAGGAGGATGAGGAGCAAGAACCAGGAGGGTGAAGAGGAGTCTCCTGCCTCACCGGTCACTGATGTGAGTTAACTGTAGCTCTAGTGTCAGTATCATAACGTCTGATTTAAAGCTTAAGAACACAACTACAATCTGTTTTTTCAAATTCCTCCTCCAGCCAACGATAAAATACGAGGAACAGCCTGACTTTGTCACATCGACGGGTGGGACGCTGCACCTGTATCAGCTGGAGGGTCTGAACTGGCTTCGGTTTTCCTGGGCTCAGGGCACAGACACCATCCTGGCAGATGAGATGGGCCTTGGCAAGACCATCCAGACCATCGTCTTCCTCTACTCACTCTTCAAAGAGGTTCTGGCACTCCTCTGGGCTTGTTATTGTCTTGTCTCGCCTCCTTGCGAAGGGCGACACTGACAGATTGTATGAATTTGTCCTCCTCCTCTGTCCCGCCAGGGTCACACTAAGGGTCCGTTCCTGGTCAGCGCTCCGCTGTCCACCATCATCAACTGGGAGAGGGAGTTTGAGATGTGGGCGCCCGACTTCTACGTGGTGACGTACACGGGAGATAAGGACAGTCGAGCCATCATCAGAGAGAACGAGTTCTCCTTTGACGACACAGCTGTCAAAGGAGGGAAGAAGGCCTTCAAACTGAGGGTGAGGAGGGAAGGGTGGAAAGAGGTGTTTAATATCTAGACCTGAAGGATAATTCAATTTAATCTATTGATTTCAACCAGATTGCCCAGCCCTAATGTTTTCATCACCTCCTACAGAAGCCCTGAAGGGACATGGAGAATAAAACAACATTCTTTGTACCTCTTGTTCAGTACATTGCCAAATTTAAACCTTGTTTGCAGCTGCAAAATAGTTCATTCCATCGCAATATTTACATATAATACAATCTACATGCATATGTAATCTCTTCCCTCTTATCTTCCTGCAGAGAGAAGCTCCCATCAAATTCCACGTGTTGCTAACCTCCTATGAGTTGGTGACCATCGATCAGACGGCGCTCAAGTCCATCGACTGGGCCTGTCTCGTGGTAGACGAGGCTCACCGCCTTAAGAACAACCAGTCCAAGGTACCGGTACTGTGATGTTTTACAGTGGAAAAAACTTGTCAATGCTCTCTGGTGGACAAACTATGCAATGGCAACACTCTTTATAAATTAACCACTGCAAGTTCTTCTTCAATTTATTCTCTTCATTGTACCAAAATAATCTACTCTGCATCTATGTGTAACTATAAATTTTAGAATTCATCATGAAATCATAATTACATTGATAATGACAGCCACAATGACTATAAATGGACACATTACATGACATTAAAGCTGCAACGATTAGTCGATTAATCAATTAGGTGTAAAATGTTTTTATTGATAATTAATCAGAGTTATTCTTTCAGACAAAATGTTTAAATTCTCTGATTTTAGTCTCTCAAAATGTGAATAATTTCTGTTTTTATTGGTCCTCTAGGATTGTAAACTGACTGTTCATTTTCTGACATTTTATGGACCAAACAACTAATTTGGTCCATAAAATGCAGCCCTATATGACATTATGGTTATTATAGTTATATATATATGTGTTTGTTTTCTGTCTGATGTAGTGCTGCCTTTACATCCAATGAAGAAAATAATACTGTTCTTGTATATAAAAATAATTGCAGATGTATGTTTAACTTTTCTTGTCTTCGCAGTTTTTCAGGCGTCTCAACGACTATAAGATCGACCACAAGCTGCTGCTGACAGGAACTCCTCTGCAGAACAACCTGGAGGAGCTGTTTCACCTGCTCAACTTCCTCACACCCAACCGCTTCAAGTAAGACTTGACAAGACTGTAAAAATACGTATTTTTCTGTAGAATACTGTATATTATTCTTTCTTTTTTTGGTGATAAGTCATTGACGATGAGTCAAACAGTGTCTAATTTAAACCAAGAACTCGGTATAACCAGTCCTTCACCCCGTCCGTCTCTCCGTACAGTAACCTTGAGGGCTTCCTGGAAGAGTTTGCTGACATCTCCAAGGAGGACCAGATCAAGAAGCTCCACGACCTGCTGGGACCTCACATGCTGCGGAGGCTGAAGGCCGACGTCTTCAAGAACATGCCTGCCAAGACCGAGCTGATTGTCAGAGTGGAGCTGAGCCCTATGCAGAAGTACGACACACACACACGGGAGGGTTTTAGGAGGGGAAATGTGGAAACAGGCTGGTGAAACGTTCATCCTGGAGCTACATCTTTGACCACTTAGCGTACATCATGTAGGGCTGAAAGTGTTTACATTTAACCATTATTTCAACACCTCTTCAACAACTATAATTCAATGTATATCAGAGTTTTACACAGCCTGCTTCATGTTGAAATAGTCACTGAAATACGCAATGGAAACATTTAAATCAAATTTTTTTTGAATTAAAAGACATGTTTTACTTGCAAATAACAAACTGTGAGCCCAACAGATGATGTGTGAGCTTAAGATGTAATATAATATAATAATTATGAAGATGTTCTTCATTTAATCAATCAAAAATCACCTCTTTGCCACTGATTAATGTGGTTTTAAGGGATTCATAGCTATTTTTATAGTTACATTTAGCAGCGGACAGACAATCTGTTTGGATAAAGGTCGGCCCCTTTAATTTCTTTGATTATAAATCGTATGTAATATGCAATGTTGAATAATATTATGATAGCAGAAAGTAGAAAATGAACTTTCCAGGATTCTTTCCTATAAATTGAACAATGAAGGGTCGATTTTTTTCTTGTTTATTTTAGTCTTTGTGTGTCTTGCGTTGTTTACATATAATACAAACATCACTGCGGTTATCATTTCATCATTCATCTTTATGTTTTTTGAACACAGGAAATACTACAAGCTGATTCTGACCAAGAACTTTGAGGCTCTGAACTCGAAGGGCGGAGGAAACCAGGTCTCCCTGCTCAACATCATGATGGACCTAAAGAAATGCTGCAACCATCCCTACCTCTTCCCTGTCGCCTCCATGGTGAGAACAGACAAAGAAAATAATAATTCACCATTCACAATTCACCTTGTGTTTGATTCCAGACTCCATTACTTGCGAGTATTTCACTTCTTTTCAAACCATTTGCAGCAAATTACAGAACAGTGACACCTTGTGGCGATAATCAGAAGTGCTTTTGTGCCATATTTGTACTTATTTTATGAGACAGGACATCATTTTTCATTAATGTATCATTAAGTGCAGCAAATCAAAGTATTATCACATCATAAAGCAGAGCCATGTTTTGCATGTCTGTCTGTAGGAAGCTCAAAAAACCCCCACCGGTGCTTACGAAGGGTCGGCCCTCACTAAGGCCTCTGGGAAACTGATGCTGTTGCAGAAGATGCTGAGGAAACTGAAAGAGCAGGGCCATCGAGTACTGGTGTTCTCACAGGTACACACTCACATAGACACACACACACGTGTACAGTATGCATAAGCACACACCAGATGGACACCTCTCTTCACAGATGTTAAATTAGTCCCACGACTCCTCCAGAAGGCTCAGCAGCAGGCTGATTGTAGCTGTGCGTGGGTAATCAAGTGTAGACGAACGCGTACTCACATCATCAGCTTTTCTTTCTCTCTTCCATTTTTTCTAGATGACTAAAATGTTGGACCTACTAGAAGATTTCTTGGACCATGAAGGTTACAAGTATGAAAGAATCGACGGAGGCATCACAGGAGCGCTGAGACAGGAGGCCATTGATCGCTTCAACGGTGAGATACTGGATGATGTGCAGCCATTAAAGGTGCAGTAAGTTTTTCATGAGCCCTTCAAGTAGGATTTACATCATTATCTCCATGTTTCTTTGTGTAGTTCCTTAAAATTGACATTTTAATCGACAAGCAAACATCGTTTAAGTCGCCAAGAAACTTGCTCACTGCAAGCTTCATCAAAACAGCAGAACGTCCTGTTTCCTCACACAAAGAGATGCCACTTCCTCCCAACAAAAGCGAACACGTACACTCAAATACACTGCAAATCGTACAAATATATTGTAAACATACAGTGCTTAACAAATTTATTAGACCACCTGTCAGAGACCATCCAGCAGCATGAAGTGCTTTAATACGGACTCTTTCATTGTCAGTGAGCTCTCGACGTTTTACCATTTTGAACAGGAATGACGAATTTCAAACTGAATTACTCTTTTTTTGTACCCAAATTTGAGCCGGCTCACCGGGCTTCTCTGTGAAGTCAGAAATTAATCAAGCAGAATCAGAATCACTTTAATTCGCCAGGTATGTGTACACACACGAGGAATTTGACTCCAGTTAACACTTTGCTCTCGTAGTACAAACATATATAGACATAGGTGCAGCAACAGAGGACTTGACAGGTAAATGTAGACATAAACATTAACAAGAACAAGAACACTATGTACATATAATGCAATGGAGCATAGTGCAGGGATGAAATAATAAATATACAGTATGCACAGTATGAGTGTAGTGATGATGTAGTGAAGCAAAACATTCAACCACTAAAACTAATTCTTCTGTTCAGGAACGCAAGTAAATAAGTATAATTTGACATCTTAATCAAGAAACAATAATGTGCTTTACTATTTTATTTTTGTAAAATTGTTTAAATTCCTGGATAACAATAATAATTACATTTTAGCATTAAAATATCATTTTGGTTGAAGAGCTTCTACATGCTGGTGTATTAACCGTTACAGAAACATAAAAAATGATTTGGGTAATTACCAATGCTGTTAATTTAGGGCAGCTGTGTAAACTTTACATGGGGTGGTGGTCTAATAAATTTGTTAAGCACTGTATGTATGAATACAGATGCTATAAAACATCATTCCTGGAGAAATATCTAATAAAAAGGTATCATAATGCAGATACTGTAGTAATGCTGCATTGCTGTTTGCTTTGTTTCTTTCTCTTTTTTTTTAAGACTTCACAGCATGCTGTTCTCTGCTGCTGAACAGATGGAAGTTCAAGTAGATTGTAGAATAAGAGTCAGGCAGCAGGATGAGAACTGAAGAGCTAGAAGTGATGCCAAACTGACAGACAGATTCCTGAGATTTCTTTTCGCCGCAACTCCAGACACTACAAATATTGATGTCTGTGAGTTACAGAGGACGATAAGCGCCCGGGATCGCATGCTGAGTTTGTTTTTAAATGTGGAACTTGGCGATGTCACTAAGCAGTCGCTGGCAAGGAATGACATTAAATTATACAGTATGAATAGTAGCCTGAGGATGAATGCTGAATATCCGCACAGTGGATTACAGCTCCCAGAACTTTAATGGAAGATAGCTGCAGTATGACAAGAAACAGTGATAAGGGGAAGAAAAAATCCTTCATAAAAATGCAGGAAATGTGACTGTCACGTCATGTTAAGGTAACATAAGGATCCCGTCATTAAAGAGAAAACATTAATATTTCTGTCTGTTTCTGTCTCCCCGCCTGCAGCTCCTGGTGCTTGTCAGTTTTGTTTCTTGCTCTCCACCCGAGCTGGAGGTTTAGGCATCAACTTGGCCACGGCGGACACAGTCGTCATCTTTGACTCTGACTGGAACCCTCACAACGACATACAGGTACGGCAGACTAGCAGCCACAGAGGAAGGAAGTCATCCAATACGACATGAATTTAATTTTTCCGCTCTGTCCCGTCTCTGCCCAGGCGTTCAGTCGAGCCCACCGAATCGGGCAGGCCAACAAGGTGATGATCTACCGCTTTGTGACGCGAGCCAGCGTGGAGGAGCGAATCACGCAGGTGGCCAAGAGGAAGATGATGCTGACCCACCTGGTGGTCCGGCCAGGATTGGGATCCAAAGCTGGCTCCATGACCAAACAGGAACTGGACGACATCCTCAAGTTTGGAACGGAGGAGCTTTTCAAGGATGAGGGAGAAGGTGAGGTTTTTTTTTTTTCACTTCACAGGAAAATTTTGTCAAAGGAAATTAGGATTTTCAGTAAATCATAATAACGTAGGAATCTGGAGCTTTAATGTTTGGGTCAAAGTTGGGTCAGTGTTGATTCTAATAGAGAAGAGTTGGCAGGCTGATCCACCTGCATATAATTATTTTGTCAAACACACTCACTTTAATGCCCTTTCATCTTGACACATTTGGCTAGTGGACACGCTTTGCTTATTCTTGTTCAACTGATGATACAGTCGGTCTCCACTTTTTTTTTTAACTCCGCATGCGGCAGGTATGAAGAATAGTTCGAGGGATAAAGTTGAGGAGGAGGGCAGCGTGATCCACTACGACAGCACTGCCATCGAGAGGCTGCTGGACCGAAGCCAAGACGCCACAGACGACTCGGACGTCCAGAACATGAACGAGTACCTCAGCTCCTTTAAAGTGGCCCAGTACATGGTCCGAGAGGAGGATAAGGTGAGAGGGAGGAGGCAAACGTGTTCGATTATGAGAGATTTTATAGTTAAAATGACATCTAATCAGGAGTTTCTTAATATATTTGTGTGGATTCATTGTTCTCTCTCGCTCTCCGCACACTAGAGTTAAAAGTAAAGTAGACAGTGGGACTCCCAGATTGATTGCGGCTTCACATGCATGTTCACAAAACATGTAAATTTAATTTCAAGCGTGATCTTTCTCTTTTTATTAGGGTGGCTGCGGTCCACATATCGAAGTGCCGTTGGGCTCCCAATGGTCTGTTTTGTATAAAAGCGCAATATAAATACAACTGTTTTTAATCCTCTCAACACACAAATAAGTCCTGATGCAAGTTAGGAGATGTCAGAAAAGAGAGAGAAATGTTTATTTGGTCTGTGCTTTATTCTGGTAAGTCACTAAATTCAGAAACACACACAAAGACCTCAGGTAGTGTCCTCACACAGATTTCATTGCTGAATAGAACGATGAAGTTGAAGTTGCTTTTTCTTTTTTACGTAAAAATCCAAATGATTCACAGGTTCCGGTTTTTAAACAATGATCATTAGCTTTTTCTTTTTGTCCTCTGTGATACTGAACTGAATATTTTGAGTTTGTTGGACAAAACAGACAATTTGAAGATGTCAACTTTTTTGGTTCTATTTTCGTGAAATCTTACAAACCAAATGATGAATCGGGTTAATCAAGACGAACTCAGCAGATTAATCAACAATCAAAATAATTAGTATTTGCAGCCCTACTGCTAAATGCTAAAAGGTGGTGTGGTTACCTCGCGTGTTGGTGATATAGGAAAAGAAATCTGTGTAGCAGCAAAGAGAGAAGTTCAATATAATTACCACAAAAATAGTCTGTAAGTTAGCTGTTTTTGTCTTTGCAACCCAGGAGCAAATGTTCAGAGGCCTAATAACAGTTTATGGACCGGAGATTAGGAACCTCTGGTGTAGAAGGCTGTGTAGATAGCCCCACAGGCACACTTTGTGTGGAAATGTTGTGGCTTTTTCATTCAAATGCATCATTTCAAAGAAGAAAATAAAGTTTTAGCATGTAAATTGATGGTTTGTTCCAAGATAAATCCACTGTATAGCAAGTGTAAACATAAGTCCAGGAAAAACCTGCTGCCTGCAGGGCTGGAACTTTGCACTATTTTGCACTAAAGAGGGTTTTAACTTCTCTCGTGTACTTCTCCGATGCTCCAGATCGAGGAGATCGAGCGGGAGATCATCAAACAGGAGGAGAACGTGGATCCGGACTATTGGGAGAAACTCTTGCGGCATCACTACGAGCAGCAACAAGAGGACCTGGCGAGCAAACTGGGTAAAGGCAAGAGGAACCGCAAGCCTGTCAACTACAACGATGCTGCACAGGAAGACCAAGGTAGGTGACTGGGTTTGGAACCGGCAGCTGAATAAACACCCGTGGGCTATTTTAAATCAATCACACCTCAGTGTTACGGTCATGTTAGCAGTACAAAAGGATTTTTCAAGCCCTGGATTTAAAAATGAATCCTGAGAATGATTTCCAGCACGATTATTATTTATTTTTCAAGATTTATTAGTCTAATCGTATGATCATAGTAGAAATATTAGGATATTAGACGATGCGTCCTCTGTTTGAGTTATTGCTTGCACAGTGGAAGTGAATGGGCCTGGCCTATTGACAGACCACCATGTGCTGTTTCAGAGTGGCATGCTGACATTTCAGATAACCAGTCCGAGTATTCAGTGGGCTCCGAGGAGGAGGACGAGGACTTTGATGATCGGCCAGAAGGTAAGACGAGAAGATTTTTTTTTAAAAAGAGAGAGAGAGAGAGACATCAAACCGGGCAGCGCTGCTCACGCAATGAAAGATGCCTGTTGTAACAGACACACACAGGCTCATCAGGTCTGGGTTGAATTACAGGTTGAAATTGATTTAGTTGTTACAGTCACCTGGCAGAGTCGAACGCGTTAGATTGCCAAAAAACGCAAAACTCCATCCACCCTGCACTTCAGAGAGTCTGAGGGAAAGGCTCGAAGCGTTGCATAAGTTTTTGATCCTCGACTAGATGTTCTAATAATCTACTCACTGTAAATTTGAGAAGAAGAAAAATGTACGAATCTCCCTCCCCTTTACATATTTTATTCCTCTGCGCATTTTCACCATCCTCTCTGTTACCTGCAGGTCGAAGGCAGTCGCGTCGCCAGTTGAGGAATGAGAAGGATAAACCTCTGCCTCCTCTTCTGGCGAGAGTGGGAGGCAACCTTGAGGTTTGTACGACTCTCTGGAACCAGTTCTGCTTTAATTTTGTGGGTTTTTTATTTTTTATAATGTGATATTACTGGAATCTGTCAGATTTGTTCTAAGTTGAACTTAGCACTCTTAGATATTTTCTTAGCGATCTAACAATCTTCGGCTGGGAGATTGGCAGCGGAGCCATTACATCTCCAACAACTCTGAACTTTCCAAGCTCATTTATCATCCTGATAATGGTGGACATGATTATAATGGCTTGCATTGTTCAAGTGAGGATTCAAAGTTTATTTTAGCATTATAAGCCAGTGGGACCTATTCAAAAAAGGCCTTGGGAAGTTTGAGAAATACACGAACGAAAAAAGCTTTCATATCCCGACAGTTTCGTTTAATGTCTTCCAGAATAATAACGATTTACAGATACATCTGAACAGGCCGGCCAGTGTCTAGACAGCGCCAGCTTCACTCAGGAATATCTAATATATTCTATCAATAGGTGCTTGGATTCAACACACGCCAGCGAAAGGCTTTCCTGAACGCAGTGATGCGCTGGGGGATGCCGTCTCAGGACGCCTTCGCCTCTCAATGGCTGGTCAGAGACCTCAGGGGCAAGACTGAGAAAGAATTCAAGTAAGCTGTATCTATTGAAACAAACCTAACATTTCCTGCATATCTATCTGTCCGTTAACCTTATATTTATCCTCTTTTTCTTTGCCAGAGCTTACGTGTCTCTCTTTATGCGCCACCTATGCGAGCCAGTGGCTGACGGGGCCGAGACGTTCGCAGATGGCGTGCCGAGGGAGGGCTTGTGTCGGCAGCCGGTCCTCACCCGAATCGGCGTCATGTCTCTTGTCAAGAAGAAGGTCAGAGCAAAGTTGTTTAACCTTCTTAGGCCAAGACAAACGTGGGGAATGAAGCAAGTTGTGCAACTTAAAGTTGTAACGAATAATATTTCTGTCCTGTGGATTGGGCTTTAGTTGATAGCTGCTTTTTCAGATATACAGCAGAAGAACAACGGGTGTATCGGTTTACAGGTTTACAGTACAGCCCAACAAACTCATTATTTTATGAAGGAAGTATATTTAAAGCTGATCCTCTAAAAAAGACAGTTGTCTTGTTTAGTAAACTCATTTTTAATGAACAATTCCTGTGGTTACTCCACAATCAAAGCCACCCTGCATCTTTCCAGTTCAAGTATGAGTATGAAATGTTTTGTTTGCATTGACAGTAACTTGACACAGCTCTGATATGACATTAGGAGAGCGTAAATCAACAGTGAGGCTGATTTTAATGAGATAAAAACACATGTATCATTTCCTGTGGATCCCTCATGTGTAAGTAGGCGATTAGAAACCAGTGCGGGAATGGCGGACTCCGCCACTAGCAATGAAAACTGCTTTGTAGAGAGTAATTATTGAATATAAATACACTAAATGAACCATAAATATTATCAAATATCATAAAAATCTGAAGGATTGTAGCTCCGCACGTCAGTGGCATTGTCTACTGGCTCATATGAAGTAGTAAGATGTCTTTGATTCTACAAATGACAAAGACAATATAGTCTTCACAAAATGTTGGAGGTCTTTTTCTAGTGAAGAAATCAACCGCGACATCTTGACAGATGTTCTGATCGCCCCAGACTACTTTCTGTTCGCCAGTTTACTTGAATTTATCCAGACATCTCCAATCCAGTTTTCAGTCCAACATGTCGAAACATGCCGACATCCTGATCTGCTATCTATGCCTGCGGGAATGTATGATATACTGCCAGGCGAACGGGGCATGTGGGTGGTGCATTTAAATAAGGTAGTATCAGGAAGAGTGAGTGTGTGCCAAGCTTCTTTTTTTTTTTTTTTTTTTTAATTTTGCTGAGTGTTTTGTGTCCAGATCCAGGAATTCGAGCACATCAACGGGCGATGGAGTCTTCCAGAGCTGAAGCCTGAGGTCAGCATAGATAAAACCTCCTCCAGGGCCTCCTCTCCTGCTGTGAAGACCGCCACACCCACGCCCGATGCCAGCTACAACAACACACCTTGCACCTCCAAGCCAGGTAACCAAGCGTGCGCTCACGAGATCCAGCAGGGGGCACTTTACACACATGTAAAGGGCACCGGGTAAAGTTGGACTTGAATCTGACCTACAGTAATGTGTGTGTGTGTGTGTGTTTTTATGTGTATGCAGCGACCCCTGCTCCAATAGACAAGCTAGAAAAGAACGGAAAAGATGCAGAGAAGGAGGAAGACAAAGAGGAAGGCGAGGCCGTGTCGGACAAAGAGAAAGTAAAGGAGAAAGATAAGGAGGAGGGGAAGGAGGTGGACAGCAACAGGACTGCAGACCCTGAGGAGGTGCGACACTGTCCTCAAAACAGCTGATCAAGAGTGTTTTTAATCAGCCAATCTCTATTTTTACATCTCTGCAAAACTTTTCACGAAATCCTGTCTTCTTAAAACACATTTAAAAGTTTTGCATCTCCTACTATTTTTTGTGTTTTGCCACAAATCTCATATCCTTGACGTTACTGTCAACGGTTTTTCCAGGCATGCCATTGTTTTTCAGTGTTTTCTGCTCACTTTCACGCACTGTGAAAATCAAAAATGACATTGTTATTGCGTAGGCAAACCAAACCAATCCATGCTTTCAGCTGCATTTTCACATCATGTGAAAATCAATGAAAAGTAGGGGCTGCCTCTAAGGTAGAAGAACACAAAACACTGCAGCATGATCAGAAAAAATGAGCTGTGTGTTGTCTGTTTAATAAACTACAAATAAAATAAGCCGTAAATTGAATAATTGTTAGAGTCTGTTGTTTTTCTCTGTTCCATTGGAAGATTTTACAAACTCCGTGAGTGATAGCATGTTGTGCTTCTTTTCAAAGCTTTCCTCTTCGACTAAAGAGACATCACAAAATGCGTCCCCTGGTCAGAAAACCGAAGGCAAAGATGAGAGCGACCTGAAAGAGGAGGAGAAGAAGGAAACGGCTGAGACTCTGACAGAGGAGAAGAAAGAGGAGAGTAAAGAGGAAACGAAGCAGGACACAGAGGTCAAAGAGGAGAAATCAGGTAAGAACAAAAACACAGAAAAGAAAGTCAATAAGACTTTGTTTGGAGCCCTTGCAAACTGTAACGTTTTTCCCTGCAGAAGGAGAAAAATTGGCGGAGGAGAAGGAAAAAGACAAAGAGACACCCGCAGCAACGGAGGCGACAGACGCCAAGGATAAGTCCGAGGTGGCTGACGTGAAGAGAGGTACGTCTCACCGTCTGTGATACTCTGCTGCCCTGAACGCGTACGCTTCCGCTAAGTGACACCTTTGCTGTCTTTCTCTGTAACAGAGGAGGTCAAGGGTGAAAAGGATGCTGGGAAAGACGTCAGAGCGGCGAAGGAGGAGGCGCCCAAGGGTAACGGGAGGCCTCCCATTGAGAGACCTCGCTTTATGTTCAACATCGCAGATGGCGGCTTCACCGGTCAGTACTGATTTACCTGATTAAGTTGATTAAACATCCAAAAGAAATGATCGAAATCAGTTATTTTTAAAACATTTAAGCCATTTTTCATGCAGTGATGACAATAATTTGATGGTTTAATGTTTTTAAACTTGAGTATTTGCTGCTTTTTCTCGTCTTGTATTATTGTAAATTGAACATTTGGAAGGTTTTGCAATCTTTTATTGCACCTCTGGGCACTCTGTTCCTTAAATTCATGTTTCATTGCCTTGAACAACAAACCTTTTGTTTCCAGGCACCTCTGTATTATGAACCACTAAGTAGGATACTGGAGCTTTAAGAATAATCCGTGTTTTCTTAGACTTAGCGGTATTTACAAGTCGGAAACTGTTAATCACACTCACCCAGATATGACTTGAACGCAGGAGTACATCTAGCATTGCACCTGAAAAGGTCGTTTTGTTTTAAGGCCTGGATGTTTGTCTGAGGTGTGGTCAGGTGACTTTCCCTTACAGATCAAAAGCAAGAACTGTGTCTGTACCTGTATAAAAATCAGCTATTTTTTACGTAGTAAAAATACTACACAGCCCCTGAAAGATGAGGAGAGAAAGGTGAAGGGGTGAAAATAACTTGAGTTGTCTAAACAAGTGACTAAGCAGGCAAAATGTATCTCAGATTTTCTGCACAAAAGCAGCATTGAGCCAAAATGATCTTCACCTTGATCGCAAACCTAGAAAAGCTCTTTGTGCTGTGCAAACACCTGCAGCCAGGTTTCAGCTAGCTAAGCATTCTGAGACCAACCTCATTTTCACTTTGTGTTGACTTCACCCCGCAGAGCTCCACACTCTTTGGCAGAATGAGGAGCGGGCTGCCATCTCCTCTGGGAAGATGAACGAGATCTGGCACCGCCGACATGACTTCTGGCTGCTGGCGGGAATCGTGATGTATCCTTGACAGCAGTTGCCCGGGCGATGACCCTAGTGTGTTTATTTTTCTATCAACCGGCAGAAGCCCAGCGCAATAAGTCAACAAGCCAGCCAGAGCTCGGTAAACAGCAAACTGTGTCTGCTGGAAACTGATGTAGTGGCTCATTTAGTTCATGTTGTTCCCTCTATTATGGTAATTAAGGCCATGCAGCATTCACATAAACTCTGTTTTCATTATTCAACGAGTTAATGCTGAGGTCTAGTTAGGCTGAAATAAAAAAGAAGAAATGCTGAGACCTATTTTGTGCTCATAATCAGTGTTCAGTTTAACATTTGGAGACATGAAGTTATTTTCTGTCTTTCCCAGCAGATCGAATGTTGCTTAACTTTGCCTGAAGACGACAGCAAGCCTGTCTAAAGTTCAAAATATCTTATCAAGTAGACATATTGTCACTTTTACATCTCTATTTGTGAACGTATTAAGCTTATGAGTTACAACGTGTTAATTACTGATCTTTAGTGCTTCCAGGTGGATTTTGTTACCTGAAAGAGGCAGGTTAGCTGTTAGCTATCATAAAATCTGGAAGGAATGAGAAACAGATAACTTGTCTTTCACTTTCTGAAGGTCACTAATTAATATTTTGTATTAAATTTGTTTAATCCTTAAAAAATACAAATGTAAAAACAACTTTTTGCCATTTTAGGGGGAGCTATGTGCTTTAGCTTTTTCCTCACAGGTGTTGCTAGCTTTGCTACCATCGTGCTAATCCACTAAATAGCGTGTATTTTCCCATAAAAAACATAAATTCATCATCTTTACATTTCTAGTTGTGTTCAAATACAAACATACAAGATACAAAATGTTAATTAGTGAGCTTTAAATGTGATAGTAGACTTATTTTTTAATTTTAGACAGCGCCAGGCTAGCTGTTTTTTTCTTGCTTTTTGCTAAGTCATGCTAATGGTCTCTGGACCCGTTACATTACATTCCTTGTGATGAATTCATCTTAATTAATCTCAAAACAAATCTGAAAACGTGTTCAGCGTCACTGTGACGTTACTTTTATGACGTTGGGTAGGGAGGACGATGCCCCACACATTGCTCATGCTTAATCTCTTACTAAGAGTGTTACGTAACCCTTGACCTCTGTGGCAGTCATGGCTATGCCCGGTGGCAGGACATCCAGAACGATCCCCAGTTTGCCATCGTCAACGAGCCTTTCAAATCACAGGCGAACAAAGGCAACTTCCTGGAGATGAAGAACAAGTTCCTGGCTCGACGATTCAAGGTAAGATAAGACGTAGCTAAAGCTGAACTTTGGCTTTCAGAAGTAGAGAGACACTCGATTATTTTGTCAGTTTACATCACTTATGATCAAAAACTCGACCACTTTGCTAACTCAGCCAGAAATCAAGCAAGTCAAGCAAGACATAGCGTTCAGCTAATATAGCAAGAAGTCCAGCTCGGCGTCTGTCTTTCAGCCTTTTATGTCACAAAGCTCTCACCAACGACTAAAAGTCAGTCTCAGAGTTACTCTTTTGCTCGGTCACTTGCTTCTTTTTTTCTTAGCTTTCTCCATCAACGTCCTCTTCAGTCTCTTCACCTCTGGCAGTATTAGAGCTCAGTTACATTACCCGCTTGCCCAGCTCCAGTTCTGGCACGACACCAGCTCCACTTCCTCTAAGCAGCACCCCACCCAAACCTCGGGCCTGTAAAATTCCTCTTCCCGGTGGTCCAAAAGCATCATGAGATAACTTCTGTTATGATTTGGTGCTATATAAATAAATTAAATTGAACTGAACAGGCGTACAGGGCGCAGTGTGGGAAGGACACATAAACCATTCACCTGATTACAAGTCTGTGTGGCATCAAAATGATTTAAAATCTGTTATTTTTATGATATAAAAGTCAGACAAAGTTGCTTTAAATACAAGAACTTTGCCTAAATAAAATATAAATAACATATTATGACTATGACGAGCCATTCAAAGCCAACGAAACATTGTGCAACAGACACATTTTGGTTTTTATGAAAGAAGTCTTGCGGTTTCAAAACCTGACACTACGTTTCTGCAGACAAACTATTTCAGTAAGATTTCGCAGTGTCTTCGATCACCTGACTTGTTTGATGGTCGTATGACGGATGCCCCTAGACCCACATATTGGCTGGATGGTATTGCTGACCGCTGCATTTCTGGAACAGCTCTCATCCTGTTTTTGACCGGCTCACATGTTTCAGATCCTGCCCTCAACATCCTCATTTACTGTACGTCCGTCTCCCTCTACTCCCTTCATTTCCCATTACCTCGCTTGCTAAATTATCTGAGGTTTTCTTTATAAATCTGACGTCAAGGAAGAACAAAAATGCAGCAGAATAATTGTTTGCACAACAATTTCCTCTCAGTATATCATAGTTGCGTTTGGTTGTGTAACACAATAACGTCTTATGCAGCAATAAATAAGTCCTCTTTACGGGACACACACCCACCACTTTCCCATGAAATGCTTGCATTACTGCTGCTATACCAAGAGCAAGACAGTGATATATTGCTGAGGTAACTGGAGCAGTTTTCATAGGTTTTGTAATATAAGCAGTTTTATATAATTGTATATTTATATAATTATATAATATAATAAGAGTAGGGAGTAGACAGACTTCTAGAGGTTTTTAAGCCCCGTTTTATCATTTTTTCTCGCTCTCTCGTCTTCGTTTTCGGTGTTTAAATGTGACACGAGGAATAAAATGTTGCCTTTCAATTTTCCTTTAATTAAAAATGTGGGTGAGTTTATGAAGTTATGATAAATCTTTAATATCAGCTGAACTGTTTTCATACCAGGTAGCTCATATTTGGATTTAGCTCCTTCACTGGACACACGGACACATTCATCTTTGTTCTTTGTTTTCAGTACCTCTCAGTGCAATCAGTGGCATCAACTGTGCAGAGGAGGAACTAAAGTTATATATATAAATAGAGTACGAAGAGAGTGAAGTCGATTTGATAAATGAACTCAATGTGCAGGAATCTACTTTTTGACAAGATAATGAACTCCTCTGTTCCTGCTAGGAGATAATAAGTCTTGTTCCTAATCTGCTCTACTTGTTGTGTCACATCTTTTTCTCTCATTCATTATTTTTCATGCATTGCTGGCAAGATAGATAAATCAGGTAGATAAATCAGAAATTGGGGCAACAATAAGTAATGGCTCATAAATTCACTCTACTTGCCAAAATAAAACACCAATGTTTGGTATGGACCCGTGCTCCGGTTCCTTTCTTGACACTAATTATAAGCAGGTTTTGTTGTTATGTTATTTAGTGTGTTCACGCTGGAAAAGTGACAAATGGAAGTATACTCCAAACGTTCTGTACGCACACTTTAAAAAGAAAAGAAAAGAAAAACACTTGATTTGTTGGAGTGTGCCGTTGACGGGAACGAGTATCCAACAATGCAGCGCACACAACGGAAAGTCTCACAGCTGTGAGGCATTAAAGCAAATTGTTGATAGTGATGAGACAGCTGAGGACGATCGACGAACAAAAAACAAGTTTCAGATATTTGGT
Source organism: Argyrosomus regius (assembly GCA_946959425.1). NCBI lineage: Eukaryota > Metazoa > Chordata > Actinopteri > Sciaenidae > Argyrosomus > Argyrosomus regius. Next base: position 8,315,227 of record OX336903.1, read on the forward strand.
CAAACATTTTGGGGTTTTGTCTGTGCCTTTCTTTGACTTTTTAAAAACATTATTTCAAAATAAATCGATCAGGAAAAATTTGTATTTTACAGTCGTAGAAAAGAAATGTACAGTTTCAGGTCATACTCTTCTTTAATTTCTCCTGGTGATGGAGCGCGATGATGGAAAGTTTAGTTTAGACTTTCTTCGTTTTTGTTTTTTGTGTTTTCGCAAAATAATTTCACATTTGTGACTTTACAACATCTACCATGAAAATAATGGTCCTTAAATTTCAAATACATAGATACAAGATTCATAAAGCTGGCTGTCATGATATCAGATTTTCACTATACGATGTATCACGGCCAAAAGACGATATACGTCATGATATCTAAAGAAAACGCTCTCAAATCTTCAATTTTTATTGTGTGTTTTTCTCTTTTTTGGCCAGTAAATTACATTCATGAATGAATGAAGTGTAGCGGGGTGGAAAGAGAGTCCTTAACATGCAAAAAGAAGAGTTAAACCACAAAGTGAGAACAGAAAGAACCAGAAATGATGCTGCTGGAAGTAGATTATCAACGTGACATCAATATTAGCGAGTATGAAATTAAAATATGCGTATGTTGGTGCAGGTTTTTAAATCTAAAGTCACAGTTTGATTGAGTACAGAACTTGTATACTAGCTGCTAAAACATTAGTGGAATTGGGAGACAGTGTGGCTTTGTTCAATAAAATCTGGACTCGCCACTGTTGGATGTTGAACCTCCCTGAAGCGTTACAGACCAACTAGACTCATAGACTACATATGCCTGTGTACATTTAAGTGTTTTTGCGTTGTTGCTTTAAGACATTTTCTCTCTCGTCCTCCAGCTGTTGGAGCAGGCGCTGGTGATCGAGGAGCAGTTGCGACGGGCGGCCTACCTGAACATGACCCAGGACCCGAGCCACCCGGCCATGGCGCTCAACGCACGCTTCGCAGAGGTGGAGTGCCTCGCCGAGTCCCACCAACACCTCAGCAAGGAGTCACTGGCGGGCAACAAGCCGGCCAACGCTGTGCTGCATAAAGGTTAGTGATGTTGGCAGTTTTTTTTTTTTTTAAATCTCTCTGTACAGTTATTAACACAAAACATTCAGTGTGGGTAAAAAAAAGCAAACAGAAACTCGGAGGAGCGACTGGCAGACAGATAACCGCAGGCACACAATAAAAAGAGAGATACACATCAACACATCTCACAGCCTCGTTGTGCAATCACTCTTCCCTGCTGCAGCCACCAAATCATCCAGCCTGAATCTGACTTAAGTAAAGCCAAGCAGATAAGCTTACACCATGTTAAGTGATAGCTTCAAACATTTCCTCACTGGCTCCCTGGCAAGTCTGTCCATGTTTATATCGCCCCGTTGAAAGGAAACATGCTCGGTACGCCCCGGCACTACTGTTCTTGTTCTTGTCTCTTGTATTTCTGCACGTAATGCCACTGAACTTAACGAATCCTCATAAACATTTTTTTTTTGATCAAATTGTCTGCAATCAGTGATGAAGTCCATGTAAGGGTGTGATGACAGAGTGGTGAGATAATAAAGGACGGGAACAGACATCTATGTAAAAATAAAATGAGAAACGTGCTTGTTTTGGAATTAAAAGTAATACCATAATAACGTCTAAAGAACTAGGAAGACATTTCTTTTGTACAGTTTCTTGAATTTAATAATAATAATAATAACTTATAAAGCACCTTTAAAAACAGAGTTTACAAAGTGCTTTGACAGACGAGCACAAACGGGATACTCAGGCAAAAATAGAACCAAACGAAGCAGCATAAAAATAAGATTTAAGAACACGATGATGGCAAAAGACAGTTAAAAGATGAGACAATATAAAACAATTAAAAGTCAAAAATAAATTATATGCTAAAATGTGATTAAAAACACACACACAAACAACAACATACGACCCAGACACATTCGCACACCACTTTTTAATTAAAAAAAGGCAACGTTACATAAAAGCAAGTGTATAAAAATGTGTTTTAAGAATTGATTTAAAAGAGTTAAAAGAAGGGAGTTGCACTAATCGAGTCTAGAGAAGATTAACGCGGTCATCTCGCCCTGACCGGTTTTTCCCGGTCAGAACGAGAGAGGATGGGTTTGAGTCTGGAGATGGTTTTAAACTGAAGAACACAAGACTGGACTACTTTTTTTGATGTGTGTGTTTCAAAGCTGAGATTTGGGGATGAAAGGATTGAGCAATATGATTTTGAGTTGTTGAGTTGCAGAAAAGTGACTGACTGTGTTTTTATTTTCCGGTGTTGATCCAATAAAGTATCAAATTATTAACAAACGTTGCAAAAGAAGCAGGAAGTTAGGAGCTGCGATATGGATGTGAAGCATCAAAGTCAGTAGTTATTGATGCATTTGTTGTTGTCATTGCAGTGCTGAACCAGCTGGAGGAGCTACTGAGCGACATGAAGGCTGACGTGACCCGGCTACCGGCCACGCTGTCCAGAGTCCCGCCCATCGCCGCCCGCCTGCAAATGTCCGAGAGGAGCATCCTCAGTCGACTGGCCAGCAAGGGCACCGAGACGCACACACCCCCGGTCAGCAGTCTGCAGTTTTAAACACACACACCCACGCGTGCACACACAAAAACAGGTTGAAACCTGCTCGAGCTGCCTGCACTCAGTGGAAAAATAATAAATGGAGGACAGCCAATGAAAACACGGAGCCCATTATCTTGTCACCCACCTGTGGTTTTTCACTCCTTGGCTGTTTAGTCAGCAGATTTATTTTGTCAGCTTACATAACTTAAAAGTGGATTGTCTGATTTCGTTATATCTCCTGTTTCTATAAATCACTTCCTACATGCACATAATTCCTTCTCTTCCTCTGCGCAGCCCATACCTCCAGGACCCTACGCGACCCCTCAGAACTACGGTGCGCCCTTCACACCTGCACCCCCCAGCGCCCTGCACATGGGAGGGGCCAACTACAGTCAGATGCCGCCCGGATCCTTCATATCAGGTCAGTGTTTGAAGCTCCGTTAAAGAGTTTTTGTGGACTGATTACAGGTAAATTTGTTTCAAGTGGCTCAGCTATGAAAAAAAAAACCTGGCAGTTTGAGTTTTGATGTTTAAGTCGATATACTTTTGATTTGAAGAGCCTCCACAAGCAGCTTCAAATATGTTTTATCTTCCTGTGAAACTAAGACATAAGGCTTCACCTGCCGGTGTGAATCTGTGAGTGTGTGCGAGGTGAATGTGTTACAATCAGAAAATGACAAACATCAAAGGTATTAAGGCGTCCGTAATTATAGTATTCATGGCAATTTTCACAAGAATACCAGCTTGTTTGATGTGTTTGAAACTTGGCAAGCCGGCGATTTAAGCCAGATTTATGCTTCTTTGCGGGGGTGTTTTTTGTAATCTCACTGTAGCTGCTTCTGGCACAGGAACCGATTTTTAGAGCTCGGCAGAGAGTTGAAGCTGTTGATTGTTGTAGCACCACAGCAACAGTAGATTTAGTAGTTTATTAAGGTCATGTTGTACACATGTTGTCTACCTGAAGGGTTCCTGTGCACAATCTTTCATTTACGTTGGTGATAGAAGAAGATTCGAACCAGGAGTTGCTTCGCTGGCGCGAGCAATAAAATACTGTTCATCAATCAATTTAACCCTTTATGACCTACTATAGAAGTCCGCCAGAGCGTATCTTTACATTTTTACATGCTGTAGTGCCATTTATCTTGGATTTTGATACGCTATACATCAATACAACCCTTACAACCCAAATTTGAATGATATTTATGAAATAAATTGCTAAAAAGTGCAACAAACCACACTGTTTTTTTAATACATATTTTTGTTTTGGATAGTGACACGCAAGAAAACCACTTGTCAGTTCATGCTCACAACATGATGACCAATTTTCCAGCATAGGAAGTGCTGTGAATACCCGTGGTCTGGATTATAAAGTTTTTGTTGTGTTGTGTTTACTGGACTTTTACAAACCAGTTAGTGGAAGGAAACGTCGCTCTGGGACACGATGCATGTTTGATATGTAAGTCTAACTCCTCCAGGTTTTATACGCAAAAAGAATTATTGCTCTATCTTATTTGGATGCAACTCTACCGGCATTTAAAAATAGATATGCAAATGATATCGCCGGCGCTCCCGTAGGTCATAAAGGGTTTTAAGATGTAGAGGTCTGTTTACTCGTCAGGAAAGATACTAAAGACTGTCAGAGAATAACCCTGATGATCGGTGCCTGCATTACAAAGAACGGGGGTCATGGAGTTTGAAAGATGCAGGTGAGACTGTGTTGCATTATGGGTATGTGTGTGATCCAGTCACAGGCGTAGATGTCATGTGGGAAGCAGAGGGCTCGTTCCCACCCCTGTTAATAAAGACATGAAAGTAGCAGACTTTTTATTTTGACTTGCCTGGAAGGCTCGCTGCATTATTTTCCAGGTGCTTGAATTTTGTGTTTTCCTTTACATAAATAAAGACATCATAAAAGGCACAAATTGGTGCAGAAAAATGAGCAGAATGCAGGAAATTAGGTGTTTCAGACGGCCAAAAAGTTCCTGGAGGAGGACCTTTCTTTTAAAAATACATTTCCTGCAAGTGTCATAACTTCTTGGAAGTGAAAACTGAATCGTTATTGTGCTTATTTAAGTTCACTTTGTGGAGGTTTACCTACAAAAACGGCTTTGTCAAAGCCAACACAGAAAAGGAGACAGTTGACTGAGGTTTTTTTTTTTTTTTTTACAGTCAATCAGAACTCTGCATGAGAAAACACAAGCAGGCCAGTGTGACTAGTCACAGTCCTTGCGGTCTCTGTAGCATCAGTTTTGTGTGGGTTCACATCAGCTCCGGCAGAGCTACACAACCTCCACGACACCCCGACATGAGAAAGCACACAAATCCGACTTTTTTTAGAGATCTGGACTTGATTACTTGGCAACTCGCACCGATGATGGGCAAAACCCGTCCAATTTTCAACTTCTATTTAAAGATATCATCTGAGGAATTCCATCTTTATATGGTTATGTTGTTGTGGAAAAACATTTAGCAGAGAAAATATATAAAAAAAAACCCAAAACGTTCAGGCTTCATCAAAATGACTCTGGGAAATCGGGTATTTTGGGAAAAAAGTCCATGCAGTGTAGTTTTATGATCAAGTCAGTGTTGTTTAACTCTTAAATTTCATTCTAATGAATATATACTTTATCTTCCTCAGCAGCTTTGTTGTGAAAGAAGTTGTGAAACCTTCAAAATCCACAAAGGAGTTCATATCGGGGGAAAAAAAACAACACACACACATCTGTAGCAGAGTTTCTGATGTGGCTGCCAGATAGACACCTGAAATAGACATTACCAAAAATCAAACACAAACGTGCTGCGCTGCTATATTAAGGCATTTTCATCTCTTAACATGTCCAACCTCAAAACCTCAATACTCGGCTCGGCGGTACGTTGTGCAACAATAAAGCACAGTCTGGAGTGCTATCAAACCTGTCTGAGTCGGAGTATTCATGTTTATTTTCTCGTTTGAAGTCATATTGTGGCTCTCATTACTTATTGAGTTAAAAGCTTGTAGAATTAAAATTATAAGAGGAAAAAAAAGAAAAAGAAAATCTGTTTTGGCTTCTTATCCAACTCCCCTCGCCTGCAGTCTGTCAGAGCGCACTGGCAGTTTGTGAATTTATTTTCTCATAATTAGTTTGGTAACAGCATATGCTCACCAGACACACACACACACACTGTCTCTCTCTCTCTCTCTCTGCTCTGCATGTGTATTCGTGTTCGGAGATGTTTAGATAGCAGAGATGTGGCGGAGATAACTGGTAAAACCTGATATTCCCCAATAGACTTGCCCTAAAAAACCTCAACACCCAGCTCTCTCAGCGCTGCGCCTGCCTCTCACTCAGTGTATCTTGATTTATGTAATTGTAGACTGAGACATCTGTCAAAAGCATTGCATTTTAGAGAGCCAGGGCCTATCTCTGAAAATGTCATTATGCTCAGCCTGTCTGAATTTGGCCATGCCAAGAAAACATTCGGACTTTGTACCAAGGTATTTTGAGAGGGACCGAAACCGCAGAAGGAGTTTGGTTGTGTAAACGTCGTGTTGTGACTTGTGAACCGGCGGAGGAGGGCTGGGCCCCGGCGCTGGCTGTTCAGAAATAGTCGCGTGCGCGCGCAAGAGTTGTGTTACTGTGTTGGGTTTTTTTTGCTTTGCGGGGGCCCTCGCGGCGAGCAGCTGGGCCGAGCCGAGCCGAGAGTGCAGTCTGGACATCCTGAACCCTGGCAGGGCACACAAGCATGCAGCAAATGAGGCCACATTTACGGTCTTGATTGGGGTCGCGCTGGTTCCTGACCTTTTTTTTTTTTTTTTCTTAGACTCAGCCGGTGAGAGGGGGGGGAAAACAAGTGAGCAGGAGAAATGGATGGAGTTAAAACAACACAATTCTCTGATTTTTTTTTTTTTTTGGCGACCTCCTTTAATAGCCCATCTCCTGAGAGAATCACTCGAGTACACAAAACACATCCAGAAATATGCATGTCTGCCACGGCACTCTTTAACTACACATCTACGACTCTAGCTGGACTCTGTGAACTTTGCTACACAATGTAATGATACACCGAGTGCTCCAGTGAAGGATTGTTTTGTGCTGTCTCACACATGGCAATATCTCAGCATTTGCACAATATCTTGAATTGCATTTTGGAAAACCTGTTTCAGCCATCAGTACTGCCATGAGGAAGCTACTCATCTGCACTAAAAGGAGTCCCACATTCTAGACTTCATCTTTTAGGGACGTAGAAATTAGAGAGATTGCCCTGCAAGTGGAGCACACTGGTTCAAGCCCTCATGACTGCAAGCACCTGCCCTGCTGAAGTGTCCCTGAGCAGGACACTGAACCCCCCCCCCCCTCCCCGCCAACTCCAGTAGCTGACCCCTGACCTCGCTGCAGAGGAGGGAGGCAAACTAAAAGAGAATTCCCTACGGGGACCAGTAAAGTGTCACATTATCCTGCTCCCCTCTCCGAGTCTCCACTACAGTCTGCCGCTTGTCTGCCCCCACAGAAGCCGCCGCCGCTGCTGGGGCCACCGGGGGAGCTGCTTGGGGAGCCGCCGGAGGGCCAACCGCTGCTTGCCAGAAGACCAAGGAGCACGATGTGGTGCAGCGGCAGCGAGTGGTGGACCTCTGGAAGGACGGCAAGTCAGAGGGGGCCATCGGACAGGAGCTGAGGATGCCAAAGTCCACAGTGCACAGCATCATCGTCAAGTACCGGCTCAGCAACACGGTGGAGAACCTCCCGCGCAATGGGCGACCAAAGAAACCCTGAGAGGGAGAGGGAGGGGGCGCACCGAGGGGGGAAATAAGAGAGGACATTTGGATAAAACGTCCTGGAATGTAACGAAAATAGACTGAAAGGGAGAGACGAAAAAACTGAACGCACGAGGAGAAAGTCCAGAGAGGACCCAAGGACGGAGCACTTTGACGCTGCTGGAATGTGAGGAATATAAAAGGGAGAAGTGAAGCTCACAAGACGGATCGAATAAGAGCGGGAGAGAGCGAAAAAGTGGAAAGAAGTGGCGGCACTTTGATCCAAAAAAACGAGTAATTAACAGCAGAGAGAGCGAGAGAGAGACGAGAGAGAGGTCCAAAATAAAAAGGGAGAGGTGAAAAGCTGGCCTTGAGATCAAGCACTAATGATGCGTGGGGTGGATGGGTGGGGGGGAAGGAAAAGGAGAGATGGCCTGATCTGGAACAAACAAATCCTCGAGCAAAGAGAAAAAGGCGCTACTGGAAAAAAAAAAAAAAAAAAAAGCCCAAGCGAAAGATGTCTGGACTAAAGAGAGGAGGGGGAAAAAAAGACAATATGTTAATGCAATCACAGGTTTTCAGGAATTCAGATATGAAGGCCGAAATGGAGAGAGAGAGAGAAATGCAACACTCAAAGGACTCAGACGAAGACTTCTGTTTCTGTGTTTCTTCCCCTGCCGCGGCGGCGGTGGCGGCGGCAAAAAAAAAAAAAGATTTCCCCTCGGATCAATTCTTCATCCGCCGGCTGACTGAACAAGCCTGTCCCCTCGCTCTGACCCTGTACTCCCTCATTCCTCCACAGTCCTCCACTCCTCCGTCTCTCTTTCTCAGTCTCACACACACACACACACACACACACACACATATATATATTTATATACATATATACTGTGGACCTCACACACAACCTAGAAACCTGCAAAGAACTTAATTTATCTGCTGAGTACAGACAGATGAAATCCAAGCTCGAAATAGAAAAGGGACGAACTGGACTTGCAAAAAAAAAAAAGTAAAGAAGATGAAGAAAAGTTTTTTTCTAAGTGTAAAACACTACTTCCTATTGACTCTTTTAACCTAGCATTCCTCAGTCTGACCAAGCATAGAAGCAAGAACCATAGATATATATAAAAAACACTTAAAAGTTGCCTTTGTCCAATCAGAAGCAACTTTACTCTGACTCAATCTGAAGGACCTGTATTGAGATATGTACTGTATTACAAAGCATATTTACTATCGCACCCTTTTTGAGAGGAGCAGGGAGCAGGGGGTGGTTACTTAAAGGGGAATATCACTCCATTTCCTGTTTTTAAGCCTCATCACGGCAAAATCAGTATTTATGAGCAGCTCTTCCCCAAAGTTAAAGACTGTAATCTGTCACTGAAAGAAAAAGGGAGACCCGCTTTGAAGCCCAAAGAGACATTCTTGTTCTTTAAGCTTCTTTATTGTGACAGCGTGATGGATTCCACGCTGGAAAATGTCCCCTGATCCCCGAGAAAATAAAACACTCTGGACTGTGTCATCGTTTTTCCAGCGCTCTCTCTCTCTTTTTCTCTCTGCGTGTGTGTGCAGCAGAGCTGTACATCAGTGTGTCATCCCAGACTAAAGAGCGGGATGAACTGGTCTTCCTCGGAAGAAAGAGAGGCGAACGGTTACACTTTTCTACGAGTATTTTTAAACCAAAATTGGGTGGTATTTCCCTTTAAGCTTGAAGGACGTAAAGACGTAAAGTGCGGCCTGCAATGAGGAGAATATTTTGTGTGTGTGAATGTGTTTTTGTTCATGTGCGCGTTGTAGCACTGCCATTTTTATCAAAACTAGGGTTTGTTTTAAAGTTTTGATATCGGTGCCAATACGACAACTGAGTTTCTTCACTAACTCCAAAAAAAAAAGATACTTTGAAGAAGATATTAATGTTTTTCTACAAAACTTTTTTTTTTTTAATCTCACAGAATAAGCTAAACTTGTCAGATGCATCTTCTCCGATGTTGTTCAAGGGAACTGTAGAAGAATTTTGTGTGTTAAAATAAGCAAAATTATAACTTAAACCTGCATTAATCAAACTTTTTATATCAACAATGGATTAAATGAATATGTGTAATGTAAATTATCACCCAACTCAGCTTCATGGAACTTTTTTTAGCTTCTTTCAGCTCATTATTTTTGGTTTACAGTGCGCAAATTTACTGTTTTGGTCTCATCGACGTTGTTTCCAGCTGCGGGCAGCTGTTTTATATCAAAAAGGCTCTGGTAAACCAACCTGCGCAGCACCTCACAAAGTTAGCAACTAGCTGGTGAACATAGCAAAGCATTTAGCAGCTAAAGAATCAGGTAATTCGTTCAGGAGTTGGTGGAGACCAAAACAGAGAGGAAATATTTAATCAAAGAGTAATAATTAAAATAAGCGCTTTATGCTCACTTTTAACACTCACACATTTAAATACTCGTTTTAAGCATCAAGAGTTTTAAAGTGCGATACCTCACCTTAAGAGCAAACATAACGGACGTGCACGCACGCAAAATAAGCATGGACATGCACGCAAATGACTACTTTAACAGTGAAAAGCTTGATTGATGATTTTACCTCCAAACTCTTGCAACACATAAATTCATGAAACTCTTGTGAAACCTCTTTTCAAGTCTAAAGTTGGACAGACTCTTAATTCTAAAATCAAGCCTGTGCTTTCTTAGTTCCTGAACAGTTGACAGTTCAAACACAGAAGGTTGTTCCTGATGAAAGGTTTTGGCACAGATACACACACGCAAAGCTTTTCAGCAAGCAAAAATGCTGCACCTCCTGCCAAGATGGCAACGTTCACCTCTATCAGATAGTAGGCAGGACCTACAGGGGAGAGACACAGGCTGTCATGTCGGCCAGGAATGTTTTTTATTGCCTTTCTGGACTCGATACTCCATCCAGTGCAGTCCCAGAGTTTTAAGCCAAGTAGACAAATAAAACGGTTTAAGTTGTATGAATTCTTCAAGATATGTCAAGGTGTTGGTTTTATCATTTTTACCCCTACTACAGTCATCACTGCCAAGCTAATTTGGGACAAGTAAATGCTACTGTGAAGCTGCAGGCAGGCTGGAGAGAGTGATGGATCTGTTTGAACAAAGAGGAGAAGTATTGCGAAGTGAATTTGGCAGCAGAGCGAAATGTACGATGTTGGACGTCGCAGAGGGAATCTGTTATCTGGTGTAATACAAGTGCCTCACTGAATTCCTCCTCCTGTTTTATCTTCACAACTTCTTTACCTTATATGCCCAACTCCTACTGGAGTTTTGATATCGATATTCAGAGCTGTAATCCTCACACCTGTGGTAACTGGTGGTAACAGGAAGTGTGGTTTAATGCTACAACAGACGCTTCTTTGTCAGGAGAGCAACTGGTGTATCTGGTTACAGTGCAGCCAAACAAACGCACATTGTTTTAATAAAAAAAAAACAGTTAACAGTGAGGTTTATATCAATGAGATGAAATTAAACAGTCACATTTACATGTTGCGTCCTGTGAATCCCTCATGTGGAGCTAGGAAATCAGGCGCAGGAGTGGCGGACTCCGCCACACAGAGAGGTAATTACTGAATGTGAATACATTAAATGACTATTACTGAAAGAACATGGGCCATGAAAAGTATCAAAAGTGCAACTTGGTTCATGAAAACATTCATAACTTTAAAAAATATATTGGTTTATTTTGTTGTTGTTGTTTTTAAATGAATGGTTAACAAACCATTTTGATGGAAGATCCTTTAAAGTCCGTGTAAAGTAAGAATAAATATGTGTTCTGAGTTTGTCAGACCAAAAAAGAAAGTGTTATTAACCACCCAGCCAAATTTGAATGATTAAAAATATCGACAAGTTTATGAAATTAGGTGTCAAAATCGGGTAAAAATGAGCAGCTCGGCTCCAGGACTGTGGGGGCGTGTCCTCTGAATGTGCTGAAGCCACGCCCACTCATGGGAGCAGTCAAGCAGCCACTTTGAAGCGACTGAAACGTGTCAGAGGAGTTCAGAAAATGGCATGACTAACTTTGAAACACTCTGAGCGAGATGAATTCATCTCTATCTCTCTGCTAGGGGTGCAGGGGTATGCTCAGGGTGGCCTCAGCGTGTCATCGAGCCACCCTTTAAGGACCGCCCACAAAATCCTGCACTGAAAACTGTTTTAACCTCTAACTCCACATTTCAGTAACATATCGTTCAAAGTCTTTTCACATGTTTTCAGCAACTATTTTCCAACATATTTAATGTATTTTGGAAGAAATCTCAGAATTGCCTTTACATGGACTTTAAATTTGTGACATAGATGTGCACTGAGCGGGACATTTTACAATTAGAAAATATACTTTTCAGCGCTCTCTGGTGGACAAAGTCTATAATGGTGACACTGTCTCTAGCTCTCGTCTTTTATGTTTGTGTGTTGCACACATCGCGACTTATCTGTCCTTACTCCTTCCTTTCGATCTTTCTCTTCCACATCTCTGTCCTCTGCTCCTGCATCTTTTTTTTCCCTTCTGTCTATGCACCCGTAATTCCTCTTGCTCTTTCACCCAGTCTTTACCTCGATTTGTTTTGCTTCTTATCAGATTTTGTCTGCCCCCCCCACGCTCACACACACACACACACACACTCTCTAACTCTGTCTCTCCATCCCCTTTGTTGGCCTCCATTGGCGAGATGCCATACGTTTTCCCATAAGTGGTCCCCCCTCTGGTTCTAGACACACACAGTTACAGCCCCCCTATCACCCCGCTTCAAACGTCTTCAGCTCAATACACCCTTATCGCATCTTTGATCTGCACAGGGGTGTTATGACAGTTTATCTTTCCCCTTCACGCGAGTCAGAGTAGTGTGCTATTCCTGGCTTTGTTTTGAAAGGAGCGCTAAACTCGCCGTTCCACTCCCCGAGCAGATTCACGATAGCGCACAAATGTGGGAAGCACAGACCTCTTTGTTGGCCAGCTGTGCAGTCCTGTAGAAAGATGTTAATTATCATGCATGTGTGCGTTTGTGTGTCTGTGACCTCATTTGCCTGTGTGTGTGTGTGTGTGTGTGTGTGTGTGTGTACTCATTGCCGGCCTCACTCTCTCCAGGTTAACAGCATTCTATTGTAAACATGATACTGTGTATGTAATATGATATATTGCCGTACTGTATTATGCAAGTTTGCTCATTAAAAAGAGTATTATGAAGCAAGCCTGGATGCAGTTTGTTTGCTTATTCATGGCAAAACAATTATTCACTTATTATGATATCTTAGTTGCGTTATCATAAATAAACGCGAGCGAGGTTGATTGGCAGGTGTTTTCTCAGCATCAAAGATATTTTTAGTGCAGAGGCCAAAAGAAAACTAAGGCCACGTTTCCTATAAACTTTGATTGATTGTTGCAGAAGAGGATGTCTTCTTCTTGTCACCGGCCTAAGCTCAACTGCAAACGATTCCTCTTTTGATTTCCTGACGAGAATGTAACAATAAAATGTATCGTCAATTTTCCACTGGCAATAGATAAGGACGATAGTTTTATCCAGGTTTTTCTCTCAGATCCTTTCCAGTAATAGAAGACGTGATGCAGCAGTTGCTCTAAGTGAAGCAGAAATTGTTAAACTACCAAGTGTTTGCGCTGCAAAATTGTAGCTTATGATCTTTTTGATCTTTTTATAACTAAAGCAAATACCCAGATTTGAAAAAAAGAGATAAGAATGAGAACTTGGAGAAATACAAACACTTTTGACCAAGTGGAAACCTCTGTGGCTTTGAAGTGAAGCCAATGTGGAACTGCCAAAAACTGCAGTTCCTCAAACGGCCACTTGAGGCTGGCTACAGAACAAGTCAGTCTCCATAAGCCCCCATGTTAAAATGAAATAAGCATGTTTACAGCCTGGTACAAAAAACTGTTTTGGTCTCTATAGCTAATTTCCCCGTTCATGACAACCGTGCTGAGGGTGAATTTTTATAGAACTCACCTGTTTAAATTATATTAAGGCTTAAAGTTATGCAGAATTAACAGCGTGGCCGCTTTGATTGACAGGTAGGTGCCGTTACAGATGGCTCGTTCCTGGGGCAACATTCAGCCCGCATCGATTAGCCGCGAGGCTAATCAAACATGGCAGCGGCCAGAGTCTAAAAATGGCTTCTGTGGCTGCCGTCACGCATACGCTGTCCATTCTTTATAGTGTCGTTGCTTTTAACCTCTCTCTTTAACCGTTTTATTCACATCATTACACTCTTGCCTCAGAATTAACCTGTTATTGAAGTTAAAAAAAGAAAGAGGATTCCCAAACGTCACAATGTCGGATCTAATCGACTTCCATGGTTACTCAAAAGGGAAAGTTCTAGCCTTAGCGTATTGAATCTACTGTATCCATAGATACCATGGTACATCCATAGATAATCAAGTTCTCATAAACATACAGAATAAGATATGGACCACTGACAGTATAAAGAATGGACCCACAGGTTTCTCTAAAGCTGTTTTGAAGCTCAAGTCTTGCCTCTTCCACCTCAAGGCTAATCGTGGATCATTGGCGGACCTGAGGTGGGCCGAATGATGCCTGGTTGATCAAACAAGCCGCCTGTATCTGCACCCACCTGTCAAAGTAGCCATGCTGTCAATTATGCAAAACTTTATTACTTTAACTTTAATATATTTTGTGGTGCGTTCTACAAAAATTCTCCCTCAGTACAGTTGTCATGAACGGGGAAATTAGCTATAGAGACCAAAACTGTTGTTTTGTACCAGGCTGTAAACATGTTTATTTCTGCTGTGAAGTTGGACATTTTAACATGGGGACTTATGGAGACTGACTTGTTCTGTAGCCAGCCTCAAGTGGACGTTTGAGGAACTGCAGCTTTTGGCACTTTTGCATTGGATTCACTTCACAGCCACAAAGGTTGGCGCTTGGTCTGGACCACTGATCTCTCCACAGTTCACTGATGTTTAATAGCAGCCTTGAAAAGTTGTCAAAAGTTGTGTAATCATGTTCGCAGAGTTTTCATAACTGAACTCTGGCGTCTCTATCTCTCTCTCTCTCTTTCTCCCACTGCAGTGTTGAACGGGCCTCCCATGTCTGTAAAGAAGGAGCGGGAAGCAGAGCTGCTAGTCAACCGACGGGAGCAGCGCAGCGGAGAGGTCATCTGTATCGACGACTAGACCACACACACACAGACACACACACACACACACACCGCACACAAACAAACAAACCCATCTGCTGCAAAGATATCTTCAATTTCTCCCCAAGAAGTTTTCTAAAACTTTACTCTGCTGACTGGTACTCCCTGAAAAACTACAATCACACACACATACACAGTGCAAACACACACACATACAATACAGTCCATATTGTCTCATAACTTCTTGTGACCTTTTCTCGTCTGCCTCAAACCATTATACTCCTCATAAGCGGCCTCTTCATACAGGCCTCCTCCTCCTCCTCCTCTTACTCCTTTTGGGATGCTTCTAACCTCATCTACACACACACACACACACACAAACACACACACTTACACACACAACGCTCAACCCACCTCAATCCTAGAGACCTTTAGATTTCTCAATAGACCATGTAACCTTCCTCCTCCACCTCCTCCACCTCCTCCTCCTTCTCCTTTAAACTCTCGACAGGAAGCTGCATGTGAAAATCATTTCTACCGCCGCACTCCATCCCCTGAAGCATGCTCTAATCACAATAATGCTGTCTCGTGGAAAAGGAAAAAAAAAAAAAAAAAAAAAATGGTGTCAAGCTGTGCCTACAGTCGTTTTAATACTGTTTCTAATTCTCCCAGAGAGGCTGAACCTCTTGATTTCTCAGTCCGAGCAGCTCCCAAGCACAGCTCCAGCGTTTGTTTTTTCAATGGTACACGTTCAGATAGCCACGCGCAAGCAGCAAGGTATGATAACGGTAATTATATTCAGGACTGTTTCGACCACGTTAAGTATTTGCTGCCATCCCATCCTGCTTCCCTGGTTCTACTTTATGTACAGAGGTTTGAGGTATTTTTGGGGGTTTGTTCCAGAAAAGGCCTTTGCGATGACGCTATTTTTCAGAAACCTCCTATGAATGTTTTTAACCTTTCATAAGCAAGTCAGTGTTATTAAAACCTATCGAACACTCCTCTCAATGCCCTCCTCCTTCCCTCTCCCTACCGATCCTTTCTTTTTTTTGTTTGTTTTTCCAAGTTTCTATTTTCTTTCTACAAAATCCTGTGATATACTTTGCATATTTAAACAGCTCATTCGTGTTTCTCCTGTGTTTCTACTCTCTCGATTATGAGTATTGTTGTTGTCGATTGTTGCTGTTGTTCTCGCTGTTGCTATTTGAGAAAGAGCTTCTACCAAAAGAGACATTTTTTTGTAACTATGAAAAAGAAAAAAAAATAACGATACAGTATGTGCGACACACAATGCACCTCTTTGCCATGTTTGTCCTATAATTACAAGAGAACGCAAACGAAGAAGTTGAGCTAACTTCAGAAGTAGATATATTACAAGAAAACTAATTTTTTTCTTGCTTATGTTTTAGATTTGGGGCTTGCAAATGACATATGCATATATAGAAAATAGGCCATATGTAACCCTAAATGCTTCTCTGAGCAAAAATAAACTG
The DNA here is from genome assembly GCA_946959425.1 of Argyrosomus regius. Classification (NCBI taxonomy): domain Eukaryota; kingdom Metazoa; phylum Chordata; class Actinopteri; family Sciaenidae; genus Argyrosomus; species Argyrosomus regius. Next base: position 8,331,144 of record OX336903.1, read on the forward strand.
TATACTATCTAACCCCAGTAAAAATACACGGTTATTATCTGGAAAATCAGAGGCTGGAAATCCATTTTATATACTACATCATTAAAAAACGCCTTAATAAACATAGCTGAACAAATGTAAAGTCATCAAACTGAATTAAGAACCTGATGTCAACCTGTAAATCCTAAGTCAGAGTCTGATTTAAGTTAAAAAATAATAAAACAATAGCTACTGTAGGAGTTAATTTATCCCCTAAATCCCAGACATGTTGCACCAATCTTCCCAGGAAATAACCCATTTTACAAATTATGTTTCATACAAAGATTTTGCAACCCCTGAACTAAAACGTTGCGTCAAAAACAAGCACTTAGTTCTTTTTCCACTTTTTTTTTGCTTTGTCCTCTCTCCAGATTTTTTGTGTTGATTTCTGGGTATCTTTGTGTCACTGTGTATGTAGTGGTGCCGATCAAATGATGAGTGGCAGTGAAACATGTCAATGATGACGCATCTCCTTTTTTTTTTTCTTTCTTTAATGTTTTTTTTGTTTGTTTGTAATAAAACTGAATGAAATGATAAAAAACACTGTGTGGGTTTCTTTTTTCATTGTTTTTAGCCATGTTAGCCTCGTGGCTCAAGGCGGAAATATCTCAGCAATTATTTGATAGATTGACATGAAATCTTGTACAGACATTCATAGCTCCAAGCCGATGTTTCCTCCTGACTTTGGCGATCCTCTGACTCTCACTCTAGCGCCACCATCGGGTTAACATTTGTGGTTTTGAGTGAAATAACTTGTGGTTCCCTAAAGGATACATTTTTAATAACTTTGGTGATGCTCTGATTTTTTTTTCTTTATTTAACACCATCATCAAATTTCAAATTGTCAAACACTTTTAATTTATAACCAACTAACTGCAACCACTTCTCCAACTCCAGCAGCTTCCTTGGCCGCCATTTTCACGACGTGGGCCAGCGTTCCACACTCAACTTTTGACTGTTATGTTTGGTACTCACATTGTACTGCAGTTTGCCATAATTGACAGTGTGAACGCCCCTTATGTACTCCAAATTTTACAGAAGTATGTGAATTGAGACACAACATTTGTCTTTTTCAGGTACGAAAAATGTGACACAGTAAGCAGATAATTGCACTGAAACGTCTTTATGTTGGTGCTACGTTACACGCAGACATGTATCCTCACAAGATAAATGTTAAAACATAGTCCAACAGTAGCACCAGTAAAAGAAGAGTGATAAATACAGAAATATCTAACAAACGTCTCTTATTTTTGGAAATAACCTACATTCATTGCCACTAAATTGCTCATTTTCACTTTTTCTGACAACTTTGTGGACACTTGACTAATGCAAAGGCAGACTGAAAGTCATTTTTTACATTTAATGCTCCACTTTAGTCCAGAAATTTTAACTTAAAGTCTTAATTATTCTGATGAAGTTTAAATAAAAGCCTGTAGATTGAAATAGGCTAGATTATTTAACGTATGCAAAGCTCAGAAAACTGTTTGACGTATGGCTTTGCTGGAAAAAAAAAGCGTGCTCTATTTAGCTTTCGTTGATAAATGAAGGTAAATAAAACTTAACCTCTAACTGAACAAATAGAGAGCACTCATCTTCAGAGACTAGAAATTGTCGTCGATCTTGGAGGATGATGTCGATGTGGGGGGCTGTGAGAGCAATGTTGTGATTCAGTGTCTACTCTCCACAGGCCTTTATCACGTCTCCCACACACACACACGTACACACAACAGTAACCAAGAAGAGCAGATGGTTCGTGATTCATGATGACTAAAGGTGAGGAGTCACCCTGCTCTGTTATTCAGAGCAGATTGATGCCACACAGTTCACTATTTACTGTTATCTCAGCTTTATGATTCCTAGCGGACTCCCATTAAGTGCACACTGACAGGCTCATTATAGATAATATATGAACTGTTTGCGGTGAAGGCTCCCCTGTACTGTACATTCATTTTACATTCATGTTTCTGGTATGTAGCTCATGTGGACTTATGAACTAGCAGGCAGCAATCAAGTCTCTGTCTTCAGGTCACTGCAGAATGTATTTAGATGTCAAAATGTAGGAAGTTTTAAATGATATTGTTGAGAATGTCCTCATAAATTCACCTAAATTACAAGATATTCACTCTTCAGATGCTTAGAAATTGTCTTTTTTTTTATTAGTATGACAAACAATAACATGATATATTATTGCAACAAATGAACATTAAACTTGCAGAATCAACAGATTGCTGGAATAAAATCAAGGTCACATTTATTCCCAGTAATGATGAATATAACCATCATTAGTTCATAACGTTTTCTCTGTCAGCATTAATTACAGTGGTGATTTTTTAAATCCTTAAAGGGGGCCTGAGATAAATCTTTGGGGTTGAATAAATATATAAGATAGAAAAGGGGACAACATTTTATGTTTTTAATGATACTTTTTCTATGTTTTACTTTTGGTTACTTGGCCCACAACTCTTATTGTCCTCATTAATAACATGGCCTGCGATGAGGGGTCACAAGCCAAACAAGATGCCATGAGTTATATATATAAATGCATTTAGTTTAAGTTAATTTCATCAGTTTGATGAAGTTTACAGTCATACTTTGTTGTATATGTACTACTATATTTAACTCATTACCACAGTAAGGTTATTTCTAAAGTTTTTGACCACTTGGTGGCAGCACAACAAGCTGTAAGCACATCACTTTAAAGCCATTTCAGCTAACATGTTAGCAAACACTTACTCTTTAACATCCAGCAAATACGGAGAAGCATTAGCATTCATTTGGATTCATGTTTATGTCCGCCTGATGAATCTAAATCTAATATTCATTAACATTTCAGCTCTGTTTTGGTCTCCACCACCTCCTTAGCTGCTCTTTAGCTGCTAAATGCTTCATTATGTTCACGAGCTAGTTGGTAATTTCGTCAGATTGCCATATGGTGTCAGGCATAATGGGTTTATCACAGCTTTTTTGCTATCACAGCTAGGAACTATGCTGATTTACAGTAAAGTCGTGGGCCGTAAAATCAAAACATTTAGCTTAAAGATGCTAAAATGCTCTATCGGGCTCTATTTGTGAGTTTGTCGTTACAGGCAGAGGAACTTCTTTCTACTCATTATTATTTGACCCTCTGTGAATACAAAATATTGATAAGTTCAGTTTTTAATTCATTGTATACATAGATTTCTGTCTTAATAATTTACATATTCTGATTATTCTTCATGTTCATTTTTGGGGACTTTTTTCATGAAACAAATCTGAAAGCAAACTCTTTGAAAACAACAACAACAAAAGGGTTTATTCAACATTTATGATGAGTGAGTTGAGAAGAAATTGCATTGCATACATCATCATTTTTACAGAGAATTTCTTCAGAAGACTTCACAAGATTTTCCGAACTTTGACATTTAAAAGAAATAGGAATCGGGGTAGGGAAGTGTGTAAAACTGTGAGTCTTTGTGTGTGTCTTTGTGTGTGGGAAGGGACAAGGCATGTTTTTCCTCAAAGACCTTCAGCTATGTGGTTCAGGTCCAGATTCAGGAAGTGAAAATTTAGATGACTGTGTGTGCAGAGGACACTCAGGGGATTCAACGTGTATGTCTGAGTGTGAGTGTGTCTGAGTGTGAGTGTCTGAGTGTGTGTGTGTGTGTGTGTGTGTGTGTGTGTGTGTGTGCCTAATCGCTGCTGACGGGGAAATATGAGGTGCACGGGGGTGGTGGGAGTGTTGGTGGTGGTGGTGGTGGTGGTGGTGGTGGGGGGATGAGTGAGACACAAAAGGGAAGAGGAAAACGATGAGGAAATCAAACAGGATATAATGTCTACACTTCAGAATCTGACATTTTTTCCATTTGAAAACATGAATGTTTGGCTCCAATTAAAAACACTACGTTCGCTGCAGTAAAGTGCTGAGGAGAAACCAATGTGGTCCGTCCACAAAAACTACTTATAAACAAGAGTGGGAGTGCTGAACCCACTGCTAGAAATACACACTGTTTGTATTGTAGCAGGGAATATTACAGAAAGCAGCAGCAGCAGCAGCAGCAGCAGCATATGAGAGAATGGAAGAATTTCTAAAAAAGAGATAAAAAATAAAAAAGAAGCAACAGTCTTTACAATGTGACTGAGAAAAAGAATCAGGAGCTTAAAGTGAAAATCAGAAAGCAGAACTTTCTAGTTTTTGTCTGCGAGGTTATCAATCTGCTCCATTGACAATAAATAGCAGAGTAATTTCCCAGACTCATGGGGGCTGGCTGGATCTTTTCCACGTTCTTTCAGAGCTGTGCTTTGCTTGGGACGAACTTATCATATCTGGGTTTGAGAAACTAATTCAAGTTGAGTCACACAGAGAGGGAAAAAAAACAAACATAATCTATTATTTTTTTTTTTTTTTAGCTACGCTGACAGTGTGGCTTCACGGATGGTTGGTCGGTCAATTTGTAAATATCTCAACAGCTATTTGATGGATTGACATTTCATGATTCCTGATCCCCTGAACTTTTTTCTAGCCCAATCATCAGGTCTAAGTTTTAATATTAAAGTTCTTTTATGACTAAATAAGCCTAACAGAGCTAAAATAAAAAAAAAAGAGAGAGACATTCATGCTCCCCAGAGGATGAATCTTGATCCCCTGCACTTTCTTCTAGCTCAATCATCAAAACTAATGCCACAGCCGCAGCTGTACTTTGGGTTTAGTGCTCATTAGCAGGCATGCTAACATGCCGAAACAAGATGATGAACATGGTAAACATTATATTATTGTCATTGTGAGCATGCCGTTAGCATTTAGCTCAATTTAGCTCACTGTTGTGCCTCAGCCTTGCAGAGCCGAGCCGCTGGCATGGCTTTGCAGATTTGTTTCGCTGTAGGCTGATATTAAGACTTTTCATGATGATCTATTAGTCGCAGAAAATAAAACTCATTTCAGTTCAAAATCTGTGTAATATTTAATATCTAAGGCTTTGGACACATGAGGGCATCTGCAAATACTATTTAACGACTGACTCTTGATGGCGAATTAACGATTTACACAAGACGGCTTGGAAGTGATGCGTCATCAAACAGCTAACAGAGGCAGAAAAAAGAGACTGTAGAGCTGTGTTTAAAGCTGGACGCTTTCCTTAATATAACTTGCAGCTACTCGACAAAAGTAAAGCCAATACTATACATAAAAATACCTTACAATCAAATTTGACCATAGAAAAGAGCACAAATTCACATCCATGTTATTTAAAATGTTCCCCTTTCTTTGCCAGCTCCTGACTTGATATGCACATACAGTATATATATATATATATATATAAAAAAGTGAAGTATATACAAAGTATTTAAAGAAAAAGGCAGTAATTTCACACACACGTTGCATTGTAAAGATCATAAAATCAGTATAAAGATGTTGATTTCACAAACACACACACACAAACAGACGCTGCATTGTATAAAATATCAACTCATGTAGGCTCTTTATAGTGTCGAGATCTGACGCTTGCAGACGAGGCACTGGTGATATAAAAGTGGAAGGTGCATGCACAGCTTTACTGTCAGTCTTATAAAGAGAGTGTAAGCACAATTTATTACATGATACAAAGGCTAAGATGAACATCCAAGTATTTTTTTTTCTTTTTATATCAAGCCCTTTATCTACAGAACAGCTTCCATCACATCTGTTCTCTCGGCAGACATTCATCGAGGCATTTCGTCCACTCTGGGTCTTGGTTTTAATCCAGAAGTCTGTGTTTTGCGTTACAAAACAGCACCGCTGTCCAGAAGAAAAATTCCACAACAACTTCCACAAATGTCAGGTTTGTCTTTCAAATTAACGTCTTTGGGAAGAGGCTGTGTCACGATGTGATGCCCACGGCTGCTTATGACTGTTTTACCAGGGGGAGGAGAAAAAAAACAACAAATGAATCTCATCCATACAAAAACAAGTGGATTTTTTTTTTCGTTGTTCTCGGGTGAGAAAAAGATTCCAAGCTTCAGTTGACTTTAAAGATGCTGAAGATGTGAGGCGAGGCTGAAGGATTCCCCACAGTGTGGAGTCTAAAGGACGAGCCGGTGATGGCCTGCAGCTCCGTGCCTTTGTCCAGTCGCAGGAGGCCGGACACCTGGCAGGGCTTCAGGAAGTGGAAAGGGTGCGGCCCGGCGGAAGGGGTTGTCCCGTAACCCTCCATGCACTGCAGCTTCTGAGGCCGCAGGCCGCTTGTCACCACATCCAGCTTCACATACTGAGACTGTTGCTCATTGAACAACACCTGAGGAGACAAAGAAGATGATCTACTACATCTCACAGAGGGAGGTTAGCGGAGACATTAGAAGAATTTGTTTCTTCTCAACTATCCAAATGAAAACTAACCAGACTGCCTCAGGATTTCCATAGTCCTGCTATCATAACTCTTTCTTTTTTTTTTTGTTTGGCTAGATTTTCTCCAGACCTCTGTCAAGACCGAAGTCTGGCTACATGAGATTACGTGAAATATGATATGCACTTCTCAAAAAAACATTTTGTACTGGTACATTATGACTGTTTATGCAAAATAATGGCTGTTTTTTTGTAAAGCTCCACCAGGTCAGCGGGGCTGCATCCCAAGATCTCTGCTGATTCACTCTAGATACAAATATAAAATCAATCTGAGGTTTCTTCACCAAGGATGCCAAATTTAAGAGCAAAAATCTTTTTTTTCTTTACTGTTAAAATATTTGACTAACCAAGTTTAAACCACATGTTATTTTTTAAAAGATATTTCAAAGGAGCCTCAAAATTGTTAGTCACCAGTGAGTTTTGGTACTTGATAACGCGACCATGAACCTTACATGTCACAGTGAGAAAGATAAAAATGTTTTTTTCCGTGTGACTAAATTGTCTCAGTTTATAGCAGACGATTTGTCTCACAGTTCAATATTCTGTGCCAGAGACACATTTTGCTCAGTGCCTAGCCTTGGTAAGAAATATATAACTCTTATTAACCCACTGAGGTCTGAGCAGTCGCCCTGCGATTGCAAAAGCAGTTGCTAGGGTCACTGATATGAGTCACTTTGTCTTTAAGTTGCCAAAACTTCCAAGATTGTGTGATTTACAACAATGACTTGCTGTCGCCTTACAAACAACATTAGAGTTCATTTTGTAGTTGTGTTTCTGCCCACCTGGTGAATGTAAGGCCAATAGTCACCCTACTTTTACCTCCGGTTTGGTCTCCACCAACTCTGTATGTGGCTTTTTAGCTCCACTATTGTCACCAGCTACTTGCTAACTTTATGTTTACTAGTTACAGTTGGTTTATTGAGCTTCTTTTTGCAGAAAACAACAGGTAACGATGGGAGAGGGAACCAAAACATTAAAGTAGCGAGCCTGAAAACCAAAACAAGAGCTGAAAGATGCTAAAACGCACTACAGAAGTGAACTGACTACACATATCATATTATATATATTGATTAGTTCAGCTTCAAAGTGGAGATCAGTGGCATGTCGAGTGATGTCGATGTAACTAGGAGCCTTGAAGTTTGTAGTTCGACTCTGTTAATAAACTACAACTCCCAGCACAAACTCACCTGGCAGAACAGGAAGTAGACGCCCGCTTTCTCCACAATGAAGGTGCCTTGTTCCTTGTTGTACCTCACCGCTTTACTCATATTCAACGTCCTCTCTTCCCAGCCCTTTATCACTCCGCCCTCTCCCACTGACACACACACACACACACACACACACACACACACACACACATATCCAAGATTAATCATCTCATAGACAAAAGTTTCGCAGATTATCCACCATCCTTCATTTTTACGAGCCTTACCTTGCTGAGAGGAGACTTTGGTAACTGGTGGAAAGTAGAAGAGCCGTTGAAAGAGAAAGAAAAGGGAAAGTCAATTAAGATTTTATGAGTGCAATCGTATAGGGGTATATGATTGAAACCACTTCAGCAGATGCTACACGAGACGGCTATAAGCGATCTGCCAAGCCACTTACTCTCAAAATGAGACGCCGCTTTCTTTCCATTTCCATTCCTCCCTCGCATCGTCCCCCCTTTCGGAAGGCAAGGAGAGACAGAATATGAGTTTGAATGGCAGAAAAAGGACGTCTGTGGTTTTTTGATAAAACAATCATTGCCGTCTGTATCTGTCTAATAACAGAGTGTGTTAATTTGCAGCCATTAAGATTCAACCTGGCTCGTTTTAAACGCAGTTAGCAGATGGGCAAAGGATTTCCTTTCACGTGCTTCAATATATTTCCTCAAACTGTTATTTTCAGTCAGAAGCGTGTGCCTCTCTCTCTCTCTCTCTCTCTCTCTTTTTTTTTTTTTTTCCTGTGGGGGCTAATCTTAGTGCCAGCTGGTCGCAGTCATCTAGAAAATACAGAAGAAAAAAGAGGAGATGGAGTGAAGGAGGATGGAGAGCTGACGGGGGGAGGGAGGGGACAAGATAGACAGAGGGTGAGTGAATGAGAAAGCATTAAACGTAGCCTGAGAGACAAAGCTGAGGACGTTAATAAGAGAAATGAAGTGCCGGAAAAAGAGAGTCAAAAAGGTCTTTGGCTGCTCTGTGACCCAAAAGAGTCGATTAAGTACAGAGTGAAGCAACAGCTACGGGGCTTGCTCGGATAAATACAATAAATAAAACGCAACACTAAAAGGCCGGCGCTCCAGAATGCCTGCTCTAGTTACTCTCTGAAGGTTTATTTTAGCTGTTCAATCTGGCCTATGGGGAGCAATTTCAAACACAGATACAACTCCAATACTGTATATATGAACTGCGAAATATACTTTATGTTTCGACGTGGAGCAGCCAAACACCGGGGCCCCCGCCATCATGCAGGAATATTAAGTCCCTGCTAAAATAACTCACAGGTGGGTGACCCTGTAGATTTAGGATTTGCTATGGCCGAGCGTTAAGCCCTCAGGCTGGCCAGAGTTTCCTGACTTAGGCTGTCAGTCATCAGGAGGGAACATAACAGCAGTGTCCTGCTGAAACGTTGCACCGCAGTGGTCAACTTTCCACAAACTGGAAAAAGCTGTTTGAGCCTTTTTTTTTTTTCTCCCCCCTCCGATGATAGTCATGAATTTCTGAACACTGTTTAATGTGTTTTGGAAGACAAAGTCAGATATCAGTTACTGAAGAAAAGCGCTAATATCTGCAGGATATCAATGTAGATGTTTTGGCGAGGGACGCAGCTCTCTAAATGAATCCTTTTGTCAAATTTGGATATTCATTCCTTCACTGAAATCCAGCAGAAAAAGCGTCTGAGGTTCACTTTCGGACAATCAAGCGAACCCGTGACGGTGACGCAAGCAGAGGCTATAAATACTGCAATGATAGGTCATCAAATATCACCGCTTTCACAACAAATCATAGCTGTGTCAGTCGTGTGCTCAGTGGGGGGAAGAAAAAAAATCTATTTCATTGCCCAAAAGCGTGCAACAAGGCCCCGCTCCCGCGCCAGCTGGTTTTTCTGGGCTCCGAGGCCGTTCTGGTCAGACCTGTAATTTCTGTAACAGTCATCCAGCTGCCTACTTTTTCCTGTGTCAACTTTTAGCAGCGGGTAGTGCCTGCGGCCCGCTAGACCTGACCAAAGTGGCATGTGGGCCAAGACTGGCCAGCGTTTGTGTTAAATGTTCTTCCCAAAAAAACAACAGAGTGCACTTGGTAAGTATTGTGTCTGTGGTGATTTTGGGGGCGGCTAAAAAGCAGAAAAACTTCTATATGTCGGTGGTGTCGAAGTCAAGAAAATGCAGCTTTGTGGGAGTCTTTTGATTTGCAGTACCGTCTCTCTTCACTCTCTGTCCCACCAGCAGCTCTCTCTTCTCCAGAATGAGCTGAACAATGGCCTTCCTCTGTGTATTGACCTGTTGAAAGAGCAAGAAAAAAAGCCCACACTATTAACAAATGTCCAATAAGCTTATTATGACTTTTTACTGGCACCGATCCCACACAGCCACAGACGGCCTCTTCCACCCAGCCAGCCACATAAACAGGCTCGTCTTTTCCAGTATCCTGCCCCTGCTGCCATGCTAGCTTTAGAATAGGTCTACCACTTCCTCAGAGACTGGTTGCGACACCTAATGCATGTTTTTAGTGCTTTGCATTCCTCACGTGTCTTTACTCCCTTTCTGAAAAAGAAATGATTTTTGTCAAGCCAGCAAAGTTTTAAATCCTTGGCTGGAGGCCCACTTGAATGACCGAAGGAGGCCTATATATATATGAAGTAAGAGGAGAAGTGGCTCAGGGAAAAGTATGTTTAAATTTACTGCTACTGTGGAAATGGAGGCAGTGAGTTGCTCTGCGCTCTCCAGACGTGCACTCACTGGCTCTCATCAGGAGTTGGCCAACGGTCAAATGGACAGAACGGGGCCCCTTGGGAAAGTCTCCAGCATCAACACTCCACGTGTCCAATTTTGGGGTGTTAGTGTGTGTCTGCGAGGAAGAAACTATGTGTGTGTGCAGGTCTGTCAACATGATACACAGCCAACCTGTCCCCCTGATCTCAAATCCAGTGCAACCTGGTTTTGTAAATACTGTGAACTTGAAACCAGAAGAATTTCCATCAGCTCCTTTTGGCCGCTTTTAGAGAAATAATTTGCCTTGTGATGCAACCTCATGCTGGAATCTAACATTTGCTGCAAGTGCAAGAACAAAAAAAAAACAAAAAAAAACTGCACTTTGCATGAGATTGCACAGGATTTAACACTCTTCCCTGCAAAATTAACCCCCCCACTCTTTGCAATAATCTGATGCATGTTATGTTGCAAATAACTTAACACTTGCCACACTTTATCATCCAGCCTGTTTCACGCCTCGGGGCTCTGCGCACTCAGTTGGGTCTGAAGTGCTCACATGCCAAATAGTTGAGGCTTTCCAGTAAATTGAGATAAAAACTGGAGCACAACTGGCACCAGAGTAATTAAACATGGCGGGGGGGGGGGGTTGGACACAAAAATAAGTAACCCCACACACAACTTTGACCGCACTTATTGGTAAGCAATAAAAGTGCCAAGAGAAATGGTGCAACAGAATAGAGTACGTGCAATGGGGGGGTTGAGAAGAGAAGAGAAGGGAAAGGGGGGGGGGGTGAAGTGTGGAATTGCATTTTTCCATATACCCCCCGCGAAGATTCCCAGTAACCGCTGCCACAAAAGAAGTTACATAACAAACACTTGAAGGTCTGTAATAGTTGCATGCGAGTAAATATTATTGTTGCTGCAAATATGCATGCTACTCAGAGCCTTGATTGTGTGTCTATGTGTGTGTGTGTGTTTTTTAAAAGTATGATACAAACCTGCTCCAGTCGGTCCTGCAGGATCTTAAAGGATTGAGACAGGTCCCGCGTTTGTCGCCAAGTCCACGCCGTAAACAGCGCGCTGCATGCGGCTAGAGACAGAGCCACCAGGGCTAGAGAAGCCCAGACGACCCGCAGCTTGCGCACTCGCCTCCTCTGCAGAATCCGATGCATATTGGTGCAAGACTGCACTGCTACTCACCGCCGCAGACCATCCGAAATCCCCCACCGCTTCAACTCCATTTCAGCAGAGCATGAAGTCCCTCCAAATGCATGTCTGTCCAAATGTCCATTTTGGTAAGAAAAGACGCGCGAGTGGAGAGGCTACAGCTGAACACCCACTGCTTCTCAGACGCGTGGATCTCGTTTTAATTCTCGGTTTATCTGACAGATGAGGGGGGTTAAAGCAACAAAACATCCGATCCTTCCTCCACACAGATCAAAGCCACCATCCTCCGTGTGTGCGGGTCGTCTCCAAATACAAGAAAACTGTGCAACTTGCGCACATCAACTGTTGCATCCTTCTCCCTGTGATTCGTTGACTCAGCTCTCTTGTCTTCCCTTTAAACAGCGTGCTGGGGGGTCACTCTATTAGACAGACAGACTGAGCACACATGAACGTTGAATTCACACACACACACACACACACACACACACACACACACACACACACACATACGCGCGCGTGTACACACACACACACACACATATACGTAGACTTGGAGGTGAACTTTCCGTGCGTAATCGGTGAGCTCTGATGTTGTGATGCCAGCGTGCATCCGCAGTAAAAGTCAACGAGGTGAGCAGAAGGAAAAAAAAAAAAACATACGAGGGCTTCCTCTGCTTCTCGAGTCACTTTTATGCCTTTCATCAACTTGCATGCCTTGAAAATATGTGCCATTCACGCGTGCGGCAGTTCCGTCTGTGACCACACGGTGGCTGTACTGTATAGGTAAAGATAGGCCTTCAGCAGTGTACTGTGGGCTGATGTGTACCATCAACAGGTGAGCCAAAGACTGATTTTGAGCCCATTGGAGAGTTTTTTAATCTATAATCTAAAAGAAAATCTCACAAACAAGCAGAAATCACTGAGAATCACCAAGTTTTTACTGGGAAAAGATCATTTAACCCCCCAAAACATAAAATTTGTAAGATAATCTAACTTTTTAAGAGGTAACCTTAAAGGTGCAGTGTGTAGAACTTAACGCCATCTAGCAGTGTAGTTGAACCCCCCTCACCTCACCCTCTTCTTCAGAGTGTGAAGGAGAAATTACAGACGCCTAGAGCCAGTGTTAAGTTTGTCCATTCTGGGCTACTGTAGAAACATGGTGGTTCAACCAACCTCCTAGCAGCAACGGCCGTGGCTGTGAGGTGAAGCCAACGTGGAAGTCCCAAAAACTGCAGTTCCTCAAACGTCCACTTGAGGCTGGCTACAGAACGAGTCAGTCTCCATAAGTCCCCATGTTAAAATGACTTCACAGCAGAAATAAACATGTTTACAGCCTGGTACAAAAAACAGTTTTGGTCTCTATAGCTAATTTCCCCGTTCATGACAACTGTACTGAGGGTGAATTTTTATTTAACTCACCTGTTCAAATTATATTAAGGCTTAAAGTTATGTATAATTAACAGTGTGGACGCTTTGATTGACAAGTAGGTGCCGTTACAGATGGCTTGTTTGAGCAACCAGGTGTCATTCAGCCCTCCTTAGGTCCAAAATAATCCACGTCTGAGCTTCAAATCGGCTCTTCAGAAACCTACGGGTACACCTTTCACGTTTTTCTTGAGATTTGCTGCCACTGTAGTTTCTCCTACAAGCTTGGAAAGGGAACGGGAGGTGAGCGGTATTCAGTTGGTTACAATCTACAATTTCACCAGTAGATTCTACGAAATCCTACACACTGTAGTTTCTCAACATTTTGAGCTTGTGACCCCTTGTGACCAGTTGCACGTCGATGTGTGAACAGTTCAAGTGATTTCCCTATTTCGAGTTGCTTCATTTTAATAGTTTTAAGAAAAGGCCGGGTGAGGTAACAGCATTTCACAAGAGTGAAGCATAATTTAGTGAAAGGTCATTTATTTTTTATTTCCTACGCTTAAGGCCTTCCACATTCAACTTGTGACCCCTTGTGGGAGGAGGATGTAGTTGTGTTTATTCAGGCCACTACTATACTCATACTTACAAGGCTATCCTGTATAAAGCAGCAGGGCAGTGACAAATGTTTCATGGGCACGGGTACATCAACAAACAAAATTAGAGCCAAGACCCTCTTGGAAACCAAACAGGGTTAGTTACTCTTCAGTTTTAGAGTCAGCGCAGGTAAATAAAAGGTACTTTTTGGATTTTTGGGGGGGAAACAAACCTATACTTACATAAAAATAAACATTTAAAACGCTGATTCAATAATTTGAAACCTCCATTGCTCATATCCATGTTCGGTTGCAGGTGCATTTCCAGCATTATGTTTTAAAAGTACAAATCAATCATGCAGTTATCTTTTCCAAATGTGTATAACTACTACTCTTAGCCACTATTTACTAATCAACATGGATAAATTCACTCTAAGATGTGAACAGAGCTGCACATTCACACAACACATCACTTATTAACTACAGTCTACTTTATTCCTCAGTGTCAACTGGACAAACTCGTAGTCAACAGCAAAACACACTCTTGGTTTTCAAGAATGGGCGACAGCAGGAAGCCTAAAATACTTTAATGAAACCAACATCTGACTCTCATGCATTGTTCTAGTCTACGGTTGACGTGGCTTTGGATATTTTCTCAGGATTTCTGGTACAACGGATGACACTGAACTGTGGACGGTGGTGAAATCACGGCATCAAACATCTCACGGGTCATGTGAACAACCTATGAAGCCATTTTTGGTGAGCTTCATGTCTGAATTGAGGAATTTCATGCTCCCTTGTGGGATGAGGGAATTTATTTGATCGTTGATGAAGCCCTTTAAAAACTCAGTGGATCATGGTGTTCCTGAAAGGTTTCTACCCAACTATGATCATCTTTACTTTAACACGTTCCAGAGACAAAATCAGACACATGAACACATTAAAATTTGTGCATCTGCTGGCAGAAAACATCAATGAATGCAGGTAGTATTACGGACAACAGCACTGAACGCATTGGAAATATCTCGTCATGTGAATAGATCACTAGGTGACACACTTAGGCCCTTTTCTGACAACTCAACATGACTTATCTACATCATTGACATGTCTTATCTAATTACAGTTACACCGTGTAATAACTGCACACCCTGAACACTAAAATCTGAATAACATTTATCTTTTCTTGTCTTTTGTATGCAAAGTTACTCTTGAAATTTATTGCAAAGCTTTGACAGGAATCAGGTTTGAACTTTGATTGGATGTTGAAATTGTTTGAAGGATCCACGCTGGGAATAAAGTAATAATTTCTATGATTTATAGCTCTGCGTCTGGACTTCTGATGGAAAGTTGCAGACAAGGGAGGTTATAAATATCTCTTCATATTCCCCTGGACTCTATATTGATTTTTTTGGGGGGCTCATGAGCTCTGTAATAGCACGTCAGCAGCATATTTTACATCTGTACGTCTGCAGATTTTTTTTGCACATTGAAGCAAACATACATGAATATTTCACAACACCAACGTCTCCAAAGATGAAAAAAAAAAATTTTAAATAAAAACTGCACATTCTTCAATCAATTATTTTGTACAAAGTATGAAAAGAAATGCAAAATCTAAAAGCTACAAAGGAAGGTCAGCAGTTCTTACTTGTTTAGATTGAGAGAAAACAAACTAAATATAACCCACAACTCAGACTGTTTTCATTAAGTTGTTGGAAATGATATGAAAAGCTCTCCTTTCTTTTTAGAGTAGACTGGATATGAAACAGGAGTGCAGACCAGAATTATGCCCATTTCGTTTTAGCAGGACAGGTTCAAAGACACAAACTGAGCCCAGTCCAAGACTTTTAGTTTTTTCTTTTTCTTTTTAAATCTCAACAGATGGATTGATTTTGTCTGATTCTAGGCTTCAGCCAGTTCTTTCAAACCATCCCCAAGAGTTTGTTTTTTGGCTGCACCGAAGTAGTTTGAGACCAGCTGATTCATCTACTTCACAATTGTTACAGCAACTTTATACACACATAGCTTAGAAGGAATAAAACAGTCTAAACACCAACATTGTGCTTGCACAACAGCTTTACAGTACTCCTCACCTGGAAGACGAGGGGAGAGGTGACCAACTTTTTTTTTGGTTTTTGTCGTCATAGTTTATAGTACCGTAGATTTAAAGGGATAATATACCAAAAACTCCAACAGTCGCACAATAAAACATACATCTCGGATTTGCAATGCTTAAGGATTTTTGTGCAAAGAAATGACTTCATTTCTAGATGATGAATGGTTATATCGTATGCTCAGACTTTCCCTACTCACCCCACCACTAACACACACACATGCACACTCCTGTTAGACCTTTCTCATCCCCATATAATTAAAAAAACATATTTTAAGCAGAGAGGTTAGGTTATATGATCCATTTAACACCAAAATCAAAGGTGCTCTGGGTCATAACAATTCACAAGGGAAACACACAAAACACAGATTTCAGTGCCTCGGCTATGTACTATTTAAATATATTGCATAGGCCCCATTCCAATACTTAAAACTGCATCCTTGACTCTAAATATTTGACTCTTTGTTAAACCCCTTTTCCAATCATAACAAGGCACAGCAGGTACATGTTGAAGTGGTGTCTGTGGTAGAAAATGTAGTAAATGAGAATTACTTTTAAAGGCAAAAAAACCCATCTAATTAGCTAAAAGCATTATGTTGTGGAATTACAAGTTAAGTTGGCTGAGCTGAAGCCAAAATGCCGCTACATCAGATTTTAGGCTGGCGTTAGCAGTTCTGTCCCACTCATTATTGGATTTGGGAACGTTTCGACTCCAGCAACTCCGGCCAATTCATTATCCAGGATAGCTTTGTGTTTGTTATACACCAGCGTAGTCTTCATCCTCGAGACCTTTTAGCTTGTGAAAGTGGAAAATGCTGTTTGAAAATGTAATAAAACACAACACAGGTTTTTGTGAGACCAATTAACCTTTGAATCAAATTTGTAATCATATAACAATACTACAGTACTGGGGCGGCTCCTCAGTTTTTTAGCATTAAGTCACATATGTAGTCATTTTAAAGCGAGTCAGCTGGAAACATCAAAATGTTGGCTGTAGATTAAGTCAACAAAATCCGCTATAAAATAAGAAAGTGCAATTTAAATACCCATTGTTACCCTTTTTCAGGTGGTGCATCCACTACTGTTATCACTGTAAACTGCATAACATGTTGTGTTAGCATGAGAACACAACTAGCTTCGTGTGCAAGACAAAAACAAGTCCCGCCTTGTTTCCATGTCTTCTGCATGATTATAAAGGATGCTGACTTATAAACTGAAACATGTAGCTCAGTGTTTTTTAGCATTAAATCATGTATGTAGCCATTATTGACAGGGTTTTCAGCTAACTCAGTGCGTCAGGTAACGTTAGCTAACTCCTGCTAATAAAATCTGCCTGTAGTTGTCTTTTCTTTTTCTATGTGCAATTAAATACCCATTGTCTGAAGAATTACCAAGAATTTCAGTTGGTAAATCCACAACTGTGATTACTGTAAACTGTATATATGCTGTGCTAGCATGGACAACTTATAGGTACAGTAATAGTAACTCAGAGGTTGGGGCTTAACAAACAGTCAATTATTTAAATGATCTGCTTTTTGAGAAACTGGCTTCATGATTGTCGCTGTCAAGTTTTGGAACGGGGCCATTGAGTGTTGCTCAATCCCTGCACTGTGTGCGCTGACCTCATGGTTCAAAGGTCATGCCGTCACAAGCCCATTGTTCGGTTAGGGTTGGGCAAGGTGCTGCAGCGATTCCCCCTCGCAGCGCATGCAATGGTAGCCCATGTTAGCCGTGACATCGAAGCAGCCCTGGTTGAGGTAAAAGTCCAGAGATGATTTGTTCCAGTCCAGGACGGTGAAGTTGAGCTGGTTGCAGCCGGCAGCCAGGCCCAGCTACGGGACAGCAAAATTAAGTAGTTAGACAGACATGAGTACTGCTGTGCTGACATAAGACATGGAAGTTGGAACGGTATTCAAGCTCCAAGACTTACTGTATGATACACATTTTTCATTTCCGCTTGCAAACTGTGCAAATGATATACATCTATGTCAAGGTTCAAGGTTCGTGTCACAGTTAAGCAGTGGACTGATGTCTTACTCACCTGTGCTACCTTGCTCATAAGTGCTTTACCAATGCCCTTCCCTGAAAGACAGACACCACAAATTACTAAAGATTTCCTGCACATACACATGCCGGAGACGTACATTAATTCCATAGCAACAGTGACATGTCCATTTTTGTATACCTCTGAACTCAGGCATCACGTACAGGTCCTCCATATAAATGGCTCTTCCTTTCCAGGAGCTGTAGGAATAGAAGTAAAGTGCATAGCCTATCTTCGTATGGCCTGAAAGCAAAGAGTAAGGGATGTGAAATCAATGCACCAGAAACAGGAAGTGATGTTAACTAAAATTGTTGTCCGATCACTCTTAAATTTCTAAATGTTTATGGAGTCCTGACTGCATATCATTCCCTGCTTCAGTCCTGCTTCGTTTTTCAGCGTTTTGGTGCGGCTGAACCTGTCAAACATGCCTGCACGGTCACTAAATGTGTGCACATCTTTATAAATGCAGCCTGGCTGGTTTATAAAGATGCTTTAAGTGTGATGCAACATTCAGGGAAAAAAACAAAAAAAGAGTCTTAGTGCTGTGCAGGTATGAGAGGTATGATGAGTTTGCAGAAAAACAAAACAAGTTTGAGGATGCTAAAATGCTCCGTAGAGTTAGAGATGGTGTTTGGTAGCATTTTATTGACTCCACTTTTAAAGAATCTGAATTGCATTGAATCTTTTTAGGTATCTTTCAGTTAGAAAATAGCTCAGTATCATATTTAAACCACACTAACTCTACTGCGCTGAAAGGGTCAAGAGTCCAGGTTATTTTATCAACTTGGATCTGGAACAAATGCGGAAAAGGCTTTCTTATCCACTATCTATGCTGAGTTGCATAAAACTGCAACGTTGTGCACTAACTTGGATTAATCACTATGGAGCTACCACTATTACATTACATGTTGTCATTTGACCCATTATTCACGTAGAGATATTTCTAGTGCAGCTTTAACATCAAACATCCTGCCGTGTTGACATTTGGAACATATTCTGTGCAGTAAAGACAGTTCAGTACATTGTGTTTAACCTTTAGAAATCGCCACACATTTTTGTCTTCTTTTAATTCTGTGTGGTTATTAGGTGCCACTAAGCTCATCTGCATCATGTCAGGCAAAGATGTGTAATTTGAGAAGCTGTTTTAAGTTATAAATGTGCTCAGTTAAGCGTAGTAATTTCAAACACAGAGAAACGGGCAGCCACTCCTGCAGTGCAGAGTGGACAGCGGTGACTGTATGGAAAAAGAGCTGTGTCATGGAAGAAAAAGGCCCAGCTGTACTGTACTGTATTCTGAGGACAAGCAGTGTGTTGGCCTTGTTATGTAAGTGGTGCGTAAGGAGCCACATCAGCAGGACGCTGTTACATTAGCTAACAGAGCTTCAGTACACATCTCTTATCAAACTAGAAACAATTTATTATTATTCAATCTGGTCTTATTTATATATATATAGACTTATAGACTTATATAGACTATAGACTATGTAGACTTGGAGGCAATTTGTATCTGACCTTTGATGACCTTGACAGTGGGACAGATAAACAAACCAACTGTGCATTTTATGACTTAAAGGGACGACAGGTGAGTAGAGTAAAAGTTGTAACTGAGATATAACCATGAAACTTCTCTAGTTGACAAGTATTTTTTGTATTCCCAGTGTTCTGAAAGTTCATGTTTAAATATGCAAATAATTTTGCAGAACAGATATCTGCACATAGGTTAAGGCACGTTGAAAATTCATGTTTCATTTTGCTGACATATTAGAGTCAAAGGTTTTTAACAGAGTAAATGTTCTGATTATCATTACTTAAATGTGAACAGCCATAAAAAAACATTTTTTGCCATATTTTTTATGAATAAATGTTACATAAATCAGGCTATGAATGACATGTGAACTAACCTTTTTTAGTACAAACCTTATATATAAATTATAGACATGAATAAAACTGGAAGGGTTTGATGTATGTGAGTGCTACTGAGGTGGAAACTTCAATGACACGCACAAATGCCGATTCATAACTCAAATAATATGGGAAACATCAATATTTCTACAAGTCTGTAGTGTTGAAGTGTTTCTAATTTGTGATTAAAGGTTTTACAGTTTTGTGCCATCTTCACTTGGTACCTGTCCAGCACAGATGTAATCCATTACGTTAACGATGGCTCACTGTCACGGGCCTCCCTCATAATGTTTGTTACACCTGTGCTTTTCCTATAGTGACGTCAAATATAAGTCTGATTTTCTGCTGTGAGAGAGGCCTGTTGAAAGTTTTCTAATCCACGGACAGAATCATGACAGTACTCTTAAGCATTTCCTGTTTTATGTTGAAAGAGTTTTTCCTGGGTGCTTTTTTGTTACTTTACTTCCTGCCTTTGTTTTTTTTCCCCCCCACCTGGTTTCCGTGTCACCTGCCTTTAATTAGTTAATTAGCTCTCTTGTGTTTAGTTCATGTGTTTTCCTTTTTTCACTTGTCAGGTGGTCTGTGTCTGTTTCCCAGTCCTGCTCCTGCTCCTGCTCCTGGTCTTTCTCAGTTCTGGATTTTTGTTTGTTTGACTTCTTTCGATTGGATTTATTTTGGACTTTGTTTGTTTTTGCCTAGATTCCTCAGCTGACTTTTGTTATATTGTGTTTGCCAACCTGTTCGGTTAGTTATTAAAGCTACCTTTGTTTACTCAACCTACCTGTCTGAACTAAACCGTGACAAAAATACACTTCAAGAGTAGTAGATTACAGAAATTAGCTTAAAGCGGCTCTAATAAGCCACTCGGTGGCAAGCCCATAGAAACACCTGACTCTCAGCTCTTAGCATTTTAGTGTCCTTCAGCTTGTTTTGATTTTATGACTCACAACTTTACTGTTTTAATTCACTCTTACCGCTCTCATGAGCTTTGTTTTGCTATAAAGCTCTGATAAATCCACTTTACACCACCTGCCCTGCACCAGTATATATCAGTAATTGGGGGAAATAGTAGTATTGAGCTGCTAAAGGGCCAGAAATTTCACTCAGGAGTTGGTGGAGACCAAAACAGAGCTAAAGGAGGGGGAATTTTGGATTTCAATTCTTAAGGTGGCCAGAAACAGGACTTAATTGCATAGTACAGAAAAAAAATGCTGCTGCACTGCATTTTTCTGGGTTGAAAACTCTGGCCACAGTTCAGAGTTCAACAGTTGAGGCACAGCAGGTGTTTCCTGTTAGAGAAGTAGTAAAAGTACTATTATCTACAGTATCTGGGACATTGATTGTTGGTAGTTTGTATGAAAATAAAGATTTGTACGACTCTATTGCTCACACATTTACACAGTACATCTTGTTTCACAGTGAAGTAAACAGTGTTAAACTCACCTTCTTTGGTTTTCTGTTGTTCTGGCACTTCAGCGATGATCCCGTGGAAGAACGGGTTCTTAGAGAAACCGTCCTGCTCCAAGTCTGCACATAAAATACAAAGACACTGTTAACTTATATGCAGTATGTGGACCTTTAACTTCTTTATATAATGTTAGTTTAACATAACTCCAGGTGTCAAAGTACATTTCTGTAACAAATGTGGTGGAATAGACGTATAAAGTAGCATAAAATTACTTAAGTACAGGATGTAAATGTACACAGCACTGTCTGTCTGCTGAGGAAGCTCATGTGATGTGATCAAAAGCTCCAGAACAGCTACTAAACAGGCTTTTGGGGTGATATTGTTTAATTGCTCAAAGGTCAAGGGGACATCTCTGCTGGAGTACTGTGTCATCTGTTGGGTTTCGTCTTGCTTTTGATGAAGGTCAAACACATTTAAACGTAAGGTCAAGGCACAGAAATGCACATCTGACACAATTATCTGACACACTACCTTTCTGTGTGATTTTCACATGTTCTGCAATTTTCTCATATTCAGCCAATTCCTGCGAACACACAAGAATAATCAAATTAATCTCTTCATTTTATAAATATCATCACTTTATTGGGCTGTGACCCTGTTTGCACTGACACACACATGGTTATAATTAGCTCCACACACACACACACACACACACACACACACACACACACACACACACACACACACAGCAGCTAATACAATAACATTTCAATAATCTAATAATAACATCAACATTGTGTTCATGACGTAAGCTCGTGAGTCACAGGCTGCTAGATGCCCGCTCCGGCTCGCGCACACGTGTCCGCTCACCGTGATCATCCGCGCGATGTCTTTGCAGTCCTCCACATTGGCTGCACGGATCGAGTACTCCATTGTCGGCTGGATGTGGAAGGTGTGATGATGCTCACAGTGTATCGGGTCTCCGGTGGGGATCCGGACGGATGTAACGTGGAGGGAGTGACAGGGAGTGAAGGGTTGGATGAGCTTGCAGACTACCGGTGAACTCAACCACACCGGAACAAGGCTGAGAAGTGAGCTGAGAGCGCCCTCCTCCAGGAAAGAGGTGGCCGGGGGAATCAGCTCTCCTTAGACTGATGAATTAAAGGGGACCTGTTATGATCATTTCCAGCTTTTATTCTGGGACTGCATTAGAGCAAAAGCCATAATAATAATACCTTTATTTATATAGCACCTACTCAGGCAAAATAAGAAGAACCAACAACATTTAGAAGACAATAAAATAAAAATAAATTAAAAATTAAAAGTTAAGAAATGCATTAATTACATAAACAACCACATAACAAAAATAAAATAAATCACAGTGAAATAGAATGATTTAATTCAAGTTAAAAGCATCACATGAAAGCAAGTCTATAAAAATGTGTTTTAAGAAGTGGTTTAAAAGAATTCACTGCTTCTGCGAGCCTTATGTCCTCAAAAGTCGAGCGGCCCTGATGGCAAACGCCCGGTCACCTTTAGTTTTGAGCCTCGACTTTGGAACAGCCAGAAGGGAACCGCCTGAGGACCTAAGGCCGCGGGCTGGCTCGTAAGGTGTCAATATCTCTGATATGTAACTTGGAGCCAGCCCCTGACGTGCCTTAAAAGTGATCAGTAAAATCTTAAAATCAGTTCTAAAAAAAATTTACTTTGGCCATCTGCTGAAATGATGGCTTGTAGAAAGAAAGTTAGACTCATTAGCATTCATTGATGACTCATAAACATGTCTGATTAAATTCAAGTGAGAAACACATTACTCCTTTAATAGATTTTCATCCTTGAGGCGCTGCAGCACTTTTCCAGGAGGACTGTAACTATCTAAGTTTCCCCCTGACCCCCTGATCTTTCACCCAGGCCAATTGTTTGACCATATTTTACCTTATTTGTAGGCTAGCCTGACATATACCATAATACAACATCTATATAAATATAATGGATAGCTTGGCATAACATTTACTGAGTACATTCATGCTCCCCAGAGGATGAACCTTTCCATTTACAGCACAAGTTTTCTTCTTTGAAACTTTGCATACAGAATAAGTCGGAATTTACCCCGCAGATTCGTATTGATTTAGACAACGTCCATGGGATTTCCCCGTCATGAGCCCATTGTTGGGTTAGGGTTGGGCCAGGCGCTGCAGCGCTTCACCCTTGCAGTGCATGCAATGGTAGCCCATGTTAGCTGTGACATCAGAGCAGCCCTGGTTGAGGTAAAAGTCCAGAGATGATTTGTTCCAGTCCAGAACGGTGAAGTTGAGCTCGTTGCAGCCGGCAGCCAGGCCCAGCTACGGGACAGCAAAATTAAAAAGGAAGACAGACATGAGTACTGCTGTGCTGACATAAGACATGGAAGTTGGAACGGTATGCAAGCTCCAAGACTTGCAAATGATATATATCTTTGTCAAGGTTCAAGGTTGAATATCATTTTACTCACCTGTGCTACCTTCCTCATAAGCGCTTTGCCAATGCCCTTCCCTGAAACACAGACACAACATATTACTTAATTTCCCGCACATACACATGCTGTAAGACTGGCTGATTTCTCCCGGCACAAATTACATTTACTTGATAGTAACAGTGACATGTCCATTTTTGAGACAGTGTACTGCACCTCTGAACTCAGGCATCACGTACAAGTCCTCCATGTAAATGGCTCTGCCCATCCAGGAGCTGTAGGAATAGAAGTAAAGTACATAGCCTATCTTCGTATGGCCTGAAAGCAAAGAGTAAGGGATGTGAAATAAATGCACCAGAAACAGGAAGTGATTTTAACTAAGATAGTTTTGGTGAGGGTGAACCTGTCGGACAGCTGGCACAGTCACTACATGTGAGCACATCTTTATAAATGCAGCTTGGCTGGTTTGGCAAATCATAGATTTGGGTGTTATGCAGAATCTAGGGAAAGAAAAAGATCTTGGTGCTGTGTAGGTATGAGAGGTACGATAAAAACGAGCTAAAAGCTGCTAAAATGGAATACACTTTTATAGCTTCTGAATCCCTTTGAATTGTTTAATTGAATCATTTTAGGTATCTCCTTGTTTAAAAATGACCTATTACTTATTTCACTCAGTATCATATTAAAAAACACAAAGGTTGAAGAGCTTAACGAAGGCACAACAGGTGTTTTCTGTTGGACAGGTGGTAAAACTACCTGTTTTATTTGTATTTCTAATTCCTACCACTCTATTGCTCACACATTTACACAGTACATCCTGATTCACAGTGAAGTAAACAGTGTTATTGACAGTTCTTTTTCACCTTCTTTGGTTTTGTGTTGTTCTGGCACTTCAGCAATGACGCTGTGGAAGAACGGGTTCTTGGAGAAACCGTCCTGCTCCAAGTCTGCACATGAAATACAAAGACACTGTTAACCCTTTAACGCCTGAATTTATATAGCTGTATATAAAAAAAAATTTTATGTGTGTTTTTGCCTTTAAGTAGATGGTAAATTATGTTGAGATTGTTAATTTGATAGAAATTTCGGTATTTTGCAAATTTGCAACAACAGGCATAATGATAAATGAAAAGTGCTTGCCGAAGGTTCCTAGGTCCGTATCGAATATGTGCTAACCGGCATTGGGGGAATGCAGGCGCTATCTCGGCCGCTATAACGGTTTGTCGCATATTCGTGCCATTCGGCATTAAAGGGTTAACTTTTATGCATTATGTGATACATTTACCATCTTTTCATGGTTAAAGCAACCTCAACACAAGGTCCATATAGTAGCTCTTGATTGCATGGAATTGCCCACGCAGTTTATAGTGAACGTTTGATAGCTTGGCGACCTTGGAGATCATGACAATCAGGAAAAATTCAGTGGTGGAAGAAGTACTCAGATCTTCAAGTAAAAAAATAAATAAATAAAAAATACAAGTGCTATAGTAAAGATTTCACTCAAGTAAAAGTAAAGTACAAAAGTATTATGTGTTTAAAGTATTAAAGTACTTGAGGGCAGATAATCACTCAAAGGTCAAAGGCATGAACTGTCCATCTCCACTGGAGTACTGTGTCATATTATCAGAATTAATTAAGATTATTAACAGAGACACTACCTTTCTGTGTGATTTTCACATGTTCTGCAGTTTTCTCATATTCAGCCAATTCCTGTGAACACACAGAAATAATCATATTAATCTCTTCATTTTATAAATATCATCACTTTATGAGGCTGTGACCCTGTTTGCACTTGGCCACACATGGCCATTAGTAGCTCTACACACACACATGGTGTGTGGGTCCTCTAATCAAACAGCAGTTAATACAATAATAATAATTTCATAATATAAATATATGCGCTCACCGTGATCATCCGCGCGATGTCTTTGCAGTCCTCCACGTTGGCTTCACGGATCGAGTACTCCATTGTCAGCTGGATATGGAAGGTGTGATGCTACGTGGGGAAAAAAAAGTTATTGAGTTGTTGCAGACGTATGCAACCGGTGAACTCAACCACACCCAACAAGGCTGAGAACTGAGCAGAGAGTGCCCTCCTCCAGGAAAGAGATGGCTATTAAAGGTTATTAATAGGTTATTGTAAAGGATATTAATCCTTTACAAAGGTGCTACCTGATATATTTTAGGTTTTTAGTTGGCTTGTTTTGACATGTCATTCACCCTTGTAAAATAAGTACAGTTTTAAAATCACTCATTTCAAATTTGGACTAAACCAAATAAAACCTCAAACAAGGCCTTAAAGGTGTAGTTTCCTTTTTTTTCCAAAAGTAATCGATGCTCTGGGGCCTACGGATGGCGCTGTCAGTCTGTTTAACACTGTGTGTGACTTCAAAGTGATTACAGTGGTTCCAGACCTGCCAGAGCTGATGTGTTGCACTACTGTCTACTGGGTCAAAGGGAAGCTTTAGATTAGCTTTAGGAAGTTTAGACTTTATTGATACCACACCGGGGAAATTCATTCACTCTCCCCAGAGGATTGACCTTTTCTATTTGTAGCACTCCATTCTCAGGCTAAAATTTAAACTTTTCACACAGAATAAGTCAGAATTTAGACATTTTTATGACTTTTACTGAGAACATTCATACCTACAGGAATAAACCCTTTGATTCAGACGACGTCCATGGGATCTCCCCAGGGTAATCTTTACACTGGTGCCCCATATAAGAGTAGCAAATTAATTGCTATTTTGTTTGCTCTATCCAATACTTCTTGTGTGGTGTGTAATAAACATTGCAGCCTCTAGGGGCCCCTAGCAAAGTTTTAGACTTTGGCTCTTGTCATGTCTCTGTGCAGATAAATGTACAGTATGCATGTCTGTGTGATCAGTAGCAGAAATAGTTCACCCCCCCTTTGTTATTTTATTACATTTTAGCATTTTTATATTTCATTTTCAGACCAAACTTGTGTATTTTATATCTCTGGAGAAGTTTTTAAGATCCTAACTTTAGTGGAGCTGCCTCAGATCTAAACAGAGCTGAACTATTCTGCATAATTTACAACTGATTCAAGAGAAAACACATGGTTAATACGGCAATGAAAATCTTGATGACTTCTGAAGACGAGCTGAAGATTATTTTTATTCATAGTGTGTGTGTGTGTGTGTGTGTGTGTGGAGGGCTGTTTTATCCCACTTTCTTTGATTTATTTCTTCCAGAAATTGTTAAAAACAGCTGAATTTCTCAGAAGGTGTCAGTGCCGGAGAGGTTATATTTAGTTAACACTTCCTGTGATGACGCACAGCGTGGACATGTCGTCAAACTGTGAAGTTTAGCAGCAGCAGAAATATATATAAAAAAATGATCTCATGAATTTAGAGTGAAGAGCATGAAATCCCCCCCAACGACCAGAGCGCCAAGTTTGAGGAACTGAAAGCACCTTGAAAAAAGAGAAGCAAAAACAATGACCGCATGAATGAATGAAGAAATGAGACATTCATCTTGGAAGGGTTGGAATGACGCGCCTTTCCTCACGGATGTCAGTCGAATGAATTCCCCTCATTCATAGTGAGAATAAAAAAATGACAAAAGAAAGGCGGCATGATTGAAAATTCGCTGATATTAGATGTTAAATGGTGAGACTCATAGTCTGAGCATCATTATTAGTCTGGGTTGTTTGTTAGTTTTACCGCAGCGCTGATGGAGAAGTTGAAGAGCATGAGTAAAACAACCAGATGATGCCATATGATGATCATACAGTGTCAGTCTTATGACAGTCATTGTACTGTAAGAGAGATGTAAGACTGACTGTAAGACAGAACAAGTTAAAAAACTAGATAAAATACATCAAATTAAATCAAATAAATAGACCAGAAATACACGACAGAGTAAGTTCTCGCAAATGCAACAAAAGAAATAAAAGTGCTGTAGAGAAACTCGAAATTTAAGGCTCAGGAGGCGTCCATTTGAGATGACGGAAAGTTAGTTGTTAGCTTCACCTTCACCTCTCTTAAATATCTTCTCAGTTTTCTGATATTCTTTGCTTATATGAAAGTTTACAGGACAGATGGTCGGTGGAAAGAGAGAAAAAGGGCATGGTAGCAACAAGGTTTCCCAGCTGGCATTGAACTGGAGATGTCATGATCACATGAAATGTGTCATAGATCACAAGGTGACTCCTTAATATATCTGTTAACGACACCCATATTGTGAAACTGAGGCGCTGACGTCTGTGCTCAAGCCAAACTTTTGTGTTTACACAAAAACAAAGACTTTCCGTTCACAACCTTTTTCTTAGACTACACAGCAAACACATTTTAAACATAATACAGCAGAAATGTACTTAGTTTTTTTACAGTGCAATCTGTGTTTCTTCACAAAGACAAAGAGAGCGAGTGTGAGTTAATCTTTGTGCGATCCTTTGGTTAAAGAATAGTGTAATGATTCCCAGTGAAACCAGACGACATTTAGCCATGTGTGAAGTCTGGTTTGAAGTAATAATTGATGGAAGATTCAGCAGTCAAACATCTCAGAGGGGGTCACTGGCGCTTGTCACGTTTTTTTAAAGTCTACTTCTTCTCCGTGTTTAATGTTTAGATTTACTAATAACATGCTTATAATTAGGCGTACCTCACTGCCTTTGCTTATTTATGTGTTGATTCTACACACATGTCACAGTATAATTAGACCAATGTGGTTGCTCGGGGCTAAAAATACATTATGAGAGATTTGTCACAGTACATGGCATTCTGCAGACTAGAGGGTGGGGAGGAAATGAGCAGGGAGAGGGGGATTTTAGCCAGCTTTCTCCTGAAAAAAATAACGCCGCCTTGGTGGCTATTAATAGCTCCAGCAAGATGGTGTGGCGCTTTAAGGCTGACTAACGGCTCCTTTCATACGACGCAAGCAGAAAAAACCAGAGCATTGCCACCATTTTCATCAGCGGCCTCTCTGGCACTGCTGATGACGTGCGTAAGACGCCCCTGACAGCTTTTATAGACGCACTTGAGGACTCACAGACCGCTAGAAGCAGCAACATTGTAGAGAATATTAGTCAGTGGATTGTGAGTAGGAAAGAGTGGAGCCTCTCGCTGGGCTATGGACGTCTGACAAATGCTACACAAACCTTGAGAAAATGATACTGATGTTACTTCAGAATGCAGAACTATATTACTCTGTGGTCTGAGGAGTAATGTTAGGAGACCGGGATACAAGTCATGAGTGTTGGGTGGGATGTTGAAATACCAGAAATGCCTGATGACCCCATCTGACATCACTTTGATGATGTACCAAAGTATGTTCTATGCTCTGTTTAGGAAGGAAACCGGGGCGGCTGCCAAACAAGAAACTGTAAAATTAACCTAAAATATCAAAATTCATATAAATGTCAAAAAACTATAAATTTACTGAAATTTTCAGTCAAGGTTTTGCAGAGAAAGACTGTTATTTTACAGATTTATTATGATCAGAGACTTTCAATAAAGTGACATTATGACATAAACATGTATATAATGAGCCACATATTAAATTACAGATAATTATTGTAATTTTATATACATTTGTATGAAATTTAAGAAAGCAGGAAAATACTGTAAATAATATAGTACTTTATCTGTACAAAAATGACAGATTGTTGGCATAATACTTTAAATAACAGTTTAGCTCTTCATTTACAGAAAATGTCTGTAATTTTCCAGAGTTATGTATACAATTTTTAAAAAACACAAAACTACTGTAAAAAATGTGTTATTTTTCATAGATTTACATTTTTTACAGTCTTAAAATCAAAACATTCTTGTATCTATTCTCGACCCAAATTTCTAGGAAATACATTAATTCACTTTCTTGCTGAGAGTGAGATGAGAAGACGCCACTCTCATATCAGTCCATGGAAAACATCACTTCGGGCCAGCTGCCGGTTAGCTTAGCACAGCTAGCGTGGCTCTGTCTGAAACTCACAAACTAACATGTCACAGAAGTGTCAAAGAAAATGTTATGTTTCTTGACCAGAAGCGACTTCCTGAAAACTAGCTGCTTCCTCCTGTATTTAGTATTTATGCTAAGCTAAGCTAAATGGCTGCCAGCCTCATATTTATTGCATAGACATAAGAATGGTATCAATCCTCTCATCTAACTCTTGGCAAGAACGTGAATAAGCGTATTCTTTAAAATGTTGAACTATTCCAGGAATAAAAGAAGACCGTTTTTTAAAATAAATAAACAAATTATGTATAATTTTATATAGAAACATTTTCCCTTTTTACTTCCCCCTTCACATCTACAAGAACAGGTAAAGACAGATGAATAAATCTGATTCCAAATTAATAAGACAAAAGGTCAAACAAGAAGAAAAATTGGATGGTCCCGGCGGAATTGGTGGAATCAAATTGGAAGAGATATATGACCTGTTTATGGCCGTTTACTGCAGACGCTCCTGCAAAGCAAAGCAATATAATATCATGACACTGTGTATATGATTAATTGTTCCTTTACGGGTCGAGAAAAATCTCTGATGTCTGAAGATAAAGAAAACATCTAAAAAGCCATTGTCACTTGTTATTTGTCACTTCTTTGGGACATGATATTGTTGTCATACACCGTATTACATGCAGCACAAAAGAGTAAGGCCATGGTTGTGTCCCTTTTATTCAGTGTTTATGAATAGACCACTTATTACGTAACACTCACATTAATCACACCTCTGAATAAATAAAAAAAAAAGATGGCATTCTGTGTGCCAACGTTAGAATTTAAAGACCTTACTTTACAGCCGGGTTCTGTTAACGTCATTAAAACAACCCAATGTGCTGTTGAGTTAATAGTCCTGGTGATGCAACAGAGCAGAATTTAAACCAGGCTTTTTAAAGGTCAATAAAGAGACGTTTGCAATGTTCTAATTATCGTAGACACCCACAAATCCAGAAAAGCGAGCCTGTAGTCTGGTGCCACTAAAAGAAAAGCTGCTTGTTTGAGCCTTTACATCCAAATAAACCGTGTTATTCAATTATTGGATTGTAACTTTGGACTCTTGTTGTTTCTCTGGCTGTCTGTCTGTGGAAGTTGTTCCAGTACACTGCTATATAGGGAGAGTCTCACACTGGATAATGTCAGCTCCTTCAGGCCCGAACAGGAAGCCACCTCCCCTTCCTGTTTAGTCTAGATTCTGATTGGTCCCTGGGCAGGAGAGCATTTCCACAACAAAGCAGTCAACACCACATTTATCAATTTCTAAAAAGGACTAAAAGTGGCTAAACAAACAGTCAGAACAAAAGTGGAACTGGCGCTGGCACCATCCGCCCTCCTCCAGCTTCCATAAAGTCCATTTTTGGACATTATTTTGCCTTCATGTAAGCATAAGTAGCTACTTAAACATATTAGCATGTGTGTGTGTGTGTGTGTGTGTGTGTGTGTGAGTACATGAATACAAAGCCCAGCAAAGCAGTGTGATAAGAGCCATTCAATGCCTCCTATCATGAAAAGCTCACTCTGGGAATACAGCGGCCACAGGAGAAAACATTAACGTCCCATTTTAGGTTTATTCTAGGATGTTACATAATCAGTTGGTCCCTCTTTGGCATTATGTTCCCCACTTCAAGAAAGACTAAACTAAAACTTGAAAATAAGACTTATGATTTGAGGAGTTCCCCCAGACAAACCCTTCCTCCTGTCTCGTTTTTCTCACGTTATAAACCACAACCCGTTATCTCAGCCTGACAAAGACAAAGAAAGAAGCAAGGAAATTAGCTCATCAGCAGACTGATGCAACCGTCATGTAAAGACAGAGGAGGAGAGAAAAAGGCTGTGTCATTCCCTCATGGACACAGTAACGTGCCTTATTAGGACATGTGCAGCCGGTCAGGCAGTCAGGCAGATGTTGCTTTTTGTTTTCTGTTTTTACTGGTCAGCCTGCCTCTCATAACTTCCCCCAGACGGACTGAGTCATGTGATTACTGTGAAGGTCAGGCCACTTGGCCACTTGCTCACCAACGGGACTCAGAAGAAGGTTAAACAATAACACAGCAGGTACGTTTTCGGCAAAGATAAACAGACAGCTGGTTTCTCTGGAAGGGGAAGACAGAAGTTTCTTATTCTGGCTGGCACAGCTCCACGTTCACTTTCAGGAAGACACTGGCGAACATCCAGCCGGTGCTATTAATCTGGGTTAAATTACCTCCACTCAATCACTCAAGCAGCAACAAATGGTGTTATTTACTGACCCTTGTATTTCTGTTCCACGGATAACCACTCAATGAACCCATCAACTTCCCTTTTTTGATTCCAGGTCTAACCATTGCTGAAAGGTGCATTTCCCGTTCTTTTTTAAGCCTTAAGGGCGGGTCAAAGCTGAGGTCAGTTCAGTTTACAGACAACATAGATTTACGCGTAAACCTGTTGCTACTGCAAACAAATTGTTTTAAAGCGTACTGATACTACGCGCCTTAGGGCTACGGCGCAGTCGTTAATCTGTCTTGCCTATTTGCATACATAATACTAAACCTAAAAACACAAACTCTCTAAATGCATCCCAGTTTGTTTATTGTTGCTGATATCAGGAGCTGACGGGAAGTAAAAATGGAGCCGGAGAGTTCCCAAGCAATAACTTAAAGGGTCAACAAAAGACTGAGAGTCTCTGTGGGGCTGTATTTGAGGCACATTTGGCTAACATGCTTACTATGATAACGTTAACATCAATGACAGTATATATAGAATGGACAGAGCATGAGTGATGTCATCTAAAGGTTTCTGAAGCGCCGCTTTGAAGCTGCCACCATGTTGCATGTACTGCTTCTTCAGCCAACAGGCTAATCTAAATATCGGCAAAGACGTGGATTATCGGCGGACCCGAGGCAGGCTAAATTACGCCTGTGTGCACTAATAAGCCACCTGTAACAGCACTTACCTATCAATCAAAGCGGCAACGCTGTTAATTATGCATAACTTTAAGCCTTAATATAATTTGAACAGGTGAGTTCTATAAATATTCAGACTCAGTACAGTTGTCATGAACGGGGAAATTAGCTATAGAGACCAAAACAGTTTTTTGTACCAGGCTGTAAACATGTTTATTTCTGCTGTGAAGTTGGACATTTTAACATGGGGACTTATGGAGACTGACTCACTTCTGGAGCCAGCATCAAGTGGACGCTTTTAGCACTGCCTTATTAGCTTAATTTCCCAGCTGCGGAGGTTGCCGCTTGGTTAACATTGCATTGTTAACACATGTATGTTCACAACCATCTCAGCTTGGTATATTATCATAATTCATCATCGCTAATTAGCACTAATGCTGCATTCATGTCATATGGGGTGGATTCTAAAGATGTGAAAGAATCTCATGTTTACTTGCAAGAGTTCACGTCAACTCAAGACGGTTCTACAGTTACAGAGTTAAATTTACTGATTTAATTTAATATTATTCTTATTGTTAAATAATACAGGCACTCCTCTATTATTAAGGATATAAAGCTTCCATATTGGATGTTGTAATTATGATTTGCATGTGACATAGATTCCACAACTGGTAATTACAATCCAATATGTACACGTTAGCATAAACTACAACTGAAGCTCATAGGAATGTCATTATCTTTGAGCTACTTGGCTATAGACCAAAGTATGTGACACATTAAATCTCGACCTAGATAGAAAAGGTAATTAATTGCATTTGATTGATTGATAATGTTGTTTGATGACATTTAATTATCCGTGCACAGGTCCTAAAAATAGGTCCTTGTCTCTGCTGTGTTTACCTAGCCAACACCCTCGCCGACTGCACACAGAAAACAAACAAAGCTCTGCACATCAGATCCACAAATTCCTGCATTTCCACCAAACCAGCAGCTTGTTAAATGCACGTAGCATATCTAAACTCCAAACGCACAGAAGCACATAAACTACTATAGCAACATCCTGAGGAAATCGCCTCTCCCTTAAAGGTTTCTGTAAGGCATCAAAGCTTGGGCTGCAGCCAGAAAATGGGATGTGAGAGATTTAGTAGGTTTTAAAGTAGCAACAACGCCCCAGTAAAGATATAAAACATCTCATACTATAAATTCACAATTTACTGGAGGACTTTTGAATTTATCAGATGTCGCCACCCAGTTCTCCTCTCTGTCCCTCTTCAGTAATTTCCTTAAATTTGATTCCTTTGAATTTGGGCGAATAACAGGAAAACCTAACTATGAGGCCAGCAAGACACAATGAACCCCTGCCGGTGACTTCTCCTTTGAGTAAGTGAGCCATTTCCTTCTATGAAACCAGAGGCCTGTTGTACTTGTTCAAGGAGGTGTAACCAGAGAGTAGAGAAAGAATTGGATTTACATGATTAGGTGAAGTCACTTTCACTGGAAGAGCAGTGAAAACATGCAAATGAACTGCGGGGTTAATTGTCCGCATGTTACTCGTACTGTTTCACAAGAATACCAACATCTTGTATTATGTGCACTCTTCCCAACAGCACCTATGACATATTTCTCACACTTATGATCTGCAGGAAATTGTGTTTGCAACCTCGTGTGAAACCACCAGCTCACTGGAAATTCAGCTTTTATTTCGACAGTAACAGAGAACAAGTTTAGTGCTGTGTTTACCATGAAAAAGCGAAGTCATGCTAACAACACAGACAGCTTAAGATCAACAGACAGATTTATGCAACACACCTCGGCTGCTGATTACGAAATCTAACTTGGATGACACTTTAAACTGCTTGTCACGGAGACACTTCTCATACCGTACATGGACAATAACAAAGAACTCCTCCTCCTTTCATGTTCTCTATTGTAGTAAATATTTAAACAGTGCAAAGTGTCCAAAAATCTTACAGTTACTATTCCTGTTTTCATAACTACACACCTTATCCAGCTTCCTCTTACAAGTATGAGCCATGCTGGAACATACTGTAAAAGTGTGTGAGGTATTCGAGTAAATAACAACAAAAACCGGTGCGACTAGAAATAATGAGGTTGGCAAAATGACACCGCAGTAACAATCAGACATGGTGGCACAAATCTGGCAGATTGTAGAGAAACCAGCTGAATGGGTTTGATCTTGAACATAAATTATGATTTATTTTTATTTGCTTTTTTTTTTTAAACCAGAGGAGCCTCAGTGGCAAAGTGAATAATGATAATAGTAGTTATTATTATATGTATGATGTCGCGCTGTTGTCAGGCAGGTCAGTATGTTTTGCTTATACAGTATGTTGCATGGTTTACTGTAGAAATGGGCCTTAATCTGGTAATTTACTAACAAGCGTGAGAATAGAGAATAGAGAATAACATATAATTTAATTTTCTTTTTGAAAGTAATTAGAATTCATCCTCTGGGGAACATGATTGTTCTTACCAAATTATTAGCAAAACCCAATCGTCATTGACAAATTTCACTAAAAACCCACAAATATAAATCTTATGGTGGCACTAAAGGAAAAAAAATGGGTATCACCAAAGTCAGAATGACAAAATTTTGTCACAATCCATCCAATAGTTGTTGAGATAGTTCAGCCTGGACCAGATGCTGGACTGACCAGCCATCCACGCCTAAAAACTGATTGACAGTTCCAGTAATTATCATATGAAGGTAAAAGTTCATTCTGTTTATAGCGCTGGCTGTAATGGTGCCAAGGACAGATTGTGATGTGATTTCTGTTTCAATAGGAATCTGAGATAACAAACTGGAATGCTGCCTTCATTGTTGACAAGCTACCATCGGTACACATCAGTAAATGCCAATGACATTTGATTTACAGCAGTTTAGAAAAAGGGAACTCACCATAAAACATTTCTACAATGAATGGATGACAGCTTATGTATTGTCAATTTACTTCCTAAATTTTCTCTGCTGCCAACGATAGCAGCATTATTTCCCTGTTCAACTTTTCAAGACACTGAATGACAACCATAACAGGTCACAACCCTGTGATGGGTATGATGGTCGTGTTCCAGAGTAAACCTGTTCCTTGGAACTAAGCCTCTGCTTCACAGGAGTTGTTATAACCTTCAAGTCTGGGTCACTTATTCTCCATCTTTAGTGTGAATTAAAAACTAATCTTATCAACAAACATTTCATTTTTCCTTTCTCAGCAACTTGCTCCTCTCGTGTTAAAGGTATCCATTGTGATTTTGTTCCTCCAAATCCCCAAATTTCCTCCCAGCTCAACTGTGAACTGTGTTGACGTTAGCTATTCAAGGAGCTGTTTTGTAAGACGTTTTTCTTCACCCTGCTTCTTGCGATAGTCAGAGATTGTCTTTGCTTCCTCAGTATGACTTGTAATAACCTCTTGAGAGGGTTATAAACTTGTTGGTTCCAGTCACAAATGGCAATCAAGACATTTGAATTAATGGCGCCAATTAGTTTCTGAACAACCGGGTGTGTCTGTAATAGTGGCACACCCACTTAATTAAAAGATATTTGCAAATACTTCTGCTCCATGAATTTTATCCAGCGCGTACTGCTAGCGGCTAGCTAACAACAATAGGCTAACCAGAGCCTACAGCTATGCTAGCAACTCTGTAACACTGCATGGTGGTGCTTTGAGCTAAATGCTAACGTCAGTAGGCTAACACGATCACAGTGACAATGCTATATGTTAGTATAACACTCACTATCTTACTGTGTTAGCATGCTAACATCTTCTTATAAGCACTAAACACCACAAGGTACAGCTGAAGCTGTTCCCCCGTATGACTTGTAATAACCTCTAGAGAGGTTAACTTGTTGGTTTCAGTCACAATTAGCAATCAAGACATTTGAAATAATGGTGCCAATTAGTTTCTGAACAATCGGGTGTGTCTGTAATAGCGACACACCTACTTATGATAATGTCTTGGGGCTAGTTGTCGAGTCTAAAAAAGACTCTACTCTCTATTTGAGGGACATTTAAAACATTTAAACCATCTATCCATCCATTTTCTGTAACTTATTCTTATCAGGGTCGCCTATCCCAGCTAGCATTATGGGCGAGAGGCTGGGTACACCCTATACAAGTCAGGGCATTTTGCTAGCAACTCTGTAAGGCTGCATGGTGGTGCTATGGACTAAGTGCTAACATCAGTCACAATGCTATGTATTAGTATAATGTTCATTATCCTAGTGTCAGCATGCTAATATTTGCTTATTAGCACTAAACACAAGGTACAGCTGCAGCTGAAGGAAATTCCTGTTGATGGTAACAATAATACCTGTGCCAGATGTTATGGTATTCAGTTGTCGAGACATTTCTCTGAATTAGCCTCATGGTTGCACTATAGGAAAAGTCATAGGATCATCAAAGTCATTAGATTACATTGTCTGGGAAGTCATAACTGTACAAGATTTGGTGCAAAGCCATCAAATAGATGTTTATCATGAATGTCTGGACAAAAGTTTGGAAATCCGTCCAATAGTTAAACGATCAAGTAGGGCTAGAAATGTGAGGTGTATTAGCTAAAGTGAATGTTTTAAGAAGAACATGTCCAGCACTTCTAAACATGAACAGCACTTCTCTATTGTTATTCTGTAGGCCAGTGCTTTGACGCCTACAATCTTTACCAATCAAGTGGGCAATTTAAGACCTCATTCTTTCTTTGCACTCACTGAATGGTTCACTCAATGGGGCCACCAAATAAACTATACCTCCAACTGAACATGCGTCAACAAGAACTGCAGCTGCAGTCCTGCCTATGCGACAGTTTGGATGCTGACTCTGTTCTGTACCCGTTGTAAGATATGTAAGGAGGGTGGGTGCCTGTCTGAGATGCTCCATTATGTCACCGGTAGCCCCAAGAATAGTTCCAGTGTGTCCCGCTAGGCTCTGAGGCGAGTGTGACGTTCAGAAGTTAACTGTTATTGGGCCAAACCCAGAAGAAACAGGGGCTCTACTGTTTCCCAACGTCAGGCACACCCATCTGCACACACACATACAGATGCACAGACGCATACACACATGGAAACGTTTAAGGTTTTCCCCTCTGCCACTGTTCAAAATGCCCCCAGAATAAACACTTGAAGTAGATCTGAACCAGTGAGGCCAGTGATCCCCATTAGAGACTGGCTGTGACGCAATGTGATGGTAATGAAAGGTAGTGGGTTTCAGATGTTTCCTCAGCCTTGGATTGTACTTAGGGAAAGTAATGTGAAACTTTCAGTTGGTAGATCATGTCAGAAGCTTGTGAAATGATGACGACTAACATATTGTTATAAAGGGGCTACATTTTCATGAGTCGTGTCATCAAGTAATGCATTTGCAAATGTGATAAAGGAAGGGATAGGGTTAGCTGCTTTTTTCAGTCTTACCGAAACCGAAAGATTCATTGACAATGAAAGCAGTTTCAGCTCTACTCACAAAACAGCATTGATGAATTCATTGCTCAGTTGTATGTACTACAGCTACATCTACATCTACTTAAGTTTACATGCTAAATGTCATTATAACCTGCCCTAAAGTCAGACTCATCATTACGTCAATAGAATACATCGTCTTGGAGATGTTTACCATGACTGTCTACCATCCAGGCCATCCAATAGTTGTATTTGCATTGAGGATTTTAGTATTTGTAGCACGCTAAACAATCAAATAGGGCTAGAAATATGTGCTACATTGGAAAAAGTGAATGTTTTAAACGTGTCAAGTACTTCTCTACGGTTCCTCTGAACAGTGCTTTGACCCCAACAGTCTTTACCAATCAATCGATTCACTGTTCAGTTGTATGTACTACATCTACCAGTATTTGTTTTTACATGCTAAATGTCATTATAACCTGTTCAGAAGTCGATAAGAGAAGGCGTCAATTATATTTTCTACAGCTGTATCTTGTTGTTTTTTAAAATGCAAATTTGAATGCCCGTACAAGCAGTGGCCTGCTGGTTGGCCAGTTATTACAACATGCAGTCAAACACATTTTACCTCAGTGAAATACTAGAGTCGATCTTCCAAAAAACACCAAATGTCAGACTCATTTGTTTTGGGAAATTTGTATAAAACTAGAATATTTACGTTTTAAGGTGCAAAAAAAAAACCCTCTTGGGTTTGTTCTTTTTTCTTAATACTTAGGTTTTATTCGATTTTTGACAGAAAGCAAACAAAGCTAAACAAACAACACAGTCCATCAAAACATTCATATTGATCATTCAGTTAGAGGGTAGACTCTTAAACAATGGGCACACACAAGGAAGAAACACACCACCGTCAATTATCTTTCCATCTCATGGATCTCCTTGACGATTTTAATCCAATTATCTCGTGCAGGTGGATCGATTTGTAACCATTTACGGGTGATTGCTTTCTTTGCTGCTACAGTCTAGTTATTTTCAGAAGATATCTGTCATTTCCTGTTATTCTTACTGGCAGGACACCCAAACACAGTGTCACACATTTGACGGGAATCTTTGTCCCAATAATAAGCTGCGTGATTTTCCGAATACACCCTCAAAACAACTGTATCTTTGGGCATTTTCAAAAGACGTGGTGCTGGTGGTTCAAGACGTTTTCTCCAGTGGTTATGATGGACTGATGTCAGACATGTCTTCATTTTAGGGTAGAGAAAAGAGAGTCGCCCATCGCTGGGGTTTGAATATTTCCCTCAACATCATATTTAGAGTGTACGATACTGTAACCGTGTGAAAATTTAACAATCTTACCCTGAATCCCCACCAGGCACGTCTCTGTCACGTCTGTTTTTGTCCGTCCTCCACACGATGCTTCTTAACGGGACCGCGAAGGAGCCTGTGGGGTACGGCTGCGTATCGCTGCGCCGACCACGGCACCTGGTGGAATTAAAGTTACTTAAAGGTCCAGTGTGTAGAATTGAGTGACACCTCATCCTCTCGTTTTAAACATGAAGGAGAAAAGCCAGTGTTTGTTTTGTCCCTTCTGGGCTGCTGTAGAAGCATAGTGGATCAACATGGCGGACTCCGTGGAAGAGGACCCGCTCCCTCTGCCTATTTTCAGGTGATTATACACTAATGAAAACATAGTTATGAATTTTATATTGCATTTCTACCAATAGACCCCCTTAAATGTTACACACCGGACCTTTAAGAGACATAAACTGACTGTGAGAAAGGGTTAAATATAAATATTAAAACAAGGTGTGCCATAAATGTCCTTAAAACACCACTGCCAGTAACAGACTTCATGTAAGTCAATAGTTACCCATCCTGGCATGTATTATAAATCCCTCTTACGTTGTAAATCATCACTACTTTCCCCTCCAGACCTCCCTCTGCTCCCACACACACACACACACACGCACGCACACACAC
Organism: Argyrosomus regius; assembly: GCA_946959425.1. NCBI lineage: Eukaryota > Metazoa > Chordata > Actinopteri > Sciaenidae > Argyrosomus > Argyrosomus regius. Next base: position 8,370,707 of record OX336903.1, read on the forward strand.
ACACACACACACACACACACACACACACACCAACCAACCAGCCTCCTCCTCGCGGCTCAGACGCAAGCGCTCGTCCACGTGGGTGACGACGAGCTCGCGCCTCCGCTGTTTAAAAACGGTCTTCCCACGAGCCTTCTGATTCACTCACCTCACACAGAGAGCAGAGCGAGGACAGGGCATGAATCAGTCGGCACATAAACTGTCTCACCATTACGCACGAGGAACGCTGCTGAGCTCACGAGAAGACCTTAAAAAGTCGTCGATACCGGCCGGTTAATTGATTATGTTTTAAACAGAAACCGACAGGCTGACTTGTTTTGTATATAAACGTGCAGGATCGCTGACTTCCACCTGTTTAACAACAAAAGGGAAAAGGATCAGGAGACTCTGCGGTTCACCTGAGACGCACGAGGACATCGTTTGCATGAAACTGTGGCCAGGTAAGAGCTGTTTTTAAAAAAGTACATATTTGAATGACATGCTTGGATTTCAATGACAGTTGTGTGTGACACTGTTGTCTTTGCCCCGAGGTGTGAATTCATAACGGAGCTCAACGAAACGAAAGTTAACTCGCTCATTCCTCACACTGCAAAGATATTTTTAAGTTGTTCAGGTAATCGTTAGGCTATGTTTAAGAAGTTTGAGGAACAAAACTCAAATAAAACATTTTTTAAATGTTTGCAAATCCCTTGTTTAATTGCTTTTTAGATCAGGTGAACCAAACTCTAAGTTCTGCATCTTGAATTTAAGAATGGATCCTGAATTTACTCCCCCAGTTGTGATTCTTCTGCACTGTTTTTGTGTTTTGCCACATATTTTACAGTCATTTTTAAGGAATAATCTCTTTTATATGATGTTTAGCCGTTGGAAACACTTTCAAAGTCGTCTTAGAACATCAGGATGAGCTGTTAATCTGTGGCGTGTCATTGAACTAAAGGATAGTTGTTTATTTGGGTGACCAGCATCTACGCAAGACCTGCATGTGAGGTCTTGCGTAGATGCAAATTTAGGTTGTGTCTGTCTGTCTGTGAATATTGTGCTCATCTTTGTGCTCAATGAAAATCAGTGGCTACTTTGCGTCATCTAAAAATGAATAGCTGTCTGTGTGCGTCCCAAGTGAAAGTCGTCTACCTGTATTTGAACGTGTTTGTAACCCACACACACACGTGCGACATTGTACTGCATGTCCCATGTCAGTCCAGCGCAGCTCTTGGTCAACTTACATCCCCTTTCTGTGATGTGACACACTCGCAAAAGCACGCCATTGTTTTGTAAGGAGAAATATTTAGGTGGGAATGCAAAGCTGTTTCCTGCGCCGCGGGGTTGACTAACAATGGAACCACCACCTTGGAACAGTCGGTGGTTTCTCTCTGCGACTCACTTCTGAGGACGGAGTTAGGATGTTGAAAGAATGGCCAAGAAAAGAGAAAGGGGAAAAAATAAAGTTGGACACAATGGAGAACATGCAGTTCTGTGGGGTTTTGTAGGATGGGAGACAATGGGAGGCCAGATGTTGGAGGTTGCATAAGATGTGAGCTAGCAAGGTCACGGACGCCTTCAAGTGTTCCAGTAACTCATAATGTGATGTTCCTAATATTTGGCATAATTTTGAAGGAGGCCGCGTACCTGTGATTACCTTTTGTGTGTCACAGTAATGACTTTAATTTAACGTGGCCTGTTACCAGTTCCTACGTGTGTCTCAGAGGACAAAGCCTGAAGCCAGACCTGTCTGTAAATATTTAATGTCATTTTGTGGTGAATGAATATTCCTCGGTGAATGCGTCACCTTTGTAACTGATCCTGTTTGGTGGCCTTTTGTTTTTCCACGCTGCAGCACAAGTTGTGCTGACTGCATGCTTTTTTTTTTCCCCTTTACCTGCTCGTCAAGAGTTGCACAAACTGTAACAAATTAAAAGCTGCTTTGTGCCTCTGATTTCCAAGATGTACCCTCTGCTTCACCTCGCAACAAAGAGCTCATCTGCTAACGTCACTGTCTTCATCTGCCTCATTTCAGATAAAAGCAGTGGATGCAACTACGCTCCATCTATAGAAGAAAGGTGGAAGAGTGGGAGAGGCTCTGAAGAGGACCAGCTGGCTGACGGCGGATACGCCTCATCTAAACTTGCTTCCAAACCCAGCCTGAAACCCACCATGTCTCTCAACACTTTCCACCTCATGCAGACCCTTAAGAACTCTCCTGCCGCGCTACGTCGCCGCTTTCGCCGCGACCGCACAGAGTCTTTGTCCCACGGTGACCCTCTCTTCAAGGTCCACTACCTGGGCACGGAGAAAATCTTCTCTCTGGATCGAGAGCAGGCCCAGGACGCTATTAGCCACTTGCTAGAAGGTATCGCCAACGGGAAGAAGCTGAGCAAAGATCACGCCCTGGTGGTGCGCCCGAGATACGTCGAGGTCAAGGAACTGAGTACAGGTCGGCAGCTCACTAAGACGTACCTGCAGGACATTGCGTACTGTGCGGCCGACGCCAAACGGCCCAATGTCTTCCTGTACATCTGCAAACATCACGGGCAGCAGCTGCAGTGCAGAGTGTTCTGGTGCAGCCGGGCAGAGCGGGCGAAAGACATGACCGCTTGTCTGGCGCATTCTTTCCAGCGGGCGCTGAGCGACTGGCAGCAGGACGGCTCGGCCACGCTGCAGCCAGTGGACGTCAAGGGGAAACGAGTAGACGAGTCATCCAACTCTCCCGCCAACACGAAGAGCTCCACGCTGCCTGCTAGTCTGGGAAAAGGTGAGACGACAATGCTGCAAAGAGCTTGAGAGAAACTGTGTCACAGATTATACACAAGGTAGCTTTACCACCTCGACTCATGTGAGTCAGACGCTGAAGAGATGGCAGCTACTCTACTAAACTAGGTTACTTACCCTTCTATCATGATTAGACCTACTGCCCTATTTATGTAGCATAATTAACCCAATTGCTGAGATGTTGGCCCAAGTTCCAGGAAAAACCAAATTATTAGCTAATGCTATCTTCCTAGTTGACCTGAATTTTTAAGGGAGTGCCGTCACTGCGGTTTGGGCGTCATGTTGTCTAGCTCTTGCAAATTCAACATCCTGATTTGGTACAGATTTTTATGTCAATAAAATAAATAATAATTTTATGCCGGGTTAACAGATGCTTGTCTGGGCTCAAATTTGATCAAATTGGGCAGAATAGGCTCCTTTTTTTTAACGGTGACTAATGATTTCCCTGATTCATTGCCCATATCGTAGTTTCCTCTCTTGTTCTCCGTGTTGTTTAGAAAGATAAGATTTCCACTGAAGCAAGCACATTTGGTGAAAGTAATGAAAACCGAGTGCTGATGTAGGTAGAAGTAAATACCGTGGGGAAACTTTTAGAGTCAAGGTTGACGACTATTTGGGCTGTTAGGATGTCCGTAATTTACATTTAAACACTCACTTCATCTGCAGCTGTCAAGCTAACGTCACGGACTCTTTTTTTTTTTGTCTTTTCAGTTCGTTGGAAGAAGAGGGGCTCAGTGTCTCGCAGCCCCCTCAGAGCCATCAGCAGAAGAGGATCTGCCTCTGACAGCTGGAACTGAACCCCCCCCACCACCACCCACACAAACTCAGCTTTATCTCTTCAAATACGGGACCGCATTAACCCGATGACAACCTCAAGGATGACAGCACTGACGGGAGGGGAGGGAGTGATTACAAGACAGAAGGAAGAACAAAAGGGGGACGTAAACCGGGAGGTGGGAAAGTCCATATTTGGACTCATGAGGACTCTGCTTGTGAGAGGATGTTGCCGTAATCAGTGAACGCGTGGACTTGAAGGTTTCTTTTTGACGCACCAGAGTTGTCTGTTGACTTTGAGAGTCGCGTCCAATGTAGCACAGAATGCTTGTTGACAGCTGCCTTTGTTCGCCTGTCAGCAGCTATGTGAGGACTTGTGACTGGCTGCAGACCGGACTGGCTTATTTGTTTTTAAGTAGCCTACTTGATACTTAAGCCACCAAAGAGTTTAGTCTGTCGGAAAGAGACAATAAAACCCACGATGATACCAGCTGTTGGTCAAATGATGCACAGAGGACAACTTAAAAACTGGAACATTTTTATTTAACTGACATTTGTGACAGGTCATGATGATTTTATATTATTATTATTATATTTTATTTAACCCTGTGGCACTAGGGAGCATGTTTCTCTTGTCTTTATTTTTGAAGTGGATGGACAAAACCACACTTTAAATCGACCATGTGAGAGTTTTTGCCTTTTTTTTTTTTTTTTTTTTGCCAAGTAAAATCTGCAAGTCGGTCAGTAATTTCTGAGCACTTTTCTAAAATTTCCAACTGTATAATTTGATCCACGAACACATCAGTTTAAATCAAGAGTTCAGTAGCCTACATGAATCGTACGACATGGCCCAGCACCTGCATTATGAATGGGCACGACGTGGACTCAAGCAGAACCTGCAGGGTCAACGAAATCCTCCACTGCAGCATCCTGCATTAAACGAAAAAAAGGAAACAGATCCTAACTGTCCTCTTCGATGAATTATTTGCATTTATGAGGGAAAAAAAAAAACACACCCCGCCATGACTTGCAGGGTTTGTCCACGTCCGAACACTGGGAACGCTGTGTTCCCAATGTGGAGCCTCTGTGTGGAATGTGCGGCCATGCACCTGCATTCCAATTGGGGAAATTTGAGATGGAGAATCTTCGCCATGTCCGACCATGACTTTGCATATTGAGCAGCCACACTCGTATACGCTACAATGAGCCCTCCGTGTTCACGGTAAAGCCATAAAAAAAAAAAAAAAAAAAAAAAGGTGACTACCCTGACTACTTAAGTTACAGTGACGCTTGTAGGCACTGATATGTGCAGTTATTGCATAACGTGCTCTCGTGATGGCGATTTCTGTCTTAAGGTTTACAAATGAGACTTGAGGATTAGTGGTACACCTTGAGGCTACCATTCATTTGTCATTTGGTGTTTTCTGACCAAAACTAAGCTAGAAGTGTTGCCTTTTTTAAAATTTTTTTAAACCAGGAAAGGTGTTTTTGAATGATGTGCCACTAGGTTTTTTTTGGGAGTTTTTTTTTTTATCAGTTAATTTTAACTTTTTGTATTCGTGGTGTATCTTTACAATTACAAACGGCACAGCTCCAGTCTCAGACGGGGTTAGAGTGCCTGCTTTAAAGCAAGCGTATTTTATCAGTGTACTGTTTTATGTTATTGTACATATTTAATTAAATATGTATTTTATGAAATATTAAAACCTTTTTATACAACAACTTTGTTTGTCTGTACATGTTGTTCTCGCACTGCTGTAACTTTCAAGAAGACAAATATTTAACCAGCTTCAACTTCTGCAGCTTTGACCCCCCCCCCCCCCCCCCCCCGATGACTGATTCTGTTTCCAGGCTTGAACGCTTAACTTTAAAAAAAGAAGTTATATTTGGCTTGAAGAAAACAGAATTCCTGTCGTTAAGAGTGTGTGTGTGTGTGTGTGTGTGTGTGTGTGTGTGTGTGGGAGAGCGGGATTGAACGGTTTGGGAGGTTGGTGTGGCAGGGCAAGACATCCAGAGAGGTCCTGGGATGTTTAATCTCAGTCATGTGACTTATTTCCCAGGGTTGTTCCTTCAGTGTTTTCAAAAACTGATACATGTGACTACCTTCCGACTGAAGTAAAGATGCAGATAAAGCTCCAACTGGACAGCCTTGACGCTGAAAGGTTTGTACAACACTGTGACAAGAGCTCTCTCCAGACATTTTGTCCTTACAGGTTACATAAACACACTTTAAATCTTATGAAATGTGTTAGACACACCAAAAAACAAACCTGAAACGACATAAATTCAGTCTTTATGATGAGTTTTCACACATTTTCAACCTTTTTTTTTAACTACTAGAAATCAATAAAAGTGCACCAAGCATATCTCGTCTCGTATACGAACAATCTTAGTCACTCCTCTCCAGAAGAGTCCTGCACCGTGGGACTGCCGGTCGACCCCGAGCTCTCTCTGTGTCGCTGTAACTCCAGCAGGGACTGGACGTGAAGACGCCTGAGAGGTTTCACCTCCTCTACCACTGAAAGGAGAGAGAGAGAGAGAGAGGTCATCAAAAAACCTTCACTGATTCCTTAAAATTCAAATGCAGCCAAGTGTGGAGTGTGGAGAAAGGCTCCCTTTGTAATGTAGCTAAACAGCACCACCTGCTGACCTCAACGGTTTGTTGTTTTGCTCTATGGCTTTCTGCTGCACTCCAAGATTTCCCCACCTTTGTCATAGTGCAGCTCGTCCCTGTTCCCGTACACCACGTACATCTCCAGGAAGTTGAGGAGAGCGCCCGTGACGAGGAAGCGGTCAGGGAGGGGAAGGCTTTTGATGTAACGCATGTCCAGGGCGAAGGGGTTGGAGGGAGATGGAATGGTGCACAGGCACACCAGCTCACTGACGACGTCCCACACACGTATACCTGAAAAAAAAATCAGTAATATCACAACGGAAAAAACAGAAAATTATGATAAACATTTAATAAATCTAGCAGTGTGCAGTCATATTTATAACTTAAGCACCTAGAGCTTTTTCCACAAACCCTAATCCACACTACACAGTAGTCTCCAAGAAGGTTAAACTCAAGCACAAGACATCTGTGTCTGATTTAGCTCATGGAAAATGGTGTAATTATTGAATCTGTGCAGTGAAACAATAACTTTCTCCTGTTTGGATTCCTCACATTGTTTCCATACCTCGTGTCTGCCAGTCTGCGATGGACTTGAGTTTCATGGGCGTGTCCTTGACCATCGAATCTGTGCCTCCAATGTTGACCAGGCGCTCGTGATTGGAGCGTATCCAGGCGTAGGGCCGTCCGTACTTGACGTAGCCGGCCAGTAAAAACAGAGTGCAGTTCACCTCCTGTCGGGGGGACAAAGTCGAAGCTGTGGGACAGAGTCAATGCTGACATTCAGATGAGTCTGGATGAAGCACTTACAGGCACTGCTATCTCTCTTTCACTGGGAGATGCTGGAAGGAGGTGCTCTTCACTGCTGGTGTCCCTGTGGACACAGAAAGAGGTCAATCAATGAGTCTGCGTGTAAGAATGCGTGTTGACCTGCCATAGCACAGAACGGAAAAGCCAAACGCCTCTAGATCGGGCCTTTCAGGTTTTCCGCACATTTCGGGGGCCACTGTAGTTTCTCCCTTCATGTAGGAAGGTGAAATCAGGGGGTTGCACTCTGCGATTACACCACTAGATGCCCCTAAATCCTACACACTGGTCCCTTTTTCCCCAATTAATCCAAGAACCAACAGGAAGTTACACCCTGACGGATGTCAACATACCACACTGTCACAAACATCAACCCAACACATAAACACGTTACTGTTTGCATGCTCATCAATCACCTGGCAGTCTGTGGTTGCGTCTTGGTGTGCGTGTGCGTCTGAGGTTCTCGTGGGCCCGGAGGCTCCCCGGGTAGGGGTGAGCTGCTCCGGCTGTCCAGGCAAGGGGAGCTGCTGCTGGGGGAGACATCGCTGCTGTTACAACTGCTGGTGGAGGAAAAGGAGGAGGCTCTGGAGACGACGAAACCCGGGGAGCGCCAACCCTGCAGAACAGGACGGGAACATTCAGTCATTGCGGTAGTCGCTGATGACAGTGATAGCACATGAGGGAATACACCGATCAGCTATAACATCATGACCACTGAGAGGTGAAGTGAATAATACTGATTATCTTGCGGTGAACCGGCGACAGGGGGTCATGATGCACGTGGGGAGTGTAGTCCGATCCAACAGGCGAGCTACTGTAGCTCAAACTGCTGAAAAGGTTCATGCTGTCTCTGATAGAAAGGTGTCAGCACACACAGTGCATCAGTGCAGTCTGTTGCGTATGTTACTGCCGAAAGCGCCAACAATGGGCACGTGAGCACCAGAACTTGACCGTGGAGCAACGGAAGAAGGTGGCCTGACCTGATGAATCACGTTTTCTTACCTGGGTAGGACACACATGGCACCAGGATGCACTATGGGAAGGAAATTTACAAGACTTATATAGTCTGCTGCTCATGTCTTGGTGCCAGACACCACAGCACACCTTCAGAGGTCTAGTGGAGTCTATACTTTGACGGGTCAGGGCAAAAGAGGGACCTACACAATATTAGGGAGGTTGTCATGATGTTATCGCTGATCGGTGTGTGTACTCGGGTAAACCAAGCAGCATTTCGTGCACAGAAACTTACCAGATCCTCATTGACGACCGTCAGCAGTAACTCCTCTTTCCCTCTTAGCCAAGGCTGGAAGTATTTAAACCCCTGTGACAAAAAAACATATAAATATATCTGCAAGAAACAGTTTGAAATGTTAAATGTGTGTTCTTTGCATGTGCATTCACCAACCTGCAATGACCCCAGTAGAGCCAGGTCACTTAGAAAGTGCTGCAGCTTCCTCCTCTGCTCCCTCTCTCTTTTCTAGTCAAGAGAGGACATATTCACATGAGATCTGAGCACTAAAGCTTAATCTTCTTCACTCCTGACCTAAAAATCCTCCAGGCACCTCAGGGGAGCTCCATCAGCCCCCTCCACCCCACCCCTCCCTAGTCTAGTTAGTATCCTAGCAACACATGCAACGCCTCTTCGCAGCATCCTGCATCTCTATCGACAACAAAGGCTTCACCCGTTTTGCATTAGAGGATGTGAAATGTGTAAAAAAACAAAAAAAAACAAAACGTGACATTGCATGCAACAAATTGCGTCTTTTTTTAAACATAACCAAAAACCCTGCACCTGAGAAAAAGAGCACATTATGCAGGAAACAACTCACACTGCTCATCTTGCACCAAACTGCAGACAACGTCGTCTCCTTCACAGGCGATCATGATATGCCAGCACTAAAAAAAACAAAAAAAAAACAACAGCATCACATTGCTCCGTTAAATATGACTTTCTTTTTCTGGTTAGCGGCTGCGGTGACACACCAGACCAGACCAGTGAGGTTTTGCTCGCCTCGGGTGTGTCTGCTGCTCTGTTGCAGCATGGAGTCGGTTTGGTAATGGGAGTGTATGTGCGGAAGCCCCTAGCGGCCATGTTGGCAGACTGTTTTTTAAAGCTGCAATTTCGCAGCAGAGATGGTACAGTTTGACTTTGTTGAGGCGAAGCAGCAAAAATATCACCGACCACATCATTTAAATATAAAAAAATTTTGTCATGAGAGTGCCAAATGTTGTTTAGCTTGCACATTTCTGGACTGAAGTCTTCGTTTTAGGCCACAAAAGTGGGTTAACTAATATAAAACACTTCTGTTTAACCTTGGTGTTACATTTGGATTAAACAAACAAGACATAATGTGGTAATTAGTGAGTGTTCAGGTGCTGGTTGAAATGTGGACAATGCTAGGCTACTTGTTTTTATCCACTGACAGTATAAAGAGTGGACGTCGTATCCGTGATGTCACCCACAGGTTTCTGATGAGTCGTCGTGAAGCTCAGAGTGTGGAGGCTCTTGACGCCGCCATCTTGGCAATCCTTCCTCCGCCGGCTAAACTAAAAAGACGCAAAGATTTGGATCATCGGTGGAGCTGAGGCGGGCCGAATGATGCCTGGGTGATGAACCGGCCATTAAAAGTGGCCATGCAGAACTTAAAAGCTTTAGTATAATTTGAACATGTGAATTATATAAAAATTCACCCTCAGTACAGTTGTCATGAACGGGGAAATTAGCTATAGAGACCAAAACTGTTTTTTGTACCAGGCTGTAAACATGTTTATTTCTGCTGCGAAGTTGGACATTTTAACATGGGGGCTTATGGAGATCGTTCTGTAGCCAGCCTCAAGTGGACGTTTGAGGAACTGCAGTTTTTGGCTTCACTTCACAGCCACGGAGGGTTGCCACTTGTTTGTTTTTTATGAAATCAGACAGCTTTTTGGTGGTGATGATGGGGTTTAAGGCGTTAGTGGAAGGAAGCCTATGTTGTATGATATCTGTCTCCAACCCAATACAGTGGAAGTGTAAATTAAATATTCCCATTAAAATCATAAACAACTCTGTATATCATCCATTCACTTCCATTGTGATTCCGGAAGAAATGTGTTTAAATCTGGACAAAAACAAAACAGTCTAGATGGATACATAGCACTCAAGGCTGTGAAGAAAACAGTAATTTTAGTAGAACTTTTTGGTGAAGTGACCCTTTAAATACCTGTGGTGTGGTGTTTTTGAGCCAGCAAAACAAAACTACCCCAAATATGCTGTCCGTGTTGTTGACAAAATCTTTTTGTTTTCAGTTTAAAAATGTGTTTTAATTGTCACTATTGGTTGTTGTTTTGATTAGAGGCTACATTCTGTGTATGGTAATACATCATTGCACACACAAATGCTACTACGCTGAATACTGTGAAACTTTTAAGCAACCAAGCTGAAAAGAGTCTCTCAAAAGTTAAATTGTGTCAATTCTGACTTTTATTTGTGGATGTCAGCTGGCTTTAGCATGCCTGCAATGGTGCTAACACATCATCTCCTCTGTAATAAGCCCTCTTCAACCACCATTAGTCATGGCGAAAACAGATTTTCAGGTTATTTTTAAGAGGCATTCATGGTAGGGGAAACTTTTCAGCAACATTGCTTTCACTGGAATTATTGGGCCACAGTGTTTCTCATCTATAATTTAATACAAATCCCCAGCATCAGACTGCGTTGTTGGCTGGTTGGCGCGGTTATAAAGTCAGACGTTTGACAAAAATAATCACTTTATTCAGCGAGAGTCAACGGGGACTCGAAGTGGGAATTCTCACACTTCATCAACACGTCATCAGTGCTTTTCAACAAATCAACATAATGTGCAAAAAGAGCATTGTAGCAAAGATCTTTAAAAACATAATTTGTCTCAAGGATTGGCATCGCAGACAGACAGAAGGTTAGGTTCAACCTAAGAGTTCCTGGAGGCAAAGTGAATGAAGAAGGTCCTGATCTCTTTGGGTGAGATGGTCACAGTGAAAGCTTCATCTCCACAACTCCAACACTTTTTCTTGTCTGAGACAAAGAAAACAAACAACAAGGTAATAAATTCAGAAACAAGTATTTCATAAAATGCATTTAAATGTCCGTACCAATGACTCACTTGTTTCTAAGTTATCTTCAGTCTTCCACTTCCATCTCTGCAGACTGCTGATATCCCAGGTTCCTGTGAGAGAACGCTCCTCCAGCACTTTTACTTCCCCAATGCCCCGCAGAACATCCTGTTCACACAGGAAATGACCATTGAAAAAAGTTACATAAATTCTATTTTAAAAATCGAAGTGATTCCTCTTACAATACTATGACATAATATGAAGGAGTTTAACACCTTCAAGTTGACGGTGACTGGCTTGGAAAGCTCGGGGTCTTCTCCCTCCTCGAACAGATGCATGATCCTCAACAGGACCCGATCGTAGTCTGGCTCCGAGTGCAAATCCATACCTGGACACAGGTTTTAAATGTCTTTACTGATGGCTTTTTTCTAAGACTTTCACGTCCCCGGTATTTCTACCAGCTGACCTGAGTGAACGTGGCTGAGGTGAACATCGTGGCTAGAGCTGTAGTTCCATCCGGGGATACTGAGGCTGAGGAGGTGGAGGTTGGGCGGCAGGACGACTGAAGGCACAGGAGAACTCGCTCTGGGTTTCTTTTCCTGCCAGGGCCTCTCTGAAGGTACAAGACGTTGAGAAGTTTGGTCGAGCAACACAAAATATAAAGAAGTGAGAGTGTCAAAATGCAAAATGAGTGCTGAAACCATTGAAAGAACCAGGGACAGAAGTATATCTGGGGTATATTTTGTGTTTTGGACTGGTGAGAGAACATTTGAATGCACTTGAATTTAACGTTTGGCAGATTTTCTGTCTCGTCTTACTGCTTTTTTGTTTGCTATTTCTTCTTTGTGATTGAAAATAGTCCATTTCCTACCGTACTTTGAGCCAGAGCCTCTTTTTCACTGTTCCAAGGTTTCTCTTTCTTTTTACTTATCTGCTATTCATTTTTGTGTGCCGAATGTTTTATTGTCATCTCAGCGTGCAAAGACACCCGACATAAAAAAGTTATGTCCCTGTGCATTTCTAAAGCTCCAGGAAAGTTTCTCTGTAGTTGACCCTGAATTCTCACAATGTGGAAGAAGATTTCTTTGCAGAGATTCAAGTATAAAGCGTTACATTATTCCTGTGTGCGCAGGTTTATTGTGACACTTCTTCGTGTTTTTGCAACCCTGATTCAAAACCAAGAAAAAAAAAAAAAAAAGCTCTCTCACGTGGTTGGTCTATGGGCATGACAACAGGTCTGTGCTGCAGCTCTATTGCCTCCCTCTGGTAAAGCTTGGACGTGGCACTGATGGAGCCCAGCATCATCCACAGGGTGGGCCTTACGACCGAGCTGTCGTTGAGGGTCAGGTTGTAGCCGAGGTTCCAGGCCAAGTCGTTCCAAAGACGGCGATGGAGCATGACCTGGGAAGAAAAACATTTGAGTTAGACGACAGAAAGAGAAACAAACGTGTGTGTCTTTGTGTCTTTTTGTACCTCTAGTTGGCCGTTAGATTGGCTGGACACACCGTGAGCTCTGTCGCTGACCAGCACCAGTCGGGTCAGGTCATCCTCGATGTAGGCAGCCCGAACCATGGGGAAGTAATTCTGCAAAATGCATTTTGTATAAATTATTCTACATATTTTAGTATTTCGTCCAGTTTATCCAAACACTTACTCTTGCTACGGCGTTGTCCGTAAACTTCCTATGTGTCCTCTTCATCATCTGGTAGCCATTGTCGTCTGTGTACAGGGTCTTGTTGTTATTCAGGGAGGAGCTGGTTCTGAGGACGACCTCTGTGTTGAGATGGAGGGGCCCCAGCGTATAGGTCTGCTCCAGCCTGTGACACCGTACCTTGCTCCCAAAGCATTCTGGGACACGGGTGGTGATGGAGTAGGCGTAGTCTTGATCACTTTCCTCTCTGGAGGGTGGAGCGAATGTCAGAAGACGAGATGAGATTGTGGAAAAACTAGTCGTTAATTGTACCCACCTGTAGAAGTACTGCCTGATCTCCGTCACAATCTTCCCGGGGACGATCTCCATTTCCACAGCCTTGTACGCCCGGACGGCTGAGCCCTTAGCGCTGAAGATGTAGTTATCAGAGATGGGCCCTGTTTTTACTTCTCCATTTGCGTGGTACTCCCAGAAATCCTGAGTCATCCTCACTCTCCTTTTTTCTTCACTGCCAAGGAGAGAGAAAACTGTTTAATGAGCCACAAATGAGGCACGGTATAGAGGTATAGTGCAAATACTACCCAAAATCTCACAGATAAGTGATGCTGTGCAGTAGATTTGTATCCTGGTCAAACATCAGCTTGTAACATTCATTCAGAACAGGCAGGAGCCTCCTCCCCGTTTTCAGCCAGTCCCGGACGTTGCGTCTCTCAAATAAAACCCCTTGAGCTTCATAAGTCCAGACACACTTGGACCTCCCAGAGCATTTCTTCTCCGAGAACTTAATCAGGTATTTCCTGTGCTGAAGGCCTCCGAGTTCCACCACCATGAAAAGATCGTAGGTTGCATTGGACTGTGCGGACCTCTGGATCTGTGACAGACACAGTATTATTACAATATACAGCATATTACAGAGATTAATATTTATGATTTGTCACTATGAAACATATACAATTATTCATCTAGTATAAAAGACATCTGATAACTTAGTAACACACAATAATGTTGTAAGAATTCAATATTTAAAGAGACACTTTCTGAACGTCTGAATGAAGACTTACCACATTTTTTCTCTTACAAATTAAATTTTGAATTAATAAGCAATAAATTGCACCCCTGCTCATTTCTATACACCCAGGAGTTTTGCTGCTTCAGCCTTTCCCGGTCTGGTATGACCAGTCGCTAATATTACATCGATACCTGACCGTATGACTTCATCATTGTCCTGTACCTGCCACATGTAACCACAGTTAAACATTTGTTACCATCACTTTTCATGAGTCAGCAACACGCTACCTGTGCAGGCACAGGCTGTCCGTCGTCATCAAAGACGGCGGCGTTGGAGAAGTTTACAGTGACGTTGATGATAGTGGTGGTGTTCCACGCTAACGGGTTGTAAACGATGATGTGTTGCTCCAGAGCCTGATGAACACCTGGCATAACGAGATGAATGAAGAATTTATTTAAAGAGTTGCACAAATGTTCAAGAAAACTGCTGGTTTAATAATCTTTCAGCTAGTGTTAGCATTAAGCTCCAAGCATAAATGTTTCTGAAAGCTAATTGTTAAGCTCTTTATGCATTAATAAAGGTTTTGATTTATTTATTTATTTTGTGTTAGACTTAAGATGATTAGTTCCACTCTCAGGAGCCAGGAGGTTATTAGCCTAGCTTCATATAAAGACTGGAACCTGAGGGAAACAGCTAGCCTAGCTCTCCTAATAATTCAAAATAGACCTACGAGCACCTTTAAAACTCAAAAGCAAAAACAAATTAGCATGTTGTGACTTGGAAATGTTTCTATATTAGCATGCTAAACTGAGCTGCCGTCCTCTTGCGAAATGTCCCCACCTTTTCTGCGGTAGTTGCCGTCGAGGATGCTGGGCAAGACGAGGTTGTGTGGCAGCAGGAAGAGTGCAGCCAGAAGCTCCTCCACTCCCATCATGGCCTGCGTGAGATGCTGCAGGTACATGTCTGACACCTTGGGAGACTCGGTGCCGGTGATGCCATCATGGTGCTGGACCTAAAAAACCACAGTGAAATCAAACTTTAAATACTTTTCTAACCTTTATCATGTATTTCATCATGAACCATGTTAAAAAGAGTGTAAATATTTGGACAAATTACCTCTGAGACAGCCCAGCGAAGCGCCCTCAGTTTGTCCAGGGCCCAGTCTTTAGCTACAGGCCCGTCAGGGAAGCTGATTCGGTACCGGGTGAAAAGAGTCTCTGCTGCATGCAGCTTTGAACTGGCCCGTCGGGCGACTCCTTTCAGAACATTTCTGGAGGCGTAAAAGCCCGTCCATGCCTGGTGCGGCTCTGAGAAATAAAACATCGGAAGAAAGTTGACCGTGCTTTATTTTCTTGCTCTCGTGTGAAGCCGGTCGATGCTTTATATCAGAGTTTTAGTTGCAGTTGATTCTCACCGGTGGAATATGGTAGAAAATCTTCACTCCCACGTTGTTCCCAGACCAGATTTGATTGGTGGACAGCCTGGAAATATTCACCAAGAGTGGCATACTGCACCGTCACCCCGAACTGTTTGCTGTTCTCGTTGATGTACTTCATTAGAGGATCCATGTTGTTGAACTGGACAGATGAGTTGTAGAACTGTTTGTCACAGCCCTGAAAGACAAAGGTTTTCAGTTACATGACCATCTTCTCTTTAGATGCACAAGGAAGTAAATAATAAAATTAAAATATACAACTTTATTCATATTGCACCTTCAAATAATGGAGCTTTGACGGACAAGCACAAAGAGGATACTCAAAATCAAGGTTTAAGAACACGGTAGAGGGAAGACGATGAAAGATAAGAGGGTTTATAAGATGAATAAATGCCATAAAAGCCATAAAAACAACAACTATTCACTCACCCATGGCCAGAGCACATGGTTTGTCCTAAACCACGCAGCCCTCTGCTTGATGTTGTCCACCATAGTCTTGGCGTAGGCATAAACCGTCTCCTTGGTGACGGGCAGGCTCATGTTGGGGTAGACGCCGTCTTTAGGGGGATCGGGGAACAAAGCGACTCCATTCCAGTAGAATCCAGAGCTGAGATGTAAAAACATGTAAACATGTAAATGTAGATGCAGAATTTGGGTAAAATCAAGAGTTCTTTATAGATTAGTGGTAATTTATAGAAGATGCTGCAGAAATAAGGAACCAAACATGGACTACCTGTTGGAGAATGACAGGTATGATGGCGTGCAGTAGCTGAACTGGTCCATAGTGTGAGTGAAGATCTGCTGCTTCTCCTTTAGAGAGGGGGAACCTCTCCAAACAAACTGTAGTTTCTGTACCAAAATAATATAAACAACATGTTTATACAGATTAAATGGCAAATGAAATGTGTTCTTTGGGCTGTCAGCGCGATCTGTGGCATCAACTAGTACCTTGTCTTTCTGCATGGCGTCTTTGAGGTCATAGTCGATGCGGGAGATGAGGTGGGCGTTGAACCCGGCCAGGGCAAAGAGGACCGGCGTGGTCGCAGAGGCTCCAAATGGATCCACGTGCCAAGAAAACTGAGGACGCACGCCGAACGTCTCGTAGAGGAAACCGTGTCCCTCTGTAACAGAAACACGCATAAATAAAGGCTGAAAGAGGCTAAAACGGACGTTTACAAGGGGGCAGCAATGCGTTGTACTACCTGTCATCTGTAATATCTCATCGTCTAGGTCCGTTACAGCCTCGTCGTGCATCACTTGGCCCCCGATAATGAACTCAAGTCGACCCTCTTTGACAAGCTGTCGCACCTAGAAAGCAAAACAAGCCACAAACACAACAACATCGATGAATTTACACAGACTAATATCAGAATATCTGGACCTTGGACCACTCTTTTAGCTTGTAACCATCGTGTGTCCTTACTTGTCTCTTATGGGAGTCTGTGGCCACGGTATCCCACCACAGTCGAAAGAACTCCTGCTCCACGGCGATGAACCTGCGATCTTTGTCCTTCGACAGCTCCTCAGTCACACTGGTGTACACATTGGCTGCATAGGCGTGCATACTCTCCTATGATGACATGATGTAAAGTGAAAAATCTTAATAGGTGACACAAGTTATTAATAATTTGGTGAAAGGACACACAACATACTTGTCAAGTTTAACACCTTATTAAGCATACAGAAACAGAAACCCACCTGGATAGTGTAAACCCAGCCTACATCCATGTGACTGTGAGGGATTACAAATGTCTGAATTGGCTTATTTTCAGCTGTCACTCCAGAAGAGCAACAACAACAAAGAAAAAACACAAAACTGACTAAAAATCTCATGTTTTTAAGCAGAGAAGCGCTAAATAATTCCTCAGATCATCACCCAGACTTCCTTGTTATTGTTGTGCTGCAGCATGTGACCGTGACGACTCACGTCCAGGAAGAACGGAAGCCCTGAAAACTAGTGATGGGAAGTTCAGCTCTTTTCAAAGATTCGTCTCTTTTGGCTCGCCTCCCTCAGAAGAGCCGGCTCCTCAAATTGCTCTTCTAGCCTTCTATATTAGCCTAATTTAGCAATTATGAATGGTTTGTGTGCTAGTAAGTAATTTTTCATTCAGTGTTTTCATAAAATGCTTATTTTAATGCATTTTTTTTGTGTTGATCCTTTTTTTTTAGAAACTCTGCACTCTCTTGCAGTCTCCAATATCATTGAAATGCAGCCAGACGCTGCTTCTTTTTCACTTTTCACCGTTTACCGTCTCTCTGTCGCTGTTGTGTATACGCTGGCCCGTACCACTACACTCGACGCCTTTTTTGGAGTGTCCACATAATGGTATGATCCTAGTTTGATTGTCAACCCCACATGGTGTGCCCATCATCAAAATAAAGTCCCGTCCATACCTGCGTGATTTCTGGGCAGGAGCGACCGAAGACTCGGGTCTCCCCGACGGGGAGTCGGCTCTTGTTATTCGCTACAAAGAATCGGCTCTTAGAGCCGGTTCGTTCGCTAACGACACATCACGACTGAAAACCCCAAACTAGTGACCTCTAAACCGGATACACTTGATGTAAACACAGCGTACATTTGGAGGTGAGAGTGTGACATCGGGTGCCGACGTTAAAAATGTCTAAAAACGCAAGAATAGCGTTGATTTTCGGAGGTTTTGTGACGGCCGTCGCCGCTGCGTTTTACCCGATATTCTTCTACCCGCTAACGCATAAAAACGAGTACAGTAAGTAGCTTTTAGCTTCGTTAAAACAGCAGTTACACAAGCAGACAGTGTTTTAACTGCATGTCATTTAATGTGTTTTGTTTTTAGTGTTTAGCACTGAGCTAATTCTTTACAGTTACAGTTAAACTAAATGATATTTTAGCCAGCTGGTGAAGAATGAGCTAATAGCTAAGTATGTAGCTACCTAGCTATTTACTGTACGTTAGAAAGCTAATAGCACGTTTGAAGTGAGCTAACCTCTGTTTTATTTCACCTACTTAAAAGTATTTTATTATTAATTTAACTTTTTTATTATATTTTTATGTTCCCAAAACATTAAGACATTTAGCTGTTTGTTTGTTTGTTTGTTTTTTGACAGTTAAACTTTATTTATATTTCACATATACACAAATAGACAACAATCAATAACAATAACATCCATAAACAATTTCCACAAGACATTTCACACATTAAAAAAATTAAATAAATTAAATAAAACACAAACACTCAACAACAACACAGCAGATTTAAGATGCACTTTGACGTCTAAGAAATGTTTCCAACTCTGCAGTCCTTCCCCTGATTATATAAGTCAGTTTTTTCCAAACACAATACAAGCTGCCATCTCCTTTATCCACACATGTATCGAGGGCACATCCATTTTTCCCCAAGACAGAGCGATCATCCTCCTGGCCTGTTTTATTTTCACCTCTGATTGTCTTATCATGAAGCCAAGGAGGTTTTAAAAGTGATTTGGCCTCACTTATCGACATATAAATCTATAAAAATGCAGTTTAAATGGTTGTATGTGCTGTACTTCTTATACAATCAGTTGTTGCAAACTTATTATTATTTATGTTAGTCTTGAACAAAGCCAGGTTGCAGCAGGAACATCATAAAACATCATAAAATTGCTGAAACGTTGCAGTGAGCAACCAAAATGCTCCAGCAGCGTTCATTATTGTGATGCAGCTGAACTGTGATTGACCGACCTGAACAACATCCCGATGAAAAGACACACTGTGTGCTCTGTTGTGCCTTTTTGTGTATTAAAAAAACAAGCAAGAAATGTGAATTTTAACATCTGTATTTTAGTTACATTTTATCTTGTGTGCGCAAGATAAATAATATTAAAAAAATAGCACTTTTTTGGGACATTAGGGGCCACCTTGTCTTTTAAAACAGCAATAGAAGTTGCTAATTGGACATCCAGATGTTTTCTTTCCACTTTTCTAAAAGCATAAACATGTAGTCTGACCAATAAAGTCAAAGCTAGAGTAATGCCAGGAAAATTCATTATACGTGGCTTCATTATATATCTTGTACAGCCACTTTAGTCTGATCTGGCCGGCACAGATGGAAAGTTATAGTCAGGACTTACAGTCTGTGGATTGTGGATAAGCTCCCAGTGTTGCTGTCACTGCAGACGAAAGAGAGAGAGATAAAGCTGCAACGTGAATAACTGTGCTGTTGTTTCTTTGCTAGGAGAAGTCCAAAAGGTGAACCGGACAGGAATCAACCAGGCAGATATTCAACCTGTGGGTAAGAGCACATGGATTTATTTACACAGCAGATACATACATCTAACTCTGTTATGTGTAATTCAGTGTTTCCTCTACACCCGCTCTGATACTTTATTTTTTTCTAAAGGTGTGAAGATATGGTCAGATCCGTTCAAGCCTGCAGGAAAATGACGACCGGCGCCAGCTAACACTTCACTGATTTCCAGACACTGATGCTGATGAAGACTTTGAACAGAGAGAGAACGCCTTTTGGACGAGTGCTTGGTGTGTGAATGCGTTCGTGAGTGTGTTTTTTTTTTTTGGTTGTTAAATGATGTATAAATAAAGTTTAAAGCTCTTATAACTAACACGTGATTCTTTAAATGATTTCAGATGCTAGTAGTCTTTTGTCCACAAGGGGGCGCTCCCTGCCTGTGTGTTGACACAAAAGGCCCTGGACTGTGTAATGTTTTGTTTGTGCATCTTAGATATTTTGGAAAAACGGTTGTATTTCCAAAAAGCCTCGCTCTGGTATGCGGCCTGTAGGAAATTATAATAAAATACAGTGGTTTGTTTACCCATCCTGTTCACAAGAATCTCTGTTGACATTTTATTTTGATTTAGTTGGTATGAAAGTCATAAAAACAGTTCGACAGATGAGAGACAATGTCCAGTAATGTGCAGTATCATCTTCCAAAGTGGAAATCGCAGAGACAGAGTTATTCCAGGACACATCATTCTGTATTATCATTTCCCTGTCACACACAGGGTTTAATTGTTGCTGGGCTGTTTAAATGGCATGTGACTCTAGCTGTGTTTTGCCCATAGGCTGAAAGGATGAGGCAGAGCTCCATGTTCGTCTTGTTCAAAATCCTACTCGATGTGATCCAGACTCCCTTTACGAGTCCATAAGCAGGGAATTCCAAAACTTCCATTTTTTTTTTTTTCCCCCTGTACTTTTGTGGTTTCCTGACATTGACCAGCATCCCCTTTCAGAGTTTGGTCCATCAAAGTCCTTTCTGGAGGAAAGATAGATTAAGAAAGAACTAAAGCATGTGTTTATGGTCCTTCAGAGATGGTGCATTTTGAAAGTTGCCCTTAAATCTTTCACAGTCCCCGATGTAAGCCTGTACTTTCAGACTTTTAGGACTGCTCGCGAGGGCCCGCTGCCAGCAAAACCAACTGCACGGGCCAGCAACGGCCACTCTCCTTCTCAAACCCCCCAATCAACAAGCCCCATTGTTTATGAGAGGTTGTTATTGTTGGGCTGCATTCAGAAACAAGAGAAAACTCAAGAGGCCGGCTGTGCAGAGGCATCCAAAGTAAAGAGAGCAAGGGGTGAGGGGGTGGTTGAGGGGAAAAAAAAAAAAAAAAACGAAAAGCAGAAATTCCTCTCATTCCCCGCTGGTGTTTTCCAGATTCCTCAAGCGACAGCTTCTCGGCTGTGCGAGTGAAGTAAGCAACCAGAGGGGAAATTGTAGAGAACGGCAAGAGGAAGAGAACCACATTCTTGAGGGGACGCGTCACCTACACACAGAATAGAAAGACACTCAATCTCTGTTACTTTGCCTGGCAAAGTATGTAACAGGTTGTGCAGCACGGCCTTAAGCTTTTTAAGCCTTCCCTTGCCATGAATCACTGTTTGAATCACTGCGATAATGTGACGTTTAATTTCAAACTCGCTCCTTACGTCTGTCTTTTCAGAAGCAGGCCTCAAGTCCAGTCGTACCAGGCTTTTATGGTTCTGGTGCTGTCTCGCCTTCTTTATGTGGCCCTTGTCCCATTCAGCTGAATATGTAGATAGACACCCATCACTATAAAACTTTCAATAGGGTCACAGCACACTATAAACCAACATGAACTCAACAATGTCGCCTCCGCAAGCATTTTTACTATCCCGCCATTAACCCATCACACAAATCTCCCCCCAGCCATTGAGGCGGTTTTTCGAAAGGAGTGGTGGCACGTCGTCGATCTCAGCCGTTTGTTAGGCGTGTGTTCAAGAGCGGCAGATAATTGGCCAAAGGTTTCTAACTAATTGCCATGGGAACAAGGGTTGACAGACGGGTCACGGGGGTTGGAGAAACAGCGGAGAGGGTTTTGGGAAGGGGTGGGATGTAAATTACGAGCAGAGCGAACGTGTTCGCCCATGCTATGTCAAGTGCAGTAAACAGAAACAGAAAACAAGTGAACAAAAACAAGAAGTTTGGAGAGCTCTGAAGAGCGTCTTGATGACACACTCCGTAATTGGAGACAGAGAGCTGGCATTCATTTGTATTTGAAGAAGTGTTGTTCTTTTTATAAGCTCATTTGCTCGTACACGATTAATTAATGACATGCACGCTTGCCTGGAAAACATCAAAGTCAGGGAGGATGATCAAACATTCAAAACTCTCAAAGTTTTATTACACATTGCACTCTTCAAGATAAAAGCCAGTAGTGAGTACAGTGCACAGCACTTGTGATTCAAAGCAATGAAAGTCAACATAAACTTGAAATACAGTCCATAGAGAGGACATTTGTAGCTTAAAAAAAAGGACTCCAACATCAATATGTCTACTTTATGAGAAGTAAATGCAAAATAGAAAGACGTCCAGATGTTTACAATCACGTTATGTAATGCATCTTCAAAAGAATACAGTCAAATAAAAGAAGAGCAAAGGCTGGATCTAAATATATGTTATTTGTTAGCGCAGCTTCAAACATAAAAATCCAGAGACTCGTGCTGAAACAATTAGCCCAGAAACAGAAAGACAGACCAAACAATTCATCTATTAACTGAAAAATAATAATGTAGTTTATAAAAACAAATATGCCCCCTCCTGCATGAGACTTTGGAGGCCTTAAACAGCTCCTTCAGCAACAGACTGCTGCTCCCACCATGTAAGAAGGTCCTTCATTCCAGCAGCTGTCAGATTTCTTATTTATGAGTCATTTCTTATCCACCTTGTGTATACGAGCTGCTGTGACAGGTGTATTTCCCCAGTGTGGGATCATTAAAGGATTTAGTGGCACCTAGCGGTGAAGTTGCAGATTGCAACCAACTGAATACTCTCCCACGTTTCACCCTCTCCTTCCAAACATGTAGGAAAAACTGTAGCTGTGAGATTGACATCAAAAGCAAAAGGCCATATCTAGCTCAGTGTTTAGTTTGTCTGTTCTGAGCTACTGTACAAAAATGGTGGTTCAATATGGCGGACTGCATGGAAGAGGACCCGCTCTTACTGTAGCTCATTTTAAGACAACGGAAACGCAACAATTATTATATTCAGGTGATTATACACTCATGAAAACATACTAATGAATATTAATGTGTTCCATTCCTGCAACAAAATACTACCAAACATTACATACCGGACCTTTAATGTCTATCTTAACTTATCCTAAAAGAGCACTCCCCCCAATTTACGCTGCTATAACACTGTTGGACTCATGGTGGACGGTTTAAAAATACAGATCTTTGTATACTGTGTCTGAATGATGCAGTACATTTACAGTACATCACTGAAGCAATGCCTATATTTCACCAAAGATGTCGCCAAAATGGAAAAAAAAACAAGAATATCCCACTTCAAAACAAACGTGCAAAGACATACACGCACAAAACAAGCAGGAGTGAACATTACACATCTCAAAACACAATGCTTAGCCTTGTAAAACAATGTACCGGAGCGCTGTCCACATTCTTGGGTCAGCAGGCGCACGGCTGTGGAAACAGATAGTATAAGTCTGAAGCAATGTCTAGGAAAAAAGGCACCGGCCAGGCTTGCAGCAGGCAGGCAAGGCAAACTGCCCCAATGACAGTGTGGTCTGGAGTGAGCTAGAGTTACATTTAGTGCGTGCGTGAGTATATGTGTGTGTGTGCATGTGTCATTCAGGAAAGAAAGCGAAGAGGTTCAGCTAAGAGGAACCCAGTATCCCCTGGAGACTAAACTGTGGTTGTGGAACTTACTGGAACTCCAAACATCGTGTGTGTGCTTTTGTATTATGTTCATATTTGCCCGAAGCAGGACCACAAATAGATAATTATGGTTTGTTTTAGGTTGCATCTCTGCTGCCCAGTCGTGAAGGCATTGCAGTTCATTGCTGCGGTGTGTCAGTTCTTAGTTGAAGCTGTATGCATAGAGAGCCAATGATAAAGGGCAGATGATGCAATGACGGTTTGTCTGCTCTCTCTCCTTCTTCTTGGCTGGTGTAATTTAGACTCTTACCGGAACTTGCAGTTATAAACAGTCTGTATAGCTGTTTGGCCACCCAGAGACGCACGTGTGAAAACATGTTATGCGGTTTCTGCCCTTTAAAGTCTGTTTTTAGCTGAGCTCATTATAAACATCCATCTAGTAATTAAGAGTTAACATTCTTAACATGGTAATTTTCACAATATTTAGAATAGTAATTAGCACAATTCTTGTTTTTTGGGTTAAATGACACGTTAGTGGTGCCGAGCAATCCTTGCTGTTTTAGGTTAGTATGGTAACATGCTTTTAGCCATGCTAAAAACACTGCTAGACATGGTTTAACAATGCCAATGTCTGTCAGTCATTGGATGGCAGGTCCACCCCTTTGGTCCACATTGAAATATCTCAAAAACTATTCGATGAACAGCCACAAAAATTTACTAGGACTACAGCAACCCCTTAAAAGTTAATGATTTGAGTGACATTTATGGTCCCCAGATTATGAATCCTACTGACTTCAGCCACAATATTTACTAAGGCTACAACAACCACTTAAAACTTAGTGATTTGAGTGACATTTATAGTCTCCAGATGATGAATCCTACTGACTTCAGCCACAATATTTACTAGGGCTACAGCTACCACTTCAAATTTAGCAATTTGAGTTACATTCATGGTCCCCAGATTATGAATCCTACTGACTTCAGCCACAATATTTACTAGGACTACAGCAACCCCTTAAAACTTAGTGATTTGAGTGACATTTATAGTCTCCAGAGGATGAATCCTACTGACTTCAGCCACAATATTTACTAAGGCTACAGCAACCCCTTAAAACTTAGTGATTTGAGTGACATTTATAGCCTCTAGAGGATGAATCCTACTGACTTCAGCCACAATATTTACTAGGGCTACAGCAACCCCTTAAAATTTAGTGATTTGAGTGACATTCATTGTCTTCATTCATATTTTACAAGGGCTACAGCTACCGCTTAAAATTTAGTGATTTTAGTTACATTCATGGTCCCTAGAGAATGAATCCTACTGGCTTCAGCCACAATATTTACTAGGACTACAGCAACCCCTTAAAATTTAGCGATTTGAGTAACATTCATGGTCCCCAGAGGATGAATCGTACTGACTAGTGAGACTTTTCCACTAATGCTACCAGCAGGTCAGAGTTTTCTTATATCTTTAAAACTATCTCAATCTTTACTGCGTAGATTGACACCAAATGTACAAACATTCATGGTTCACAGATGATATACCCTAGTGATCTCCTGACCTATATTGTAGCGCCACATGAGGTTAACATTTGTGCTTTTTTGTGAAATATCTCAACAGCTATTGGATGGATTGCCATGAAATTTGATACACACATTCACAGGATAATATTTATTCATTTTGGTTTATGACCTGCAAAAGCTGTTGCACTACCATCAGCCTCAGTAGTGTACTTTACTTGTTATCATGTTATCATGCTGAAGAATGTGGTGACGTTACACCTGCTAAACATCAGCATGTTATCATTGTCATTGTGTTAGCATTACTTTAACTTCCAAAAACCACTGTGTCTAAACACAGCGGCGTCACAGACCCTCTAGCGTGGCTGTAGACTATTAGTCTTGTTTTACCTCATTTTTGCTGAGATCACTTGTCAATTAGACTGTAAATCATAGAGGACGAATGGAAAACATTAATGTTGAGACTACTCTGCATCACAACAGTATTTTACAATTCTGAGTCATGCTCTGGACTCTGGAGAAAATCTTGATATAAGACCAAGACTTCAATCACCTGATGATGGAAAAAGTAGAATTTTCAGCACTTTTCCAATATGCATATACAATATGTGGCCAGTAGAAAGGGATACAATTATAAATAAATACAAAACATATAAAATAAAACATGTTAAAGGAACAGGTAAAGTGGTCTCTGCTGTGTTTGTGGCTAAACTCAATGGAACTTTCCTTCTTCGCGGCTCTTCGGGCAGCCAGTGCATGTGATTAAACAACACCTCTGAATGAGGTGAGTAGGAACTTCTCAAATGTGCCTTGAAGAGTGCCAAAAGCCTGTCGCTTGGCTCATGTCCACATATGGATCTGTAGAGGAAATGTTTAAGCAATTAGTTGGAGTTTGAAGTTGGAAAAAAGTTATTATTTCCTTCATCTTCATCTTTTTTTTTTTTTTTTTTAAATGGGGAGGAAAATCTTTGTTATGGACAAATCTCATCATGCAGACCATCTTTTCCTCTTCCACCCTGTTGTCCCATGTTCCACTGATTCTATGGAACCAAAATGTCGAAACCACAGTTACATTTAAATTTTGATTAACCTACAAAACCGCACGCACGCACGCGCTGATTGAGATATTATTGTCGCCCATTCTAAACACGCGCCATTGCAGGCATTACCGCCGTCAGAGCTTGTGCGAGCCTTCGGCCGTCAATCACGTTATATAGCAGGTTTCCGTTTTACAGTCCCATTATAATCTTAAAAATTTCTTATGCACTAAAATAGCAGGGCGATTGTTGATTTAGGCAGGGTTACTGACAAAGAGGGCCAGAGCTGTAAGCAATCATGCTGCTCTTCCAAACCTCTCGGAAAGGCTAAGAAAAGAGGGGAGCCGAGAGTGATTTATAAGGCACCTTAATACTTGACACGTTCATTCGTGAAAATAAGTCTGCGGCCTATCAAAGCCATCGCTTACATTAAAAAGCCATGGAAAGCTCTTTTAAACAGCTTTTTTTAATACTCGGTGGGCCAGTTTTCATTCATATTTCCTGGCACGGCGTTTCACTCCCCCCTCAGTCTGAGAGATGATATCAAAATAAATAGTTTAACCTCAAGATGGCAATTAAAAATTATATTGTAGTGAACAATACAGAAGGTATGCAATTTCACAGAGCTGTTTAACAGCAGGTAACGCAATAAAGACTGATAAAAAATGTGTAATATTATGATCTAATATGACACACTGAGTCTTGTTTTAGTTGGACTCGATGTATCCGTGGGCTGAATGATTCACAGTGTTGAAAATACTCACAATACCCTGCTATTTTCATACAGTTAGATGAACTATATCCTGCTATTAGTGGTTAAATTAATTCAATAAGTCAAACCGATATCCTATGGCACACCAGCAGCTGTAAAGAATGAAAATCTATTTTATTTAATGGATATTTAGCATCCACAATGGTGCGTGATGAGTCATATTTGGTGTGTGTTTTAATTTTAGTGTAAATGGCGTGTGGGTGAGCAGACATGGTGTGCCTCTGTGTTCCTCGTGGGTTTTCATTAGGGCCTTGCGGATGACAACAGAATATATGACTTGGCTCGAGACGGGAATTCTGGGAAAGTCATGGAATTTTGGACGCCTTGACGGAACACAGGCTGTCCGCTCTTGGCCCGTTCCCCACCAAAGAGGAGGAGCAGGAGGAGGAGGAGGAGGAGGAGGAGGAATCTTGCTGCAGTATGTCTTTGCGTTTGTCTGTGTGTTGGTGGTGGTGGTGGTGGTGGTGGTGGTGGTGGTGGTGGTGGTGGGCCTTCAGGACATCCTCAGGGAGCTGACCCAGAACAATGACAGGTTTACAACGCTGCACCAGGCAGGCTCACATGTGGCTAAAATCAAACAGGGGACCAGGATTGTGCTGAGCACTCGAGCAGATTTGACATAACCGGAACGTCCAGATGAATAGCAAGGATGGTAATCTGTATTTCTGCCTAAATCTCTTAAGAATCTACTGTATCTGTTCAATGCATTTACCTTCCCCACAGACTCAAAATCTTAAGACTCTTAAGAAGAAAATCAGTGAGGAATCACTTAGTCTCTTGTATTCTGGAACAACTACCTTTTTAGATTTTTTGCTGGTGAGCAGCATACAGTTTTTCAAGGCCTTGAGTTTCAGAGCGAAATTTAAGTCACAAAAGGGTTATTAGGACTTGACTGCTCTGAGACATACTTAAAACTTGACTCCCTTAAGACTTGGCCTCATCAGAGACTAGGGAGCAAAGTCTTGCCCTGTTAAAATCCAGAGGCAATAAAATGTTAATAAGCAAGTGGGAGGTCAAACCAAATATTAACAGTTTTGAAAAGGAAAAATGTTCAGATGCTGTGTCATTTGAACAGCCAGCTTTCAGAGACTTAAAGACTTGAAACAAGACTTGCTATTACGAGACTTGAAACTTGACGTGAACTTATCATGGCTGACTTGGACTTGGAATGACTTGGAGCTCAAATATCCTGTGTCTTAATTTGAAGCTCAACTTTATTACAAGATTTGGGACTAGACTTGTTCCTCTCTTGATTGACTTGAGATTTGACCTAGACCTGTGCATAAGGACTTGAGATTTGACCTGAGACACACCATTGCAAGATGTCAGACTTGACTTGGAATTGTCTCGATTGACTTGTGACTCAAGACTTGTTATTCTTGTAACACAAGGCTTGAGACCTGATTTGGATTTGTCTCAAATAACTCAAGATCTTAGTTGGACCTCAGATGACTTGAGAATTGACTCACGTGGAGGTGAAAGGAAAGATTTTACTTGAGACCTGCTATTACAAGACTTGAACTTCAACTTCAGGACTTGAGACCTAATCTAAGACTCACTCTTACAAGATCTGAGACTTGACTCTGACTTGTCTTGAATGATTCAAGACTTGACAAGAACTTGCATTGAAGGACTTGAGACATGAAATGGACTCGACTAGAATTGACTTGTGATTTGACATAAACTTGTTGCTAAGGCCTTGAGACTTAACTTGACACTTGCTATTGAATCTCTTGACACAAGAATTGGTATTCCAACACTTGCAACCTGAACTTTTACAAGATTTAAGATCTGAGATGTGATTTGAATTCTCTCAAATGACTTGAAATTTGACATGAGCTTGTCTCTAACTTGCTATTACACTAACTGTAACTCGTGACTTGACTTGTCTTGAATGAATTGAGACTAAGACGTGTCTCAAATAAATTCATCTTTGACTTGAATGTCTTGACTCTTCTCAAATGACTCGAGATTTGACTTGAAAAACTCTCAAATAACTTGTGATCTGACACAAACTTGTCCCTAAGGACTTTGAGATTTAACTTGACACTTGCTGTTGCACTTCCAACTTCATAACACTCGCAACCTGCGTTTGACTTCGCCGTATCCAAGCTGCTGAGGACAGCGTCGTAAATTTGAAGTTAAGATTGTGGAAATTGTATTATTTTAAAAAAGCTTTAAAACCTTGGAAAGGATTTTCTTTCCACAACTGCTCAAGAACTTCATTATTTCCTACATTTGTTCGCCTCAGCTGTACGTGCAATGGAGGGTCAAAAATAAACCATGGTCATGTCATGTGCATAACCCTAAACCTAACCACAGGATTAAATAGCGCCCATATGCACTGATGTCAGTAGGAAATTTGCAAAAACGATTGAATTGCATGCATAAACCTCATCCTCATATTCTGTCCAAAGGGTATATTTCTGCTATTTAATGCCATCCGCACAAGGAAGCCACCCCGAGATGAAAGCAGAATCATATCCCACCTGAGCTACAAATGATCTCTCCCTTTGGGCTATGAGCTTACTTTGTGGTCTCCCTTTTCCCTGCTCCCTGCTCTCCTCATCCATCCATCCCTCCGCCGCCGCTCCATTCAGAGAGAGAGAGAGAGAGAGAACAAACCACATGTTTCGGGGAGGAATCCTGAACGGGCAACATCCCAGACCAAAGTACCTCCAGCTCTCCTGCCCCCTGGCATCACTTAGCTCTACCCTGTCATTAAGGACAGGGTTGGATGATTTGTGTTGGAACGCAGCCCTTTGTTCGAGTAGGATGGGTGCAGGAGGAGAAAGATGGGGAGCGAGGGGGGGTGGGGATAGAGGAATGATGTCATCTCAGGTCTGTGCTGGAAGTCGGCCGGGGACCTGTGGTGGTGGCAGGAATGGTGTTGCCTTTGGGTTTTGGTGCAGGAAAAGGCGGATGGAGATGGAATGATGTGGAATATGGTGAAAAAGAGTGTGTGTAATTTGGTGTGTGTACTTGATGTGTATCTGGATGAGTAAATATGTGTTTTTTTTTCTTCTTTCTTTGTACTGTGGGTATGCACGAAACTTTCAGTGAATCTGTGTGTGTGTGTGTGTGTGTGTGTGTGTGTGCGGGGGTTTGCTAGGCATGTGGTCGGAAAAGTATAGGCTGTTTTATGTTGCATTCGCTCTTTGTTTCAGTGTTTCTTTAGTGGGTGGATGGTTGAATGAATCATTTGGACAGAGGCTGAGGTATCAGAAAGAGTGGTTTGGCTTGGGGGCGAGGGGGGGAAGACAAGAGGGAAGGAAAACCAACTTGTACTTGTGGCTTCTGGATTCCTAATGCACACTACTGCACAGTAATGTCTGTCTCCCTCCCGCTACCTACAGTATGTAGTGTGGAACATATCAGATACACCACAGACAGTGAGGACTGAAAGTAATTATTCTAAGCATTTGTGTTCAAGCTGTGCTGAGCTCCATGTATTTTGTTATACTTTGCCTTAAAGGATAATTTCAGTTTATAACATTGGCCATTAATCGTATCCATCATAACAATATTGTGCTAGTGAAAAGAAATCGGACAAGAAGCTCAAACATTCAGACAATAACAAAGGTTTTAAACAACAACAATGAAGAGGAAATGAAGGTGAAAAGTAAAACGATCCTGGTTCAACTGTGACTTAGCGTTTTTGTATTTTTTTTAGTTATTTCCGTGCACAGATGGATTCAATTTCAGGTGTGCTAATTTGTCCTTTTACCTCTAAATAAAATGATTGTTCATAACCTGAGTTTGTTTGCAATCGATAGAAATAACGGCCAAAACTATGAAAATGAGACCCGAATTGTCGTGAACTGAACTGATCCTGCAAGTGTGTTGGGTCCCGGTGCGGCAGTTAGTTCAGTAGGTAGGGCGTGCGCCCCATGTACAAAGACTCAGTCCTTGCCACAGCAGCCCTGGGTTCGATTCCCACCTGTGGCCTCTCACTCTCTCTTCCCACTTTCCTGTCGCTCTTCAGCTGTACGTGTCAAATAAAGCTTAAAAAGTATCTTTTGTTGGGTCCTTTTGGTGCCATCGGATCTAAAGATGCCGTTTTTAACAGTGAATTTCTATTAAAAACATCACACCTCTTCACACTGGACTGTAAATGAACATATTATGTTACATCTCACGTCATTTCATGTCATGTGTGACTTTAGACTTGATTCCACCTGGACGATTTGACTTGAAATCACTTGATATACTTCCCAGCAGCAGATGTATTTTGAATCAACAATCTTGCTGCATGAAATGAAAAATTTAGGACTTGGACTTGACGTGCCTGTCTTGACTTACTGTAAGGCCTGAATTAGGAGCTGAGACGTGACACTTGCATAACAACCACTTCTCTGCGTCGTGTAGGGCTGTGGCGAGGATCCAGCCCCAACAGGGTCAAAGAAGGACTCACCAGACGATAAACCTCTTCTATTATGCAGTACAATCTGTATGTTTGTTACAAATTGCTTTTGCAGTGACTCCTGCAGAAAGATGATGCATCTTTTGACTCTCTGCCATGTTTTTAGCGCGAGCAATCAGATCAACCGTAAATAGACCGCAGACAATTTAACGTGATGGGCAACTCAATGGATCTTTAATGGCCTCGAGATGAGACGAGTCCTTACTCTGAAGAACTTTTTAGACAGTTGAATCGAACCACAAACAGAGAACTTTACTTTTAAGCTAAGATTTGTTTAACCAGTGCACACTTCACATATTAACATCATGCAAAGTGCTGAGGGAATGGACTTGCTGTGCACTCTCAATGTTATTTCACATATTTACTGCATCTTTTATTGTCTCTACCTCCAATAATATTTAGATGGAAGAGGACTGATAGGAGCAGACTTCCAATAACACAGATTAAGTGCTCTGGGGGTGATTGTGCAGCGTTTTTTGAGGAGAGAGGCGTCTGCCTAAGTAAACTCAGCCCAACTCTGAGGAATTGCGCTCTGGAACGTGGTGGTGTAACCGGAGCGCGGGTTTGGGAATAGCCCAAGGGAACTGGGCTCAGTTTTCCAAAAGCCTCTATCTCCTGCGATATGTAGTGTGATTTGAGGAGAGACGAGGATTGTGTGTGTGTGTGTGCGTGTGTGTGTGTGCGTGTGTGTGTGTGTGTTAAAGGGGAAGTGGATGGAGGGCTTACAGAATGGCTAAGTCAGGAAAACAAGTCTCAGGAAACCCTATACCTCACTCTGGCACCAACACAGACGTTCTTTCTTTCTCTTCCTCTGTCTCACTCTTTCTGTCTGTCTCTCTCTCTCTCTCTCTCTCCTGTCTTGCTGTATCTCTCTCTCTCTCTCTCTCTCTCTCTCTTTCCTCTCTGCCTGCCTGCCTGTGCTGGAGAAAAGAGGAGTGAAAGCAACAGCGGTCCGAGCAACAACCGAACAAAAGCTACCCTTGACACTCGGTGCTGTTAAGGAAACAGCGATGACCTTGTTGGGAGTTCAAACCTCTTCATACCACGAAAGAATCTCCCATGCTTTTTTTTTTTTTTTTTTCCACTCTTTGTTTGCTGATGAGAAAACAAAGCAAGCTCGGATAATCACGAAAATATGACATTACGTTATGACAATTAAATTAGTTCTTGGACCTTGAGATAAATAGAGGAAAGAAAATAAACAGAAGACACAAAAGGAAAGAAAATATGCGCAGCAGGAAAACTTAAAAAAAAAAAAAAAATGCAACAAAAAGTAATTTGATTTCACAATAAAAGCATAGCACTCTTTCTTTGTCTCACCCTCTGAAGGGCTCACACACTTCCCCTGCCTGCACTCCTTTATCTTATCCCTTTTCCACGATCCCTAAAGCCCCTGTCTGTCCTTGTCACCCCCCTTTCCTTTTTCAAATAACACTTTCCACTGCTTTTCCACTCTTTTCTTGTCTTCCCCCCCCCTCCCCTACTACCTCTTTCCACATCTCTGCTGGACCCCCTCGCTGCACCTCCCACAACAAACACACCTACTCATAACACGCCCCAGTCATCTTTCGCTCCATCTTTCCATTTGTTTGCTGCCATCTTTTTCCCCTCTGGTCTCTCCTGACACCTCATTCTCCCTGTCTCTTTCTCTCTGTTTTCCTCCATCTATCATTATCAGCCCCTGTTTCCGTGTCTCCCTCTCCGTCTCCACCTTATCAGCTTGTCCTCTCTCTGCTCTCCCCCGCAGTTCTTCCCTCCTTTCTCGTCTTGCTCTATCCTTTTCCTTCCCAGCTCTTGAATGTGTCCTCGGTGTGTCTGCGGGGGCAGCGAGTGGTCAGGCCTGCCTGCAGGCATCAACAGCACAGGGCCACTGCCTCGGGCAATGTGTGTGTGTATGTGTGTGTTGTCTGTGCTAGGCTGATTGGCACAGTGCCCAGACCCACCTCCTGTGGTGAAACTCACTCCTTTTCTTCTTAGTAGTCTGGACCGCTGCCCAGACTGACCCTCACAAACACACACAAACACACACACACAGGCATGCAAACACATCCACAGATAGCCTGACTGGCACACAGATGTGAGGCATTAATACACACAGTAGTACACACACTGATAAGTCTCATGAAAATCTGAGAGTAGAAAATTACTGCTTCTATATATCTTTCAATTGCCCTCTATGAGCAGTGTTCGTAAGACTATTTCTACCCTGTGTGTGTGTGTGTGTGTGTGTGTTTGAATTTCCTTGGCAGCCAGTGTGTGTATGCATGTCACACACAATGGGCCTGACTTCCACCAACTCTCATTGTACAAATTGATGTGTATATCATTAAATTTAGGATGTTTGCATTAGATTAAAGTGTGTATACAAAAAACTGTTCTCCTTTACAGTAAAGGAAAGTTACACGCTCAAATAAATAACATCCGCATGTGGCGCCCCGATTAAGTGTTGTTTCACCACACGGTTTGTTCTGAAGCCTTCGATCATCATCTCATGATCTTCATCAGCAAGTGGAGTTTTTCCACAGCTGTTTCCATTTTGTGGCTTAAAAGTTGAAATTTAAAGTTTATCTTTGACTTTGGAAACAGTTCGTTTGTGTTTCTCCTACATTTCCCAGAATGCCTTTGACAACCCACAAACAATAGGCATAGAAGGTACAAAAATTTTATTTCTGCTTTTTCTACAAAGAACTTCTACTTGAGGGGAAGTTCAAAATGTGACTAAAAATGTGACTAAAATGTAATTGTTAATATAAAAAAGTATCCCAGGGTCATGAGTGATGGGAAAATGGAGCGTGAGATGGACCAACAGGTTGTTGCGGACCGTTGTGGGGAAGAGGGAGGACTGAGTCTGAAGGCAAAGCTCTTGATTTTCCAGTCCATCTACACTCCAACCCTCACCTGTGGTCACGAGCTTTGGGTAGTGACCGAAAGAATCATTTTGTGGATACAAGCAACGAAAATGAGCTTTCTCTGCCGGGTGGCCGAGGGTTAGGAGCTCGGACATCTGGAGGGGGCACAGATTAGAGCCTCTGCTCCTTAGCATTGAATGGAGCCAACTGAGGTGGTTCGGGCATCTTATTAGGTGTCTTCTTTTGGAGGTGTTCTGGGCACATCCAACTGGTTGAAGATCCCAGGGCAGAATCAGAACCCGCTGGAAGTGGACTAAATAGACCATCTAGCCTGGGAACACCTCGGGATCCCCCAGGAGGAGCTGGAATGCGTTGCTGAGGAGAGGGACGTCCGGAACGCCCTGCTAAACCTGCTGCCACTATGACCCCACTCTGGATAAGCTGAAGAACATGGATGGATGGAATACATACTTGGATCTTGTGTTTGAATGTTATCCAGAAAACACTTCATTTTTTACCCACCTATCATCACTTTATTATGTAGCATGATGACACAAATGGAAAGTTAAATTTGTCCTTGAAAAAATGTGAAGTGACACTATCTGTGGAAATAATAAATGTACTGCACCAAACTACAACTTTAAAGACTGTAAGAGTGGATTTTTCCTTTTAACATCCATGTCAACAGGAACTGGTACAGCGATGACTTTAGACTGGAATCATAGGAGGAGCCGTTGGTGTTTTATCAGTCCTCTGGCACATCTTGCACAGTTGTGTAACTCTTTCCATGTCATGGTCAACTAGCATGTGGCTGCTGGCCTCCACACTCTCATATCTGCTCCTTGAGGCCTTTGAGGCAGACTCTAAAATGTGAAAAACGGTGTTATTTATTCTAGCTGTCTGTTGCGGTCTTTGGTGTCGCTTTCTTGGTGTCTTTCTTTTTTCTTTTTCCTTGTGTCCTCATCTTTTATTAAGTGACTCCCTACTCATTTATACCTCCTTAGAGTAATAGATAGAAGTGTAATAGATAGATAGATAGAAATATTGAAAGCTACCACAATTTGTCCCAGATCCTTTCCCCAGATGTAATGCAAGCGAAGGCCAGCGCCAGGCCAATAGCAATCTCGGCCGCTTGTTCCCTGACACTTGGATGCCAGCTCCTCTGTGGTTTCAGCCAATGAGCTCACCCCTATTGAAAATAACAGCAGTGACATCACTGTTTTGGCCCATCGCAGCTCCCACCCAGTCAGAAGTCAGAGGTAACCCGCAGCGAAGGCAGGAAGAGGCTAAAAATGAATGGAAAGAAAAAGAGAAAGGGGGAAAAGATGGTTTTTATTTAAAGGTAATAAGGTTGGTTTATAGGCAGAAGAAGGGGAAGGAGGGGGTGAGGCCGGATTGAGTACAGACAACGGAGACACATATACACATATATAAATAGATACACATTCTGTTGGCCTCCTCCGTGTTTTGGCTCCATCTTCGTCCACCAACTTTAACTTCTGTTGTAGCGGTTTTGTTCCAGCCAGTTTTTTGTCTTAACCTTTAAACACAACTTTCCGTCTCTCTGCCGGTTTTTTTTCCCTCGAGGTCATCAGCTGATGTACCATCTGCTCTTCATGACACTGCCTCGCGTTGATCTCTTGACCTTTCAACTTTGACCTCTGCAAGGATCACCCACCCACACTCACTTTGAATTTAATGGCCAGTATGCTTCATTCAGACCACCTGACGCACATTTATGAGGACATAAGAACACGCGCGCACAAGTAAAGACGCCTAACAAGCTTCTGTTTCTCTTGCACGGGTGCCCACACTACATCTACATCTACATCTATACCCAGATAATGGTGAACTCAAATCAGGCGATCCAACTTCATTCCTGTTCAAGTCAATCTGAATACATTTAAATCTATTTTTTCCAAAGCAGTATTTTAAATTTGGGACCGTTCAGAGTGGGATATTCCTGTTGAATGGACCCAGTTGTTCAGATTATGAGCCATCCAAGTAATATAACAGCAGACACACATTTACTTGTTGTGAAGAGCTTGAATTTGTTTGTTTGAAAACCAGCATGTTGACTGGATATTGCTAATGACTGTATCATCTGCATAGAAATATATATTTTGATAGTTTGAATGTATGGAGAAAACAGCAGAGCCCAGAGAACAGGCCCGCAAAGGTTCCCACACATGATCAACTGTAAAACTGCTGGCTGTGCCATTGTTTTCCTGTGAAAAGAGTGGTAACGCCTACTGTACCTCACAAAGCAAAGAGCAGCTTAAGGAACACTTTTAGCCGATCCTTTTATAATTGAAAAGTACATGAACAAGAACCAAAGTTTCAGTCATTTCAGCAAGCGCCCCAAAAAAACTGTTTCATATTCAAGAGATAAAGCCCTTTAGATGTCGTAGCATTATGCCGGAAGCAAAGGAGGAAGTCAGGTGACTTTATTATAGAGCGTAGTCCACGTAGGGAGGAAATCAGGGTTGATGGATGGTTGATGAAATTCATCATCCAACTTTGTGTTTTTTTTGAAGCATGATCACGATAATTCCCTAACCACCGCAGTCATGTTTAGATTCCGTACACCTGATTATGTTGATGATTTAGGGCGTCAGATGAGAAAACCCTGTATGTTATTATAAAGGGCATGAACCAACAGTGTTTTATTGTGTAATTTGTAGGTCTTCCTAAGAAATCCAGCTTGAGATGTGTGATTAAGGGCAGTTCCTAAACCAGGAAACCTCTTGTCATCAAGACGAAATGAGCCAAGTATGTGGAAAAAATGGGCCAGCAGTGTATTGTTTTTCCTCACGAGCTGAGGTGATATCATTTAATACTAGTGTGGTGTAGAGATGGTGCTGTGCTCTTAACCTTTATCACAGCAGCAACCAGATAAAAACTAGAATCATGTTACATCAAATTGTCCCACTGAGACTGAAAAATATTCGGTCTTGGAATGGCTTTTTCCAAGACGTCCACCATCGTGATTTGAATTTCCAGCTCTGCGGTCACGTCACTTTATTAACCTTGAGAGGGTTAATGTCACCTTCTCCTCCCAGTGATGTCATGTTCGGTGATGGGGCTTCTTGTATGTGTGTGTAGAAGGGAGGAGGAAGACGCGGGGGATCCTATTTGTTTGTTTTGCCCTCCAGACGTGTCCAAGAGCAGATTAAGGGATTTAGCTGGAGGGGGGGGGGTGGCACAGGAGGGACTTAAACTCCTCACATTTACATCCCTGGTTGATGAACACAAACACACTGAGGAGGTCAAAGATATCAAGAAGTTTCCCTTTGTTTAAGATAAAAGCGACGGCAGCGAGAGATGGATATATGAAATGATGAAGGGATGGTGGACGGGGAAAAAGAAGACAGGAAGTCATGTGTTGACACAGTGATACCTCTTCCAGCCGTCTGATCTTCTCTTGTTTAGGTGCTAATCCCAACTTTAAGCACCAACAGAATTAGGGACCCCAAATCTTTTAGCTTTGCCAGATTTTGCACGCAATGGCTTTCTTGGAAAACAGAAGCTTCTCTGTTAGCAAGTAGAAAGATTAAACCGCACTGTTCTTCAGTATTAATACAATTAAACAATGAATTTTTGATGGCATGATTTGAAATTATCATGCATTTAGGTTTCTTTTTTAACTGCAAAGTACATTTTCTAAAAGTATCTTACTTAACTACAATTTTTAGGTACTTGTACCTAGTATTTTCACTTAACGGTACTTGTACTCAAGCACAATATTTCATATATTTCAATATATAAAAGAGGTTGTACTTTCATACATCAAATTACTTAAACAGTGTGTGAAGAAGGTGATAATAGCTTCACCTCAACCAGCTCATAAAACACTTTGAAAGGCATAAAGAGTACCTTTAATTTTGATACTTGACATAGATTTTTCTAACACTAATGACACTAATAATAATAATATATAATAATATAACTAATAATAATAATACTAGTAATATGTCTTTTTAGTTAAATCTTTAATGCAATTTCATCTTTAAAGTATTTTTACATTGCGGTATTGTTATCTTTACTTAGATATTAATGCTTTTTCGCCATGTGAAACAGATTATTTCATGATTTTCAAAGTAATTGATTAATAGTTCATTGCACAAAATTTCCCAGACCTTGATGTGATGCCTTCAAATTCAAACACACGGCAAATTCTCACATTTTTGAGGCTGCAACCAATATTGAATGTTTATTTGACATTTTTGCGTGATGAATTGCTCAAATTATTCATCCATTATCCAAATTGTTCTTGATTAGTTCATTTTCTGCTGATTCATTTTCAGTGCTAAAAGGTGTACCTGCTTTTTCTCGTCTTCTTCTTCTTTCTTTCTTTTTTTTTTTTTTTTTACACCACCAACACCTTCAACCAACCCAACGTAACAGCAACCTGCCACGCGCTCGTGTGTGTGTGTGTATGTAATTTTGGTGGGGTTAAGAGGAAGGAGGTGGGGTTGGGGGAGGGGAATAAAAAAAACAAACCGAATGAACGCCAAGCTCAAATTCAACCGCAGGTCGCCGAGGCTGGGCCCGGGGCCTACCGTGGTGTAGCTCTTTTGTAATGTATATCAAGTTCACCAAGGGCCTTTTCATCTGACAGGCCATTGTTAAGGGAGGCTAGCCGGCGTTCTACTCCCCTCTTAACCCCACCCACCCGACACGGGAGCAGGTTGGCTTGCAATTGTTTTATGGAAATGCACGCGGGCCTGGCCGGGTGTCTGCCAGGCGAGGATGGAGGGATGGGGAGGCGGAGGGAGGGGTGGACTCTGTGCCTCTGTATGTGTGTGTAGGTGGGTGGGTTGGTGTTGGGTGGGGGGGGGGGTGGATGTGACGCCGACCCCTCCGAACGCCCCTGACCCTGAGCAGATGGCGAGGCAGGGTCTCTCCGCTGAGCCAGAATTAATAGCGTGTGCCATGTCACATTGTCTGAGACGAGCCTGCTGAAAAACTCCCCACACCTCACCCCCTCGCTCCCCACCTCTATCCTGATTTTTGCATCCACCCTCCCTCCCTCCCTCCTCCCGTCTCTCTCTCTTCCCCACCTTTCTCCTATCGCTCCTTCAACATTTCTCTTTGCTTCTTTCTTCTTTTTTCTCGCCCTCCTCCTCCACCTCCTCCTCCTCTTCTTCTTCTTCTTCTGGGCCTTTTTTTTTTTTTTTTTTTTTACCTCCTATACATCACATCACTTGTCTCTTCCTACTCACCCCCACCTCCTCCTCCTCCTCTACATCCACAATCTCCTCCAGCTTCCCCACAGAGTGCTTACTCTTCCAGGCACTCGTTTGCTCATTCATTCACTCATTCACTCATTCATTTATTCACGTGCGCCTCATTCATCCCTCTTTTTAACAGACACTCATTCACAGGTTTGCCCACTCGCCGAGGCTTTATTGGAGGACAATTAAGGCACCTGCGTTTCTAAAGCTCCCCTGCTGAATGCCTGCCACCCCATTTCCTCACCCGTCTGTTCACACTACTACTACTGTTCACTCGCTCACTTGTTCTCGTATCCGGCCCTCGCTCACTCGCTCATGTACAGACTTGCTGGCTCAGCCCAATCACTCGGTGTCACTCAGTCACGCCGCATAAATGCGAATAAATCTGAAAACACGTCTTTTTTTTCTTCGTCGGTTTTGGTCTTCCAAGACCACAGAGAACTTAAATGCTTCCCAATGTGGATAAATTTGAAAATCCTCATCTCACATTGCACATTTGGATGAGGAGTTTCTGTCAAGTGCTGATTTACGATTGTCATGTGATACATTTTTAGAGAGTCTTGACTCTTTTGGTGCACAAAGCGTTTCTTAAAAAAAAAAAAATCAATCAATGAAAAGCCACTTGGTTTTGAAACGGTGCAGGTGCAGGCTCAAGTGGCTGACGCGTGTCCAAAAGTGGGATTTACAAGTTAATTTTAATAAAATGAGCACAAATCATCACTTTTCGACATGTAAAAATAAAAATCTTAATCTGAATTTGTGAGGATATGGCCTCTCACAACTAACAATGGTGCTAGCTTCCTGTTTTCATATCACTCTTTACCAAAAAAAAATATGAATTTCCTGAAGCTTTCAGCCACATCTTCTTTTTTAGCTCAGTTGTCATAGAGATGGTTTAGTTGTTATCACGTGACCTAGCTATGGTCATGTTATTAAATCATATAGTTTTATATAGAACGGTTTGAAACATAATACACCGTATACGTGTATGACACGCAACATCTGAACGACTGACTGAAAAATCTGGACTCAAGTGCCACTTAGTGGCTTTTTAAAAAGCTTTCAATCAGACCTCATGAAGGAGTTTCCTCCGTCATCAGGGGTAACAAACTACTTCTTTCAAGGTCAGCTTTCGTTTAGTTTAGTAATGTAAGAGGTAGGAAAGACTTTAATCTGCACTGTCGTATGAATAAGTAAATAAGTAAATAACTTGATTTTAAAGAGAGGAGGTTAAAAAATCGATCACTTGTGGATGCCAAAGAAAACCTCATCAGTAGGCAAAGTGGTTTACCTGTTACAAGACTTGTTCCAAAAAGAGGTGAATACATAAATAACGAGTCTACAGCCTTGCTAGCAGCTCTGTGAGGCTGTACCTGAGCTAAATGCTAACGTAAGAATGCTAACGCGTTCCCAATCACCTCATAACATGCTGATGTTTAGCAGGTGTGACCCACTGACAGTATATGGAATGGATGACGTATGCGTGACGTCACCGACGAAGAGCTGTTTCGAAGCTGTGGATCCAGCCACTGCCATGTTGGTAGTCCTGCCTCTTTTGCCTCCCAGGTAATCTAAAAATCGGCAAAGATGTGGATCATCGGTGGACCTCGGTGCTAACAGGCCACCTGTAATGATTCCTATCTGTCAATCAAAGTGGCCACACTGTTAATTATGCATAACTTTAATCCTTAATATACTTTGAACAGGTGAATTATCAATAAATTCAGACTCAGTACAGTTGTCATGAATGACTAAATTAGCCATAGAGACCAAAACTGTTTTTTGTACCAGGCTGTAAACATGTTTATTTCTGCTGTGAAGTTGGACATTTTAACATGGGGGCTTATGGAGATTGACTTGTCCTGTAGCCAGCCTCAAGTGGACGTTTGAGGAACTGCAGTTTTTGCCACTGAGGTTGCCGCTCGGTTAGACAGTGATTCTTTGAGCTAAATGCTAACATACTTAACGGTTGATGTTGAGGAAGCAAATATAATGTTACTGTTCACCACCTTTTTAGCATGTTAGCAATTAGCACAAGACACAAAGGCCAACTGAGGCTGAAGGAATCGTCACAAACCTTGTTGGACAAACTAAATTGTTATAACCTGAGCAGTAGTTGCCATCTTAGATTAAGCTGAGGCTGATGGGAATGTCGTATGTGTTTGTTTTTTGGTCATAAACTGAAGTATTAGACAAACATCAGGGGATCAGCAAAGTTATTGCAATTAATCCTGAAGGGAACAAGAATGTCTGTCCCACATTTCATAGCAATGCGTCCAATAGTTGTCGAGGTATTTCAGTCTGGACCAAAATGTTGGACCGCCTAAATGACTGGCTGACATTACCATCCATAGAGTCATGAGTTTGGATGTCCACTATCTAATCTGTGGGTGTGGATCCATCACAAATATTTGCAGGGCCTCCCTCTCTGCTCCCTCGTTCTCTCCTGGAGCGGCAGGGTGGCTGCCAAGAATGGGACAGAGGGTCAGGGGTATGTTCACCCCCCTCTGATGCTCTCTCCCCACCCCTCCATCCTAATCACCAGCCCTCTTCCTGCTCGCTACGCCCCCCCCGCTGACCCCCGCCTCCTTTGCCTCTATCGGCCTCCAGACAGACAGCCTGGGAGATGGCGGAGGAGGAGGAGGAGGAGGAGGACACAGAGGGTCACGGCCTCAGCGGAGCAGTCACTTGGCCAGAGAGTGCATATGTGTGTGTGTCTTGCATCTCTTCCCCTTTGTGTGTGTGTGTGTGTGTGTGTGTGTGTGTGTCAGAGAGAATTTTTCTTATTTTTGCGGACGAGGCAGGCGCTTCAAAATGTTTGCTAGTCTGTGTAAATTTATTTGTGTGTGTGCATGAGGAGATAGAGCGAGTGTGTGGGCGTTAAAGAGGCAAAGGTCAAGGTTTTAGAGGTTGACTTGGCTGAGGCTTGTTCCCTTCAAACCCCCACCAGCCAAATATGCTGCGGTCAACAAAGTGAAGCTGTCTATCTAAACACTATCTCCTAAACAATTGCAAAAGCAGCCCAGAATTTTTTTTTTTTTTAAAAAAGTCATATAAATATACAATATATCATGTTTTACAAGTTCATGTGGAGTAGGAAAAATGAGAGCAAACTTTACACGGATATTAGTTTAATAATCGCAGTCGCATTTTTCATTTTTCACTGAAACAATTCATGGGAGATGTCCTCAAGAAACAAAAATGTGTTTCTTTGGGTTTGGATTGAGCTGACCAAAGTACTTTGTACCCACTAATAACTGTCCATCAATCTTTTTGTCATGATATAATACAGCCTGTCACTCGCTCTTGTTAAAAAAACATTAACATTCTGTATTGTAACATTATCAGGCTGCTTCTGCTATGAGCCTTCACCAAACTTTGGCTTTAGAAGTCTTAACTGACAAGGGCGTCAGGCCAAACTAAACGAGTTATGCTCTTAGTTTACTGGATGTGAATATCCCAGGAGGGTTTTCACAAAGTGGAGAGCTTTACTTTTGTTGGATGGTTCCATTGTTATGACATTTTGACCCTGTTCCTGATTAGTCTCTTAAGGGTTTGAATTTTGGAAGAGATTTTACTCTTTTTTTGAATTTTTTTTTCTGGGACAAAACCTCTCAGAAAACACTGGCCCAGGGCCTAGCCGACCGCGATACTGACTCTTTAGGCTCAGGAGATGATGTTTCAACCACATCCTGACAACAAACAAAATAACTTGTGTTGAGGTTAGAGGATTCTTGCAGCTGATACGTCGTATAGCTTCCATAAATCAAGCTTTGGATTCGTGCAAATGCAAAAAAAAAAAAAAAAAAGGAAAAAGGGGGTCGAGGGGGGAGAGACTTTGTTTGGGGCTGCATGCGTCGACTCAGATTTTCCGAGGTGGAACGTAGATGTCACTCACAGTAACGCGGGTCCAATGAAGCACTCCAGAAGTGAAAGTGACTGAATGCATCAGAGCTGAGTCATAAAAGAAAAAAACTGACAGAGGGAAAAATACAAAGACAAATCAACTCAGTTGCCCTCTCTGCATGTTTTATGATTATCTTGCCTCTATTGTGTCGCTGCCACTTGCCTGATTTTATCAAAGTTTTTGAAATGATTGCACAAAAACACCCACAACAACTTATTGACATATAAAATGAAGAATTTTGATCACTTGAGCTTTTACGACAATTTTTTAAGGGTCCGATGAGTGTATGTGCGTGACACCATCTTGTCAGAAAAGAGAACAGTCATGTTTTTGAGTCTTCTTTTGGTTTAACAGCTACACTTGAGAAACTGGGATTTATGCTCAATACACTGCTTAAGGGAGTCTCAGTGGTAGTTGTTGGAGGATTGGAGAGCATTACCTCACTAACTGTCTCCCATCTGGGCTAAAAAATTGGAACCAGCAACCTTTCAAGAAGCCTGTTTTTTTTGTTGGCGGTTCCTAATACTCCTGATTCCTAATAGAGCATCTGATCCATCAGTATTTACCACGTTTTCGTAAGACAACAATAAGACAAAGCTGGCATATCTTAGCATAAACACTAAAAGCGGCTAAGTTAAAACCATAAAGAACATATTGAGCTCACAGGTTAATGCACTTTTATCTCTTGGTTCAACGAGGGAGTTACATGCTCAGACTATTTTGTGAAAAACATCAGCGTATCACAAATTGACAGGTGAGCATGGTCTTTTGCACCAGCACATTGTTACCAAAGACTCTAAGGAGCTGTGCACAATCACTGCATCCACCTACTGTTTGCCAAGAAATTGTTACACCACCTAAATCCCACTAAAACCACAAATTGTTGTTTATACACCTCTGTTTGTGAACGGATTAAACGAATGAGACACAATGTGAAATTCTGAAAGCCTTAGAGTGGTTAGAAGGTGTTTTTATTGACTTTGGACAGAGCCAGGCTAAGCTATGCTAACTGGTTGCTGAGTGAGTGGTTAGCCAAGCCTGGCATAGCATAAAGACTGGAAACAGAGGAAAAAAGCTAGCTAGCTTTGGAGGTTGGTAGACGGCCAGGTTAGCTGTTTCCCTCTGTTTCCAGTCTTTGTGCTAAGCTAAGCTAACGGCTACTAGCTGTAGCTACATATTTACTGAACAGACAAATTTGGTATCGATCTTCTCGTCTAAATCTCCGCAAAATAGCATAATACTTCAAAATTTTGGAAATGATTCTACAAAAACGCCAGTAGCAGCTAGATGTTTCCCTCAGTTTCCAGTCTTTGTGCTAAGCTAAGCTAACCGGCTACTAGCTGTAGCCTCATATTTACTGAACAGACACAAGTGTGGTATCGATCTTCTCATCTAAATGTTGGAAAAATAGCAAAAATATTCATTTCAACACTCATGAAGTCAAGTAATTCCTTACT
Organism: Argyrosomus regius; assembly: GCA_946959425.1. NCBI lineage: Eukaryota > Metazoa > Chordata > Actinopteri > Sciaenidae > Argyrosomus > Argyrosomus regius. Next base: position 8,415,142 of record OX336903.1, read on the forward strand.
CTCAGGAAAGAAAACCAATCTGTCCCAAAATATTTTGAAGTCTTCTTTATGATTTTTGTAGTACTATTATACTTTGTAGTATTAGGGGACACTGATGGACATCCATACAAGTGAGTAAAATAAAACATATATGTAGCAATGTCACTAAAGGATGATGAATCAACTAAAGTATATTGACAGACAGTAATGTCTTTGCTTAATAAATATGATGAGTTATGTAATTAGAGAATGCAAACCAAAACCAAGGGAGTGCTTATGAAACAAGCAAAAGATGTCACAAAAAAACCTTATTATGTACTTTTAGAGCTTCTGTAGAATTATTCTCTTCCAGTTATACAATGTGTTTCATTTAAAGAAAGTCAAAATATGCGATTGGAAGGCCACAAATGTGGGATTTCACTTCATTTAGGCCCACTGACATACTTCATCTCCAAAAAATTCCCCTCTTACAGTGTCACATGTTTTTTTCAAGCGACAGTTTGGAGGCATAAATAAAAGGCAACAAGCTGCTTTTATACTTTCCAAAACATAATGCATTCGACATATTTTCAGTGCTCATGATCAACTCTGCTTTCTTAATCAAAGTACAATACCCCGAGGCAAACGCTGATTTAAAAAGAGGGCGACAAGAAACAGAGCCAAGTCAGCCCAGACCGGCACTCGTATAACATTTTATGAAAAAGGCTTCCCTCTAGTGAAAACGGGAATGAAATCTGCCGCGCACAGTCCTCAGAAGTGTGATCGGAAAAGTGCTCTGGCTTACAGAGCTGACATCTCTCCTCCAGTAACAGAGGAAACATGCTGTTTTTTTTTTTGTTTTTGTATCTGTGCTTGTTGTTTCTGCTGATAACCATCGCACTAATGGATTTATGGGCCTTTGTGATTGTGTCATGCGTGCGAAAGCCTATAATCTAGCTCTATTACCACAGTATGAAAGGCGGTAAACCATACACGCTAGGGATTGATTGCTCTTGATTATAAATTGGGAGCGTTATCAGAAAAACTGAACACATCTTAAAGGCTTTAATTAAAGCCATAAACTGCCTGATTCTGTTTCTAAAGGTAGACTCTACAAAGCTGCCGTGGTGTAAGTCAATCATATCATATTGCTTATTTTCCAATGTCATATTCAGGCTATGTCAGAGCTGCCACATAGCGTGCCTGTGCAGCTCTCATCCCATATACGTTTGGCAGCTTGAACTCACTGTGAACCGCACAGGTCCAGGAAAGGGGAAATGTCTCTTTCCTCATGCCTCTGATATGCCTCTCTTTCAAAAGCTTGCAAAACAGGCTTTAGTTCCCTCGACAGTCTGGAAACTTATCACCCTGTCATTTTTTTTTTTTTTTTTTTTTTTTTTTTTTTGGTGTTAGATGTCTTTGGGACCTAATTGTAATGACAGTCATGTGATAAAAATGGGAGGCTTTGAACAGAGGGCGAGAGGGGACCGATCATCCTATCCATTTGTCAAACCGTCTGCCCTCGTCCACCCTTGGGTTTTCCCGCGTGGCTGGAGAGCAAGACAGATGGACACAACGGGCGGGTGGACAGACAGGGACGCCCTTTCCTCTTCTGCGGTGAACTCAGACTCACATGAGCCAGACTTGATTCATTCTTGACTTTTAATCTTGTGATGTTCACTGGGGGAATATTGTGAACTTGGCTCTGCTCGGTTTGCTGCGGTAAATGTATGTAGGAGCTTGCATCGAGCCAAATTCTGATTTCCTGTGCCAAACAGGGACACGCTCTCCAGTCTAACATATGACCCAGTGTGTCTCTCGACCCACCTTTGTCTGTCTATCCGTCTGTGGCTGGTTCTCACTTTGACTGTGCTTCAGTGCGTCTGCTCATTTCAGGAAGTTTCACCACCCTCCGGCTGTATCAAATGACTTTGAGTCAAAGTGCTGCTAATCAGGAAACTCAAAATGCACTTCCTTAATTGGCTCGCTTACTCACTCGCACTGTTTTCACTCGTCAAATCTAAAGATAAAAATCACTCCCCTCTCCTCCCCTCACTTCGCTTTTATAAGAAGCGCTAGTAGCGCTTCAGTTTAACGGGATAGGCGTGTTAATTTCACCAATTTCATCTTAGCACTCGAGAGAAAGGAATTGTGAGACTTAACCGTCAATCTGTGCAACACCAGTCGGAAAGTTGCTTCATTCTGTGACCCGTTAACCTTTTCATGAACCAATGCATGACAAATGCGCTCAACTCTGACTCATTTGACACGCATGTAGTTGACGGTACATAGGGGTAACACAGACTTTCTACGTGGGGACAAGAATCTTTCTATCTCAATCTCTCTTTTGCTTCTGAGCCACGAAAGCCTAAGCAGTCAAGTGAGTGGATTTATAGACCCGAGGCTTATGGCTTAGTCACGATTGCTTGAATTGGCTCCGTCTCAATTAAAATAAATGGATTTTACTCCTAATGAGAGAACGGGACAAGGGAGGGGGAATTGAGACGTTTGTAGTGGCTCGTTGATTTAAATAAGAGCATTGAAAAATTGCCTCAAAGAAAGGTTGATTTATGTGTGTGTCCCCTTTAGGAGCAGCTAACAAAGGTCAAAGTTCAACCCCTGAACATGCGATAAATATAAAAGTTAACATATCCTCACTGAAGGGCCTCTTCTCCTTTCCTTATTTTACTCCCAGTTTCTCTGAAAAGCTCTTGCACTTGTGTAGTCTCTACTTTTTTTTTTTTTTTTTACTGTGTTCAGCTGTAAAACATTTGAGGAAACTTTATGCTTCCCCATTCAACTGTGAGTGTAACTGGAGGTTCTCCGCCGACTATAAAAAAGAGAGGGAAAGGAAAAATGGTTGAGGGCAGGATGAGGTCCTCGTCTCTGTGTCTTCATAGTGCGGGATGCAGGCCAGGCACACTCTCATGCAAAACCTCATCCCTGCAAACTCTTTTTCTCTCCCCCTCGCCTTTTTTCTCTCTCTCTCTCTCTCCCTCTTTCTTTCTGGCAGACCGGCGCAGCTCCATAAAAATGAATTATGCATCTGAAAAATCTGAAATGTGTAGATTTCTACAGCACACACTGGGGGAGATCGCATCTGCTACTTTACACAGATAAAGTTAACTGGTGTGTAATTTCTTAAATTGTTCTGGATTCATATATCCAGAAACTTAAAGGAGCAGTTCGATATTATTTTGAAGTATGCCTGTAAGTTTTCTTACTGAGAGTTAGATGAGAAGATTGATACCACTGACATGTTTGTATGATAAATATGAAGCTGGAGCCAGTTAGCTTAGCACAAAGGCTAAAAACAGGGGGAAACATCTAGCATTGGACCTCTGAATAAATATGTTCATTCACATTTGTTAAATTATACCACTGACATGTTTGTATGATAAATATGAAGCTGGAGCCAGTTAGCTTAGCTTAGCATTGGACCTTGAAAGCTCTAAATAAATAAATTCATTCACATTTGTTAAATGATACCACTGACATGTTTGTACGGTAGATATGAAGCTGGAGCCAGTTAGCTTAGCTTAGCACAAAGACTGAAAACGGGGCAAACAGCTAGCATTGGACCTTGAAAGATCTAAATAAAAATAAAGTTCTTTTGTGTCTGTTGTATGATAGATATGAAGCTGGAGTCAGTTAGCTTAGCACAAAGACTGAAAACACCTAGCATTAACCCTCAAAAGCTCTAAATAAATACGTTCTTTTGCGTTTATTGAATGATTTTTGTACGGTAAATATGAAGCTGGAGCCAGTTAGCTTAGCACGGTTAGCTGAGCTTAGCACTAGACCTTGAAAGGTCTAAATAAATATGTCCTTTCGCATTTGTTGAATGATACCAGTGACATGTTTGTATGGTAGACATGAATGTGGAGCCAGTTAGCTTAGCACAAAGGCTAAAAACAAGGGGAAATAGCTAGCATTGGACCTTGAAAGCTCTCAATGAATATGTTCTTTTTCGTTTCTTGAATGATACCACTGACATGTTTGTACAGTAGATATGAAGCTGGAGCCATTTAGCTTAGCATAGCACAGTTAGCTTAACTTTGGACCTTGAAAGCTCTAAATAAATATGTTCTTTCGCGTTTGTTGAATAATACCAATGACATGTTTGTACAGTAGATATGGAGCTGGAGACAGTTAGCTTAGCTTAGCTTAGCACAAAGGCTAAAAACAGGGGGATTCAGTTAACATCGGACCTTTGAAAGCTCTAAATAAATATGTTCTTTCGTGTTTGTTGAATATGCACACTCGCTGTTTCTGGTCTCATATAACTCCCGGGACTAAATGTCAAACTCTTTAACCAGTCATGCCCACATGTTTCAAGAAAAAAACCCAACTGAGCTTGTAGTTTAAAATATTCAGTGCATTTAAACATGGTGGCAACTCTGCCAACTCTTTGTTTTGTATTCTTCCTCTTTTTTTTATTCAGCCAACAGCCACTTTTTCCATACAAAACAGCCGCAGGCAAATCACACACCCGGCATCTAACAAATGGGAGCATTGACTTTGCCATCAGTGTGGTCTCAGAAGCTTTTACTTTTATCTTTGAAGTTGGGAAAACTCCCACTAGAAGTCACTTGTAAGGTGAACAAAGATGCCAAACACATTTAAATTAAGGCTGTAGAGACAACAAGACACAGACCTACATGAAGGTTTTTTTTTACGACTTTCTGACCCCTCCCAGACAAACAAGAATGACCTGACCCGTTTGTGGTGGGAATGATATAACAAACACACACAAACACACACACACACACACACACACAGTCACTTTTGGAAATGTAATGTGGCTGGAGGAGAAACCGAGGCAGTCACAAACAGAGAGGCTAATAAAGCCCATGCCACATTTCCAAGCATGATCTCTCTAAATAATAGCCTCCCTTGTACTTAGACTGAGGTTTGGGCTGTGAGGAGGGTCATGGGGCTCCCCAATGTGATGGCAATGCACTAATCTGCCCTGTATGGCCCATTCACATGTGTTCACACCATTGTTTCCACATTCTAAACAGGAACTGCAATGTTACTCAGGGGAATTGTAAATGTGGTGTGCAGAAACCCTCCATTAATTCCTCCTCTTATTTAAAGTCAGCGTGTCCTTGCAGTCTCATCACCTTCTCCTTGCTTGTTGTGCACACCACTGGGAGGTATTTAAAAAAAAAAAAAAAAAAAATGACTGCATAACACGCAGAGACAGGATGCATGCTTTAGAAATCTGTGCGAGCCTGGGAAAAACCGAGGGTTTTCTCACCACTCAACGTTTTTTTTTTCTTCCCTTCCCTCCTCAAACCAATCGGTGCTGTAATTTATTACCCGGTAAACACGTGGGAATAGTATTTCAGCGCACACAAGAAGATAAACAACCCACTCCGCCTCACTCCCCCCAAAATCTCGCGATAGGGGACGCTCCCACTGTGCTCGCCTATTGTGAGAGTTTTCCAACTCTCGCGTGATCTCGGAAGTTTCCCACGCCTGTTGTTGTGGCGTCTCTCGCTTCACTCTCTCTCTCTCTCTCTCTGTGTTGCTCATACCGCCGCCGCCGCCGCCGCCGCCGCCTCCCCCTTTTCTCTCTCTCTCTCTCTCTCTCTCTCTCGCTCTCTCTCTGTCTTTCCTCACCCACCCCCTTTCTCTCCGTCTCCCTCGTCCCTTACACCTCCAGTCTACTCTTGTTGTCTCGGCGGATTGTTGGGGCTTGTGGGAGAGAGAGCGAGAGAAGGATATCGCGAGTATTGGAGTTTTGGTGAGAGTTTGTGGAAGATGGCGCCTGTTGTGACAGGGTGAGTCTGAGATTCGGGGCTGGTTGTTTTGGGGAGGGGGGGAGAGAATACAAGTTATAACCATGAAACAGCTTAAATCTAACCCATGTGCTGTAGCCTGAGCACCGTGCAGTGTTTCGGCTACTGCTTTAACCTTTTTAGAAGTCATTTCTTTGTCTCAGTGTGTTTGCGTGCGAGTGTTTTTTTTCTTTCTCCGTTGGCCAGTTAACGTTACTCCTGCCTGAGCTGACTGTTGCTTGCTTTGCTTGCTTGCTTGCTTGCTGCTGCGGTGTTTTGTGAGCTAGCCCCCAGCTAAAGCGATACTTCACCCTCGGTGGTCTCCCTTTCTTTTTCTTCCCCTCCGTCCTCCCCAGACAACGGCGAGCTGTTAGCTAAGCAGCATGCTAAAGCCAGCCAGCCAGCGAGCTAAACACATTTAAAATTTTTTTTTTTTTTTAGGGGAGGGGGGGGGAGTACAATTTAACACCGACTCAAAGCTAAAAATGTATAACCTTCCCCCTCCTCCGGTGCTGCGTTTGTTTTCGTAAAACGTGCCTCAGCCTCAAGTGTAGCCGGGGCCAGCAGCACGTTTACGGACAGCACTTACCAAAAAAAACCCCCCCAAAGCTTAGCTGTCCGATAATGGACGTCAGCTAGCGATATATGACTTGAAACACGTTGCGGCTTTGTGAGCAAAGGCAAAAAAAATGTTACACTTGTGTTTGTTTGGCCCGTGATGATGTGGTGGTAAATATTTAACTCACACACACACACACGGTGACGACGACCAGCGTGTACTTTTCTTTTTCTTTCTTTCTTTCGTTTTTTTTAATGACTTGAAAGCTTCCAGCACTTTTAATTAAGACGACAGTGTGCTGGAAAAATAGTATTTACTACTTTACTACACAAGCAGCAGTGAAATCCAACGATAAACACCCCACGCAGCCTCATGTGTGCTTTAACCCTATCCTCACTGAAATAAATGACTCACTCAAAAAGCCTTAACATTTAATTTAAGTTAAAAAGTGACCTCAATAACTTAAAAACTTATCCACCCCCCCCCCCAGATGAGCTCTAAATATTGGATAACCAGCTGCTTTAAACTTTGAAATTTAAAGTTTTTATCTCACATTTCCCCCAAATTAATAGAGCTCATTAGGCTTAGTGCACGTTCAGTAATTGCTACAAGATAATACATCAGGGATAAGTGTGTCAGCCGTGGCTTTTTAATGGGAAAATTGCCTTTAACTGCGCTTTGAGTTGATGTATTTCCTCGAGAAAGCGCCGCAGAGCAGTGCTGCCTGTGTTTTGTTGGTGATTTCACCGCGGCCGTGTCAACACAAACAGGGCTGCGGTGCTTGTGTTTCAGTTGGGTTCGACTGCTGTCCGTCCGTCTGTGGACTAAACCCTGATTAAAATTATTTGCCTGCACATTAGCTAGACACAAACCTATTACTCTTGAGGCTATAATCCCCACAGACAGCTCAGTGGGTGACAGACATTCGCTGGGCTTGTTGGGGTGTGTGTGTGTGTGTGTGTGTGTGTGTGTGTGATGGTAAAAGGGGGGGTTGGTTTAGCTGTGCATGTTCATTTGGGGCTTTCCAGCAGACCTGAACTGATTTCAGTTGAGGAGGAGGGGGGGGGGGGAGTCGATGGTGGTGGTGGTGGGAATGGGAGGGAGCGAGCTAGAGGGCAGGCGGGTCAGGTCTGGGTGGCTGGCCACCTGTCCAGATGATATCTCCAGATTCGTGTGTGTTTTTCTGCGAGTTGGTGGGGGTCAGTGTGGGGAGAGGTTTAACAGAAAATTAAAGTGCCATAAGGGCTCTCTTTTTTTTTTTTTTTTTCCTAAAGCTGACGGCAGGCCGTGTTCACACTGCAACGGTTGGAGGCATCGCAGAGCCTGACCACAGCCTCATGCCCCCATGTGTACTGTTTGACTGGTTCAGGCTTTACACAGGGAGGGGCAGGCTTGTTAAAGGTGTTATGACTCTCTCACAGAGAGACTGCGGTCGCATGTTTTTGTCTGAATTAAGAGTTATAGCGTATGCCGACTTCGCTGTCACTAAAGCGGCAAGTTCGTGAAATATGAGACTTTTGTCGTAAGTGTTGTGTTGCACTTATGAAGATGTTTGTCTAACTCAGTTTGCCGCCTGGAAATCCAGTTATCAACAAACAATAGAAGATCATCACGTGTGTGCTGCGAGCCCCATTCTCACTGTAATGTGCACAGTTTCAGCTGGCAGTCGAGTCTGACAATCCATAATGCGCTTTTATGAAGCCCCTGGTGCAACATACAGCTCCTGTAATTGCCAAAGAACAGGAGCTTTGTCGCATGGATGAAATTGACTGTATATTTAAAGCGTCAAACGCTGACTCCGTGTGGGCTTCAGTTTGTAGCTTGCTACATCTGTGCTTAGATTTATTTCCTTTCCAGGTGATTTCCACGGCAGATATTAAAGTAGTGTTTGCTGAGGTTTCCTTGCAGGTCCTCCAACTGGGGGTCCCTGAAAAAAATAGCAATAAATGAATAAAGTTATGGTGTATTATTTACTATGAATAGGGACCAGTACGTCAATATATATATAAAAAAAGCATCCTGAGCCAATAACGCTGGCTTACATTAGGTTTAGGACATTAAAAACCCCTGATATGATCGCGACGCACCATGTAAATCTGTCACTCGCAGCTCCCGCAGCTGATCTAACGAGCACAGCGGACGCATATTTAAGTCCGTCCACTTCATCAAGCGATGCAAACTGGCTAAACTTCAACGAAATTATGATGACAGTTACCTCGAGTTTGGTTTTATTGAGAACGACGATAGAAAACCAAAAAATGTGTCACGCGTGTTCAGGTACTAGCAAACGAAGCTATGAAGCCGGCCAAGCTATAAAAATATAAATAATCCGTATTAAATAATCCGTATGACATCTAGGAGTACAAACGGCAGTAAACATGTTTTAATCAGCGTGAGGATTATAAATAAAGTAACATTTCTGTCCTGTAAGGGGTCCCAAAAAGTTTGAGAACCCCCCGCCTTAGATAACACGTGGAATATCCCTTTAAACCAGACATACCGTGTTATAATAAAATAACTTTGCTCCACCATAGATAATACTCAGGCTGCTGTGCTTATATCGACTATCAGCTGCTTGTTTTAAAGCAGAGAAAAGCAAAATACATGAAATAATATTTGTCCAGTACTGGAAAATGTTTGGCATTTTTGCTTGACGAGTGTCTCAAATGATTCATCGATTATCGCAGAGTTTTCTGTCAACTGACTAATCCTGTCCTGGTTATTTTTGTGTCAACCTCAAATGCTCCTCTTCCGGTATATCATGGAGTTACTCATAACGCGGTACGCACGATAAGACAGACGCGTTAAATGACAACGACGCACAAACGCAGCGTTGCTTTCGTAATTTTTCCTCCTCTGTGCCGGAGCGACTGATGAGCTGAAAGAGCAGCACTGTTCACCTGGGAGGATAAAAGCATGAATCACTCATTTCAACACCGCCGTGCCCCTGGGGGACGGGATTCCATTTAGCTCACCCCTCTCCTCACCCCTCCATCCCTCTGCCAAAAAAAAAAAAAAAAAAAAAGTCTTTCAGGCCAAAAGCAAAGCATCTCTGCGCTGGTGTAATGATACCACTGTCTTTTTTTTTCTTCTTTGAGGCGCAAACCTTGTGTTCTCGATTTGTCAGCAGAACTAGCGTTGTGGTTTGAGCTCTGAAGGTGATCAATGAAAGAGAGAGCGAGCGTACCTCGAGATAAAAGTTGATCTGCGTGTTCTGTGTGTGTGTGTGTGTGTGTGTGTGTGTGTGTGTGTGCGTGTGCATCCATTCCCCGGGGTCCTCTCCTCTTCCCTGCTTCCCTTTTATGAAAGGAGAGGTTCAGAGAGAGCAGCAGATGTCGAAGCGCTGACCTTTATGGTGGCAAAGGCTCGGGCTGGAGTTAAAAGGCACCCCCCCCACCACCAGCACCACCACCAGCACCAGCACCACCACCCCTTTGCCCCTCAAAGCAGCAGCCTTGTGTCCACCCACACACCCACACACACCGCTACCTAGGCTACACACACTGATGGATAGGTTAATGACGGAGATGAGACAAGCTACCTGATCTGTGTGTCACCTCAGTATCCTGCAGCTTTCCTATATCCAACCAGAGCTGTGAAAATCTTCAAAGTGTGTGTGTGTGTGAGAGAGAGAGAGAGAGAGAGAGAAGGTGGGTGTGTGTACAGAAGTCGCAGGCAAAGCCAGACATCTTTAGGGGGATTTATTCTCATGCCTACAGTAGCCTATTGTTTTGGAAGTTCATGCATATCCATTACTTCACATGATTGAAATATCCCCCGAAGCCTATAGTTTCATTCAGGGTTCAGATTCAACTTGTTTGCTCGAGCGACGATGGGCCTCTTAAAGCACCACACGCCCTGGTTGACTCAGTGTCTTCGTGCTCTTGTTTCCCTATTCAAGCCTGTTTGCGTCTGTCTCGGGGGGGGGGGAGACAACCACAGGAGACACCCAAGGGGATAGAAATGCACATTTTTGCGTAATTTGTCTTGGATCTGCGCCATTCTCTGTCTCCAGCCACGTGCTAAAGTGTGCACAAACCAGATCTACCGTCCCTGTACTTTTACTTCCCCCTTTGGCTTATTCATAGCAAATGTTCCCTTTATTGATTGAGGCTGTACCTGACTCGGGATGTCGTCAGTTGAATCTGATTTGTTTGACTCTCATGTAAGACTTTTAATGCCTGAAAACATCAGAAAGCAGTAGTTCTGTTAACAGCTACTGTCAGCTGAGAGACGATCACAGCGGACGGCAATAGAGGTTGGACCACCGTCTGGTTCAGAAGTGCATTGACTGGCTTCAGACAGTCATCAGAGCGTTGGAGTGACGTCACCCACAGGCTTCTGAAGCCGGTCGTCGGCTAAATATCAGCAAAGACGTGGCGCATGGGTGCTCAAACAGTCAATCTTTATCAATCAAAGTGGCCACGCTGTTAATAAAGCATGACTTTAAGCCTCAGTATTATTTGAAAGGGTGAGTTAAAAACAAATTCACCCTCAGTACAGTTGTCATGAACGGGGAAATTAGCTATAGAGACCAGAATTGTTTTTGGTACCAGGCTGTAAACATGTTTATTTCTGCTGTGAAGTTTTCAGAACATGGGGATTTACGGAGACTGACTCACTTCTGCAGCCAGCCTCAAGTGGCCGTTCGAGGAATTACAGTTTCAACTTTGTCCGCTTCCATCACAGCTGTGGTCACTTTGAGGCTCGGTCTGTGAAGTGTACAGCCTGCCGTCGTGGTGTTGTTGCTCCTGCGCTGTGTGCAGTGATGCAGCTAAAAAACGAACTTGACTGATGACTTGAGTCATCGACTTTCAGGGGGCATCCCTATTATCGATGATGACTTTTTGAGTGGCGCCTATTACCTAATTTCCCCAAGCTCTCAGCCTGATACAGGAGTTATATTTCTCATACAAAAACCACGACATGGGGGCATTTATTTACTTGTGCAAGACTTGGAATGCATCAGCCTGAGCTCATGCTTTTTTCTCGCTGCTGTTTGCTTCGGCGAGGATGGGACGGAACATTCTGATGTAAATCTGAAGCCAGTGTGGTTTTGAAAACAGCCCTGGCGTCATGTTTGATAGAGGCCCAAGTCCTCTCGGTGGTGTTGTTGTTGGCATCGTCCTCGCTGCTTAGCTAAGACAAGAAGAGACAGAAAGTTAACACGAGGCGAAACGCGACAGGCGGTGGAAGCACGTACCGATCCGCTGACTCTTGTTTTGGAGCGCCTCGCCATCGTTTTTTCTCCCCGTCGTTCGCTCTCACTCCCCCCCCCCCCACACACTTTTCCGAAAGAGTTTCCTCCAGCCCCGGCGTTCGCCTTTCCCTTGCCCCTGTTCCTTTTGCTGTTTGTAGCGATTACAGCGTTCGCCAAGGGAATGGTGGTTTCTACTGTGTCAGCACTTTTTGCCCCCGCTGTCCCTCCACATTCAGGATGTTTCATTCAGAAAACATGAACCAATTCCCCCTGTCTGACTCCTGTTTGCTTTCATTCAGCTTCAGCGTGCAAACTGCTCACCTACTTCCTATGTTGGGGCAACTGAGAGGAAAACAATATGAACACTGCTAACACTCGTGTGTTCTTCATGTTCATTTATTTCTCCTCAGGGATGATGGAAGGGGGTCGGTCTGCGCTTTGGAGTTGTCTTTAAATTACGTCAGGCCTCTGTAAGACTGCACCTCTGAGCTTCTGAGGAGAATTCACAGGAGAGCCAGACTTGCAGAGAAAAGCTTTATTTTCTTATTCTGCAGCGTTGTTATTCTCATCCGTGGCACCGAGCGCTCTGAAGCATTGTTTCAAGTGTCTCCCTGCTCCGCCTGTTCTCGCGACAGCCACGCCGTGCTGGTTCTCCATCCACATTTTAGAGGAAGGTTACAAATGTACACAGGATCTCCCGCGTTGGGAAAGCCCCCAACGAAGCCACCTCCCACGGCTGTAAGCAACCGCCACTATTACTGTATTAGATAAGCAGGGAGTGGCAAACAAGGAGCCAGCCTGTAGTAGTAAAACCTTCCTGAAAGACAGACAGAAAGAAATGTTGTTGTGGCCTTGCGCGACTGTTTGTGGTGTCATACCGGTGAGCACAGAGTAGTATTTCACCCTCGTCCTCTCTAGGTGAATAGCTTGTAACTGATGAAAACATTGCTTCACCGCTGATTGATCATCGCGAGCCTTTTGAATTGACATTTTCACAGAGCTATCCTATCGACTTTGCGCAGGCACAGGGATAATAGTTTTTTAGTGTTTGGCACCTTTGTCGAATAGATTGCACGTCCGATTCAGTGTCATGCAAACATTTTGGCTTGTTTTGGAGCAGATGCTGCAAACCTCGCACGCACACACACGGATGCAAAGCCAGCCTCCAGGGACACGCCGCTGCTAGCGTTTGCCCAGGCAAGTGATGGCAACCCCGGGGAAAGAGAGAGAGAGAGAGACAAGACGAGAAGCCTGACTTATCAAGTATCGGGAAAATATTCAAGGAAAAGAACAAGAGAGAGAGAGAGAGAGAGAGAGAGAGAGAGAGAGAGGGGTTGGGATTCCAGGAAAGGCACACTGTTATCTCCAAATGTTTCTTTGCATTGTCTGGTTGTTTAACTAAGGCTGCCGGAGAGTTTCACTGAAGAATCCGCCTGGTGGCATTCCTGTGGCTGTTGACGTCAGGAGGTTTTGGCCTTTGCTTAGAATCACAATGAAGTAATAGACGTGTGTGTCATTTTGTGGAACAGTCTATTGATTGTGGTCGAGGAAACAATGCTTCTTCTTCTTTTTTTTAATATATATATATATATATATATTTCGGGGTATGTTCATGTTGTGGTTGATCGTCTTGCACTTGCGGGCTGCAGTTCGATGCTCTCTATCATTTTTGGAAGCGCCGGCTGAAGAATGTCCGTGAGGTTTTCACATGAGCTCATGGAAGGAAACTAAACTTGTCGGTTTATGCTCAAAAAGTCACCAGCAAACTTTCTCTATTTATCACCCCGCCGGATTTATTAGAAGATGACCTCAAATATTCTAACCTCAACCCCCAAATCGCCAAAGTGTCTGGTAGACAAATGAGCCCAGCTTTGCCATACTTTACCAGGAGGATCGAGAACGTGTTCCACTTTTAATCGAGCTCGAGGACGGACGCAGCGCGCCGCGCGCGCGGTTAAGATCTAGGAAACCAAACCCTCGTCTCACGTCGACTATTTAGGAAAGGATAGCATGTTTTGAAGAGGAACAGCAACCCCCTTCCTCATCGTGACAACAACAGTGAAACCAGACAGCAGCCCTGAGCTAACAAAGTCATTGCTAAACTGCACACACACACACACACACACACACACAAGAGCGTTCTGTGGTCTTTACATTTGGTTTGGTTTGCTGGGGATCATCTCACAGCATGTGGGCTAAAGGTCATCCCTCTCTCTCTCTCTCTTTCTTTCTCTCCTTCTCTTTCTCTTTCTGTCTGCCTCTCTCGCTCCCTCTTTATGCCAGGAATTCTATTTTTTTCCTCTCGTTGCAGCGCAGTCGGTCCTTTGGGTGGTTTTTGAGGCAAGGGCAGGGCAAGACAGTGGTTAGTTTGCCTGAGCTGATAGATGTCCAGAGAGACTGTGCCTCGTTCTCAGTCCCATTTTTTTACAATCAAGGCTTGTACACTGGAAAGATACAGTCACGGTCACATTGTTGTCGAGCTGAAACATGCGGTAATTTAATCCATTTTTGCTAATCAATTACTCCTGTCAATAGGGAAGTCCTGATCATGTTTTTTGGCCTCCGATGCTGATTATCTATGAGTCATATTGGCCAGTAAAGCAGCTGGCACAGCAGGATTGAATAGTCAAGTGCTGGAATACCTTGGAAATATTAACAAACCGCTTAAATCAAGTCAACTTTACTGTCGACACGATATAAGATGAAGAGATGCATGTTTTAGTAAGCTTTGCCGCCATCCTGACTGGATGGTAGCCTGCTGTATGTAACTGCTGTGAGTCGGCATATGGGAGAGGTCAAGATCCATTGGTTTTTGTGCTCTGCAACTTGTAAGCATTGATCCCGAATGTGTGTTTTTTACTGAATATTGGCCGATAGATGTGCGGATCGCTGCTTTTTTATAGTTTTTCTGGCCGCAGCTTCTCAAATTTGTGACGATTTGCTGCTTTTCTCTGTCTTATATTGTCTTACATGGATTTTTTTTGGGGTCTGAAAAACTGTCGTGTATATCTTCACCGACTAAAGGGATAGTTTGGGTTTTTGAAATGGGCTTGCAGGAGGTTCTTATGCCTAGTCGGTGTATTACCAACAACAGACAGCGTGCTCCCAGTTTGGATGAATTTTGTATTTTAGGCTGTAGTGTACCGTGTAGTGTGCATATTCTCAGTGCTTTACCTTGCTGTCCGATCTGCGCTGTGCAGTTCGCAGTCTGCCTTAGGCGTAGGAATACATAAGTCCTACGGCTGAGAGGATGTTGCGCCAAGAGAAAGAGCTGTGTAACTGTGACATTATATAATATGGTCACTGTGGTATTACTGTGCAAGTCGAGTCTGATGCTTTAGCAACATAGCACAGCCACAAGACCAACCCACTGGTTACATTACGAAGCAAAGTTCTCACTTTGTAAACCAAACGAAGCTGTTCGGTAATCAAGTGGCCGCACTATATGAAACATCCGCGCGCTCAGGTTGTCAGCGGAGCTTTAGGGGTTACTTAAAAGTGCAAAAATACAAGAAGTGTTCTGTGCGGTGTGATCAATGAGGCTGAAATTCAGTAACACGGTGGCATAGTTGGCGAGGAGAGCTGCGACGGCAAGCATCTGACCCCAAAAGAAGCCGACTGTGCTCTGAGCCTCGTGGACTAAAAGGAAAGACGGTTTCCTCTTAATGTTGTAAACAAAACTGCAACCGCGTAAGATTCAGGTGTCATCACAGAGCTCCAGCGCCTAAGGCGACTTCTTTAAGTCCTCATTTTGACTGAGCAAAAGTTCAGAGTTTCATATCATACAAATCAGCAAGAGTTCAGAAGCTGGAACCAGATTATGAATGATTATTATTATTATCACTAGCCTGAAGTTGCTGATTAAGTTTCTGTCCATCTGCCAGTTAGATGCTTCGTCGAGGATCAGATGGTGCGATCTGTTCTAACTCAGAGTGCAAAGCGTTTCCTTTGAGCCGTCCGGCTGCAAGTGCAAAGCAGCGGTGCACCGATGCATGCTTTAAAAGAATGAATAAGTATAGAGCATCAATGAGCGTTGACAAGTTTGTGGTCAGCGCTGCAATTCAGCAGCAAATGTGTGCGCACAGGTTAAAGGCCCCCTCCGAGTTTGATCCTCAGTGTGGTTATCACATCCTCTACTCGAACCGCTACCTGCTCCCTCCATTGAAGGCTGCACAAGAGCGCGATCTATACGAGCGCTGCCGCGGTCGATCGCGACGACTAACAACCCTTCCCCCTGGGTTCTCCCTCTCTCTCTCTTTCTTTCTCGTTCCAGCAGTGAGTCATCAGCTCAGCAGAGAGTGAGAAGGGGGGAAAAGGGGAGCGGGAAAAGGGTAGTTCATTCAGGGTTCAAGGCCTCCTCGCCTCGCCTCGCCTCGCCTCGTCCCCTCTCTCCTCTCTTTCCTGACAGTTTCCCCCCCTCCGAGCACATGACCCGTCTCACAACCCAGCCGTTCTATGTGGGTCTTTGGCTGGAGTCACACTTGTCACTTCGATACGAGTGTGTAATTTTGTGAGATGCTTTCGTGTCTGGCCTGAAAAAAAAAATTTCTGTTCTGCGTCTCCCGCGGCTGTGTTTACTTAAAACATCATCAGCTACATCCCTTTGTCTCGCGAGCTGGTCGGGACTCGGTTTGTCTTTTTTCCACCAGGTAAAACTAAATAGTGTTGTGGTTGGATTGTGTTCTTGATTATATACACTTTGAGTCCAATCCAAACTTATCACCTTCCTTTTTGTGTGTGCGTGTGTACAGACGTGTTTTAACAGCACGCTGACAAGATCGGACAGTAAAACCCGTGTTGAATTTATTGAGATTGTGCAAGTGTAGCAGCCTTTTTTTTGTGTGTTTTAAAGCAAAAAGCATCAATATATCTACTTTTTTTTAAAATTAAATACTAAATCAGAACAGGGCATCGAAAGACGTCGCTCACTTGCGGGTAAAGAAAGACAAATTTAAGGAGTATATTTCAGTCACACATAAACCGCACGCACGTACGTGTGTTTGGTTTCTCAAGAGGTTCCTTTGTTTTCCGTCTCTATGACCTGTCTGAGGTGTGATTATGCAGCGCTTGCACACAACCCGTGACTCTTGTGTTTCCTCTATCATCTGTCTGGCTGAACAGAGAACAACAAGCCCACTCACGAATCCAAGCCTGCACCTTCACCTCCACCTCCACCTCCACCTCCACCTCCACCAAAACCCTCTCCAGCGTCACCAGTTTCATTTCTTCATTCTCGCCGCAGAGTCCCAGTGAAGCCTTTTTTTAAAATTTATTTATTTTTAAACCCCCCCCCACCCCGTGTTCGCCAGTAACGTGTTCCTTCTTGAATTTTTCGAAAACGGAGGCGAATCAGTTCAGCGATGACCTCTTTGTAGATCCGCTGTGGCCGGTCAGACGTGGCGGACTATCTCGATTTAGGACACGACGCGTTATCTGAGGACTGAATGGAGCCAGGTGGCAGGCAGTATAGAGAAAACAGAGTCAGAGCTGCGGGAGTCACAAAGGAGACTTCATTAAAGATAGAACAAGCATCGGGGGAGGTGTGTGTGTGTGTGTGTGTGTGTGTGTGTGTGTGTGTGTGTGTGTGTGTGTGCAGGTTGGCTCCTGAGCGCACACTGGAAATTTCATTATGTTGTGTTCGGGACGTTGGACACTGTATGTGTACAAGTAATGGAGTACGCTGGGTACTTTATGTTCCAGCTCCTGCGCCAGGTTACAGTCGTTAATGTGTACAGCTTTGCGAAGCGAGCGTACGTCTAGATGTCTTATTGATTGTGCGCCAGGCCAAGACGAGTTTTTAAAAAGTCTGTCCAGAGAGAGCTCCATATGGAGCATTGATGTCGGAGAGTGCGGTCAAGAGGGGGGGGGGGGAGACATGGAGGGAAGGAGAAGGGAGGGAGGGAGACAGAACGAGGAGGGCCTTTTCTTTGGCTTTTCTGCCTCTGTCATTAAGCTCTCCCATGTCAAAGACAGATGGAGCTGGTGCCCTGTGTGTGTGTGTGTGTGTGTGTGTGTGTGTGTGTGTGTGTGTGTGTGTGTGTTTGTGTATGGAGGCACTTGCAAGTGCAGACTGATGTGACCCACCCAACTCACACACACACACACACACACACACACACACACACACACACACACACACACACACACACAGAGCATTGAGCCCTGCCCTTGATTCTGCCTCCAGCGGGGCGTCTCAGGGCAGCTACCAGACCTCTGCCATCTGCAGTCAGTCAGCCTTGAGGGTCGGACAGCTCATCAGTAGTCAGTTAACTCAGTCAACTTTCTGTTTCTATCCGCTCTTGCAACATTAAACATTTATTCCTTTTTTTTAGAAAAGATCATTTTCCGGCCTTTTTGTGATTCTGATCACATCATCCTTCCTTATTTAATCCCTTTGTTTCATCTTGTTCTTCTTTTATTGCGAACTTTTAGGAGTGGATTAATACGAGGGGGGGGTTGACTCATTTTTTCAGTCAGCGGTTTGCCACGCCCACCTCTAAACGAAAGAGGGGCCAAGCAAGGTCATGTGCGACGATAGTTAGTATGGGTTTCACGTCCAGATTTCCCCCAGTTTAGATTAAAAACACACAATCGTACCCAGCGCAGAGGTCCCTTTGCCTAGCAGTGAAGTTGCAGATTGCAACTCACCCTCTCCTTCAGGGCATGTGGGAAAAACTCACATAAAAAAGCAAAAGGCCACATCTAGATCAGTGTTTGGTTTGTCTGCTCTGGGCTACTGTAGAAAAATGGCGGACTCCACAGAAGAGGACCCGCTCTGTAGATATAAAGGGCAACAAAAACACAACAATTCTTATACTCAGGTTATTATACACTAATGAAAACATACTTAGGAATATTGTGTTACGTTCCTGCAAAGAAATATTCTTAAATTTTACACACTGGACCTTTAATGTCGCGTGCCTTTAATTCCCTTTCATGTGGACAGTGTTAACTGTGCATTAAGAGCGCAGCCGTTATACATCATATCCATGTGCTTTTTTTTTTTTGTCAAATTCAACCTGCAACATCGGTCGGTCGTCACCCAGCGCCCTCTGTTTCTCTGCATCCGTATCCTCTCTCTGTCCTCGTGCACGCTCCGCGGCGAGTTTCGCCAACAGGCAGGATTATGGGAGTATTTGCAGCGACTCTGCCCTCACCACTCCTAGCTGGCTTGCCGCGATTGTTGGCACGCACGGTGGCACATGCCAGGCGGCGGTGCCAAGCACGGAACGAGCCTCCAGCTCGAGCCACGTCGTCTCGTCCGTTCCGTCAAGGAGACCTTCTATCACCTCGCCCCCTTATTTACGTCGCTCTCATTGTCACCCTCGGCCTCCACCTCCTCTTTGAAACACCCGTCCAAAAGGGGGTCGACTCAGGGGGATCAGTGCCCAAACTTGGCCGCCTCCCGGCCCCTGCGACGTGTTTTTTTTCTCAATGATTAAATACGTGCTTGAAGGATGTGTGCGTAATACTCTGCACTGCAGGCCACACACAGCACGGCACGGCGTGCTTCTGAGGAAGCGAGCGTATGCGCGAAAGGAAAAAGGCTGACGTTTATGCTTCGTGTGTGTTAAAAACTGCGTAACAGTGTGCGAGTGTGTGTGTGTGTGTGTGTGTTGGGGCCGTGACATCAGTATGCAGGTATTTTCTTCCAATAAGCTGCCAGGGAAAATGTAGCCAGCGGGCTCGAATTTCCAAATTTCTCTCACTCAGTCCCCTCCACACAAACACATTCACTTGCTTGGTGAGACATGTTATTTCCACCCGTTTTGTCTCTGTCCGGTCTTGAAAGTTTGGAAACGCACGCCATAGACAGGTAACTACAACAAGGAGCGCAGTGTCTCAATCTCAGCCCGTCCTTATCTTTCAAATAGCGCTGATTTGTTTGGCAAGTCCTTTTTTTTATAAGCCTCATAACAGCCCATTATTTAGCTCCGTTTATTGCGTCTGGCGGTGATCAATAAGCCCGTCGACAGGTGTCAAGTTGACTCAGGCCGGTTGGTTGTCAGCTCCCTTCACCTGACTGGATGCCAGCTTGCCAGCCTGCCACCGTCTCTGAAAAAAAAAAAGATATTTTAAGCGCCTACTCTGAATAATTGTTCTTGAATTCTGGGCGGCGGTGTCACCTGAGCGCTGATCGAGCTCTACTTAAAACTCGTGTTGACATGTTGGTCTCCTTTCCTGCGTCTCTTGCTTTGACCGACATGTTAAAAGTGAAACTCCTCCACGCTCCCTTCGACTCGCCACCTGTGTTTACACTGTGTTTTATCTAGATCACCTTTGTTTTCGCTGCTACCGTTGTTGACAAATTGCTGAACAAATGTTTAAAACCCAGTGAGTGAATCTGCCGTTGAAAACAGGGTTTCCCCTGGTTAAACTCTGTGTGTGTGTGTGTGTGTGTGTATAAGCTCCTTGTTTTCAGCTACAGTCAGAGCCGGGTTCATATATTCGGTGTCACTGAGACGGCCCATGGCTATGGAGGCCAGTGGAAGCTGTGAGGGAGCACGGTGTTGATAATGAGGTGTACAGCCACTCCGAGGAGTTGTGATATCTGCTATCAGCCCTCAGGCAGGGAAACCAGACACCTTTTTATAGGCCTAATCCCTCTTCCCATCCCTCCTCTTTCCCCTCACACTGCTGTTTGTGTGCACTGTCCTGGAGCTCTCTCTCTCTGTGTAAATGCAAATCCATACACGCACACTCAGATATGTTGTCTCATATTCACACAGGACCTGTGTCAGAGTACAGCTGACCCACCCTGGTGTGTTAAGCGTGACAGATGTGTTAAAAACGCTTTAATTGGGAGCAGATTTGAGGCTTGGAAGCTTGGAAATATTAAAAAAATACATGCACTGAGTGACATTTATGATGTCATAATAATGAAGATATGTGTGAAAAAGCATCTGCATACTTTCTTGTAATCGAACTGCTTTTATATTTAGCTGAAAATGTAACTAACGTGTATTTCTTGCCCACTGTTGTCATAACGAGTGCTTCCTATCGATAACGTAGGCAGACGGAGCGGTGTGCATCTGCTCGGCACCTCCTACACATTTGTATTACTTCTCCATTCAGAGTAAATAAACGCAAGGTCGCCGTTGTGCCACGTACCCACCCAAAATATACTTTGTGTGTCCGTGGCACAACACATGCACGAACAACGCACTGCCCTGCCGGTTGACCTCGGAGGTCGCGCCATAACCCTTGACCTTGAGCATATGAACGATGGCGTCTGGCGTCTGTGGGTTGCGTTTTTGGTCCCCCGGGACGGAGCGGATCTGCAAAAGATAGATGGTGCGTGTTTGTCCATCTGAAACGTAGACAAAACATGAAAGCGCTCGGCCTATTATCATTTTCACAATGATTTAAACAATACGGCCGACGGTGATCACGTTTTTTTTTTTGAAAGGAGCAGTCGTCGCATTTCAGTGCTTTGGAGGTACTCTACAGAGAAATAGTCGACTCAACGTGACGTGCAGATCGCCATCAAGCTCTGACCAGCATTTCCTTTTTGATCTCTCAGATATTTTGTAACTAATAACAAAGAGCTGATATGGTTGCTGAGACACACGAGAGTGTTTCGCAAACACTTTTTTTTTTTTTACGGTATTACTAACAGCCTGGTTGTTGAGTAGAAGCCAGACACTCTTGAGCAACACAGAAAAAGCCAGTCACTGCAGATTAGTTTGGATAAAGAGCATTTATTAGTAAATTGCAGTGTCGCAGGTTAATTTGTGGTCAGTTTCACCTTTTTAAGAACATTCATGCAGCTCATATGCGCCGACCGATGCTGCAGCCTGTGCCTTTTTCGGCAACTTTGCCTCTAAAAATGGCAACACGGCCCTGTCGTTTCCGCGCGCAAGTTGTCGGTGGCGTTGGCGGTGTCTCAATTTCCTCGTTTCCTGTGTAGTGTCTCTCAGTTCCCTTGAAGAGGGAAGGCCGCGAATAGTGTTCAGTGTATTTTTGGAGAGACGAGTTGCGGGATTTATGCTCCTCTTGTCAGGACGTTCCAGTTATAGGTGGCACGCACCTCCTCAAACATATAACAGCAACACACCGGCTTACCGCCGGACACCTGACGACGAGAAATGCGATCGATCGCTGCTTTTGTTTTTTGCCGACGGCGCCGAGAGCGCAAACGGAGAAAACACAACACAAATACAGGCGGCTAGTAGCACGTGAACTGTTTCCAGGGGACTCTAAAAAGTGATGAACACGACAGGGAATTTGTATCTTTAGCTCATATTCCAACACCGCTGACGGAAAACCAACTCCCTGAGTCACTAACGACGGCAACAACAAGCGTGACACAGCACTTTTTAGTGTCCCCTGGAAACAGCTTACATCGTCGCTTGTGCTCCTGTGCTGTGTTTTCTGTATTTACAGCTCATTTCTGGCAATTAAACGATGATTATTAGTAACGCAACAACATCTGATCTGCAGAATATTGCTGCTCAGAGTTGATATTGTCTAACAGCATTAATCTGGCCATGTTAGAAAAGTTTGTGACTTATTAGAGATGTATCGGATACGGCGACAGAGCAAAAACCGTATGTGCACTTTAGCATCAAGTGCATGTCTTTTCAGATATGTGGCACACAGTGCTGAGGACATGTCAGAGTGTGTATTTCAGTCTCTTCCGAGCCTTCGGGTGTTGGTGTGTGTGTGTGTGTTTTTTCCCCTCCCTCCTTCGTGCTGTTTGGACTGTCAGTCACAGCTGTCAAACACATCCCCGTACCAACGGCGGGCCGGGTTCACACTCTCTCAATCAGCCCCCCGCTGCGTGCGCATGTGTTGACGTGTGTTAACCCGTGTTTGTGTGTTAGCATGTGGAGGTGGGTGGTCGATGTTCTATTCATAGCGACTGCCATCCCTCTCCGTCACCAATACCTCATATGTCACACTACCTGTCAAAGAACGATGAGAGAAGCCCTCAAGTTTCCCCTCCGTGCTCCATCCAGACGTTAGATTTATTCTGTTATTATTTTTTTCGATGTGCTGCAGGTGCACGCGTTGTATATTTAACTGGAAGAGACTTCATGGAGGTGGTTCATCAATGAAAGCTGCAACTTAGAGCTACGTTTAGTGTTGATTTGCTTTTCTCCTGTGGTAATGACGTAGACGGTATTTCATATTCTTGCAGTTAAACTTTCATTCTTTAGATTGCAATAATTTAACTTATCAGCTTAATAGTTTCAGACCTTCAGCGTTTGGATAAAGTAGCTTGTGGAAAACAAGGTGTTAATAACGTTAATTAAACTCTGACATCTCTTTTTTTAAGTTGTAGCTTCAGTGTGTTTTAGCTGAATATGAGTATGGGGATCGGACTAAACGCTTAATTTCACCACGTTCGTGTGTGCCGTGACCGCCGGAGCTGATCGCAGCCGGGAAAGACCCCACCAGAAGCGCCGCAGCGCGTCCCGGAAACGTCTTTCTGCTCGCTTTTCTACTTTTGACGGACGCCGTGGAAAGTTGGGACACGTAAACAGCAGAAGGATCCAGCTGATTTTCAAAATAAAACACGGTGTGCAAACTTCCAATCATAAAAACAGACAAAAAGGGAAACTACGTAGCATATTTTCTCATGGTAGCACACAAACCAAAGAAAAATGGGCAGGTTAACAGAGTCTGCCGCGCAAAATACATTGCTTCTGGAGTTGAAGCCGTGATGTAACTGTTAGTTTTACTTATTTGATGAACAGTAAAGACGTGCCAGTGTACGTGGTTAATGTGATGTTGGTACCTCATGGATGTCTGACAACATAACTAACTAAAACGAGACTTTGTGTGATTGAAAAACAAGCTGCTGTCTACTTCGGTTGTGTCATTTCCGTCTAAAACAGGCTGGTGCAGGTCAATTTTGGAAGAAATTGGCTAATTGTTTTTGAGTTTTAAATTTCCGTGCATTAAAATAAAATCTTCATCTCCACAGTAATTGTTGCTGTCATACTGCTGGCCACTGTTAACGCGCGTAAACACGGGCCAAAGCCCTTCAGATCGAATAAAGTTACGTGGCTTTGAATAGGAGGATGTTTATTAATGGCGATGAAGCGAAGATAAAAATCTTCCCCCGTTTTACTTGCAAGAACTCCCGACTGATTTCTAGATTTGACTGGATGTCTGCGTCTTACTGTCAGACCAACCTCTGGTCCAGATTTGACAAATGATTTTTCTTTTTTTGGTTTGTATTTCTTCTAAGAGATACTCACTATGACTTGTTAGTGTTTGTGGTTGTGTGTGTGTGTGTGTGTGTGTGTGTGTCTTGTGAAAAGAAGCCCGAGGGGAGGTTTGGTGTGTGGAGTTTCGCTCTGTGTCTTCGAGCCGTATCTGCTGTTGGTTAGAGGTGTTGGCTTTTTAATAAGCTACCACAAAAATATGGTTTATCACCCTCCGGCTGCTCTTGTGTTTAGCGTCTGAGTAATTAAAGTGTCGGTCGGATGTCAGTCTCTGCATATTTGTGGACGTCTGTGTGCGCTCGACGGCAGCCAAGATGATAGGAAATGTATTTAAGGAATTAAGTAGGCACAATTACTAACCTCAGTTTTGATATTTGTTTATTAAATGCTAAAATTGTCTGAGAATTTATGGTAATTACACTCATATTTTTAGACTGGATGACAATATTCAGTGTCAGTCGTAACAT
The DNA here is from genome assembly GCA_946959425.1 of Argyrosomus regius. NCBI lineage: Eukaryota > Metazoa > Chordata > Actinopteri > Sciaenidae > Argyrosomus > Argyrosomus regius. Next base: position 8,439,288 of record OX336903.1, read on the forward strand.
TTTAATACCCGCATACTTCCCATAACATTACAAGCATTTTATTTTCCCCTCCGAATATTGTTGTTGGCTGCACAGGGGGGGAGCTTTTATCAATTTTCCCATGAATCTCAGGCTACAGTTTTGTTCCAAACTGCATAGAGAACAATTTGGTTGGCGAGCGTAATCCATCACCGTAAAAGTGAAGCTGACAATCTCAGTTTGCAAAGTTGCATCAGAATGGAAATCTTCAGGCTGTAAACTTTCTTTTTTTACAACATGAGGGATGTTCCCTTCACTGTCTCAGATTAATGTGCGAGCGTTCAGGCAAACAAACAGGTGACATGACAGGAGTGAGTGTGTGTGTGTGTGTGTGTGTGAGTGTGTGTGTGTGTGTGTGTGTGTCAGTGTTACTTCCACGTTCTACTTCTCTGATTTTTCAGTGTCTATAAAAAAAAATAAAAAATAAAAAAAACTTTCAGCCAATAGCGGACGCTCTCTGTGCTTTGGTTAGGACCCTCATTCTGTCAGTCACAAGCCAGTCAAGCCAACAGACGAAGCACGGCGAGGTGCTTCTGCCAAGCTGTAGTCCGTAAAATGCTGATTTCAGACGGTTACAGTTTGAAATCTTTACCTAGTTACGTCTAGTCTGCCTTTTACTCTGCGAGAACAACAGAAAATATGATATTATTGGTCTACGCACAGCTATAATGAGCATTAATCTTCGTCGTTTAACTTCACCTGCCTCGTGACATGATTTCATTGACTTATTTGCTTCTTGTTCCGGTCGCCAAATGTGAATTTACAAATTTGGTTTACAGTTGTATAGCAGTTCTCACATAAAGCTGAATAATTCTGATTTAGAAACAAAGGTCAAATTAAAAATAAAAGAAGAACTTCTGGAATATAAACGTGCTGATGAACTCTTCTTGTCTTTAAATGAGGCGGTCTCAGTTTCTATTCTACAGAGCTGCAGCTAACAATAACAACGTTCACCATCGATTAATCTGCAGATTGTTTTGTCTAAGTGAAAATGCTAAAAAAAAATGTGTGTGTTGTTACAAGAAGAACTCGCGTTTTGTTTGACCGCCCTAAAGTTAAAGTTCAGCTGAATGTCATGTGTTACAAATGAGAAGCTGTCATCAGCTGTGTGGCACCGCTGCTTGAGAAACGACTAAAACAATCACCAGAGTTGCACCATATTTTTTTTTGAGGCAGCTCCATTTGAAACTGCTGACAGAATAAAGACTGGAGAGCATACGCGTGACGTCACTCGTAGGTTTCTGAAGAGACGTTTTGAAGCTCAAAAACTGTGGCGCCACGTTGGCAGTCCTGCCTCTTCCACCTCCCGGAGGTGGGCCGAATGACGCCTGGGTGCTTGTAACGACACCTACCTGTCAATCAAAGTGTCCACACTCTTTAATTCTGCATAACTTTAAGCCTTAATATAATTTGAACAGGTGAATTATCAATAAATTCAGACTCAGTACAGTTGTCATGAACGGGGAAATTAGCTATAGAGACCAAAACTGTTGTTTGTACCAGGCTGTAAACATGTTTATTTCTGCTGTGAAGTTGGACATTATAACATAGCGGCTTATGGAGACTGACTCGTTTTGTAGCCAGCCTCGAGTGGACGTTTGAGGAACTGCAGTTTCTGGCACTTCCACTTCACAGCCACGGAGGTTAGCGCTTGTTTAAAACCAGAATTGTTACATTTTTCTGACGGTCTGGTGCTAGAATTATGCCTCAGCGTTCCATATCCTGGCGACGATGTTCAAAAGCGATAACCTTTTTTGTCCTGCGGTGATATTTATTGAACTTTACGTTCCCAAAGAAGACCCACGGCTGAGTATTTTGGTTTGACACAGGCTCAACACTCATCAGCACACGTCTGTAAGCCAACAGTGACATCACTCTCACTTCCCAGTGAAAGCACCCGAGTCAGGACATCCTCTTCCACCGCTCACGTCTACTGTAAATGGAACAACACTTTGTCCCATCTCATACCTCTTCAACTGACCTTGGCACACTTAGCCATGAGTAACCATGCCAGGGTAAGCTACCAGCAGTTTAATGGGCCTATCGGGTTCCTAATAGGATATTGCCAAAGTGAGAAAAAAGAAAAAAAAGGGCCTGTTTCAGGCTTCATAAACAGACCTGGAAGGGATGAGAGGAGTATGGAGGGAAATGGGTTTGGTAGTTTACAAGCCTTGAAAAGCAGAGAGGTTTGGATCAGCGCAGGAGAAGCTGGTTGTGTGTTTATTCTAGCGCTCTCTTTGCTCTCCTCCTTCCCCTTTTTAACAACCCCAAATGTGTTGAGCGTCGCGCTGCAGTCGCGTCGTTGAAGTCTAACCTTCAGATAATCGTCGTGCACACAGCGATTGCTTCCCCATATTCTTTTTTTGGACGGCTTTATTGGCAGAAGTGTTGCTACTGCAACAGTTTCACATCATACACTTGAATGAACTTGAACGTACTATGAATATACTTCTTAAGTTGTATGCAGTGTCGAAGTTTTGTTTGGTGCTTGTTTATTTTAGGCGCTTAACTTGACCTTAAGTGACTTTATTTTACCCAACTGTATTAACATAAATACGTCTCTCTCTCTCTCCACTTATTGAAATTGCTAAATGAGACACGCCGCGAGCTTCAAACACGTGCGCCTGTCACCGTTTTCCTGCTGTAATAACCCGTCTTGCCGTTCGCCTAGTGAATCCCGTCCTGTTGCTGTTGATTTGTCACCACTGCAGTTTGGCCGCAGTGTTTGTCACCCTCGTTGTATCCTGCGGAATCGGTGATAGTAAGCAGGAGGTGAGGAGGAGGAGGAGGAGGAGGAGGATGGAGGGGGAGAGTAGTGATAACGGATGGAGAGCAAATGAGACAAAAACTCCTCTTCTAGCAGAGCTTCCTTTTCCGCCGTTGACCTCCGGCCTCATTTGAGAGTTTCTCTGCGTGCGTGTGCGTGTGTGTGTGTGTGTGTGTGTGTGTGTGTGTGTGTGTGTGTGTGTTGGAGTCAGTTTTATTACTCAGAGTTGCCTGCATTTGGTGCTGCAGCACACGTCACAGGGCATCATTTACAAAGGGAAAAAGATGAGACACATTTTTGGGTGTGAGCACTTTTTTTATTTATTTTTTTTTATTTGAACAAATACTCGCGATGCACTTTTGCAGAGATGCAGCCCTCGCCGCTTTCACACAAAAGGGATTCAAACGAGGGAACAGAAACAGGCCGTGCGAATAAATACATGTTGCAAATCATTAAAAAATGATAGAGGAATACAAAAGCGACTTCATCTCGCTTGCATGAACTCCTTTACCTTTGCGTTACCTTTTGCTTTCAGGCTTTGAGTCATTCTGATATAGCGTTTGTGCAAGTTATGACAACCGAGTCAGCCTCTACACTCTTTATGTTTTTCATTTTTATGATATACATATTCACTATATTCAGTGTGACACCTGCCACCAAAAGCCACACGTGCAACCGTCAGCATGTCTTTCTTTTGTGCTTGCAACTACATACTTTTTTTTGTTTGTTTTTTTTTTTGCAGTTTCCTGTTTGGTCTTCGTTGTCTTGTTGGTGTTTGTGTCTCAAGGCGGGTGCATTAAAGTGAGCTCACTGAGGTGATGCGAAACGGCGGTTTTTCATAGAACGCCTGACACATCTGACCGAGATCAGATTAGATTTAGAGATTAGGCATGTGAATTTTGATGCGCGCGCACTGTAAATACATCCATTGTGTGTCTTAATGTTTGTTTTTTGTTATAAGTTTATATATATATATATATATATATACAGTATATATATATATATATATATATATATATCTCTGTTGGATGTTTCACCTTCCTCTCCTCCATATCCTCGCATCCCCTTCTCCCCCCTCCTTCCACGATACGCCATCCTCTCTTGTGCCTCGTCTTTAATCTCACCCCGCACTTTCCCCCTGCAGTATCCTTTTCTCCATCACTCCCTGTTTGCAGTGGAAGGGGTGAGGTTTAGAAGAGGGGAGGGAGGGAGAGGGAGAAGAGAGAGCCGTCTGGAATCCATTAGCCAGTTGAGGCATCAGTGTTTTGCTGTGGGAACCTTATTGATTGCCCTCCTTTATAATTATTCCACCTCCACTCCCTCCTTCTGGCTCTTGCACCAATCATGCTTTCAGTTATTCTCGCTCTCTCCTGCCCTTTCTCCCCTCTTTGCCTCTTTTCCCCCTCTTTTATTTATTTATTTTTGCTATTTTCATCCCTCAGTTTGTGTTAGCCTCCCTTTTTTTTTTCCCCCAATTTCGCACCGTGCCTCCGAGCTGAAAACCCTCCTAACCACGGCTGGTTAGATGCCACTCAATCTGTGTGTTTATTGATGGCACGTAAGATGTATTGACACACTTAGCAGCAGCAGCATGCAACACTACCACATCCTACACAAGGAGAAAATCTGACTCACTCATCCTCCGTGTCCTTCTTGTTGACACATCTATACACACACTTCCACGTGCTGCGTTCATGTACATCCTCTTTCGTGTCAACCATGTGCCTGCATGTCGCTGTAGTGCCTCAGTAGACACATAATATTATTATTATTATTATTGTTTATGAGGGAGGATGGTCGCGTATTTGCAGCCGGTCTGGAAATACACATTTAGATGAAGCATGTGAGCTCGTTCGAGCAGGTGGGAGGTGTCACGATTCGATTCAGAGCTGCAACGGTCGCTGGATTTATCGTTCACGATCTTTTAAAAAAAAAAAAAAGAAAAACAGCAAACATCTTCTGTTTCTCGCTTCTGGAACGCGTGGATTGTCGTACATTATGGCACACCGACATTTGAAGACGTCACGCCGGTGTCTATCTTTGGCATTTTACAGACAAAAAAAAATCAGCAGCTCTTGTTGCAGTCGCTCATTCGATTTGATTCTCGAGTCAGTAAATAAATAAAAAAAAAAAATCGGGCATTTTTTTCCCGGCTCTTGTTACGGCGCACTGTTTACCAAAGAATAAAGGAAAATTTCCAAAAGCGAGTGAAACATAACCGACAGTGAAGCTGAGCTGACGTCTGCAGAGAAAAGTTTGCAAGAGTGTGCAACTTTTTTCATTTGTAAAAGTTAACGGCAACAACAACTGTCTTTATAAAACACAGGTTAGTCTCCATGTTCTGCAGTAAAGGTCTTTAGACTTTAGACTGAGTAATTTCCGTAGTTGGCTCATGTCGCCTGGGTGTTTGATTTAGCTGCTACAGTATTTCCAGAAGCAAACAGTACGGGATGATCTTAGAGCTCCGGCTTATTATATGCACGATGCTGGCTGTAGGCTGTACCCTGGCTAGCGTGTCAATAACTGACACGCTGCCAGAGCTTTCCAGACCGAACTTGCACTTTTAAAATCCAGCCTCTGCACATGCCAAGACACAGACTGTAATTTGACTGTATGAGACTAATAAGACTGTAATTTTTTTTTTTGAGTTCTTAGGGCACACTTGAACCAAAGCTCGTGCAATGAATGACAGTTCATGACAAAAGAGTGTGTGTGTGTGTGTGTGTGTCGTGTGGTGTTAATGCCCCCCATGTGACAGAAACTGTAGAAAGGAAGTTGATTTTTCTACTCCGCTCTTTTTTTACTTTTCATTCTTCTCTCCTCTCGTTTTTTTTTTTCTCTCAGTGGCTCTGCTCGGTTTCCACTAGATTTTTTTGATATAAAACAAAGAAATGAAGTCGTTTCAAATGAAATTATGTTCTGAGGGAACATGCTGTGCCACAAGCACTCTTTGCCATCCCCGCTTTTACCGCCTTGCGATGCCGTTTGCACGTCGTGTTCCTCTGTTTTTAGTCAGAAAACTGTTGAAAGAGTGCAGGCCTTATCGTCTTTCTTGTAACCGGTAACCAACAAAAAAAGAAGTTGATCAGAAAGTAGTCATACACAGCTGTGATATGTCACAACTTTGCTGCCTTTTTACTGTACATGTCGTGTCTGCGGTGGTTTCCTTTTTACCATGCATTTCATGACCTAAGGTTTTTAGATATGAGTAAGTCACGCTTTGCTGATCATTAACATAAAGCTTCCAGCATTCATATCAATGATGCTCACTGACTGTCGTTATAATGGGGGTAGTATCATGAAGATGTGAAACTCAAAAGACAACATGAATGAGCCGTTGTGCGTCACGCATCAGTTTTGGATTTAGATGCCATCCTTTTCTTTGCACTTTTAAAGTGTGTGTCGTTGCAGCCTTGAACCCGGCTGCGTCGCAAACGCGTGTGACTGTCAAAAAAAGTTGATTCAAGTGGAAAGTTGCTCTGCGTTTTCTGTATGTGTGTGTGCACACCGTGAACAAGCAGCAAGTGGAGTGTACTAGTTTGTAGAGTTTTTAGGCAGGAGAGAAAACGTCTTTAAGTTTCTATCCACCAATGTTTTAAAGTCTGTGTAAAGGCAATTCTGAGATTTCTTTCAAAATAGCAGCTGAAAACACTTGAAAAGACTTTGAATGATATATTACTGAAATGTGGAGTTAGAGGTTAAAACAGTTTTTCACCAGTTTTCAGTCCAGGATTTTGTGGGCGGTCCTTTAAGGGTGGCTCGATGACACGCTGAGGCCACCCTGAGCATAATCAGCTGCTAGCTAGCTCTGCCTTCGGAGTACTGCAAATGCATCTTCCCTGGATGAACAGCTTTATTTAAACTTCCCAGACACGAAGGGACGAAGAGAGAAGAAGAAGAAGCGGATTTAATTTTGAAGTTTATTTCTGTCGGTGACTGCGCCTCACTGGGCGGGTGTAACCACCCGCTGCAGGTGTGCCGTGCTGCCAGCACCGCATCAAAGAAACAAGCGCAAAGCAACGTTAATATTCCACACGGCGTGTTGTTGACATATTGAGACGGACAGTCCCACGAGTGGGCGTGGCTTCAGCACATTCACGTTCAGACACGCCCCCACAGTCCTGGAGCTAAGAATACTAATTTTTACCTGATTTTTGACACCTAATTTCATAAACTTGTCGATGTTTTTAATCATTCAAATTTGGCTGGGTGGTTAATAACACTTTCTTCTTTTGGTCTGACAAACTCAGAACACATGTTTGTTCTGACTTTACACGGACTTTAACTTTATTAATCTGTCAAGTGTTTTCCGCTTGTTGAAAGAGAAAAGAAAAACAGCTCAGCGCTCGCTGCCCGCTGCTCTCAATAACCACTTTCAGACCTTTCCATTTAACATATTTTGGCTCACATTACTTGCGAACGTGCACACAGGTTTGAATGAATCAGCCTCCTCGTTACGCCCACCAGACACGATTTTAAAAAAAAACGAGCCTCCGTATCTTTCTAGAACACACCAGCAGCGCTTGCGCGTTACCTCGGACCGGGAGAAATCATGCCCTCAGCGATCGTGCACCACTGAACTGGAAGCAGCGTTCAGCAAATTATCAAGTCAGATGTTCCGTTTTTACAATTCAGATCCAGACACACGCACCGAGCCTGAAAGCTGCCGCCGCCGTTATCGCTTACATATTTATTATTAGTGCTTTACACTTAATGGGTTTAGTGCCATATTGTCAAACAGTGAGGTCGGCATCATCACACTTAGTACACGTCTAATTAAAGCTGTGGGTTGTAAAAGCCTAGATAACAGAGATAAGTACGTCTAGCCACGCCTTGTTGTTGACATGCTGGCCTTCTAGGAACTGTAAGCTGCTCTGCCTTTATTTTATTCCGTCGTTAATGAAATAAAGTGTGTCTTTTTTGGATAACACACACAACCTGTTTTGACACGCCGGCATAGACGGGAATTAATTTGGTTCAGTGTCTGCTCACCTGCTTTAACCTGCCTGCTGCCATAAAAACACACACACACACACACACACAAAAAGAAAATACACACTGCGTCCTGTCACTTGCCTTTGTTTGAGCACAGTGCCGCTACATACTGTCAAGGCCACAGTGACTAACGTGTGTGTGTGTGTGTGTGTAGCTGTGTAGGTGCGCCATTGTGTAATGCAGTGTTTACTCTGTGTGTGTTTGTGGTTGATAGCCAGCCCACTCATGTTTTCTTCTCACTTTGTATCTTTGCAGGAAGTTCGGGGAGCGCCCTCAGCCACAGCGCCTAACAAGGTGAGTGCACACACACACACACACACACACACACACACACACACCCACTCTCAGCTTAAGACCTTGCTTTGTTGTCATTTGTACGTCTACCTGACTACAGATTTACACGTCCTCGTGAGCGATTCGAGGACCGTAAATAACGTCAGATTCTGGAGAATCCTTCAAAAGTTCTCGCATGTTCGGGAGGTAAAAGAAAGTCCATGTTAATACCACATACGTGGTCATTAAAAATCACTTCATGTCAACACAGAAATACCCATAATCGCCTGCAGCGACAAGCTGTGCTCAAAGTGGCTTGTAAAGATCAGCACCGATCTTTGTGTACCGGGTGATAATCAGAAAAACAGCGATAACAGCTGATCTGCTGATAATGCGGCACGTGGCTCATCAAAAACTTGGACTGGATTCACGTAACACATGAAAATATACGCACCTTATTAGCAAGCAAACAAACAAATGCATAAAAGTCACCGTCGGGGCTCTGATGAGCTGCAGGGGATTTCCAGGGAAAGAAGTGATTAAGTTAGTAACAACGATCACACAATAAACATAGTTGCCACAACAACAACAACAACAACAGCATGTTAACATTGCATGTTTTAATTTGACTGCGTACCGCTGGCCTCATCGTACATATTGGACAGCTGTTATCTGTTGTTGGCTGCATTACATCATTTTTTTTGCTCTGCTATTGATCGGCTGTTACTTTGAAACGCGCTTTAATGCGCTCGCGTTGAGACGTCTCGCAGCTTGTTTGTCGGAAAATGAAGTCAAGAAAGCAATAATTCACCGTCCCCTCCGTGCACTCTGCATGCACTGCGCTGTGCTGCGTTCAGCAGCAGCAGCAGCAGCAGCGCTGCAAGTTTTTGATTATTCCCGTTCCTCTCATGTTTGTTCCAACGTTTTGGGGCGAACGCATAACGTTGATGGATGTTGTGGTTCGCTTCTGGAGAATCGTGTGTGTGCGCACTTGTTTGCTTCTTGGTGTTTCTTTTTGTTACTGGGAACGGGGCATGAGTTGTGCGTTTTTTTTCCTGTGTGTGCACGTCTTTTTTGCGCGTGGCGCTCAGCGGGGGGAAAATGAGGGGTTTGCGTCTTGCCTTGAACAGCCCGAGCATGGTTTTTGGAAGGAAAAAAAAGGGGCCCCAGCACCTTTTTGATGTGTCCCCCGCTTCATTCATGTGCTGCCAGTCCGCTTGGCTTGCACCGGCCCCTCCATTTGTCTGATGGTTTTAGAAATATGACGGACACAAAACGCTCTTTACCCAGCAGCCGAAGGCCTCAAAACACAACTCCTTTACTGTGTGTGTCTGTTCTTCTTCTGTGTTCTCACTGTCCACATGTCTGCCTGTTCACTCACACCTACTTACCTCCTCCTCCTCCTCCTCCTCCTCCTCCATTTCTTGCAGCAACAACCAGCCGCATGATTTTCTGTCAGGCAGCAGCACAGACAGCCAAAACACTGCGGCGTCCTGCAGGGGCTTTTTAGGGCAGCTAAAGCTCTCCAGGTCCTGCAGGGCCGCCCTGTCAGGAAGGCTACTCGACTGGAAATACAATACATGACACACACACACACACACACACATCTTAGATTCAGACAGACACACAAACACATGAACGTACAGGCTGGATAAGCTGCCTCCTCTGTTAGGGGAGCCGCCCTTTCAAGGGCTTATTCTCCCAAACAACAGAGGAAGGGTCAGCTCTGCGGAATCCATCGCCTCGGATGGGAAACCGACTTTTTTTTAGTCGTCTACCTCTTTGTCTAAATTCAGACTGCTTTGGCGCAGGTTGTTCTTGAGTGATGGGACGCGTGCACGTGCGAATTTTCTTGACTCGCTGTCACAAAATCAGAATGTAAATTAAATAAATAAAACAAACATTGGCTGTTGATGCTGTAGGCACACTTTTGTCACCGTGACCAAATGCAGCGCTCTCTGTTCTCATAGCGTGTAAAAACGGCGCAAGTTTGGCGCGGGATTTTATCGTTTGAGGCGACTTCCTATCAACGTTTCAGAGGCTGACAGGGGCCTTCTGGAGGTCAGACATCAGACGTTGAACAGGCACTTGTCTGTAGGTCACCTCTTCCAGATTCACGAACGTAGAATGGATTTCAAAAAAAAAAAAGGAGGGCGCGCTGCGTGAACCGGCTGATTGTTAACGTCTTAACCCAAGCCTGACACCGCGCACGTGCGTAATCTACCTTTTGTGATTCACGAGGGCGCACGCTAATTGCAGTCTGATCATCTTAATTGAGCTATTAAACAGTGCACGTGTGTATTAGTATGCCCCTCCACTCTGTGTGTGTGTGTGTGTGTTTCAGTGTGTGTGTTTCAGTGTGTGTGTGTGTGTGTGTGTTCACAGGGGGTCTTGTGACAAGCCCCACTCTGCTGTAGACGCTGTGGCAGATGTACAGGACAGATGCCTGTCTGCTCGGCTGCATCTGTAGCCTGGCTTAACCTCGCCCCTCCTCACACACACACACACACACACACACACACTCCCATGCTCGCCCAGCACCCCGTCGTGCCTGCTGTTGAATGCGTGTCTCCTTTTTGTGAGTCTCTCTGGCACATTTTTCACCTCGCTCTCGACCCCGTCTCTCCTCTTCCTCGCTCATCTGATCTCGACCTAAATAAAGCCAGACAAAAATCAAACCTGCCACTTAAGACGAACCCCGCCTTTCCATTTGCTCCCTGCCCCCGTCGCTTTGTGTGACACCTCCACCTCCTCTTCACTTTTATTTCCTGCATGTCGCGTACATACATGGCCCGAATAGCTGCGTTAATCTGCCAACCCTTGTTTTACTTTTTGTTTGTTTTTTTTAATTGTGTGTAGAGTGCGGTCATATTGTCGTTCCTTGTTGTATCTTGTTGCGTGCCACTTTCTATATTGCATGTGGATGTGGCTTTTTTGTGTGCTTCAGTTAAGAGTGAAGTTCCCATTACCCTCACTTCCTGTATCTGATGAAATCTGATGAAACAGGGCATTGATTTCCTAGTTTGGATCATTTTTTTTTTTTTTCTGTATCATGTTTGCACTGGAGTGTTTTTAATTTATTAACATATCCTGTCCTTTTTAAGGTGCTATACATGTTTGTTATTCTCTTCATCTCTTCACATGCTTATGTCTGATTTTTTTTTTTTCCTCTTTTTCTTTCGTTCGCTGTTTTTGTCAGTTCGTGTGTCTGCACGCTCCTCTTGCATAGGAAGTTACGCTGCGCACTGGTCACTGTCTCTCTCACTTCTGCTTCCTTTCAGCTCTCAGGAAGAGACATAATCTCTATCTCGTGTGTGTGTGTGTGTGCGTGTGTGTGTGTGTGTGTTTCAGTATGTGTAAGAGATGAGCGATTACTCAGACGTCCCTTTTATCCCCTTCGGCGTCACCGATCCCTGCAATTATCATTAGTTTTTTTAGTCTTACATACCCCCCCCCCCCTTCCACCACCACCACCACCACCACCTCTCTCCGCCTCTCCTGGAGGTTACTACAGAGACTTACATCACAATCTCGTCTTAACGGAAATCTATGATGAAGTCATCAATTTACAGGCACCCTGCTCACAATACCCTCATCATTCTGCTGGTGTCGGTTAGCCTCATAAAACCTCGTTGGCTAAAAATGAAGAGATTAGGTTCGTGTTTCCATTCTCTGTCTGTCTTTAATGACTTTAAACAAGCAGTCACTACACAAGCAGAGCTTTAAGAGTGCATAAAAATCTGGTGTGACAGCGTGGCTACAGCTACATGTTTTTCAATAAGCTGTTATGCTGAGGATCGGGTTAGTCATTCTGACTACAGTTTATTTGCCTGCGTTGCACTCGTCTGTATTTTTTAACCGGCCGTGTCGTCGTCGTTAATTCCTCTTTCAGCTATTGTTTTTCCCCTCTTTTGCATATGCTTTTAATCTCTTTGAAGTATTGATTTCACCCCTGAATTTCCCAATCTCTCTTTTTCTTCTTCTTGTGGTTACGCTATTCTTACACCGAGTCAAATATTCAAAACCCAAGATGGCATGATTTTTATGCAACATTACATCAGATGGAAATATCTCAGATGTCCCGGATGCCAAAGATTCAGCCTGACATATTTGGTATCTTTTCTGTAAACCTCGGGTTCTCTCCGCTAGAAGTCAATATAAAATTCTGTGGGTTTGAACAATGCTTGGCTACATGACACAAGTGTGTTAAGACGAACCCACCACTGGGTTTGTGTTATTCATTTGATCCCAGGGTATTCAGTTTCATGTAATTGTTGCCACATGCGGGGGGGCATCTTTGCTATCTATTCAGAGGTTATTTAGAGGTGACAATGAAGTGGAGAGCAGTGCTTTAAGAGGACACCGCACATGACAATACATTAAGAACGACCGCGAGTGAAAGCTTAATCTCCCCCGTGAAGCATTTCTGTCTTGACGTGGGGGGAACGGTCTCTCCCCAACTTAGCCACAGTGGTCTGGAATGGTTTGGTGAGCAGGGAAACAGTGTTAACCACAAGCCAGGGCTGTCGCACGAAGCCTGCCCGATACTAGTGTGAGATTTCTGGTGTCATAAAACAACTATGCTGCAATGTTTTTGAATATTTACGCACAAAGTCTTGGCCTGAATAAAAGATGACATTAATTATAGAGCCAGGGATCTGTGGCTGATTTCAACTTTTAGCTTTGTGGGGTGGAGGGTTGATTAAAGAGGTGGTAATTGGGAGTTTTCAAGGTGGCATTTAAACAGTTGTTTTACTTGGGAGTAAATTGGATAGCCTGTGGAAGCTGATTATTTTGGAAATATGGACGAAACGGCTGCAATTTATTGTTTTATTGGTCTATAAAATGTCAGGAACTGAAAACACTCTTCAGTTCATGATATTCAGATGAGTCAAAGAAAAGCATGAACTCTCTATAAAGTAAAACTGGGCTTATTTATTTGGAGAAATAACAAAGTGTCCTACCAGTTTGATTCTGGCTCTGGACACGTGTTACATTCATTGACGGTATAAAGAATGGACAGACCCTGAGTGACATAATCTATCGCTGTTTTGAAGCCGAAAATATGCGACGTTGGATGCCGCCATGTTGGATGTACTGCTTCTTTCGCCTCCCGGGCTAATCTAAATAACGCCAAAGATGTACATCATCGGCGGACCTAAGGCGATGCCTGGGCGGCACTTACCTGTCAATCAAGCGGTCACGCTGTTAATTATGTGCAACTTTAAGCCCTAATATCATCTGAACTAGTGAGTTAAAAAAAGATTCAACCCCCTCACAGTTGTCATGGACGGGGAGATTAGCTACAGAGTTCAAAACCATTACCTGAACCAGGCTGTAAACATGTTTATTTCTGCTGTGAAGTTGGGCATTTTAACATGGGGGCTTATGGAGATTGACTCACTTCTGCAGCCAGCCTCAAGTGGCCGCTCGAGGAATTACAGTTTGGTTACATGTCGTACCATCCTTTGTGATGCTTCAAGGTGTCCCTACCGAGTGAGTCCCCAGTTTGAGCCTGGCTCTGGACACGTGTTACATGTCGTGCCGTGTATGTGATGCATCCATAATCACGAAACCAGCGTTCCCAGTTTGATTCTAGCACAGGGCGTGTGTTACATTTCGTGCATCAAAGCGTCCCTACCATGAAACCAGAGTCCCCAGTTTGACTCTCGCACAGGACACGTGTCACACATCGCACCTCTCCCCCACGTTTCCTGTCTGTTTTGTTTTTTTTGCTTTTATTATAGCAACAGTTCAGATACAAATTAATTTCCCGTCAATCGACTTGTGCTACAAATATGACTGTGTGTGTGTGTGTGTGTGTGTGTTGTTTTATCCGTGATGTCACCCTTCCTGCAAGTCGTGCAGGTCATCACCAGAGGTGTCCAGTGTCACGAGCCCTGCAGGCCTGACATCAGCAGGTTCAGACTGCACGCTCTCTCTCTCTCTCTCTCTCTCTCTCTTCATATAATCAATCAGAGCTGCGAGCTCCGGAGTCTACCCGGTGGTTTATATGTCTGAATCTGACACTAGCGAGTGCATCGTTCACTTAAACCCCAGAGGAAGGTTATGTCATTTATTGTAAACACGAGAAAAAGAAGTTACTTTTAACACACACACACACACACACACACACACACGTCCTCGCAAATAAGCCATAACTGTTTGAGTCTTAACCGCAGCTTTTGGCTCGAGTTCTGTGCACCTACTTTTTTTTTTTTCCTGGCTTGATTTAGGAAAAGGAAATAATTTTCTCCATGTGGTGTGTAAACGGTATCAGATTGCATCGGATCCGTTTAAGTGGCGTCAAATGTTTGGAATTCTAGGATCGTACCTCCATCATTTTCAGTAACACTCGCTGGCGATCGGTAATTTACAAAATAAGGAATGTAAGTTTCTGTTGCCGTGAGTCTCAAATTGCAGCTTTTTTTTTTTGTTTGTTTAAATCCAGGAAAAATAATCATCTCATCACACGGCGAAGTGAGAAATAAAACATTTCCCAGTCCATTATGAAATGGATGAACCAAAATCACCCCCCCACCACCTCTCTCTCTCTCTCTCTCTCTCTCTCGTCCCACACACACTGTGAGAGGGGGGCCTCTTGCTTTTCATAACAAAGGCCCGGTCTAACCCGAGCGTGCAGCCCTGTATTGCGTGGCAGCGTGGAGATCTGTGTGTGTGTGTGTGTGTTTGAGTGGGAACCCCTCAGTGTGTCAGGTGTCACTGACATCTGTGCATGTGCGCTGATTGGGTCAGCGTGTGTTAATGTCCATGCGTGTGATGCGTCTTAATCCAAGCTACCCCCCCCCCCTTCCCTCCTCGATCTTTGACCTCCTGCTTCTCAGCCCAGCCTAATCTCTACTGGTCTCCTAAATATCATTTTTTAGCTTTGTCTAAAGGAGGAGGTGGTGGTGTTGTTTTGTGTGGGTGGGTGTGGGCGTTGGCGCAGTTGACAGAAGTAATTGGAGCGCGGACCTTGCAACATTTTGACACGGGATGAGGAATCTTTGCTGGTGAGCTCAGCTCTGTTGTTTTTGTTTTTTTCCAGCTCTCCGTCTCCCTCTGTCTCTCTCTTACTCCTCACTGTCCCCCTGAGCCGGTCATTAATGGTTCAGCACACCACCACCACCACCACCAGCACCACACACACACACACCTCAAATGGACCCAGCTGGGGGAGAACATAGCTTTTTTGGCCAGCAGCCTCAGAGGCTTTCCAGAGGTCATCTTGAGTGTACTGTACGAGTGTTTTTGGACACACTGCACACTACATACTTGAGTTTTGTTATCCGTCTATGCTAAAGCGTTGTCTTTCAAAAGCCTGCTCCATGATAACCTCCTCCCGCCCCCACCTAAAGCCACCCTTGAGGCTCCCTCTGCTCCAGCTTTTAAGTTTCAACACACCCAGTATCGCTTGACCTCATCTGCTGGATCACAAAATGGCCTGTTGATGAACATCTCTCTCTCTCTCTCTCTCTCTCTCTCTCTCTCTCTCTCTCTCTCTCTTCTTCTTCTTCTCATCTTGCAGAGAAGCGATGAGGAATTACCTGAAGGAGCGAGGTGACCAAACAGTCATGATCCTGCACGCGAAAGTTGCACAGAAATCCTACGGCAATGAGAAAAGGTGAGTGAAAGAGAAGCGGTGTGACTCATTCATCGAGGTTTCATCAGACGTTTTTTTTTTTTTTTTTTTTGGAAGGTTTAACCGATTTATATCAGAATGTCTAATCTCTGTGGATCCCTCTCCTGTGCAGGATTAACACTTCACATCCATAAAACTGATTTCTTTGTCAGTCTTGAAAGGAACAGTTCTTCATTTTGGGAAAATACCCTTTTCGCTTTCTCGCTAGCCAACAAGAAGGTGACAAAATCGACCTTCCAGCACTTCTTTAAATCCGTACAAAAACGGAAATTTTAAAAAACTGTTGTAGTTTTATGGGGGCTGATGTGCCAGACTATTGCTTGGCCGGGAACTGGCTAGCTGTTTTCCCCGTTTCTAGTCTTTATGATAAAAACGTCTAAATATCCCTTTAAATGCAAGAAATCAAATGAATTCATCTCGTTTAAAGAGTAGAAAGTCGCTCTTATTACGATTATACACACTTATTTATTGTTCGGTATGCTGATTGCTAACAGCCTTAAAGGGAGATCACATAGAAACACAAACTTGACCTTGTCTCCTTAATCCTTGTCCATCTTTGAAGTGGATCCGCAAAGGTCTGAATGGAAAAAACACACATTTCAGCTCCCCCCCCGTCCACCTCCACCTCAACCTCCACCCTCCTGCCCCCCTCCCCGTATCAAAAGAGGTCAGAGGAGGAAATGAGCGGCGACCTCCTTTTTGCGCGAGGTCACGTTCAGGTGAAGGCCGCGAGGGAGGCAGAAGGGAAGGGAGTTAGGAGTGATGGGAATTGGGGGAGATAAAAGACTCCCGGGCGAGGGGGGGAGGGACGCGCCGGTGAAACGGCGGAGCTTTTTAGGTGCAAGGGTTCAAGGACGAGAACATGCAGGTCTCAGAGGTTCACAGGGCAACTTAAGATGTCTTGCTTTGTTCTAATTTCCATGCGAGCGCAGCGTGATCACTGGATGTTGCAACCACGACTCTTTTTTTTACTCTCTCTGCTCTCTTGAACTCTGCCACTCATCTCTTCTTCCTCTAAACCTTCCTGTAACTCTGCCTCTCACCTTTCTACCTCTCGCACTCAAACTTTTTATAGCTTTTTTTTTTTTCTTTCTCCTTTTTTTTTTTCCCTCCCACCCCCTCTCTTGCTCATTATGCAACTCTCTTCAGTGCCTCCATCCTCCAGCCTGTTTTCTTGGCCCGAGCTTGCCAGCGCTGCTTGCGATCTCATCAGGCCCTATCTCTTGGTAAATCAGCCCTCCGTCGCAGGCCAACTTCGAGACACCTCGGAGAGTTGGAGGAAGAAGGGTTGAGCCCTGAGATGAATACCTCAAATAAATCGTAGCCTGTCTCGTCCAGTTAAAGTGACACCTTACGAGGCGAGAGGAAGCATCCGCAGCGCTCTCGTCACACTAATTCTTGCATTTGTGCGAGTTGCTCAGTGACAGGCTTATGTTTGGGTGCTCAGTTTGAAACCACAGTATCTGTAACCAATAAACCATCTAGCAGAATCACAGACAAGTGTTTGAATGAGTCTGCTTAGGCGGTCCCAAAGGGGATTTCTTGACAGTCAGGTCTCTTCCCCTGTGTGCACATCAGTGTTTCGACATCCTTTGGCCTTTTAAAACCTCACTGCGCTCGTGCCGTACACGTCTTGTCTGGCACCTCTTATTACTCCTGTCTGCGTCGTAACAAGGGGAGCCCAAAGAAAAGTGGGTGCGCGGCCAGGAGGGAACGCAAATGTGCCCGTCACCCTTTCTTTCTAGTTGCCTCTTTGCTGTCTGCGCTTGTTATAGGAGGTGAAAGTAGACAAACACCCACAGAGACAGACACTGGTGTTGCGAAATAGGTCGCTTTCCAGTTGCACACTGACGCACATGAATTCATTTGAAGTGCGCCGACGACGGGACGATTTCACGTTTTGCCCACAGTTGTCTTTTTTTTTTTTTTTTTTTTCTTTCTCGACGCTGTTCTGTGCTTGACAGTAGAAAAGTTGTTTTCAAGGGTTTCAAGGGAGAAAGTATGAAATCCCTGAAATGGAAAAAAAAAAAAAAAGTGCCCCCTTTTTTCTCGAATTTCTGGTTTATATTTATTTCAACAGATGAGTTTCATGCTGGACTGCTCATGTTAACATCTGCTAAATCAGGCTCAACAGCTTGAGGACAGAGTGTTTAGTTCAAGTACAGAACAGTATGTTAATGAAGGGAGCTGACTTGGAGCTGTTGAAGCTTCGGTACAGGTCTGCCCTCTACTGGTGTTCACGGAGAAATGCACCAGTTTGTGACGTTTTAACAGGTGTTACACTTTTGTTTTTGTTTAGTCGCTGACACCCAGACTAAACTGCTGCTTCCTCCTCGAAATACACTTCTCAAAAAACATATATATATTTTGTTTATTTGTGTATGTTTGTAGAAGTTAATCTCAAAGCCATGAAACTTTCCGAGCAGGTCACGTAGATTCTTTCTGTTTCATCCAGTTAAAAGGATTAAAAATCTACTTTTATTTACAGTAACAGGTTAAAATGTTAGATACAGGAGCAAACGGGGGTCACACACTCTACTGTGGAACATACTTTAGATATTTGTTGACGTAAAACCTCTAAAGTGAATATCAATGAAGGAGAAATGGCCGTGTCTTAGTCGTACTATGAGGAATCAATTTTAAAATATATAAATGCCATCAAAATACTATTTTTAAAATAAGTTTTCTGTAAATTCTGTTTCAATATCAGCCTGATACGTCACATTCATGCATACATCCATGATTAGCTGTGAGCTGTACTTTGTCTCTCTGTCACGATGGTACTTGGAGAGCAGAATATTTCCTACGATGGTACACGGCGTAAAAGGTTTGAGGAACATTGTTCTCTAGGATTCAGCTTTCTAAATATTTGCCCGTGGGTTCCAGGTTCTTCTGCCCTCCTCCCTGCGTTTACCTGATGGGCAGCGGCTGGAAGAAAAAGAAGGAGCAGATGGAGCGAGACGGCTGCTCCGAGCAGGAGTCGCAGCCTTGTGCCTTCATCGGCATCGGCAACAGCGACCAAGAAATGCAACAGCTTAACTTAGAGGGAAAGGTGCGACACACACACACTCACATGAAAAACATGCAGTTACTCACACACCTTCCCTCAAGGCACTTTACAGCAATAATACAGGAGGCCTCTCGTTTGTCTCCGGTGCATTTCAAGGATGTTAATTCCAAACATTTCTCTGTTGACAGCGATGACACCTTTTTTAAGAAGTCACTTTGCAGCAGACAAATCTGATCTAATGTGTTCTGATTTCTCCCTCTGTCCTCCAGAATTATTGCACAGCCAAAACCTTGTACATATCCGACTCCGACAAGAGAAAGCACTTCATGTTGTCTGTCAAGATGTTCTACGGCAACAGCGCTGACATCGGTGTCTTCCTCAGCAAGAGGATCAAAGTCATCTCCAAGCCCTCCAAAAAGAAGCAGTCCCTTAAAAACGCCGACTGTGAGTCTTTTTGTTTGTCTGCGTCTCACACACACTTTCATCAATTATCTGTGACTTTGATACTTTTTACTATGAAACCCTTTAGTTTGTCAGTAGCTGTTGAAATTAAAATGTGGCCTATATGTATAACAGTTATGTTTAACAGTAAAATACTGTTTAATCAGCCACTGCAATAGAGTCCACGTCTGACAGTAGCATGGGTGTAAAAATCAATGTACAGGAGGTGTCCGTGATGGACAACATTCATGTTACAGACTTAAACACGCCATCATAAGGTTCTACTCATTTGTTTAAGCGTAAGATTAAAAAATAGTTACGTTTAAGTTAAGGTAAGAACAAAATACAGAGCAAAAAAATAGAAAATTGGGCACTTTAAAGGTATAAAATTAAACTGTTTTTACACAAATTAAGCTTTGGATTTAAACAAGATCATTTAAATCTCTGAAGTCTTTTCAGTCGCTGAGTTATTTACTTATTTCACTATAAAAGCACTCATTTTTTCTCGTTTTATTCTTATGTATTCATCATTTTTCTACTTATATCTATTTCACTATTTATTGATTGGATTTTTTATTCCAATATTCTAATTTAGATTTATCTAATTTAATATAAGATAGACTTTAATGATCCCACACTGGAGAAATACACCTGTCACAGCAGCTCGTTTACACAAGGTGGATAAGAAATGACTCATAAATGAGAAATATATAGAAAAATCTTAAGACATACTTGAAAATCAAATAAAACAGCAAACAAAATAAAGTTATATACACCTCTATCCTCTATCATCTATATCCTGGTTACATCCAACCACTAGAGGGCGGTGTAGCCTCACAGTGTCCAGTATCCCAGTTATGTCACATGAAGCACACCTGTTGTGTACACATCACCTCCTCCGTCGACACAGCTTGACCTGTGAGCAACATGTCAAGTTTGGGTCATTATGTAACCCGCCCGTCTGCGTTTCCCTGTTCTGTTCACAGTGTGCATCGCATCAGGGACCAAGGTGGCACTGTTCAACCGGCTGCGGTCCCAAACAGTCAGCACGCGCTACCTACACGTGGAGGGCGGCAACTTTCACGCCAGCTCCCAACAGTGGGGCGCCTTTTACATCCACCTGTGTAAGCCCCGTTCGACCTGAGCTTCTACTTCAGCACAAATATTCAGCACGAGTTCAGTGAGGAATGTAGTTTGACAGCTTGTCACTTTGTGGTCACGTCGCCTTCTAATTGCTGTAACTCTAACCCACGCTGCATTATAATAATTTCACCGATGATTCATCTCAGACAAAGAAAGTGATTAATTTCTTGAATGTGGGTTTGCGTGCGCAGAAATTGCTGAAGCATGTGGGTGGTTGACTTTTTTTTTTCTCTCTCTTTCTGCGCTTTCAGTGGATGACGAGGAGTCAGAAGGAGAAGAGTTCACTGTGAGAGACGGTTATATCCACTACGGCCAGACAGTCAAACTGGTTTGCTCTGTCACAGGCATGGCCCTGCCCAGACTGGTAAAAAGAAATGCTTCATTAGAAATTAAAACTAATGATCTCAGCGGAGGAAGACGTTTCATTACAGCAGCAGCAGCAGCTAAGAGAATAGAAGAAAGAAACATAACACCAGAATTGTTGCAAAATAGGGATTTTGTTTAAAGGAAGTTTGACATTTTGGGAAACATGAGACCAACTTTGTCGAGTCTTTATGTTGTCCTTATGTCAAAGGAATAGTTTGGGAAATAGATTAGGTGATTAGGACAGCCATGTTGGTAGTCCTGCCTCTTCCACGTCCACCTGAGGCAGGCCGAATGGCGCCTGGGTGCTCAAACAAGCCATCTGTAACCGTACCTATCTGTCAATCAAAGCAGCCACACTGTTAATTATGCATAACTTTAAGCCTTAATATAACTTGAACAGGTGAGTTATATAAAAGTTCACCCTCAGTGCAGTTGTCATAAACTGTGAAATTAGCTATAGAGACCAAAACTGATTTTTGTACCAGGCTGTAAACATGTTTATTTCTGCTGTGAAGTTGGACAATTTAACATGGGGACCTATGGAGATTGACTCATTCTGTAGCCAGCCTCAAGTGGACATTTGAGGAACTGCAGTTTTTGGCACTTCCACATAGACTTCACTTCAAAGACACGGAGGTTGCTGCTTGGTGGTATCTGGCAAGGAAGGGTGTTACTTTTGGGCAGAACCAGGCTAACTGTTTCTCCTGTTTCCAGTCTTTATGCTAAGCTAAGCTAATCGCCCCCTTCCTCTTTAATAGGCGCATATGAAAGTGGCACGAAACTTCCCAAAATGTCAAACTATTCCTTCAACTTTAGGTTACATTAAAACCAAAAAATGAGTCTTGTGTTCCTTTCTAGTTCACTTTTTTTATTCCCTCACTTCATCCATCCATCGTCCAGTTGATTAATCTCTCTCTCTCTTATCCCGTCAGATCATCCGTAAAGTGGACAAGCAGACGGCGCTGCTGGACGCCGACGACCCCGTCTCCCAGCTCCACAAGTGTGCCTTCTACCTGAAGGACACGGAACGCATGTACCTGTGCCTTTCCCAAGAAAGGATCATCCAGTTTCAAGTGAGTAACTCATCAGAATCTGCCGGCTCTTCACTTGTTACGCAACAATCCGGGGCTGAGGTCACTTCAGCCTCAGATCTCATCTCGTGCTGTTCACATATAAGTGAGGATGATTGCTTTTTCTGATATTAACGGTGAGACACGTGGATGTTTTCGGACAGTCCGCTGACCTCCAGCATTTGTAGCTATTTAGGCGGCAGTAAAGCCAAAACGGGGACGCTTGATTGCAGTCTTGAGTCGTCTTGATTGGGTGTAATTGTCGGCGGTTATTTTTGCCTCTCACGTGCATTAAAGGTCATGTCTTCCCTCTTCTGCCAGGCCACTCCATGCCCAAAGGAACCAAACAAGGAGATGATCAACGACGGCGCCTCCTGGACAATCATCAGCACAGACAAGGCCGAATACACTTTCTACGAGGGAATGGGCCCCGTCCACTCACCTGTCACCCCCGTGCCTGTGGTAGAGAGCTTACAGGTACCTTTTTATGTACTTTCATCGTCATCCCTGATCATGAATCTGCTCACAGTGGTAGCTTTCATCCTTTGTTTTTTTGTGTCTTCTTCGTCGTGCAGCTAAACGGCGGCGGCGACGTCGCCATGCTGGAGCTGACGGGACAGAACTTCACTCCAAATTTGCGGGTCTGGTTCGGCGACGTCGAGGCTGAGACCATGTACAGGTGTGTTTTTGCCTCCGTTTTATTTTTTATGAAAGGTCATGCCTGTTTTTGGGTTACCGCGTTCTTTTTCCAATTTTTCTCCTCAGAATGAGATCCATTGTCTGCGCTCTCTTTTTCTATTAGCATAAGAAATTTTCAATTACAACCATTCTGAGGAAATATTAAAGACTGTGCAGTCATAGAAGCTGATAGGCCGAGTTTAATGAATGTAATTGAGGTGTGAATAAGCTTTCAAAACGCTCCCTGTCAGACTTAATGCGGCACATCCCGTGAACGCCTCGTGACACAAGATGAGCTGGTGTCAAATCACGAGTCAAGTTGTACAATCCGTCCGTCCATGTCCTTCAAACCTGTGCAGCGAGCAGTGTTACACCTTTATAAACTGCCATTGCTTCAGCTTTTCTTCTGTCATGCTGAGTTTTATAGTCTAATTTGGATTTTATGTGTTTGTCAGTAACACCCAGCGGAACATTAAATAAAATAATAATTGTCAGTCAACTATTAGTCCGTTAATTGTATCAGCTCTAATCCTCAGGGTTCATTGAGACAGGATCAGGTCGCTGCTGCGAATCAGTGTGTGGGGGGTTAAGGGAGGTGAAGAGGGCTGCTGTGGCCGTGTCTATTTATACTGAATGTAACCGCTGTGAAACAATCAGGAAACAACTTTTCATTTCTCTGATTAACTGACTTTATCGAGCCCGGCGCTCGCTCACTCTCATTCACTGTCTACGTCGCTTGACCAGTGCTCGCCCCCTCAGAGTCAGACGCAGATTTAGAAGCTGGTTCAGGAAATAAACAAAGCACGAACAGAGTTTAGTCAATGAATCCACCTGGATAGTCTCTGTTTCAGAGACATTTCAGGCTCAAACTGTCGAGGTTTGACCGATCTAAACATCTGACTGGCGCCTGCATCGTGACGTCAGCCTACCTTTTTCTAAAAGTTGGACTTTTCTCTGTGTTTTTGGTGCACTCCCCCGCTCCAATCAATGGAAAAAGCTGCATGTACCCTCATCAAGAAGTGCTATTGTAAATGTTGAGGTGTTGCTTGGATACCCTCTCACCCTTTGTGTTTCTCTCCCGTCAAAAAACACCCTGCAGGTGTGCGGAGAGCATGCTGTGCGTGGTGCCCGACATCTCCGCCTTCCGCGAGGGCTGGCGCTGGGTGCGGCAGCCCGTCCAGGTGCCCGTCACGCTGGTTAGGAACGATGGCATCATCTACTCCACCACACTGACCTTCACCTACACGCCAGAGCCCGGGCCGCGGCCACACTGCAGCGCCGCCGGAGCCATCCTGCGGGCCGGTAACTCCAGCCTGCTCAGCAACAACAGCCAGGAGCCCGGCCCCGGCGTCTACGGCCCCAACAGCACCTCCAACGCGGGAGTCACATCCTCGTCCTCCACCGCCGCGGCTGTGGTCTCCTAACGCACACAGGGGACCACTCAAATACGATATGCCTTGAGAGCAGACGTATCGCAAGGTGTATAAAGACTATGGGAAATAATAAACAAAAACTGACTCACTCTTAAGTGCTGCGTTTAATTTTGGATACAAAGAAGCTGAAACGGAAAAAAAACAAACAAACAACAAAAAAAATTTGGCGGGAGAACGGAGCGAACGCAGGGGGAAATCTGAAGGAGGAGTGACATCACCACGTTGTCAGCCAACGGGAATAAGGCAAAAAGTGCTCCTTGACACGCCTCCCCCCCCTCCCTCCCTCCCTCCCACACCCTCCCCTCTCTCTCTCTCCTGTGGTTACTTTAGGGACCTGCCTATCCAGTTCTGGTGTTTTTGGAAATGAGTGAGAAAGTTCCTGCAGGCTCAGAAGCACCAGCACCTTTCTACGGCTGCGAGAATGGAAAACCACGACAACAATACATCCACTGTGTACAAAAAAAAAGAAAAGAAATCTCTTGAAAGGAAAGTATATTTTTTGCGCCGCCCTTCCCTCTCCCACCACTTTGTTTTTTTTTATAATTATTCCTTTTTTTTTTGTTTGTTTGTTTGTTTCGTGTTACGTTGCCTTCATTTGTTGTTTCCTAAATGGGGCTGGATGTATTGTTGTTGGAGGGGAGCGCAAAGGATGCAGAGGGACACACATAAAACGTGACGATAACATAGTTTTTATGGACCAAGGATCTTGTATAAGCTTTAGTAAAGGTACATTTTTCTCCATACCTTTTTTGTATTAAACATATAGTACACTTTTGTTACCAAATAGTTTCTATTCTTCCTCTGAGCTTGGGCTTTGTTTTCCCCCTTTTTTGAGGTCCAAAATCCCAACTTGTATGTTATTGCGACCTTATTACAAACGCCTGCTTTTTTTTTTTTCAGTCTTTGGATTGAATCTTTTTTTGTTTTGTTTTGATACTTCTTAAAAAAATCTGAAGTCTGGGTTGTTTATTTACATAAGAGAAGGTTTTGTTTTTAAAAAAAAAAAAAAAATTGGGGGAATAACCTCAGAGGGCCTATGTTTTTATCATTGGTTTTTATGAAGTCTTTAAAAAGAAAAGCTTTAAGCAACGCCTCTGCCTTGCCTGCAATACTCTATGTGCGCTATGTCTCCTCTTTTGGAAAGTATACACATCATTACATCTCACATGGAGCCATAGCAACGTTTTGCAGAAACACGTCAAGAATCTAGACTTCCATGGTTACGAAAACGCGACTCTTCAAACTGATGTAACGAGCGCAGTCGTCGACTTATAAAGGATAGCCTTAGTACTGTATATTCTTACTGTGTACACAGTCAAACCGGTCACATATCTAATATCCTGTATTTGTTGCTCTATTGGTCACTGTATCAGATAATGTAGTGAAACTTGTCTTTTTAAAACACCCGGCGAGGTGTCTTCCAGTGTGTGCCGTAGTTCTGGTTGCATTTAACTCCAGTTTGTTTGTTTGTTTGTTTTTTCTTATTCAAAAAAAAAAAAAAAAAGAAAAAGACAGACACTTTTCAATTTAATGTGGCCTTACTGATTCAATTATGAAACAAACGACAAAAAATAATAATTTTCTTATCTGCTGTTTACTCACCTTGGAAGAACCTTTGCATAGCACAAAAAAAAAACAAAACAAGCTGATGCCTCGCTTCTTATCACGGGGAGCTCTCACCGCTGCTGCTGCTGCTGCGGCTCCAGAAAACCACGTCGTCATGCAAAAGCGGCCTTCATTTCTTTCCTTTTTTTTTTCTTTTGGTGTACAAGTACAAAAAGCCCTTTTTTTTTTTTTGTTAAATATCTCACATGTCGGGTGCCCAGCACCTTTTCACTTTTGGTACAAAATGTCTCACAAGCGCTGTAAGCTCTTTTTTTCCAGCCTTCTTTTTTAAAAAAGAAAACAAACAAAACAACGAAAAAAATCAAAAACAACAAACCTTCCTGTGGTTTTATTATCTTTGCAGAAAATAAACGCGCGCGCGCGTGTGTGTGTGTACATTGAGTAGTTGCACTCGTTCACGGTGTGTTTTCATGGCGACCGCGTCTCCCGTAGGAGCATAAAAAGGCCTTCTAAAATGTGTATTATCGAAGATGTGCATTTTTTTTTTTTTTTCCAAAACATCAACAGCAATATTGTACAGGTCATTTCATCGTGTTTGTCCGCCGCCTGAGCACTAGTTCACCAGCCAGCAAATATATATGTGTGTGTTTGTGTGTGTGTGTGTGAGAGGTGAGTGTGTGTGTGTGTGAGTGTCATATGTAGTTGCTGTAATGGAATACTGAGTCAGACTCGCTCCATTTCAAAGTGTGCTCCAACTGCTCTCCAAAAAAAAAGAAACAAAAAAGGAAAACTTGAGGATTCGCTGGGTTTTTCTGTCTTCCACCAGGATCCAAGTGTCTGATAATTGTGGATAAACATTCAAAGGCAATACTTGTGATTTTTTTTTTTTTTTTTTTTAGTATTACAGTACAACTGTAAAAACACTTCCGGGGGAAAAAAAAAAAGAGAGAGAACAACGATACTGTAACTTGAATGTCTGCTTAATGAAGTATTTCTGAATTTTTCTTACCGACCTTGAAATAGGAACAAAAAAGGATTCGCTTGCACCCCCGATTCAATGTAAAAAAAAAGATAAAGTTAAGTTATTCCCCTCATTTCGCCACCCTTGCCCACCTGTCAGTCATTAATGTTAAATGTTTTATATTGTAATATTGATATTTTTTAAATTATTGGTACAAAGTCTCCCCTTGTCTTATGTCAAAAAACGGAAAAAAAATAAAATAAAAAAGTGCATTATCGCCCGTGCTGCCTAGGTTGGCCTGGGAGTGTATTTTTTTAAAAAGAGGCCGCTTCCTTTCCGTCGAGGAGTTTGGTGCTGCAGCGGTAGTGTAGCATCCAAAAAGAGAGAGAGAAGAAGAAAAAAAGAAAATACCCGAGTCATTTTTCGCGCTCCTTCACGCTGAACTCTCGTGACGAGCTGCAGGTCAACCTGAACCCTTTACTCTGCAGGATGGAGGTCACGAAATCTTAACTGTAGATTTTTAACTTGAGTGTTTTTTCTATGTTTACTAGCTCGAGTTTTTAACCATAGCATCCGCATTAGCATCAACTCCCCTTCCTCACTTCCACCCTGGAGCTTGGATATTTTTTTTTTTTGTTTACACGTCAAGTCGCCTCTTTAAGGCTAAACCCAACCCTGGGATAGTTTTTTTTTTTTTTTTTTTAAAACGCCTCACATGAGCCTGAATGGGAGCCGCTTTGTCAACTTCGCTCACGACTCAATAAAAAAAGGGGGTGATGCATGCTTTTAAAAAAGAAAGAAAGAGAGAGGTTTAAAAAAAAAAAAAAAAAATGTGTCGCCTTGACAATCTGAGCTGGTTTACAGTTTTTCTCTTCAAACATTTGGAGTTTTAAGAGATCGGGAGGAATACAGAATAACTAACTTTAACCCGTAACACGCGAGGGGGGTGAAAAGCGGTCAAGAAAAATGTTACATGCCTTCTTTTAAATAAAAAAACAAACAATAAAACACGCTGTATTAACTCGGCGGCAAAGCTTTTTCAGAGAGGGGAAGAAAAAAAATGAAAAACACGACATCTCATTAGCGATGCTTTTACGAAAATATCTTAACCGGTTTCTTTCTCTGTGTGTGTGTCTGGTCATACTTGTTTTTATGCTCTTCCAAAAGCAGCTGTTCATGTGTTTGTTTTTTTGTTTTGTTTTTTTATAATGAGCTCTGAACAATGTATGTATCCTCTAATATGCCAAATGTCTTTTTATAATGTAGTTTTCATGCACTGCTAAACAAAACAGGGCAGAGTGAGAGGCAGCTTTAAACAAATCTTAAAACACAAAAAAAACAAAAAGGAGTGTGGAGCCCTTCTCTGTCGCACTCAGCCTTACTTCTCCTTAAGACTATTTGGCTGTTTGCACTACAGAGCGCTAACTTTTATTCTTTTTTCTCTCACACATTTCATCCTCACTCTTTATCGCTCATGTTTATGTATGTACATTTGGAGTTCTCTTCTTCCTCTTCCTTTTTTTTTGTTTTTAACATACAGCCTGTTATGCTTAGCTTTGCTACAGTTGGATCACTTTTTGTTGTCATTTCCTCCTCCTCCTCCTCCTCTTCTTCCTCCTCCTCCTCCATGTCCTTTCACTATCTTTCACTCTCACTGTATCTGTGTATTATTCTAGTAAATGGTAAGCAGAGGTGTCATTGTGGTAGTATACTCAGTGCTCAAAAGGTTGCTGATGGTAGAAACCTGTGCCGTTTGTAACATTTAGCAATAACGTCAAAACAAAGGGGACGGTCTTTTTTTTTTTTTTTTTTTTTTTTTTGATAACATACGTTAGTTTTGTTTTTGTACATATTGCAGCTCCAGGTCATGCTCAAATCTGTATGTCATTAAAAGAAGAAAAAAACGAGAAAAAAAACTTGCAATATTGGCATAAAAATGAGAAATAAAAAAGTGATATAAAATCTCACTTTGTGTGTCATGTTTTTAATCAGTCACCAGAAGCTGAAATAGTACAAATGAGCAACCCAGACACCCAACCACATCTCCTAGTGGCTGCAGGGTGAACAAGTTTCTGACTTTTTGGGCTCCCAAATGGAGCTCTTAACCTCGGGAAGAAGTCCCAGCAGATTCCCTCTTTTCTTACCGCCACTAATGTCCTCTGTCCTTTTCAGATCCACTTTTATTAAAGCCGTTAAAAGCTCTGAGTTAACTCTGCCCCCAAGTCTTTGCAGACGCAGTCACACACCGGACACTCGAGATCTTTATATGGTCAACCAGACGTTGGATATTTAAAGATGAGTTGTGTGTCTGTAAATAACCAAAAAGGAAAGAAAATACACAATACCAGAACCACTTGAAGATCACAAACCTGTAAAATAACTGGGGGTACATTCAGTTACGTGTTCACGGGGTTAATAGGCACATTATCATGCAATAAAACAAAATCCTTCATAAGCAAAATCTCCAAAAAAAAAAAAGTACAATATCGAGGTCATACAACGAACATTGCAACACTGATACAAGGAGACAAAATGGGAATAAGTTGCTACATTAACGCTGCTATATTTAACAGTATGAATCAGTGGAAATCAGGTGCCGGGAATTCACACTTTGAAGAAGACGAAGGGGATACAGGTGTTTAGAGTCCCACAAAATGATAAGGCCTCTCCAGTTCCCATCAGTACAACCCCCTCCCCCCCCATAGGTACACACACATGTATACAAACACACACACACACAGAGTGGGTCAAGGATAAGAGCAGAACTATTTGTACACTGGAGGATTGTTTTGAGCCTATTTCTGTACAGAAAGTCCGGTTAAATATTAGTCTTTGACTGGACGGGCTGTTTTCTGCCTGCTAATCGCTAAGCTAACTGTCTCCTAGCTCCATATGATATCAATCTTTTCATAAAAGTTTTTTTTTTTTGTTAAAGCTGCACTAAGAAGGAAAGGAAAGTTGAATCAAAAACAATCTCAACACAAGGTATATTTAGTAGCTTTAGTTTAGGAGCTCTTGATCACATCACATGATATTTATTGGCGTAAGGGGTTTAGCTGAAGTGAAGGTGAATGTGCTGAAGCCACGCCCACTCGTGGGAGCAGTCAAGCAGCCATTTTGAAGCGACTGAAACGTGTCAGATGAGTTCAGAAAATGACACGACTAACTTTGAAACACTCTGAGCGAGATGAATTCATCTCTATCTCTCTGCTCAGGGTGGCCTCAGCGTGTCATCGAGCCACCCTTTAAGGACCGCCCACAAAAATCCTGGACTGAAAACTGGTGAAAAACTGTTTTAACACATTTCAGTAATATATCCTTCAAAGTCTTTTCACATTTTCAGCAACTATTTTCCAACATATTTAATATATTTTAAAAGAAATGCCTTTACATGGTCTTTAAGGATTTCTTGTCCATTGTTGGCTTAAAAGTTGACGTGACAACGATACAAACACTTATGATAAAGATCAGATATGATCGAGGGCTCCAGGACAGTTATTTCGTGAATAGTTATAGTCATTTAAGAACATCACAGGGTACTTTTCGAGTACCTGCCATTAGTTTTACTCATCTAGTTATTAGTTTTTACTTGTTTTTACCTCTTTTCAGGCACCGGTTGGGCGATGTTTACCACATGAGACTGGTGTGAACTGTTACCATTCAAGATAAGTGAGCAAATATGTAATGTGGATGATCTCTATGGATTATCTAACCCTATTTTGCAGTCTAATCCTTCTGACATTGGATTTTTCTCACCTGGTGCAAAGACATATGGAAAGACCATCTGGTCCCTGTACATTTACGTATACAGTTACCACTATTTATGGTAGAAGAACAACTAAAAGAGAGTATATATGGTAAGTATAGACAGTGGAAAGCTACTTTAATTGGTATTCTGCTTCATGAAAAGTCCTTCAAGGCTTTATATGACCAGGCATCTACCCTGTAAGCTATAGGGGAAACATCTGGCTGTGCTGATCTGCTGTAAGCGCACTGAATGCACACCACTTCTGCTCCGTCATTAACAATTGTACCCACGACACATCACACTCGAGGATAAAGCTCATAAACTAGTCCTATAAGCACTGTGAGGGCTTTACGTAAAGACAACACACCACAGATTCCCTTCAAGTGTTTGCACTCAGGCCAGAGCTCTTCATCCAGTTTAAGTCAGCTCATTCCACGCTGATGTACGGATGCTAGTGTAGGTGAAACGTGTGCTGGCTCCGCTTGGCGGGGTATGACCATTCTGCTCTTTGCCCATATTTGGCCCCGATCTTGATCTGTCTACTTCCCCTCTAACCGATAGGTTTACAGCTGACCTCAGTGAGCCGCCTGTGCCTTTGCCTCCATCCTTCCTCCTTAAGCAGCTGCAGCAGGTGAACGTGGCCAGCATGCCCTGGCGGAAGCGCATGTTCATGAAGCAGTAAATGATAGGGTTGACGCAGGCCGAGGTGTAGGACAGCAGGTGGATGAAGGAGATGGGCGCGCCGGTTAGGCGGTGTGCACCGCGCCGGTCGAAAGCTTGCCACGCGTTGACCACAAAGATGGGCGTCCAGCACACGAAAAAGAGGAAGACGATGACGAGGAGCATGCGGATCACGCGCTTCTTGGCCATCAGGTTTGCTGTAGAGGTGCTGCTAGAAACACGACCCACCGTGGATTTGCAGCTGGTGGTGGCGAAGTTGCCTGTGATGCTCTTCTTTTTAGATGGCTGCATATAACAACCATCACCGTCACCGGTCTTAAAACTGCCAGTGCTGGATTTTCTGTCTGTCAGGAGAGAGAACAAGAAAAGACCAAAGAGTGTCAATTTATCAAGACTTGCTGAGGCTTTCCTAAGAGACAGGACTATATGTTATGAAGATTAGCATGAATACACTTCAGTTAAACACAAATGGACGTGTACTGGGCATAGTCTATTCTTTTTTAGTATCATGAACATGGACGCTGTTGTTTATTTTGACTCCGTCCCACAGAGTCCTACTGATGTAAACATACAATTGTGTATCAATCCACAGCTGAAAATAGTCCCGAAGAAACTTCTGTTTGAGAAACGTTTGCAAAAATCTACAGCGCTCAGCTGTTTTAGGAAAAGATTGAATTGTGTTCTTCTTTTTTGTTTTTTAAAGATCTAAAAAAGAAGATCTTTAGTATAAACCAATGACAGTGCATGAGCATGAGTGACGCCGAAAATATGTGGCGCTGGCTAATACAGTTGTCATGAACGGAGAAATTAGTTATAGAGACCAAAACTGTTTTTTGTACCAGGCTGTAAACTTCTTTCTGCTGTGAAGTTGGACATTTTAATATAGGGACTTATGGAGACTGACTTGTTCTGTAGCCAGCCTCAAGTGGCCACTTGAGGAATTACAGTTTTTAGCACTTCTGCATTAGCTTCTTTCCCAACCATGGAGGTTGCCACTTGGTAAAAACCAGTGAACTCTGAAGTCATAAAGTATTGAAACCTGGACTAAGACATTGTTTTTTATTCTTTTCTTGGTATTCATTGACAATAGGTAAAATATAGAAGAATGCTAGCCTGCTTCTGTTTTATTTTCATACCTCTGTTGCTGGATTTCCTGGTGGAGAGCTCAAACTTGATGCCCCGGTACAGCTCCAAGGAAATGAGTCCATAGGCGGTCATCATGACGATCCCGGGGATCAGGAAGAGCAGTAACAAGAGGGACACGTACCTGCAACGATGGACAAATCTGGGGTGGTAAGTTGATGGCAACCAGCATTTGTTGTATATAATTTTG
The DNA here is from genome assembly GCA_946959425.1 of Argyrosomus regius. NCBI lineage: Eukaryota > Metazoa > Chordata > Actinopteri > Sciaenidae > Argyrosomus > Argyrosomus regius. The sequence goes on from OX336903.1 coordinate 8,471,413, forward strand.
ATCAACACCAGAGCCAAATTGCTTCCCTAAAATTGCTGCCTCTGTCTACACTGATGTCATTATGATTGTGATGATGTAAATGTGCACTTTGGTTCACATTCAAATATGCTCAAAATAAATCAAATTGACTTTATTACGGGAACTAATTTTTAATTGTGTGCTTTTATTTTGAAAGGTTGAAGATTTCCCCAAGTGGTCGTCTCTTACCGGCAGCACCATCACAAAATCAATAAAAGGGCTGTTTGAAATAAGCAATGTGCTACTTTAGCTGCCACTCAATCTGAGTGTATTTGAGTGTGAAGACACCCTGATGGGGCAGTAAAGTTACGATGCTTCCTGATGCTTTTATTTTCAGCTCACCAGGACTGCTGGATGACGTCATTGGGCCACACCAGGCGGCACATGTGCCCGGTGCTGTTGTTGCGGCGGGTGAAGGGTTTGAGGGTGCTAGAAATAGGGTAGGGCAGCATCAGGATGAAGGACACCACCCAGGTGGCAGTGATGACCTTGGCGGCGTGGCGTTTAGTCTGCCACGTTCTGGAGGTCAGCGGGTTGCAAATGGCGCTGTAGCGCTCCAGGGAGATGGCCACCAGGTTGAAAGTGGAAACACTTACAGAGACACCTGCACAGATCAGAAAATACAAAAATAGATCACTGAAAACCTGACAGTCTAGTGTTGAGCTCTGGTGGCTGAGGCACTTGTTAAAAATTGATGTAAACTCTTAATCTGAAACATAAGAACTATAAAATATAATAAACATAGTAAGAATGATCTGGCCATATTTGAACACATAAATCATAGAGTCATAATCAGATTTTTAAGAATATAGTTTGACGTTTTGTATAATCGCTTTCTTACCAAGAGTTAGCCAGAAGATGGTTAGCTTAGCTTAGCATAAAGACTGGAAACAGAGGGAAACAGCTAGCCTGGCCGTGTCTGAAGGCAGCAAAATCCAACTACCAGTGTCTCACAAAAAAGCTCACAAAATCATCTTCTTAATGTGTCATGTACAAAAGCTAAGATATAAAGACAAGTTTTCAGTTTTTATGCTAAGCTAAGCTAACCAGCTGGTGGCTGTAGCCAGATATGAGAATCATGTAACTGTAAAAATATCAACACTACTAACACATCATGCAAAGGTTGATAAGCACAAAAGACACATTTTAAAAACAACAAATTGTGGTTTTACATTTGGTGATTATGCTAAGCTAAGCTAAGCTAAGCTAAGCAGCTGCTGGTTCTAGCATCATATTTGTCGCACAGACATGAGAGTGGTATCAATCTTCTCAACGAACTCTCAGCAAGTCAGGAAAGTGAATATGCATGTTTTACAGGAACTTGTAAGCCACTGCATCCAGTCAGGAAGATTGATGCCACTCTCTTTTTATACAGCAGCTGGTTGGCTTAGCTTAACCACCAAAAACACAATACGTTTTACACTAGACAGTACACATATATGTAAAGTATTGAGTGTTAGAGCTGCTGGCAGGTGTATTTTTAACTTTTGGCAAGAGCCACGCTAGCTGTTTCCCCTTCCTGGCCTTATGCTAAGCTAATCTACGCTAACTAGCTTCTGGCTGTAGCTTCATACTTAACGGAAAGACTCTTCTCATCAGACTCTCAGCCAAAAAAATTGTTTCTCTTCAGTTTGGTTTTGACTAGTCTCCCTCTGCCATCGGCTTTGGGCTCCCAACATGTGTGTTTACTGTCGTGCATGTGATGTTATGGCACATTAATGTGTCGTCACATTAAATTTAACTGCCGAGCAGCGACAGACCGTATCCTGTACTGTTACCAGATCAGCGTTAACACACTCAGTAACAATAACAAGAACTATAAATACATTCAAATTATAGCTGAGTACGATCCAAGAGGATCGACACATAAACAGATAAACGTGGACAAATGGGGTAATGATCCTGCATAACAGTGCTCTGATCTCACCGAATGGCTAAATGGAGCAACAGGAAGTAAGGAGAAAAATGAAAACCTGATTTCCTAGCGGACCTGTAATCGAATGAAAATGAAATATTAGCAAAGTTGCGCCATCTATAATGACTGCACCGTATTACAAAGCTGCCAGTTTTGTGCTTGTTCATGGAGGTCTGTCCACTGCCACAAACACAAATACAGATGAATGATGATCGAAATCAGACCAAGATAAACTAAAAGCAGATTTTTTTTTTTGGGTTACATCCTATTTTTGGTTATTTTCTGCTAGAGGAAGAAATAAAGAAACAATGTTCCTGGTAAAAGTGTTGATTTCTGTCAAGTTGTCTTTTGTATCTTAAAGCAACATTGCATAGAAATTGGTGCAATTCCACTGTCGTCACAAATATGGACAGATGTACATGTGTATTTGTTATGATTACTTTGCTAACAGCCAAACATCAAGCGAGTTCAACAGCACAAGACCTAGCAGTCAGATATGTCAAGAAGCCCAGCTCTGCCTCTGTCTTTCAGCCTTTTATTTCACAAAACTCTTGCTAACCATAGACAGTATAAAATATGGATGTCGCATCCATGATTTCAGAAGAGCCGCACTGAAGCTCAGAGTGTGGTGGCTCTGGCTGCCGCCATCTAGGTAGTCCTGCCTCTGCTGCCTCCTGGCTAATCTAAAAATAGGCAGAGACCGCAAAGACGTGGACCGAATGATGCCTTGTCGTTCAAACAAGCCATCTGTAACAGCACCCACAATAATAATATAATTAATGTAATTTGAACAGGTGAGTTCTATACAAATTCAGACTCAGTACAGTTGTCATGAATGTACCAGGCTGTAAATGTTTATTTCTGCTGTGAAGTTGGACATTTTAACATGGGGACTTATGGAGACTCGTTTTGTAGCCAGCCTCAAGTGGACGTTTGAGGAACTGCAGTTTTTGGCACTTCTGCATTGGCTTCACTTCACAGCCACGGAGGTTGCTACTTGTCGCTAACGTTTAAAAACTCCATCCTCTTCCCTTCTTAGCTTCCTCCGTCAACGTCCCCTTTGGCCTTTTTGCTTCTGTCATTATGTCCATAGAGGCTGCTGAGCCCGGTTACATTGGCCAGCTCCACTCCCCGTCAGCATTCGCCCACGCCCTGAGCCTGAAAACCTCCTCTTCTTCCCGCTGGTCCACTGTGGTACAAACACTAACACTCCCCTGGTGCTCTGAGCTATTAGTAGCTAACAGCAGCTGTAGTTCACAACAGGAAACTCAGCCGGAGGACGTCAGAGAGAAAACAGAAAACATTTCAGCTTTATCCAGTTTCACCAAAATCAGTGAACTAGTAGGTGGTGTGTGACTTAGTGCCGTACCCGAAGCACAAAGTGTGAGAACAGAGTGGAAATGAGACACCTGGTTCACCTGGGTACACATCAGAGCAGCATCAAAATGATTTAAAGTTTATTTTATGGTAGAAAAGTTACACAATGTTGCTTTAAAAATCCCCTTTTAGACATAAAAACTACAGAATGTTAATTTGTGTATGGTATAATTTTAAAATGAGCTAAATCTATTCCTTCTGCAGCATTAGAAAATCCACAATTTGGGCTGTAATCATACTTTTCTATCAAAGGATAACATGAAAACAGTGTGGAACTGCAGCTCTCCTTTGTTTTATGGACCTATAATGAATTTAAAGCTGTCTGCCCCCAAAAAGCCAAACACAGAGACACAGTTAGCAACTAGCTGGTGAACATGATGGAGAATTTAGCAGCTAAAGAGACAGATATTTCCCTCGAGAGCTGGTGAATAGAGCGTGTGAATATTACAATCGCCAGGTGGCCACAAGCACAAATCATTCCAAATGAATGATAATGTTGCTCCGTAACATGCTGGATGTGTAAATAAGTAACTGTTTGCTAACATGCTCGCTACATCAACTTTAAAACCTTAGAGATATGTCAGTATTCGTGTCCGCTACGTGTTTCTGCTGTCCCCAAGTGGGCCAAAAAATATAAGGAAATATAATATTATTGCGTAACAGATTGGTCTGCTGGAGGATGTTTGCACATCACATCATCACCTCTTGAGCTCAAAGTAAGCAGAGTGGGAAACTTTCACCGCTCAGCAGATGAATGTGAAAACAGCCTTTAGGGTCAAAGTAACAACACACACACTTTAAAGGACTTCTGTTGACCTCAGTCATTTCATTTCTTCTTATGGCTCATACCGCCTATCATTTTGCCCAAGACCTTTATGATCCATGAATGTGTCCACTGCAGAAGCAAACAGGAAACAGCAGCACAAATTCTCACCACGGCAGCAGGAAAAACAGAGCTGTTGCTGCAAAACACGGCCTCAGGTAAATCTGCACTTTGTGACAGCATGTTTCCTTCAGCTGTTTTTAGCTCAAGCTCATTAAACCACTGGGAGCATTTGAACAAGCAGGGAAATGAACCTTGCACAGGACATGGCTTCTATTATCCTCTCTCTGACATGTAATACAATTACCGGCGTAATAAAAGAAAATATAATAATTCTCCATGCGCGCACAGAATTATTTTGCATGAGGCATTACAGAAATTGGATGCAAAATTTGTGCCCTAAAGTCTAAATATTATAGATTTTTAATCATTTTTCAACAGCATGGCAAAGTTTTTGGGTTATGTCTGTGAGTGTTTTCATACAAAGACAAAGCATTACTTATTAATTTCACAAGATACAACAGTCATAAAAGTTCTATTCTCACCCATGAAGTACATGACCAGCTTGCACATGCCGGTGCCGAAGATGAAGTCCCTCATGAGGTTAGGGATGAGGGTGAAGGGGATGCACACCAGGGAGACCATCAGGTCGCTGATGGACAGAGACAGCAGGAAGAGGTTGGTGACCGTCCTCATGCGCTTGTTCCTCACGAGGACGGCGATGATGAGGCTGTTGCCCAGGACGCTGAGGAGGAAGATGAGGCTGTAGAGGACGATCCGGACCGTCTCATTGATATCTGAGACACAGTGGTGAAGAGACACATGGTTAAACTCATAAAATGTTCCTAAAACATGCATATACAGTAGTTTGGTGGTGAGTATGTGCAGAATAATATTTTATATCTCATGGAGTATCATCATAATCACCCTAGATTGAATTTCTCATGTTGTATCCATCGAGATGTGCCAATTTAATTCTCACTCCCGTGGCAGTGAAGCGTGTAATGTCTGTCCTGTTCACTTGACATTGACAGAACAACTGTATAGTGACAGCATGTATGTCTCCACTAACATACAGCAGACTACACTGGTTTACGGAGGACCTGAGCCATATGCGTAATGCGCACTGACGCAAACAAAATGCCCAAAGCAGTTGTTCTTTTTTGGCAAACAAATGGGCGCATTTGGAATAAAAACGAACATCATATGTTTGAATAAAATGATCTACTATAAGACAAGATGTTCCACGGGGTTTGATGATGACAAATAAGCAGATAAATTCACGGTACCTTTTGGTTCGGGTGAGGGTTCCTTCTCGCTCTCGCACTCCGAAAGATTCTTGAAACCAAAACTGCACAAAATCTTGTTCAGGTCAGTTGAATTTATGAGCATGTTGTGTATTGTAAACGTCTCCATTTCGCTGTCTCTTCTATAGCCTCAGGTGAAATCAGTCATAAGGACAGCATGCGTCATGCTCTTGAGCAAAAAAAAAAAAGGATGAGATGTATCCAAAACGCAAAATCTGAGTCGATTTAAAATCAATAAATAATAATAATAATTGTATTCTTCATAAGTTTCCGTGCGCTCCCAGTGTGGTGCGCTGCGCTTAACTCCTACTCAGCAATTCCAGCTAATGACAGCATGGGACGGGTCACATTCTTGAGTGTTCAGCCCGCCTTTACAGTCAGTCAAGTGCAAGTCACCTCCTGTTTTCTTGAGAAATACTCGACATGCCTCAGCGTCTCTATAACTGCGATGAGCGATTTGTAAATTCCCACATCACACAATAAAACAAGAAAAGAAAAAAGAAAAAAATCTGTATAAAAATCTGTAACATGTCAGCGGGGTTCTGTGCTGCAGCTACAGGAGGATATCTGTGCCCCCGAGCATGTTTCAACATATGATTTTGTGGCATGTGAGCATGTCAGCAGCAATAATGGAAGCTCATCGACTCGTGCTGTAATTGTTGTGATGGGTGGAGAGATGAACTGTCATTGATGCCCGAACAGCAAATGTTGTCTAACCGCCTGCAAAGAGGCAAGAAAGCATCTATGAACTCTGAGGCTGTTCACATGTTACTGATTCTAACAAGACATGACTGGCCTGCAGTGTTGGGTCAGATTACTTTGAATGTAGCCAGTTATTGAAGATAAACTTTTTGTTGTTGTTGCAATGTGTAACGTGATCTGTTTGGATTATAAAAATGTAATCTGAATATTGTTGGGTTATTTTAAAGTCAGACCCTGAAAATTGTGAAGAAATTGTAGTTCCACATTTTCTCTCTCTTTAACTGTCTTAAATATTTTTAATGCAATTATTTTCATATTAAAAATCACTGCCTGGTTGTTGGCTGTGCACTTGTAATCCCGTGATGCCTTGGGCTGAGTTTGTCGACCATGCAGAGGCTGCCAGTTCATGTGTGTGAACACAGTGGATTAACATTTCACCTGTCAACATGTACAGTCCACAGAGGGTGAAAGAGCTCTGGTTATCACTCTGTTTTTTTGTGGTAGTGAAAGTCAAAAATGTAATCAAGTAATCCCTAAGAATGTAACTATAATCTAATTATAATATTCTCTAATCTAATAATCTAATCTAATCTAATCTAATCTAATCTAATCTAATCTTTTCAAATGTATTCAGGGCTTCTTATAGTTGTAGTCCAGTATAAAAAAAGTATAGTAGCTGTAATGTCATTAGTTACTACAAAACATTATGGCCTATTATGACAAAAATAAGAGAATTTCACAATGTAACATCATAAAATTAACTCTGAACCAACTTTAGCTCCGTTTACATCAGTAAATTTAGTCACATCAGAAAGAAAACATTCATGGTCTAACAGACAAACTATGTTTTCCAAAATAAATGAATTGCCTTAATTGAAACATTCTTTACTTTATCCTACCAGAATGTAAAAATTAGTGAAATCTCACTTATAAGAGTACAAAAGTATTATCAGGATAGTGCATAATAAAAAACACCTGTTAAGGTATATGATTATGTCATAGGATTGTCAAAACATTCATGTGTAAGCAACATTTTAATGTTGTAGTTAGTTGAGGTGGAGCTATATTAACTACTTTATTATATTATATTATATTAGATTCAACTTTATTGTCATTGCACAAAGTACTTAGACAACGAAATTCAGTTTAACATCTAACCAGAAGTGCAAAAGCAGTAAGTGTATATGAGTATGTACGTAAAAACATGGTTATATAATACATGTTATAAGGTATACACAGTATTTACAGTATGACCAAAGTGAAATGAAGATATATACAGTTTGGCAGCAGCAATTGCAGATAAAAATGTGATTACAGGTGCAATTATAAAGTGCGTGTTAAGATAAGATATGTACAGTATGAACAGTTATTAAATAGAGCGGGTGTAAATACAAGTTATTAAAGTTATATGTGATGCCCGGGTAAAAAAAAAAAAAAAAAAAAAAATCACATTAATTAAGATGCCAGATAAATGTAGTGAAGTAAAAACTACATTTTTTGCGTGTTGTGTGTGAGCTTATGTACAGCAGTTTGGTAAATATACACCACTGAAATATAAGTGTGATTTTTGTGTGTTAAATGTGCATTTTCTTCCATTTAACCTCCATTTATTTATGACTGTCATGCTCAACGTGTGGGGATTAAATAATAACGATAACCAGCTGTTTTTTAATAAAGAAATCTAAATTTATCACCCTACCGTCGGAACAAAGATTTTTTTTTTTTAGCTCGGAACCAACGTGTGTGTCTCTTGTTTCCCCCACCCCCTGCACACGCGCTGCCTGGCAGTTGCTTAGTAACCTCTGCAGGGGGCGGCTGCCGCATCGCTGGATGCTAACACATCAAACTGCGGCGTTTGACACGCAAGAAACCCGGACAAGCTTTGAGTACCGAGGATGGACGAGGGCACCGAGCTGTCCCTGAGCATCGCTCAGATCGTGCAGCGGCTGAAGGGAAGCCACCTACACTCCCAGATAGAGAGGCAAGCCAAAGTGAGTCAGGGTAAAGTTAGCATGTGGCTAACGATGAAAGGGCAGGTTGCTGTCAATCTCAACAGTTGAATTTGTGCTTGTAGTTCATATTTATGTAGAAATACAGCACATAAGCTTCAATAATTATAATAATTAAACATTTTATCCTCTCATAAATGTTGTTTAGGAGTGTTTACATCAACCTGAGATTAAATTAGAGTCACTTAAAGAGGACGTACGCAGTTTTCTCAAAACATCAGGTGAGCTCCTCTAAGATACACACAGCTCTTTACGTATTAATATATGAATATATATTATTTGTCTTTCTGTGTGGCGATAACACATGCTATTGTTTTGCAGGCTGGGAAAGAAAGCTACAGAATGCAGTGTACAGAGAGCTACATGTGTAAGTTACTCACCTGTTTACAGACACCTGTTTGACTTGACGTAGTAGTTTAAACACAGGTGTTACCAATGATGCTAATTAAGGTCCCGTTCCATTCAGGTCAGACAGGGTCAGGGTGCTGCTGTGGTGCATGTTGGCTCACTGGGAAGTCAATTAAATGGTACAGAGCCTTAATTAGTATCATTGGAAACACCTGTGTTGACACTACTGTTTCTTTTTATATATATGTTGGCCTTTTTCAAGCTTTTATTTGACAGAGACAGCTGAAGAGTGACAGGAATGTGGAGAGAGAGAGAGATAGGGGAATGACGTGCAGCAAAGGGCCACAGGTCGGATTCGAACCCTGGGCCGCTGCGGCAAGGACTGAGCCTTCGTACATGGGGCGGATGCTCTACCAGCTGAGCTAACCAACACCCCGACCCTACTGTTTCAAGTCAAAATGGCTGTTGTGAAAAACACATAACATATAAATATAAACATAAAACATGTAGGTCGTCCACTAATCAGATGATCGGTGGTTCAATCCCCAGCTCCAGCTCCTCGGGCAAGATACTGAACCCCAAATCGGTCCCGAAGGTGTGTGAATGCATATGAATGGTTAGCTCCCAAAAACTGGTGAGCAGTTGCCATCTTTCATGGCAGCCAATGCAGAATGATGAAAGGTTGGATAACTAGAAAGGCGCTATATAAGTACAGTCATGCACTTTTTTTAATTGGTGACTCTAAATTGGCTGCAGGTGCGAATATGAGTGTGAATGGTTGTTTGTCTCTATGTGCCCGGGGGTGAGATGGCAGCTTGTCCAGGTTGTACCCAGCCTCTCATTCTAAGTCAGCTGGGATAGACTCCAGTCCCACCGTGACCCTGATGAGGATAAGTGGTTGCAGAAAAATGGATGGTTTGCAATTGAGCCGTACTCATTATTTGATATTTCATTTTTGTAGTCTGTCAAAATCTGTAGTTAGATCTGTAAATACATTTCAGGTGACAAAAGGAGGGAAACCTTAATCTCACATCAGTTATAAAGCTCGGAAAAGGTGTAAACCACAATAACCATGAACTAAAAGCATCAAATCTATAGAGAAAGTAGAATAAAATGTGACATAGAACATAACTAGATTAACTAAAGGCTCTTTTTAAAAGATGTGTTTTTATAAGTGATTCAACAGAGTTTGCTGCATTGAGGTCAGCCCACAGTCTTGGAGCCCTGACTGGAAAGGCTCCGTCACCTTTATGTATATATCTGAACTGTGGAATAACCAGGAATGACACTTCTCGAGGAGCGAGAAGGGACATAGGGCACTAAAAGATCAGCTTTTTGGATGAGCTGAGACGAGAGAGGGATTTTTAACTGATGCCAATGAATTACAATAATCCAGCCAACTGGTTATGAATGCATGTATGACAATTTCTAGATTTTTAGCAGACAGAAATGATCCTTGAAATGTTTCTGAGGTGATAAAAGCAGGATTGAAGCTTTGAGTTAACATGTTTGTCTAAGCTGAGGGTTCTGAGTTATGGAATGGGACAGAGAACCGAAGCCATTTGAGATTTGATTATTTTCAAACTCTTGACCTATGACCAGTAACTAAACACCCCTTCCTGTGAGTCCTAACCCATTTTGACTGTTCCACAGCCGGCGGGTTAAAATGTCAAAATGTCTCTGACACCTTTCATGTACCTCAGAATATTTGTAATCCATGTTTTTAGCCTGAATCATAAAGTTGTGCGCTAATAGAAAAAGAATGGCACAAAAATGAATCAGTCTGACATTTAACCGCTCACAGATGTGACTAATGCTGTCACCTATTAGCAGCGCTGAGTGCTCTGTCCCCTCATCAGCACTAATACTCTTCATCTCTTGTTCTTTTTATTTTTCTTTAGTAGTAGTAGACTGAAAAACTAATGCACACATACATTCATATCGACTCATATCGAGAGATCTCAAGCCCTGTGGGTGATAGATGGATGTTTGTGAAGTTAAATATGCATAACTACATCCAAAAATCTTAAAATACAGTTTATATCTGAATACTGTAATAGTTCAAGTTCACATTTATTATTATTATAATTTAAGATCTTTAGCTGCTTGTCAGCATGTATTTAATTTAAGTGGGGAGGTGAAGGATTGTCATATGTTATCAAACGTTTTCACGTCTTTATGACTCGCACATGCTGTACATTGTTTACACAGATAGGGATAAGATAAAGCTCAGGCACGAGATAAACAGCAAAGTTTCCCGTCGCAAATATTTGTGTTCATATTGTTGTCAGGGACACACAGAGAAATGTGTGCTTTAAACGCAGGTTCAACTTGTTCTTGCCCTGCAGCACTTCAGACCCCTTGCTGACATTCTGTCTTGTTTTTGTTGTCTTACCCTGTCAGTATTATTGGCTTCATATGTTTACTGCACAATAGTCCAGATTTGTGTTCCCCGTTAGTTCTCTTCCACCAATTTACCTCGTAAACTCTTTGAACCTCAGTAAACAGATTTGAAAACTCTTCCTCGGCTGCACTCTGTCACCTTTGACGCTAACAAATACCCTCATTGCTCTCTGGAGGCTCACACCGAAACACAGGACACTTAATGCTCTGCTTTTAAAGGATGACATATAACGTTGACTAATGCCTTCTTGGCCATATGTGCTCTCATAGGTGTTTAGATTAGGTTTAACGTTGTTTAATGCACTGAGACCTTGAGTCATTCAATATGCCCTGAGCATGACATGAGACGATTGCCGGTGGAGATGCGTTCTGACTCATCTGGGCGATTTTAGGAACATTTTATTAGCCGTTTGTTTGACAGCTTACTTCTCTCAAGCACTAACAAATTGTGTTTGTTTGTTTTCTTCGTGGAGCTCTCACAGCAGCTTTTTAAAAAAATATATATTTACTGCACTTGGTCGACACATCTTCTATTGTTCTGTAATGCTCCTCACCTCCTTTCTTCCAGCCAGTTGCCCCTGAGCCATCCCGCGGCTCCTCCAGAGCATCTCAAAGAGCCGCTGGCCTACATGCGCAAGGCACAGGTCAGTCTGTCTGCTCTTATCTCCGTCACTCCTCACTTGTTCTTCTTCTACCTCTCTGACTCTTTCTTTGGCTGTCAAATCCAGAGACGTGCCCCCCCCCCCCCCCCCTTTTTGTTTTTGTTTTTGTTTTTTTATCACTAGGTATTAACACGGTATGATTCTGTGTCTGTGTGCTCTCTTATACAGGCCAGCTGGGAGAAGCGCGTCCTCAAAAGCCTGAACAGCATGAGTACAGAGCTTGAAGTGCCTCTGGCTCGCATGGTAACTAAAAAATTGTAACTCACAGCTAACATAGCATAATTAAAACAGCTCTTAATCCAGGTTCTCTGGCAACATCTTCTTCGTAACAGTGCATTTTTTTGTCATATTTAGCATATTGTTGTGCGTTGTTTATTTTTTTGTTGTCATGGCTAAGTTTGACAGTAGCTAAGCGCCAGTGAAGCCCTATTCAGACAGAGTTAGCAATGATTCTGCAGCTGCAGGCTGATATTAAGCAGGCTATGCTGTTTAGTATCTGTTTATCGGTTTTATTATTTGTCTCTGTGCGTACAAATTGCAAATCCATGACCAAATTTCAATTTCCGATGTGACGTCTTCAAGCCGTTTAAGCTGTCCGCCTTGTTGAAACCATCTCTTTCTGCCCACGCTCCACAGAGACCCGCGGCGGAGCAGAAGGAGCTCACCAACAAATGGAACGAGATGGGCACGGATGAACCAGGTCTCAAGACATTACCCAGGGCTTTGGCCCCCGAGCAGTCTGCCTTTTATGAAAGATTAGTGTTGATGTGCCCGTGCGCCGGTGCATCAGTCAGACACTGGCATATTAACACATCTCTAAACTAGATCTACTGCTTTCATGTTTGCTTTTTAACCAGGAAGGTTTTCTTGAATCGGTTTGAGTTGCCAAATATTGAGTCACTGCCTTTGTGCGAAATAACAACTAACAGTGGTCACCTGCTGCTTAAAACCACAGCGCTAAGTATCAGCCACGAGCTTCCCCTGTGGAGAATTTTAATTGTTATCGTCCTAGTGTGTAATTTTAAGAGGAATACATGCAGTAAATTGATATTTTCTAACTATGAGCATTGAGCTAAAGTCACATCTCAAACCTCTCTATAAAAACCTCAGTCGGTGACTCTTAATGAACCAACCATTTGCACTTGAGGCCAGTACATTTACAAAGAACACGACAACCCCGTGTCCTAACAATGCTATCACAGCTCAGTTTCGTACACTAACATTTAGGATGTGCCGTCCTCCGGCTATAAACACTTTGGACTGGGAATATAGAAGCTGTCCAGACTCCTTGGCCGGAGCTGCGATAACGAGCAGCACCCCTCCAGTAAAAACCTTAATGTGCCCTCGTTCTGGGGTTGACGCGGCACTTGAATTTACTGCCACGTTATGAAGACAGTGGATGGAAGTCCTACTTAAAGTGTTCCTTTGAATCTTGTGGGAGCAGCCAGCTCCGGCTGTGCAAGTGTCACAGTCGAAGTATATTCAAGTTCAAGTTGATTAAATGGACGGTATGGTTGGATTCATTTGTGTAGTCTAGGTTTTACAGCCGTAAAAACTGTTATGAAATTGTAAACACTGTGTACGTGTAGCAGCTGGAAGCACCACGTACAAAGTGTGCTACTAATACTGATGTATTATCGAGATACATTAATGTCTTTGTGTCTCTACAGATTTAAGTCGCTTTAGGCCTGTCTACGCACCCAAAGACTTTCTGGAGGTAAGCAGATTTTTTGCACGTCAGAGAATTAAGCTGAGTTTATTTAACTCAGAAAATTTAATCCCATTATCTTTCATTAATGCAGGTGTTAATCGGCTTACGAAACCCAAATCATGATAGCAGTGAGGACGTCAGTGTGAGGAGCCACTGGGGTCTCATCCAGGTTCCCCTCAATGTCAGGGACATCCCACAGCTGGTAGGGAGAAATGTGGACGTCTGGTTCATTGTGAGAGCTCATTTGTGCTTGTTTGAAATGCACAATGATTTTGAAGTCTGTATGTGTGTGTGTGTTAAACTTTCAGAGACAGGCCTACTCAGAGCTGAACCTAACCACAGGACAATTGGGGATTGATGACAATGCACACATCCATCCAGGTACTCACAAGAAGTGCAAATACAAGGAACAGTTGTTCATTTGTTTTGTCTCCGAGAGTAAGATCAGAAAATCGATACCACTCTCGTGACTGTACTGTAAATACACAGCTGGAGCCAGAGTTTGCTTATCTTAGCATAAAGACTGGAAGCAGGGGGAAGCAGTTAGCCTGGCCCCGTCCAAAAGTAATAAAACCAACCTACCAGCACCTCTGAAGCTCATTAATTAACATATTATGAATCCATACAATACATACAAAAACAGCACATTGTGGTTTGCAAAGACATGAGAGGAGTTCAAGTATTCCTTTAACAAGTCAGCTAGTTCAGTGGTTTCTGCATCCTGTCACCATGACATATAGCATGCAGGGTGTTGTGTCATGGCTGAATAATTTCCCATTGTGATACAGTTTTGGGCATTTGGCAGCTTCAGTGGCTTTTAACTATCGGCTCATGAACTTTTTTTTATCCTATTAAATATGTTTGGCAATAAATAAACGTAAGCAGCTTTTTAATGTCCTTCTACCTAAACACATTTTTTATTCTAGCAGTAATGAATTAGAAATACTTTGTAATAAATGTGTTTACCCAGTGAACACTGAGGTTAAATGGTGTGTATATCACTCTGGCCTCATATCAGCCTGTGTTCCTCTCCTGTGCCACATGGCTGTCTGGGTTTTCTCAAAAAAAATCTCTGTTCAGTCCAGTTATTGACATTGTTACAGTCTGGTGTTTAGGCTTCAGCTAGAATCGTATCCACCATCTCTGTGTTTGTAAATCAAAGAGATACCACTGGTTTGAAAAACGGAGCCACGACCAGACGATCACTGACGCATCTGTTTTATTCTCTCCCTCTTATCGCTGCGCAGACTTGTTTGAAAACGAGTACGTTCAGATCGGGAAAAAAGGTTAGTGTTTGGTTCTTGATTTTAAATTGTTTATATGCTGAATTTCTCTCTGTTAATGGTTTTCTATCAATTTAATTCAGGTATGTTTAATTATTTATCCTGCTATAAAGAGAAAAGATGTTGTGAGAATGCATGTAATGGCATATAGAGAATATACCGTACCCTTCTGTAGTCCAAACCATCTCACTTGGTTTAGGTCATGTGATTGCGGCGGCCTGGTCATCATAGCCTGCATGTGTGTTTCAGGTCATCATCCTGTTGAAAAGCAAATGATGATTCCACCGAGTACAAAAAAAGATTAAAACTCAAGATCGGAAAAGGACAAACCATGTCATAAAACATAAATATTATATTATAAATAGACAAAGCAAAAGAATAAAAGAGATTAAAATGTATAAATAGATACGCTAAATAAATATTAATGAAATAGATTAAAATGTATAAATAGATGAATGAATAAATATAGTTCAAGTAAAAGCCAGAGCCAAAGATAAGTCTTGAGTTTGCTTTTAGAAATAACAACATTCCCTGCTGCCCTTCAGAGAGGCTGTTCCCCTGACGTGGACCAGTGTAATAAATGGACACCTCACAGTTGGTTTTAGTTCTGACTTTACGGATAATTAAAAGGCCTCTACCAGAAGACCTGAGGGTTCTCGAGAGTTCATAGGTTAAAAGCAAATCTGGGACAAAGACAATTAAGAGCTTTAGAAACCAATAAAAGGATCTTAAAATCCTTAACCAGAGAGGTAGCCAGCGCAGAGAGCTGTAAATTGGTGTAATGTGTGCTCTCTTCAACAGATGTGCAGCTGAGTTTTGTAGTAACTGTAATTGAGCTGGAGTCTTCTCAAAGAGACCAGAAGGTACAAGAGCATTACAGGTACCTGCAATCCTGCAGACAATAAAGGCATCCATTGGTGTCTCTGTGTTGGCTTGGGAGAGAAACAGCCTCACAGATAATAATGTAGAAATTAATTCTTAGTTATGTTCCTAATATGAATTCAAACTAAGATCTGAATCAAAGATAACTTTTTTACTTGTAGACAGGGATTTAAAGCCAGAGCTTGTAACCAAATAATCTAGTCCTGGATGAGCTGTAGAAAATTACTTGATGTCTAAAATACAGTTAAAAAGGACATTAATTGACCGATTGAGTCGAGGCAAATGAAGCTGTGTGTCATAAGCATAGCTATGAGGATGTATACTGTGCCTCCTGAGGATGTTTCCAAGTGGTAGTATGTAAAAGTTACAAAGTACAGGGCCTAAAATTTAATATTGGGGAACCCCACAATTCATTTTATAGCTTTTCGATGAGAAACAGTACCCGATAGATCATTTGGAGTTTCTAGACATACTGCTAGTTTTCATAAAAAACTGCAGAAGGCTATGGTAGCCATGCTGCTTAAATGTGCCTTGAATTTTTAATGAATCGTTGACAGTGTCACCAGAGAAACACCCCTACACCATTACAACCCCTACTCCATGGGAACCACACATGCAGATGCAATAGACTGGCGTGTCTCTTTACTTAATTATGTGGTTTTTGCCAGTAATACGGCAATTTACTGTGTGCCAACACTACCTCTGAACAACACAGCTGTTGTTCTCAAGCAAAAATTCTACGAATTAACTTTTGACAAAGGCACGTGTTAATTTCAAACCATTCCAGATGACTACCACAGAAACACAACAACATCAGATCCTGCCATTAAGTGAGTGCTCCTCTTTGCCCTGTCAGGTGCCTTAATCGACGTGAGAGACACTTTAGCACTTATCTCATGGCTGTGCTATGAAACCTGTGTAAACACCCGAGTTATTATGGACACCAATCATGCATCAATCGACAAGAAGCTTAAAAACACAAGCTGTATTTTATATACACAGTCACAAGGTCCTGGTCCGCTGTTTTACCCTCGGTTGGCTGTGTGCTGGCTTGCTGAGCTGCGAGTTGTATTCCAGGCCAAGTGTTAAGTGCGCTCAAATAGGAAATTTAAGAGCTGAGGAGTGTGTTCGTTTATGTTATGACTGGCCAGCACCTTAAGTCAAGAGCTGGGTGTTTTTGGCTACTGTCACAACTGAGATTTAGGGTAGAAAGGACACGTGGGAGAGATTGTTTCCAGCGAGAGTGTTTTTAGGAAAGTTATGTAATAATCACCATTATGGGAATGTCTGTTATGATTTTTTTTTTCATTGTTTATACAATTTCTGAGGGATAGAATGAAATTGTGAACCTGTGTGTACGTTCGAGTGAGGCCATGAAACCCAAACACGTGGATGTTACGCTGCGGCTTGCCCACTCTTTGAGATTTTTAATAGACATATTTGTAGTCTCCACTCGAAGACGTTCTATTTCTGTCCTAATGGAGGTCATACTTTCCAAACTTTCTCGGAAAAAGACGAACCTCTCCACAGTTTGAGTACTGAACGGCCTTCTTGTTGTCGTGCGGTCACTCAAGACGTGCAGGTGTTCGTTTTCCCAGCTGATTCAGTTGGCTGTATACCATTTTGAATGACTCTGCTGTTTGTACATATTATGTCACCACTGCCAGCAAATCAGGAGGCTTTCATTGATTTTTGTTGGTCACATGCATTTGTGTTATGCATCTTTGTTTCTTTTGTTTATGGCTTCATAGTTTGCCTTTAAAGTGAGACTACACAGTGAGAATTATGGGATACCGCTGACACACACCGTAACAGCAGCACATATAGATGTAGCTATACAACAAATTGTCCTGACATTAGCCACTGGTCATACCAGACCAAGGAAGACTGTAGTGTAGTGTTGAAGGTGTTTTATTGGATATGAATTCAACTTTTCATGTGTAAGACCCCTGGAAATAATTTTTTGTGGCAGTCTTGGGGGTCTTGACTCACAGGTTGAGAACCATTGACATGGAGGAAAAACAGCAAATTATCAGATTTGAGAAGCTGAAACCAGTGAGGTTTTTTTTTTTGCATGATAAATGATTAGGAATAGTTCAGCATTTTATGAAATATGCTTTGCTTTCTTGCCAAGAGGTGTTTAGCCTAGCTCAGCATGAAGTCTGGAAACAGGGGTTTGTCCAAAGGTAACAAAATCTAATAAACCACGCCTGTAAAGCTCACTAGTTAATATGTTATGTCTTGTTTGTTTGCACAAGAGTTTTTTACAAGAGGACGTTTGTGCCAGAGTATTTCTTGGCATGACTTGGGAGTCTTTTCGTTGTGCCGCTAGGCAACAAAGACTACACAAGATAACTGCTGCTGGCCAAGAAATAGTCTGGTGGATGTTTCGGACCGAGCCAGGCTAGCCGTTCCCCTCTGCTTATAGTCATTATGCTAAGCTAAGCTAATCCTAACGTTTTTCTATGTCATGTAACACCCCGTCCTTTTGTGTCTAACTTTTTGTCTCTCTTTGGTGTAGTGGTTTTGGAGCAGGACAGCGCAGCAGCGCAGCAGTACAGCAGGCAGGGCTGTCCGACCGGGCTCCGGGCGGACCTGTGGGCCCTCATCCTTAACTCTACTAACCAGCCACAGGTACTACATGCATGTACAGGCACAAACATACAGCTGAGTTACACACTAGTGGCAGCTGTGAGTGTTTGTTATAAATGAGCCGTGCACACACAGCTGCAGTGATTCCCAAACTGCATATTTTCAGCTGCAGTCACAGTTAATGGTCCGCTGTGTTTCAGTGGAGAACTGCGCTGTTCCTTTTTGTATCTACTGTACAGTAAAAACCAACATACAGGATTTAGGACTGACCTACAACTTCTATATAATCTGTGTATTATCCCCGGTCCTGTTTATCTTAGCTCACCGCGGCTTGACGCGTAAAGATAATCAAATGCGGGCGATTCAGCAGAGTTTGCCAAAACAGAGCAGCTGCCCACCTGTGTGGCAAAGCACTGTGTAAACGCTGGAGTCCAGAGTCTCCTGTTGAGACCGAGTTGATAAAACAACGCGTGTGATGGGAAGACTGATTTCTGTGGGAGAGCTACAAGGACCTCACTGAGGAGCCTGGAGAGTGTTAGCATGGCTCTGGACGGCACATGGGCAAACACATTAAACAGTCGGAGTTGCCTCAGGACAGAGACACATTTTGGTACATTAGATTCTTTAAAAAAAGCAGCAATAGTCAACTGTCATGACCTTAATTTCCAAGATTTATAAGCAATTTTAACAGAGCTTATTTCAAGTCTTTTCCACTGATGCGGTCCACATTACCACGATGGGTTCAATGTTCTACCTCAGCTGTCAAAATGACCATCTCTGTTTCTGTTCTGCTCACATCCGCAAGCGCTGATCATTGCCAGGTCGATTCACAACTGTCACAGAGGACATTGTTATCGCTCCGTCCACCCTGTTGCCTGTTCTTCACTCCATTTGTGATAAATCATCTCAAACCGGAGATACGTTTGAGTTTAACCATGTCGTCGGAAACACTATACCCATCCATTAAGCTCGGTTTAATCCTCCTGTCGTCGGCGTCAGAATACGTGAAGCTGATTTATCAGCATCCGTGAAGAGAGTGATCTTTTAGAGACCTGGAAGCTTTTGCCAACAATTTAATTTAATCAAATAACGACACATGCTGGTTTCTTGATATGATTTTAAGTTGTTGTTGTTGTTTCAGGATGTGATGCACTATGAACAGCTAACGGCTGGAGTCATACAACATGACCTGCTGGTAGACAACCTCATCTACAAGGTGAGGTACACTGCTCTGCGCTGTCACTGCTCGTGTTCATGAAGCTGCACGGTCAAGATGTGTCTGTACTTTAACTTTAATATCAAAGTTGTTTTGTGGGAATATAAGTTCACACAACCTCCGCATATATTTACAGTGCATTCTTCTCCTTTTCTAATACTAGTGATGTAACCTTAAAGCTGTGACGTTTACTGTACATGTTCCTCATGCCTTGACCACCAGGATGTGAAGCTCACCGCCAGTAATGACGACTACTACTTTGTGTTTGAAGATTTCCTCTATCAGGTAGGATCTACTCTGAAAACTTCTCTATAGCATCAAATATCCACGGCAACAACAGGTAGGTAAAGTTGTAGGGAGAAACATCCTCAGTTATTATTTATTAATTGCGACTGTCTGGGTGTGAGTTTATTGACAGAGCCCCGCCAGTATAAGCAAACTAACCCAAACCTAGTTATATAAACAAGGATATGCAGCCTACAGTTATAACTGTAATAATATCATTAATGATAATAATAATGGTAGTAATTATGATTGTTAGCTTCTCCGGTGGTCACTGCTTTGGTTTGGTGCCCAGCTGATAAACACCCACATATACTCGGCAACCTGTTAATTCAGAAGCTGTTAACGTGTCATGCTCCTTGGTCGCTGACCGATGAGCACGCGCGTGTTGCCAGAACGAAGCTCCAGAATTAATGTCAACATTTGCTCACGGTAAACTCTCTTGGCAGTGAAACGATCCACTCATTATGTGGAAGAGAGCGGATTCACGCAGGTGTCGTTAAGGTCTGAGGAAGCTGCACAATAGGAGTCCGTTTCTTAAGAACACTTAAGGTGTGCAATTTCCTAGAAATGTTCGGAGACGAGTCACACTGTGGCCGTTTATGATGCAATCATTCATGATGATCTTAATGTAGGAAATAAACAAGGTACTCTTACGAAACAGAGTTTGTGCTGATCTTCTCGACAGTAGACCACCATGTTTTCTTTGTACACTTAAAGGTCATAGAGGAGGCAGTCTAGACACGCGCTGTAGTCCTCATCTTTTTGTAATGACAGATCACCAACATCAGCCGATGTAATTCACCTCAAGTGGTCAGGAAATGAAATCTGTTCTCAAAGAGACACAGAAATGGGACAGTGATGGAGAGAGCGCCCACTCATACGGTCATTTTGTGAAACATGCAGCCACTTTAGGGTCTCCGACTGTCTGCTTCAGTACATCCTAAACGCTGGCTCCAGGTGCGCCGCTTTAATACGAATCGGACTCAAGAGGAAACAATGTCGCTCAAGGTCATCCTGAACCAAAAAGAGCGTATTAGCTGCCGTCTATCTTGTTGTAAGGCAACGATAACATGAGCCTCTTTAAACTGTAATCCGAAGCTAATATTAGTTACTTTTTCTTGGATCTTTTTAGTATTTTATGCAAATAAATGTGCGTGCGTGTGCCTCAGCATGTTCATTACCAAACCTGTGTGTTACCAGGTGATGCTGTGTTTCTCTCGGGACACCGCCGTCTTGGATCACTTCAAATACAACAGTGCCACTCCTCCCAAATCCTACATCCAGGGTGAGATGATGTGCCCGTCACCATGGGCACCCAAACACAACATGCCCGCTTAGACATACAGTACATCCCATCATCACCGAGGAGTGCCACTTTACCCAGACAGACCGCACACATCGCTGCATACGTGCCAGTCTGCAGCGATGACACTGTGTCATGAACACACACTCACGCGGTGCTGTTAGTCGTGGTTATTGACGTGTGTGTGTGTGTGTGTGTGTGTGTGTGTCTCTAACAGGGAAGGTAGGAGATGAGGAGTGCGCTGTTGTTTATCCTCCCAATGGTGAGCCTGCGATTTCACGCCATAGTTTATATTTTAAAGAACTTTTAAACAACAAAATCTAAAATATATGTTGCTCATCTACATTGATATTATAATAAATGTTCACATATATTAACTTTACTGACTGAAAAATCTATTTTCAACAGGTGTAATCCCTTTCCATGGGTTTTCAATGTATGGTGAGTATGTTAGCGCCTGTTAACGTTCAGATCTCGCACTAAATTTGCATTTCCTAACAGGAAGTGTGTGTGTTTGTCCCACAGTGGCACCTTTGTGCTTCTTGTACAACGAGCCATCAAAGCTGTACAGTGTATTCAGGGAAATGTACATCCGCTACTTCTTCAGATTACACTCCATCTCGTCGTCTCCTTCCGTAAGCTCCCACGTTTTCTTATGTACTGCTGCCAAGTATCCAGATCAAAGTCGCCTGTTTGTGTGTTTATGTCTCGACTGTCACGCGTGTGCTCCCCGCAGGGTATCGTGGCTTTGTGCCTGCAGTTTGAGCGGCTGCTTCAGACTCACCTGCCTCAGCTCTTCTACCACCTCCGACAGATCGGTGCGCAGCCGTGAGTACACGCCGCTCCCGTCTTTGTGGTGATGTGCAGCGCGTCAAGTTAGGTGTGGCACAAACACATTCAAATGTGTTCATTCATGCGTAGACAATGACTGTTTACAAAGTGACCAGGACGAAGAGAGCAAAATATTACCAGGTGACGGATGTACACGTGTTTCTATTCTGTAGAAATGTCACTTCAAGTTAGGTCCTCATGCAGTTTTCATCGCCATGGAAACATGTTTGTCTTGCGTACGTGCCAGTCTGCAGCGATGAATCTAAGAGGGAGTCACCTTCATGAAGAAAGTTCACTATGGCTGTCTTTATATCAGCATTTCTAACTTGTCAGGCTCATAGAAACATATATTTTATCATCTTGGTCCTTTACACAGTATCACATATTTGTATCGAGGTTCTTAAAACAAAATTATATGTTCATGTTGAGCTGTCATATAGCTGAGCTATATATTTATATACACTACTCACAAAAAGTTAGAGATATTCGACTTCGGGGGAAATTTATGGAAAATATAAAAAGTTCATGCTACAGTGATATTATATCATGACAGTAGGGCATTTAAGTACAAGTATGCAATGGTAATTTCTTCATTTCAAACTATTTATTTTGTTAGATGTCGTCAAAACAGCACGATGCAGAGGACTGTTCAGATACAAACTGTCATTGAACCAGAACATCGATTCATGGATCAGACACCTTGTTATGCACAAATACTGAAACATTGAACGGTTGGACATGTGCATTCAAAAGTTTAGAGAAGGTCAAATTAAGTTCATCTGTAAAGGTTAGAGTGCATTTTAGGTGAATATCCCTAATATAACTTCTTGTGAGTAGTGAATGTAGGAGTCATAGAGACCCTGCACGCGCAGATACTTCCTATTTTTGTAATGCGCTGCTGCCACCTTGTGGTGAATTACTGGAATCACAATTTCCTGATCAAGGAAACTAAACTAACTCTGAAAAAAGACTTTACAGCCCTGATGATCATGAATTAAGGAAGTTTGTGTTCCTCTGGTTAGTTCTCAGATTGTATTGTAAAGCCATCTTTAATGCGTTGACTGTTTTTTGTCTCCAGGTTGCGTATCGCCTTTAAGTGGATGGTCCGGGCCTTTTCTGGCTATCTGTCCACTGACCAGCTGCTTCTTCTCTGGGACCGAATCCTCGGGCACGATTCTCTGGAGATAGTCGCAGGTAAGAGGTTTTAAATGAGTACTTTCTCCTCCCAGTCCATTATATTTCTCTGTCTTAACCTCCTCCCTTTGTTTCCCCCGACATGCCTCTCATCTATCACTTCTCCCTGTCCGTTGCTCTCTTAATACACATAAACCTCCTCCTCCTCCTCCTCCAGTCCTAGCAGCAGCTGTGTTTGCCTTCCGCGCTGAGAACCTGATGGAAGTGACGTCACTGGCCTCAGCTGAGGTACGTCTGCCTCACATTAGACGTGTGTGTGTGTGTCTATGTGTCTGAAACTCTGAGTCCAGTCCTCTCCCTGTCCTCCCCCCCTCCACCACATACTCTTGGAAGGCCGTAAATAGCCGCTGATGAGCAGCCAGTACCAGTAACCCAGTCTTCTGCATGCACATGTCTGAAAAAAAAATGGCTGGCTGGACACTTGAGACCCCTCACCCTCGTTCCCCCGCCCTGAGCACCAGTCCTTAGCGGCCATATTCCAACACCTGGAACAAACTTGCTACATGCACAGTTGGACAAGACACAAGAGGCGCTCGTCTCTCTGCAACACACAGCTAACGGCTAAGCGAGTGCATCCTCTCTGAGCTCCTGCACTGTCACTCATGTTGCATTATTACAGTAAGCAGTAATATCATTCGTGTGCATGCCTGCCCTGTATACTGTGATCCCACTATCACATGACTGAAACCAAGAGTAAAACATATGATGACTCGCCTCATCCCGCTCCCCTTTTCCTCCCCTTCCCCTGAGGTTGAGGGGGCTTAAACTACAATATGACGCATGGGGCGACAGGCCCGATCCGCTCCTCCAAGATGCTAGCCGGCACTATTTGCTTGCTCATTTACCACCTGCCCCGGCAGAGAGAGGATATCATAACATACTGCTCCTTATCTTATATTTAGAACCTCGGGCCCAGCGTTGAAATATTAAACCCCGTCTCTAAACATGATAGTGTCCCTAAATTTAATCTCCCACCGATCCCAAAAGGACCAAGTGGGGGAGCGGTGTACTCTTAAGCAAGGATTGTCGCTTCCCAAGGATCCTGCATCATCATTATGCACGGCGTTCTGTGTGGTTCTTTTTTTAAATCTTGAAATATTTGTCTTGAAATGTCTCTTGAGAAGGAGGGGGGCGGGATGGGTTGTGCTTTCTTTAGAGCCCTTCTCATGGGCTCGGTGGGGCTAAGGTAAGGTTGCTGTGGTCGGGGGGGGGGGGGGTTTGAATTTAGACCTTATCTTATTTGAAGATCTTATTTGTATTTTGTTTGACATCCACACTACAGGCTGTCCTCGCTGACCTTTCAACCCTGAAGGTCATGCCGCTCATCCAGATCTTTCTGTTCGCCACCGCCATCTGAGGAGCAAGGGAGAAATGAGAGTCTTAGTACGTACACACCACCTGCAGGATAACTACAAATATGCCACTTTGCAATGCCATAACCACGCCGACTCACCAGGAAACACAAGGCCAAAGCGTGACCATAACCATAAAATAAGCCAAACTGCTCTTTTGCATGGATGCACCATAACTAGTGAATACCTGTATCACGTTATTAGATATTACACAGTATGTAAGTATAGCCTGCAGACCAGTAAAGTTAACGTTCCTAAGCCATATGCTCTGCAGGAAAGACGATACACACAGCAGAGCTGTGGATCAGCTGAGAAGCTCATTAGGCGATGAGTTGCATGAAGCAGTAATTGTATTGTGTGAGAGAGAGAGAGAGAGAGAGAGAACAACACTAACGTCTCCAAGCTTGGCTAATGAAGTGTTAATTAGCCGTTGCAATTTATCCGGCTCTGTAGCTCCCAACACGAACGCTATTAGATAATGCTGTCGCTGATGACGGAGGAGATTGGACGCGTTGAAAGAAATAGTCAAAAGACACAAACGTAATTAATATATGTGATTAGAAGCTGCCGCGTATGGACATAATTCATGGTATTTATGCACATTTGTGCACACGTAAGGGACCTTTAGCACCTCCAGTGCCAGTATTTATTTAATTTCATTGAGCTTGTTTACCATTTTTTAAACCATGCGTTTAATTCATGAATGTTTTCATCTGATTTGTGCCGTTTTAATTTTTCATTATTACATCACACAACAGTATTATTTGTCAGTTAATGCCAAAGTCTTTAATCTGACACATTTCAATGTCCGTTGCAACGTCAAATAACTGTTTTTAAAATAAAACAATATAAAGGTTGTGTTGAATTGTCTCCTCTGAGTTATTTTTTTTTTACGAAACCTTGAGGTGTTTGACATCCTTTTCATACGTCTCCTGCTTTTGTGTGACAGGTTAAATATTTGGGCAGGGCGTATTATATATTACCACAGGCGTTTTTTAGAGAAGCGACAGGTAGCAGCATTGAGGGAGTATCTTCTATCTCCTCCATGCACCGGCCTCCTCCACCACCAACACCACCACCACCACCACCATGTAGCATCTGTTCTATTCCTCCCTCGTTGTTGGCTGCCTTCCTCCCTGCAGCCCCCTCTGCGGGCTCGTATCGAATTATGCTGTTCTTCTCTTTCGTCTCTCTCTCTTTCTCTCTCTCTCTCTCTCTCTCCTGGTCCCTGCTACATTTGCCACCTGTTTACTAGGACTCCCATAGCTTTTATCATGCACCTCTCTTTTGCCCCCCCCCCCCCACTCGAGACAACTCTTACCTGCTGTGTGGTTCACTCACACATATGTCCCTCCTGGTGGCTCGTATGTTGCATTGCAGGGAGATGTGTTTTCTGTCCATCAACGCACCGAGGTTGAACGCCGTATCGAATGCAGTGTTTGGACAGCAGCGCGTTGCTTGATGTTCTTGCTTGATGTTCTAATTACTGTCGATATAAAATGACACAACTGTGAGGTTAGATTTTCAACTGTGTCATGTTGAACGTTACAAAGAGGTCCTGCTTTACAGCCCTGATTACAGCTGCATGCTACTTTATTCCTGTGGTTTTGAAAGTATCTGGAAGAGATAAAACAAAATCAAAGAAGTCAGTGCAAGCAACACTAAAAATGCTCCAGCTGAAGTGATAGAGGAAGAGTAGCTCAGTGTTTAACAGCAGAAAACAAACAGGACAGAGAACAGCATGTTTCATAGACATTCTGTAGGTATAATAAGTGGTTAGTTGGGCAGCTCATTTCACTGAGGGATCCCAGACCGTGTGATAAATGTGATGTAATAAGGTCTACTCTTTACTGTAAGTAACGTGGCCTGTCTTTTCCTGGTCCATCTCCTGGAAGAGATGAGCTGTTTTAATCAACGTTGATGTCCACACATGAAAAACACACTACTATTTACACTATTATTTCAACAGCTCTAACTAAATTAAATAAAAGTTACATACACAAAATTCTGTCTATCCCGAGGACTTCTTTGGCATTTGTATTTGACATAGAAGTGTATTTGTATTTAACGCGGAAACGTCAAATATTATTTTAACACAAGAAGCAAATAATAGTGAAATGAAGCTGATTTGCATGGGATAGCTCTGACAGTCCCAACACACCCACTACAGTACAGGGAAACCCGGGCTTTGAGGAAAGGTCAAAGTTATGGTCGTTTTTTTTTTACATTTAAAAGGGCAGCAGAACTGATAAAAAATAATCTTAACTCGAGAGCTAAATTAGATTCTTTACATACAGGTTAATACACCTTTTTCACAGCAGCCATTTTAACATGAAACAGGGTCAACACAGGTGTTTCGAAGGTTCAGTTCCATTTAGTGCAGCGGAGACTTTCCAGCGAGCCAACATGCACCACAGCAGCACCCTGACTCTCACCCTGAACCTTAATTAGTATCATTGGGAACACCTGTGTTTACGCCACTATATCAATATTCAAAATGGCTGCTGTGAAAAAGGTCTCTCAGGTTTCTGATTCCAACCTCGGATGGGGCCTTTCTGTGTGGAGTTTGCATGCTCTTAACAGGTTAATTGGTGACTATAAATTGGCCGCAGGTGTGAATGTGAGCGCGAATGGTCGTTTGTCTCTATGTGTTAGCCGTGTGATGAGCTGGTGACTTGTCCAGGGTGTCAGCTGGGATAGGCTCCAGCCCCACCGCGACCCTGATGAGGATAAGCGGCTACAGAAAACGGATGGATGGATGTTATCCTTCAAAATACATGCCATACAATGAGATGCTGTCAAACCTGTTTAATTAACTGCTGACTCAGATAACAAAGTAAAAGTAAAAAAATGGATGGCAGCACTGTCATCTGCAGGTAATAATAACCTTGTAGTAATTATGTGTTGTGCTGTGCTATTATTATTAGTAGAACAGTGTGGACCTGTATGATTCATTTTATAATTATGGTTATTAATAATAATGGTTATAATGATAGTACGTGGTGGGGTAGGGGACATTTTGAAGAGGCCCACAACTTCCAGTTGCACTCCTATTGGAAAGTTTACTGAGTCTCATGCTGCTACTGGATGCTTGAATTTCCCTCAGGATCAATAAAGTATCTATCTATCTCTCCATATTTGCACGTCTATGAGCGCTTTGTGTGTGTTTGGCTGTATTTTGGATAAAATGCATGTAAAAACCTGAGTTAAAAAAAGAAATTCCTGTTAATATAGTGAAATAAAGTATCTTTAGTATCTTTAGAGGCTCAGAACTTCAAGTTGTGCTCATGCAATGGCCAAAAATAAAGTTAATTAAGAAAATTGCTCCAATAAACGCCGGTATTTTCCTTTAATATCACTTTATTTCCCGCGATGAACGTCTTTAAATGAGACACACACACACAAAATGTGAACCAGCCAATCAGATTGTGCCATGTTGGGACACTCCAGCCAATGAGAGCTCTCCCTCCTGGAGAGGAATAAACTTGCACTGTCCTGTGTGTGTAGAGGAGACAATGAAGCCTCCTCCTCCTCCTTCCTACACCTCCTCCGTCACCATGACAAATTTTTGAGGAGGATTCCTCCGCTTTTTTTTTTTTTTTTTTTTTTTTTTTTTGAGAGGGGGTGGACGCCGGGTCAGGACGCTCTCTCTCTCCCCCTCTTTAAGCAAAGCTTGCACGGTACGGCAGCTGTGTGAGGCCGGTCACCACTGCATGAAGCTCGGGGTTGCATGACAGTGAAGCGCCGGTGAATTTCTCTAAAAACAAAAACAAATCCCTGCACGCGGTGGAGCCAAATTAAAGTCCTGCACACCCCACCACCACCTCCTCCTCCTACACCTCCTCCTCCACCTCCCCATGTCAAACCATTTTGCATACTGACTTCCGCCCCGCTTGGCTCTCCCTCCCCTCCCTCCCTCCCTCCCTCCCTCTCTCTCTCTCTCTCCGTCTGCATCAGCCGGCAGGCAGCTAATATGACAGGAGGGATACAGTCTCACACGGAGCGAGCCTCGAGAAGCTGACTTAAAAAACTTCATTTGGAAAGTAGGCGGATGTCGACACAGGTCGGGAGAAGGGATTAGAGCAAACGGAGGAAGAAGAAGAAGCGTGTGTGTGTGTGTGTTTTTTTTTAATGTGTGTGTGTGTGTGTGTGTGTGTTGTTGATGCAATGGGATTTGCTACTTTCGTATGAAGAGGCGGACCTATGAGACGCTGCGAGTTCAATATGCTGAAGCTGTCCCCGGTGTTTGTATACTGTACGTGGAAGTACAGAGACTATTTTCTTCCAACTCACAGGCCTACGTGAGGATTTAACACAACTACTTGATATTATTTTCTTTCTTTCTTTTTTTTTTTTTTTTTGGCGGATATCCTCGGTAGAAACATTATTTTTTTGTCTCTGTGTGTGTTTTTCTGCAGGGAATTCCTCCAGAGAGCATGTGTTTTCCTTTTTTCTTGATATTTAAATGAATAAAATCCGATATGGGGCTCTGGCTTGTAGCTTGCAGTGATCACACAGCCTTTAAAGCCATTAGAGGATATTAGTTTTTTTTATTTTTATTGTTAAAGAAGAAGGTGGAGGGTCTTCTTTCAAAGTAGTTTGACCCACCATGAACTATTATTTTAGTATTTTTCACGCTCCCGTGAGGTTTTCGGTGACAGCAATGACTGCCCCTCTTGTAGCTGGCAGCTGCGGGATTTTTTCCTGTCTTTAAGTTGGTGCATTTTTCCAGGTGACACCACAACACTTCTGCTAAAAAAAAAAAAAAAAAAAAAGACTGATTATATATTTATTTTTTTCTTGACTGGCTT
Organism: Argyrosomus regius; assembly: GCA_946959425.1. Classification (NCBI taxonomy): domain Eukaryota; kingdom Metazoa; phylum Chordata; class Actinopteri; family Sciaenidae; genus Argyrosomus; species Argyrosomus regius. Next base: position 8,500,437 of record OX336903.1, read on the forward strand.
TTTGCTGTGTGACATTATATCTTTTCGGGATTCCCCCACCAACACCACCTTCCCTCCTCCTCTCCACCACCACCTCCATCCTCTCCTCTTTATCATTATCCCACACGGATACGCAAAAAGGCTGTAGATTTTCACCTCCTCTTTTTTTTGTCCACCATGAGTTACATCCACAAGGTATTGAATGTATTGCTACGTGGACTCGTCATCTATGCGGTACTGGGCTTGGAGTGCACTTACTCGAATGATCTACCCAGCCAGACATCTGATGCTGCAAATGTAGCCACCACAGGTAAGATGTAATCCATGTCGGATACAAGTGTCTCCAATTTATTTACGCGTGTACAGTATCCTCTCTCCTCTCCTCTCTCCTCTCCTCACTCCTCCCCATCTTCTTGCTCCCTGTGGCTTTCTCGGGGGAAGCCGAGGAATGCCCTGCGCAGGGGCTTTTCTGTCAACTGATGCATTTTTATGTCGACACTCACCTTTCCTCTCGCCAAGGAATACATGACATGACAGGAATGCAGTATATACCCTGATGGTGCCCTTCATGTGTCATTAAGACATGCTGTTGGAGCATGCCACCACCCTTGCACACAGATCTTTTATGATCATGCACATCATAATCCTGATGATGAAGGAAAGCCCCCTCTGTTTACATTAGTTCTGCTGATCACAGGTGACCTCCCCCCCTTCTCTCACACAACCTATTGACAGGAGGATTTCTATCTGTTTGCATCTGTTTGTTTGCCTCTGCCTGAATCCACTCGAGATAAATAAACAGGCCCACGCATGCAAAGAAAAATGCAGCCATGACACACATTAAATATTGCTGCATGGGTAGAAGTTTTGCAGTCTAGCTGAAGCTAATTTGCAGCCTAAGTTTTGTTTTTATAATGTATGTAAGTATGAATGAAACAGATAAAAGGCTGTGTGCATGTGTAAATGCACATAATAATCATGCCTGTAAATGTATATGTTCAGTATGTTTGTGGGTTACTTCCTCCTCTTTGAGGTTCTGCGTTTATTCGGAAAATCACTTGCTTTTATCCACTCAGAGACGCAGTGACGTAGTGACCGCAGGCTAAGGTCAAACAAGACTGGAGGTGTCTCGTGGACGTGTAACTGGCCTGGACGTTCATGCGTTCATCCCTGCAGAGATTTGTCTCTGGTCATACTTTCATGCACCGGGGCGGTTTGTTAAAACAGAGCTACAGGGTTTAAAGAAATAGTTCGACATTTTGAGGGAAGTATGCGTGTTTGATTTCTTGCCAAGAGACTCATTTCTTGGCTGTGAACAGTTGCCAGGCAACCACAGAAGAGTCCAGGAAGTTAACAGGTCCAGGCCAAAAAATGATCCGGGACGAAACCTGTTTTTTAAAAGGTTATGAGGAATTTGTTGTTTTCATACTTTGTACAGATTAAACAAACATGATATGACTGTTTCCAGTCTTTATGCTAAGCTAAAGGCTAACTGGCTTAACTAGTAAGTTATAAGGATGTAAGAGTGATTTTGATATTATCGACAAGAAGCTGCAGATCAGAGCGTGAAGGTTTGCTCAGTTGTCTTGCAGATTTGACCGTCCGCCTTATCTCGCCTTCAAGCTCCACCCACTGAAGAAGGCCACCAAAATGCATCTGAAATATTCCAGTTCAGGCTCGATTTCATAGGCCAGTATTGTATCTTCAGGCTCAAAACACATCCTAGTTTTACAAATGTGCCCGTGAGATATTTACCTGCAGCAGATATCCTCCTTCCTTTAGCCTCCGCTCACAGGCGGATTGTTAAAGATGAGTCAAACAAAGTGATGCAAATGTTGACATCCTCTTTTTTTTATATATGTATATATATATATATATATTTGCACGGCTTCACGGTAAAAATCTCATGAAGGTAAATTTAAAAATGTTAATTTCAAGCGTTTCAAGTCTCTCCTGCACCTTGGGCTGTTTGCACAAATACTAAATGAGTTCTGTGTTGTACTGCCAACATTGACACAGCACACAGAAGACACACAAAGCCTTATAGACGGAGGGGTTGTCTATATATTCGTGTTCGTCTAACACATTTACCCCCTGTCTGTCTGTCTGTTAAGCCTGCCGGACAATGTAATCGTCCAAGACAGCTGTGAAGCATTCATGACTGTCGGTTTTACAAGTGTTAAGCAGCTCCTGAAAATAAATCAGGCATGTACAGTGTATTGATTAATAAGGCTAAAGCACACTTTCTCTTTTCCACAACAGCAACTCGACAGTGTTAAAATGGGCCAAGGGGCGATGTCAGCCTCTCACTCTCTCTCTCTCTCTCTCTCTCCCTGCAAACAATGAAGTGTAGTGGAGATAGTGGTGACTTAATACAGTGTCAGTAAACATGACCGCAGCGTTACCCATTTCCCAGCCGGCTCCCTGGAAAGGTCAGCTGCCTTTTCGCTGGTCTTGGCGTCAGGAGAGGAAAACACAAGTCTGTGTCAGTGTGTGTGTGTGTGTGTGTGTGTGTGTGTGTGTGTTCATGTAGCTCCTGCATATGCAGAGTTTCCTTTCTAGATTAACAGCTGTCTCTGTGAATCTTGAATTGTGTTCGTGTTGCTGTGATGTCCTTAATCTTTGGTTTTAAGGCTCGACGGGCTTATATTTTTCCACAAATCTCCTTTTTAAATGGGTCAGTTTGAAAGATTTAAAGCAAGACTGTGTAAGTTTTTAAGAGAAGAAATCACACTCTCTCCTCTTACGGATGAAAAGTTCAGTTCATAGGGAGTCAAATGCACCATTTCTCACTTCAGTGCACTCAGAGGTTTTGCTGCTACAGCCTTAGTTGGTCTGGTATGACCAGTTACTTGATGATGGCGAAGCTAACTTTAGGTAAATGTTGTCTGAGTTTGCTCCACTTGTGTTTAGCCACATTATATCTATATCATCATATTATATATCATCTAGCGGTGAGGCTGCAGGTTGCAACCAACTGAATACATCCCCTCGCAAGCGTTTAGGACAAACTACGGTGGCCCTGACACTTGCAAAAGTTCCCTGTCGAGTCGCATTTGGTTTGTCTCTTCTGGGCCACTCTAGAAACATGGTGGACTTTGTGGACGAGGACCCGCTCTCTCTGTAGACGTTAAAGTCTCATTCTAAACTACCAAAACCAGAACAATTCTTACTTTTAGGTGACTTATACACACCTAAATATACATACCTAAATGTTACACACTGGACCTTTAAGGATGTGACTCACTACATCTATGATTAGTGACACATACTCGAGGATATTTGCACATTCAGAAATGATATTACTCCGCTTAGTAATGCTTGTCTTTGCAAATGTCTGCAGGTATATTTGCACACATACATGTAGTTCTACATACAGTTTGTGCCTGTAACTGCCACCCACATCCAGTAGCAGCAGATGAAGGATTTCTTGCCCCCCTGTGCACGAGGTTAGAGGCGAGGCTGCTGCCATTGAAGCAGTTTGAGGGTTCAAAGCTGCCATTTAGCATGCTGTGAGTGGTCATGGGGGTGAGACCTGGGCGGGGGGTTGGGTTTAACATTTGGTGGGTCAGGCAGGCCCCTTGTGACTTAGGATCTTCAAAAGACGGCGGCAGAGTTTAAAGGAAGGCGGAATGTGGTGTCAGAAATGTAGTAGCAGGGGATGGTGATGGAGGATGATTGCATAAGCGTTGTATAATTTGTCGTATATGAGCAGTTGTCACACGATAACAAGAAATTATTAGTTGTGTCAGAGTTCTCTACGATGTCTAAGTGTAGAAATTTGGATAGAAAATGTGCAATTTCAACCCCAACTAAAGATTCCTTCCTTAATATAACGATAATTTCTGCAACTAGCTGTCATCATTATCTTGAAAGAGGCGATATAAAAATAGAAAATCGTCGATTTCATCTTCATCTTGCTAGAAAGATAAAGACGAGTCAGGCTGTGAAGTAGTAACTGATGTCAGTGGTGCAGATAAACAGTTGCACATGATTTGACATGAGTGTCACCGTGTTGAATTGTTATCGTGCTGGTGTTGCACTCATTTCACACTCAGTTGAAGTAATGTGTCATCTTTCAGGTCTTTGTTCCTCATTGTGGGTTCTGTAGTGTTGCTGCTCTGTTCTAAATCGACATGCGTGCGCTGCAGTTGCCGCACACAATCATAAATCATCTCTAGATACACCTCGAGGAAGACATCTCAGACGATCAGCGAAACATGCAAAAAGATGAGGCATGAGTGGCAGCGTGAACGTGGTCTTCCACTGTTTTAATTGTGGTGTGTATTTAGCTTGTTTGGCGTTTCAACAAACAAAGCCCTTCCCTCCGGCTGCAAGGAACATCCAGTTCTCAATTAAGGTGCCTCCTGGATGATAGTTGTCTCAGATACAGGCCCCACATTTAGCATAAGCTTTACATAACTTACACATACAGAAACTGGCTGCTGTAGGTTCAATTACACGAGTAGATCTTCTCGCGCATGACTTGTCACGCACTGCACATGATCTATAACTCTTTAACTAAGATGTCATGCAACGTTTGAGAAAATTCAGCGAATATCGCCTGTGTTTGTGTGGCTGAATCAGAAGTGACGATATCTATCTCAGAGATGAGTAACTGCATTAATAAAGAGGATTTGTTTGGAAAGGATGTTCAACATTTACCTATCTTGCCATTGCTTGCTTAAGTACTGCAGTGAGCACAGGAATTTGCATTTTGTGATACTTCCGTCGCTGCTGGCTGGGTACTGTTTTATCAAACGCGTACACACACACACACACACACACGATTGAGGGAAGCCAGGCTTTCTTACCGAGTGTGCTGTTGGAGCCCCAGAGCGAGTTTTGGGTTCGCTCCTGGTGCTAATAGTGACAGAGTGAACGTGGAGCGAGTCATAATGTCCTGGTTCTGTGGTGTGCAGCTCAGCAGGGAAAGTCATTTCCTTTCCCTGACTAGAACAGACTGTTCTGAAGGGTTCTTCATTAGCCAAGATGAAGAGAAAAAAAAAAATGACCGTGCGCTTTAGAAGTCAAACTTTAAAACTCTACGGCCAACCCTGAGAACAGCTACATCTCTGTGAAGTGAGCTAAATGCTGACTTGTGCATTTCATCACTTTAAGTCTGTGTAAAGGCAATTTCTTTCAAAATACATTAAATATGTTGGAAAATAGTTGCTGAAAACACGTGAAAAGACTTGTGGAGTGTGTGGAGTTAGAGGTTAAAACAGTTTTTCACCAGTTTTCAGTCCAGGATTTTGTGGGCGGTCCTTAAAGGGTGGCTCGATGACACGCTGAGGCCACCCTGAGCATACCCCTGCACCCCTAGCAGAGAGATAGAGATTAATTCATCTCACTCAGAGTGTTTCAAAGTTAGTCATGTCATTTTCTGAACTCGTCTGACACGTTTCAGTCGCTTCAAAATGGCTGTTTGACTGCTCCCACGCGTGGGCGTGGCCTGATTTTGACACCTAATTTCATAAACTTGTCGATATTTTTAATCATTAAAATTTGGATGGGTGGTTAATAACACTTCGTTCTTTGGTCTGACAAACTCAGAACACATATTTATCCTTACTTTACGCAGACTTTAAAGCTGCAGGATGCTTAAACGCTTCACTGTTTTAGCTTCTTTCAGCTTAATTTTGGTTTTATGGACTGCATCTCTTGAGTAGCTGTTCTAGCAAAATAAACCCACTGTACAGTACACTACCAGCCCAGCACCAGACAGCAGACAGGCAAAGTTAGGTGAACATAGTGGAGCGTTTAACAGCTAAAAAGCTGGATATATCCCCGAGGACATGGTAGAGACCAAAACAGCTAAAAGCAGAATGAATATCGAACATACTGTCATTAGGTGTCCAGAAACAGGACACCAAATGAATGGTAATGTAGCTCTGTATCTGCTGGATGGGTAAATAGGCAACTGTTTGCTATTACATCTCCCATATCAACTTTATAAGTTGATAATATGTCAGTGTTGTGTTTACAGCTTGTTTCTGCAGCACCCAAGTGGCCAAAAAAAAAAAAAAAAATCAATCAATCGCCTTAATGTAAAATCCATCTGTCAAAAGAGAGCATGGGTCCAGTTATAGGTCATTAATAACCTCAAACAAAAGGCCGGTGCTGCATCGCCGCCGCCGCAACAACGCTGCTCAGTCGGCTTCCTCCAAAAGTGGACAGCTGCTGCCCATCTCAATCAGGGGCTTTAGGGTTGTGATCCAACCTAATGAGGCCGGTCACCAATCAGAACAGACTCCCCGCCCCCCCCTCACCCCCTGGTGTATTTATAAAGCCACTGGCAAAGTTTTCCATTTGCATTTTCCATCATGCTCCCTGTTGTGGCGGGCTGCTGACCCAGTACTTACATTGATGTGACAGGTTCAGAGTGTTTTTTTTATTATTACAGAGACCAGTCTGACTTTCAACTCGGGCTCACCGGGGAGATAATGGGGCTTTATTTAATGGTTTAGCCCACTGTGCCCACAGGCGGACAGCAGAGATTGGATTTAAAGTCACTAACAAGAGCTGAGACAAACAATGACCTGATGTTGAGTTGCTTTGAGGAGCTTATGTTCTTTTTATCACCTCCGTCAAACTACCTAATTCAAAATTTCTGCTCATGATTATGGGAAAAGTCGCCTTTTTTTTTTCTTAAAGGTTATGCTGGAACAAACCCCCCGTCTCATATCCTTGAATCTCTAATGTGCATATAGATAATTCATTCATAAGCAGACAACACAGGCAGCCAGTAAGCTGATTCACTCAGACAGAAAGCGCCTCAGTGAGAGAGATGTAGGTCACTGTGCTCAGCTGTACAGTGTTTCCTGCTGTGCGTGTCGCCTACAGTAGCGGAACTGTCTGCCCTCGTCCAGTCCAGAGGGGGGCTATTGTTGTCCTGCTCCGCCACCACGCTGTAAGGTGTTGATCCACCCCCCTCCTCCCCCACCACCCGGAGCTGGCAACACATGGGTGCTCAGCTGGGTGACACAACCTGGCAACGTCACATTTTCACAAGCAAAAAAAAAACATACAGTGACGTGTTTATGCAAACACATATGTTAAAAATAGGACTAGGTTCCTTTTTAATTTCTCAATTCCTCTATGTTTGGTTTAATGTAGTCAGGTAGAAACACACCCCGACTGCTGAAATGGTTTGTTGATTAAGCGGTCAGGAGGCAGAAAATGACCCGCAATTATGTTGATGATGATTGGAGTCAATTTTCAAGGAAGAATGCCAAACATTTGCTGCTTTTTTACCATCTCAGTTGTGAGAATCCGCTTATATCATTAAAAAAAAACATGAAATCATGAAAGCTTTGATGGCCATTATCCGCTTTGTTTTTGTAGTCTACACATTTAATGGATTCACAACAGTCACTGCTAGCGAGTGAAAAGAAAGCCACCGTTTCAAGCTCCAGAGAATAAAAAGGGTGACAGGGGGTCACAGCCTCGTCCCTTTTATGCGAGTGGCATCCTGCTGTGATAATACTTGTCACCTTAACACAGGAACAAGCCAATGCCATGTCCTTCACAGAGGCCTAAAATTGTCACCATGGCTTTGTCGCTTTGCATGTTATTTCCTGGATAATCACATGTATTTAACGAAGCATTTGCTCTCTCAGTGCTGCAAGCAAAATCGTACACATATTTTTTTTTTGAGAATAAAGAGATTTAACCAACAAAAGTTGAATTAAATCTCTTTTTAGTGTTTCAGTTATTTTCTCGCCGAGGTTAAGGTGTCATGACTCCATTCAAAAGTAGATATACATACACATATAGTGGGATTTAAAGTTAGATTTTGGACGTGAAGAGCAGTCCCCCTCTGATTTCAGGGACTTTCCCTTGGTAAAGGGCACGTGATGTGGTGGCCTGGGCAAGAGGGGCAAAGAGCGGTGTGGATTTCTTTGGTATGCTGTCCTCTCTCAAGTCTGTCTCCACCAACGTTCATGCACTGACCCGCGCTCATAACAAACTAATATATGCAAGTCGAGACCAAACATAACAGGGAGACTCTGATGGGAATGTAATCATTGAAGAAAACTGTAGAAAAGCAACATTAGGATGCATTCTCTCGATTGTTGGAGTAGTATTGTTAGGACGAGATTATTAATTCCAAATAACTTCATTTAAAACTGCTATAATCTATATTTTTATACACTATAGGTCAAATTACTGTCTGTGCATACAAATATCTCCCAACTTTGCAGTTCCCCTCAACTGTATGGACCATTTTAGCATCTTTTAGTTGGATGTTTTGGTTGTTTGGCCCACAGCTTCACAGTTTTTGTTCATTCTCGCTGCTCTCATCAGCATTGTTTCCAGATTTTTCAGCTCTAATACCCGAATGTATGCTATTTGTCCAGTACCAACAGACAGACAGAAAAGTTAGCGGCTAGCTTGTTAAGATAGTTTTCCATTTAGCAGCTAAAGAGACAGATATTTCCCTCAGGAGGTGGTGGAGACCAAAAAAGGAGTGAATATTTTATTAACTTTCTTCAGGCCGTCAAAAACCCGACTTCAAATGAGTCAACTGTTAAGCAGCTGTTTGCTAACAAGCTGGCTCTATTAAATTTAAACGTGCTAATATGTCAGTGCTGGGTCAGCTTCTTTCTGCTGTCCAAACATAGCTAAAAAAACCCTGTAAAAGCAGGCTACCAGGGTTCAGAAATCAGCCTTGACAATCTCACGGTGGATGTAAACTTGAGATCCAGTTATCAAGCCCCCCCCCCATATCTTAGTCAGGCCATGGTGAATTTACTGCTAATCCGTCATATCGCTGCTAACAGTAACATGTCCGGACGAACAGGTGGGTCCTCAGGAGCCACTTGGCCTTTTCTTGATCTGTTCCAAAAAGGGGCCCCAGTTTGTATTACACATCAAAGGACCCGATAATGACAGGAGGACTTTCGTTTGCTTTCTTCTCTGGCTTCTCCAGCAGCAAGTGTGTCAAAGGTTTAGGCCTTCTGTCTGCACATGATTTGTTTAGTTGTAAGACGCAGGCTGTTTGTAACCTTATTTCCAGTAAAAAATGTAGCATGTTGACATTTTTTCTCGCTGCTGTCACCGTGAGTCCTCTGTATCGCATAACTCGTGTAACCCAGCTCCTTTCTTTTGTTTAGATTTGATAAGCCTCTTTAGTTGGATCCAGCTTCACGAGTTTACTTCGCTATTGTCTGTAAGCGTGTCGATTATTCTTAGCTTCCACGCCGGCGTCCATATTTAGGAGCAGCGAGTTAAAAAAACATCAGAATCCTGTCAGGCAGGAAGGTAAAAGACATACACAGGAAGCTGGCGGAGAGCCAAACCTGCTGTCTGCAGTCAGCTACAAATCGTCCGACTGAGACATTCCCATGCTCACGCGGTGACACGAGTGTCCAAAACCATTAAATGTGTCTCTTAGTGCCACTTTTAAAAAATGAAACTAAACACGCGTGGCCTTGCCACACAGACGCCGGCTTGCTTTGACAAACTTTGTAGGTTTGAAGGCAGCAGGAAAGGTTTGAACAGGCTGTTCTCGTTGTTCCTTTCCTTCACATAAACGTAATTTTAGATCTGTTTCAAGGCCACGCAGAGGTCTGAGCTGTGGAGTTTGACGGCCCTCCAACAAGATGTAAACATTAGCAGTAATAAATCTTACACCAAGCAAGAGAAATGTGCAGTATTTTGTTGCTTTAACTGCTCTTCGCTCGTGTACTTTAAAGGTGCAGGTATTTTTCTTTCACGGTTGTCATGCCACTAATAAGATCAGGCTTCTTTTTACGACGGTGCGCCTGTAATATGATGCTTCATATGCGAAAGATAAAGAATAAAGTGCGGTTGTCAGGTGCAACACATCTATTTACGCAAACAATAGTTAGAATAATTGATTCCCATGAGAGACTAAACACATAATTGTGACATTGAACCACGTGAATACCACAGAATTTAATGCGTCATCCGAATTTCTCTATTAGATGTTCATCCACTGATGAGAGTCACATGATTTCAGTTGTTATTTGCTTTCATTCACATCTGGTTTCTGTTCTTTTGTTACTATTTTCTCCTTCTCCTATTTGTATGACCAATTTGGGACCAGGGAACACGGGGTACCCTAAAAAGAGACGTTTCTCAGAAGTTTAGTGGGAGAGTCCTAACCCTCAGCTTTCCTTTCCCGAGGCCATCGTACACATGAGAAAGACTTAAGACAACAGGATATGATGGACACTGCTGCATCTTCCTTGCGTGCATAATTCGGACTACAATAATTGATTCTTCCTGGTAAACACATGCATGCACTGGAGGTCTCATGATGCTTTTCATCGTTAAATGTTAACTTTTAAAGACTAGCATGAGATCTCTTCCTCGGTCCAGCTTTCTGCTCTCCGTCATACAATCCATTAACCTTTTTCTGTCCAGGAGAAAATGTTGGAGGCCAAGCATGCTAATTAAACGAGTGTTCAGCCTCTTCGTCTTCTTCTTCTTCTTCTTTTCATCCTCTCCTCCTGCTTTTCCGCAGGCCCGGCCGCATATATCACACACATCTCGTGTTCGTTGCTGTTATTCAAACATTCCTGGGACGCCCGGGTGCAAGGAGCGTCTCCTTTTCTGGAAGTTTTTAGACCAGACTCAGTGGGCCTCCACACGTTTTGCTCTGGTTGCCCTTGAAGCTGTGGCCTAAGCAGAGGATTACTGGTGCACATTAAGGTGGTTTAAATGAGTAAAGGGTGCCCTGTTTCAGTAGAACCGGGTTCAACAGGTCTGTACCTTGGACGCGGCGCAATTAGGCTTCGACAGAGCTTGGCATAACTTTTTCACATGTCCTTGTCCTGAACAAATAAGTTTACTTTACACTTATCCTGGCACAAAAGTCACTTGTCCAGGTAAAAATAAAAATAATTAGCTCTTTTCATTAAGTTTGGGACTGCAGTGTCACCATAAGCACAGGGCTGCTCCCATAGCAAACAGTTTGAGAACCAATGATCCAGTCTACTCTGCTACAGATGTGTTGTGTTCAGGTAACTTGGCTAGCAAGCTAGCTCTCCTCCTCTCCAGTTAGCTATGTTTGTAGCTTAGCTTATCCCAAAGTGAATTTTAGGGTAAACCTGACTAATTTAGTTGGAACAGGTAACATCACGTCCTTTTCAGACAAGTTGGGTTGCCCCTGGCAGACTCCGCAGAGCATTACGCCTTCGTCTTTGTTCTCTTTGTTATAAGGCAAAATGACCAATTCAATTCTCCACTTGTTGATGAATTTTAGTTGTCTTTTTGACTCATACGGTACAGTTCTTCCTGGACCTTTCCTTGGCCTAAAGGAACATCACTGCCATTGTTTATCTGAGGTAAAATGTTTGAACTACAAGTCCTATTCCTGATTTGTCAGTCAAGGCCTTCTGAGTGTATTCATTTAACTAAATAGCCAAGTAAAGAGTAATCTCTTGGCTACACCGGAAGCCCAGACGCCCAGGAGCTGTTGCCCCCAGAGGCTAAATCATGATCAGATGATAGCCGATGGGTCCGAGATTGAGTAATGAGCGGCGTATAACATGAACGGGTGATGGGAGGAACGACTCATCCCAAGTGGACAAGCCTAAATGTCGAGATCTGTTACAGTAAGTGCACCGTCTACTTTTGCAGCAGTGCAAACATAAAGGTGGAGCCTTCTTTGTAAGCAAACGAAGGCTCTGTTTACATTCAGCGTTTCTATCAAGTAAAACGGGGACCCGCACATCAAAACATCGCTGAGAACTCGTAGCGTACTTTTAATGTACTCAAAAAAGTTGAATCTAACTGAGCTGAACCAGCTCCACCTGCTTTGTTTTAATAACCTATTACACCTTACACTCAGCCAGTTGTGACAAAGATAATCCAGTTCAGGTTGGATCAGGTTTAGTTGAGACATGTCAAATGTCTGGAGCCTGGACACACGTACCTTAGCGTGCAAGTGTGTGGTTTTGCAAGACTTTGTTTTGGCTGGAAACAGGACTCCGTCTCTGTGTACATGGCTCTTAAGAAATCAAGAATCATGCTCATGTGGTTTAAAAAAGGTTTTGACTCCCACATGGCCTAATTATGCTTTTGTGTGTGTGTGTGTGTGTGGGCACGGTGCTTTTGTGTTTGCTTATTGATTTTGCTGTAACACATTCTTCTGCCATGCCCAAGGGCACCGCGGGGAGTTAGAAAGCTCACCTGTCAGCGTAGCAGTAGCTCAAACGTAACAAAAAAAAAATACTCAAAGCCTGGCAAATAAGTGACACTTTCTTTTTGAAATCACTTGTTTGATTTTCGTACAGAGATGTCAGATTCTTTCCCTCCTGCTGGCCCGCTTCATTTAGGCCCATTTTGAAAAAAAAGTTTCCCGTGTCACTCGGTTGTTGAACAAGTGAAAGAGTTCGGTTCGCACGCAAAGACGCACAGCTTGTGCAGAACTGAGAATAACATACAAACATTTTCTGTATCCTGTTTCTTCATCTTCGACTTTTTTTTTTCTCCCCGGCTCTCTCTCTCTCTCTCCGACTCTCTGCAGTCGCTTGGTGGCATTTGTAGGCAGCTAATGATATTTGTGTCTTATTAATGGCTGCTGATGAGCTGAAATGGTAGACTCTCCAGAAGCTTTATTTACTTGCCTTTTAATACTAACCCGTCAGCGTGACTTATGACACTGCCATATGGGCACCGGGTATGGGGGACAAGTCTGGTACGCATTGACATCACATTCCTTCTCCCATTTTCACACAATTTGGTGCAACTAATTGCATACAGTTGCACCAGACACACACAGATATGACTTTTAAATAACCACAAGACGAGGGCAGACATAAGTGGCCCCTCGTGGCTCCTGAGGGCTTCAATAAAATGCAGGAATTTATAAGAATACATCATCCATATGGTAAGTGCATACATCATTAATGTGTGAAAGCTGATAAGAGCTTGGCACGGTGCCTGTGGATCTAATGAACTGCTGACACGGCTGACACAGTGTGATAATATACTGTTTGGAGAACCACTGCGTGCACGTTACCCCGCCGTATGGAGGGCTGAGTGACACCCAAGCAGGGGGTCGCCTCAGCGTATAGCCGCTGTTGTTTCATCCGAGGAGAGGGATCATGTTGCGGATAATGAAGCTGGAAGAAAAAAAGTTCAAGGCTGAGCGCCTCAGTAGTGTTATCTGTGTCCGACTGACCTATATTGTTAACTGACTGAACGAATATTGACATACATTAATGCAAACAATAAAGGAGAGCCGTTTGTATGTGTTGAGCTACAGTTTTATGCCAAAACCCCAATCAGGTCTGCGTTTCACCCACCAGACTTAGTTAACTTGCTCAGATTTGGTCATCTTCCTTGGTTTAGTGCTTCTAAATACTGCATGTAAATATGCTACATAGTTAATATCGACTACAATGGTCGCGTATAGCTCTGGCGGCCTCGGTGCACAGCGGAACACATTGCATCCGTGCATGATGCTAGCTTACCCCCAATTACTAAATTACCCCCAATTTCCTGTTAATTCCCATAAATTTCCATAATTCCCATGGAAAGGTGCCGATTTGGAATATTTCCCAAATTCCTATAGCAATAGCCGTTTGCAACCCGAGTCACTATAATACAACGAATGTATGTTTCCCAGGATATTTAAAGGTGAAATTGAATCCACCAATAATCAAACAATCCTTCCTCTGTGATGTTTCTTCACAACCAGCTTACCCACACGGAGGAAGCTGCAGTAAATTTCATAATTTCTTCATTTAATCAGTTTTCTGTTAAAATGAACCAAATGTAATCAGGACAGGAGCGTCCTTTTTACTGTCTCGAGTGTCTTCTGAGGCTCTTCATTATGACTCCTTCACTTATTCCTTGTTTAGTGGGCAGTGAATTCAGATTTTGGACTCCTATTTATTAGTTATTTTGGTGCCTCCTTACAGTGTGGGACTGTTGTTGCAAAATTTTTTTTTAGAAGAATATAGTTTTGCAATTTCACGCAAAGAATTCATCAAATAAAACGGTGGGGAAAGTAAATATAGTGCTCTGTGATGCACACAGGGAGTGATTTCGGCACAGAGCGGGAGACTTCTTGTTCGGCCGCGAAGGGACGAGGCTTAGGATCGTGTCAAATTCTTGCAATGTAAGTTCAGCTTTGAGGCTACGTACACGCTCTAGCCTCCCAGTGTAATGTATGTATAAGGCCACGTGCTTTACATGGTTGCTGGGCAAAAGATACAGTGTATGTATGGGGGCATAAGGAGGGAGAATTCAGCTCCGTATCACTCAGCGAAGTATCAAATGTGGCTGCAGTTGTGTAAACCTTTTCATCTGTATTTAATTAATAGTTTAATAATAGTCTGATGACAGCGAGCCACCGGCAGCTTTTGTTCTGAGGGGCTGTAACATGAAACATCTGTTTTAAGCGTGTGGCGTGTTTGCTCACATGCTTTCCAATCTGCTTCCGCGTTACTTACTCCATCCTGGTCTGGCTGGTCGAGGCTGCCGCCACCTGCACTGCCATTCAAGCACCATCTCAGAAACTTGAGATCGCGTATGAATGTATGTGTGCGCAAAGGTGTGCGTCTTGATACGTCTGCACTCAAGAGATGGGAGACAATGTGTGTGTGTGTGTGTGTGTGAGAGCAGGAAATAGCTGAGGACGACAGAGAAATCTCGAGCTGTTTGCGGGTAAGAAGAAGCCACTTCAGGCCTCCTCTGGCTCCCCGGAGTCGCATGTCAAGCCCATCATATCCTTCTGTCTTAATTCCCGTCGCCTTTGCCCACACCCACCTGCTCCCCCTCCCACCGCAAGGATACTCTTACACTGGATCTGGCTTCTCGTCAGAGATCGGGTTTGAAGTGAGGTTTGGGGGGTGAGAAGGCATGTGCGCCCTTGGCCTCCCAGGGGGAGAGTTCACTCTGTGGGCTGCAGGGGGCTGACATGGAGCCTCTATGGGACATCTATGTACACATGTTTAGATTCAAATTCTAGTTTTTCTTCATAAAGTCTAACGTTTTTAATCTTTTATGGTGGAAAACAGTGTATTTCTTGTCTAAGAGAAATGACCTCCAGTGCATTTCAGTTACATCACAACTTCCTCAGGCTGTGAAAGTTCAGAGAAACACAGACAGACAATGTCCTGTTGTCTCAAATCACTTTTATTCACTCAGTCACAAGCCTGTTGGTCACATATGGGTCACGCATATATAGTTTTATTTGCTTAAAAGGCTAAGACAGCCAGGCACTGCAGTGTTTTGTAAATGTTGCTCAAGCCGTAGTAGATAGTAGATGCATTTGTTGGGAACTATTTACAGCTGCGGATTAAAGTCCATGTAAAGAAAGAATAAATATGTGTTCTGAGTTTGTCAGACCAAAGAAGAAAGTGTTATTAACCACACGGCCAAATTTGAATGATTAAAAATATCGACTAGTTTATGAAAGTAGGTGTCAAAATCAGGTAAAAATGCTGACTCATGGGAGCAGTCAAGCAGCCATTGTGAAGCGACTGAAACGTGCCAGATGAGTTCAGAAAATGACACGACTAACTTTGAAACACTCTGAGCGAGATGAATTCATCTCTTTCTCTCTGCTAGAGGTGCAGGGGTATGCTCAGGGTGGCCTCAGCGTGTCATCGAGCCACCCTTTAAGGACCGCCCACAAAATCCTGGACTGAAAACTGGTGAAAAACTGTTTTAACCTCTAACTCCACATTTCAGTAATATATCATTCAAAGTCTTTTCACGTGTTTTCAGCAACTATTTTCCAACATATTTAATATATAATAAAACTATATAATAATATAGTACTCTGTGTTTGTGTTCTTTTATGGACCAATTGCATAAATAGAATAAATAAATATCCTGTCATACTGCTGATCAGGATGTAGAAAAACTAATTTTTCATCCTTTGCTGTCACTTCTGTCGCATTGCCACATCAAACCTGCGTGAGAAAGTGTTTATGTGACACTTTGGTCTGTTCAAATCTTCGAGAACGACATCTTCCAGCAAACACCCCAGAAGAGGGTTAGGGAGCTGGGCCTGCTCCATCTGTTCAGTCTTATAAACATGATGTCCGTATGTCTCAAGGGATCAGGTTCAAGGAAGTCCCCTCAAAATCACCGTAAACACATGAGACACCACACTCTTCCGCCCGTCTGCGTCTCCTGTCACCTACTTAACAGCTTTCTGTGAGAATAAAGATGGAACCTTCTTAAAGACATGCATATATTGTGCAAAAAAAAAAACTTCAAAACAAGCAGCTGACAGCTAAATGCTTTTGTTATCCGATTCTTTTGAACCAAACCTGCCGCCCTCCGTGACAGCTCGCACACATTCGTGAATTATGGCAAGGTGAATTACCGTATGACTGCTCGCCTGCCGTGTGCGCGTGTTTAAACAAGGGAGACCTCTGCCATTGTTGGGCTTTTACATCCTGACAACTGGGAGCCTGACGGCTTAAAAATAACCCAGCGCTTTCCAATTTTGTCATCTTTTGGGACTGCTTCTCCCGTCTCTCTTTTGATTTCGCGTGCGTCCCCCCGGAACGCTCGGGGTCACCGACGGGCCACTTCCTCTCACACGGTTCCTCATTTAAGTGTTCAAAACTGTCCCAAAACGTACACACAAGTAGGACACCAGGGAAGGAAAGGCTCGCGCTGTCATATTTCTGAATTGCGCACTAGGTGGCCCAGACTAAATACTGTCAGTGAATGACAGAAGGGTTTGTTTCATCTTCGAAATTATCTTTTTTTTCTCCATGAGCTTCAGAAGATAAGTTTCATGAAGTGTTGTGCACACATGCAGAACAGAATTAGGCCACCAGTATAGAAGGAAATGACAACATCAACATCATAGAAAGTTATGTGTAAAAGTATCTTCTGATGTCTCTGCAGAAACAAAAGATTTAAAGTTCGACAGGGATTCACAATAGGACGTGCGGCCCTCTGTGTTTGTGTGTGTATGTAAAACACAAGTAAAGTATTTGAGTTTTGAGCCTGTTTAAATAACCAAACAGCCAAATAGATATGCATGCTATGCAAACAACAGGCTATGTAAACTGCACTGGCGAGCTAAGCAAATGCCTTATGTAACTCGTTCTCAAGCATCAGATGCTTTTTTAACTGGAGGCAGACAGACACTGCTGAAATAAGGCTGATCCCAAAACAACTTTATTATGTTGTTAATCTTTCCCGTCACCTATCGATACACATATTCAAGAGGGAGGTGTTTTTATGGTCGTTCAGTTCCTCTGTTTGAGTGCACGGTGTTGAGAGGAACTATTTTATGTGCGCTTGTACTCCAGACAGTTTGGTAGAGGTGGCACAGGCCGATGTTTGATTGGTGCACACTGTGTTGTCATACCAGGAAGTAAAGCTGGTGATGTTTCTTTTTTTTCTTTTTTAATTGCAGCAGCTTAGTCAAAACACAAGTTAAACATTGTGCTCGGTGCTACCACAACATCACGTTAACAGGTGATTTTAAAGCCGCTCCGGTTTCACTCGTGTCAGCCAACCTGCTGTATCCGTTCACACAAAAACAAATGATCGCTGTGCTACCCCAAACCCCCGGTACTGTATCGTCCTGTGGCTTGGTCCAGTTGCAGATCTTTGCCAATGCTGGGTTCTTCATTCGACATGGACATCCTCCCCAGTGTGCTCTCATCCAAACTTAGCCCGGGCACATGTCCAATCAAATGTCTCCTTTTGCTTCGTCCGTGGGTTGCCAAGTGGCAACTCTATAACTAACATGTCAAGTCTTGTTTCAGTAAAGGGATCCTACATCAAAAAGCTTCAGAAAATGCCATATGGTCGTCTATATTCTTTACTGTACATGCTAAAAAAAACAGTTATTTGCAGTATTCGAGAGTAGTGAATGCATTTTATCACGTTTATCACATTAAAACATAGTATGATATTTTGGGATATTAGCTTATTGGCTTTCTTGCAGAAAGTCAGGTGAGAAGATTGATACCACACTTGTTATACTTAACTATGCGTTAAATATGGAGCCAGAAATAGCTAAAATTAGCTTAGCTTAGCATAAAGATTGGAAACAAGTTTTAACAGTTGGGTTGGTTTAGTAAAAAAGTTAATTTTAGCTTTTCAAACTATCAAAGATTATTTTAATTAGAGTTTTTGAAATGCTGGTAGATAAACCCAGGCTAGCTATTTCTCCTCTGGTTCCAGTTGTTATGCTAAGCTAACTAATTAAGTAGGCTAAGCGGCTGCTGGTTCCAGCTTCATATTTACTGTACAGACATGAGAGTGGTGTCATTCTTCTCATCTAACTCTCAGCAAGACATTTCTTACGGTCTCTCACATTTTTTGAGTTTTCTGGTGGCCCTTCTGTAGCTCCACTATTACACCATTCATTGCCAGCAGCAACCTAAAGCTGTCTAGCTTGTTTGGGTGTTGTTGTGTCTGCGGTGTGGCCTTATGTTTGGTCTGAAGCTGTTGCCAAACAGGCAGCATCATTATTTGTTGGGCTTGGACAAAGCCTTGGCTCTACTTGGACTGACATTAAAAAAGCGGTTATAAAGGTTTAAAAGATTGTTTCTGTCATTTTGTCTCCAGTTTATGGAGTGTTTGTGACTAAAACCTTGTGTGGTTTAGTGTGTGGTTTTGAGCTTGGTTGTATCTGCAGTTTGTGTTTGTGTATGAGCTACTGTTTATGTGTGTATGTGTGTGGTGTGTGTGTGTGTTTTGTGGCTCCACTGAGACAGTTTGGCACCCGGCCAGCTCAAACTGTCCATCGTTTGGAAGTCTGGAAGTAATGGGCTCATTTCCCCAGTGGGACGGGTGGGGGACTGAATAAAAACAAGTGGGGGGGGGGGGGATGCCTGGGGACGCTGTGGGAATGACAACAGCACACCAGAGAGTGGCCCAGCGGGATCACTGAGCACTTCGGAACTCATTTCTGAACTTGTCCTTGCTCCAAATCACACGAGGAAGTGGCGTGTATTTTAATAAATGCCTGGAGGGCAGGTGTGATCACCCCCTCGGAGCTGGGTGGAGCCACATTAGCACGGACTGCCCGTAAGAGATGCACACAGGAGGGAAAAAGAAAACAAATATTGTGTTAGGTACCCTGACATCTGAATATTCTTTGCTTTTAAACCACAGCTATGACCATCCTAACGCATGTGTCACCTGTTTACAGTCATGCAAAGCTGGGTCTGTTTTCTAAGCTATCAGGTAATAACTCTAGAAGTATAAAATATAATTGAAGTTTGAGTTAAACTAGGGCTGTTGCTAAGGATTATTTTCATCATCCATCATAATTTCGTCTGTGAAAAACGTCCTACAGTCCAAGATAATGTCATTAGACACCCAAAATCCAAAGATAGTGATTCAAAAGCAGCAAATTCTCACATTTCAGCCTGGAACCACCAAGTTTGGCCTTCCTGATGGTACAAATGTATCAAAATAGTTGTAGATTAATCGACTGACCGTTGCGGCTCTGTACACCAAAGAATACGTCAGCATGTCAGCGTACCCTGAAGTTAAAAAACGTGATTTTCTTGAGTCATCAAATATATTTACACTACAAAACCAACCTGGCAAACAACAGCTTCCTTTCACTACAATAGATGCGTCACGTTTTAGTCTCTGTGACAGTCTTGTCTGGAATGCGATCTCCATTTTGCAGCACGTGCCATCTCATATGAATTTCTCAGTGAGTCACATGGCAACAATTCCTTGGAAGTCATGGTACTTTGAATTAACATCTGTGCCATCTGTGCTCCAGCTCATTTTAAATGGGCTCCTTCAAACTATGCAGATGCAACCTTCACACACAAGCGTACATACTGCTGTAACTAAAAAGGACGTATGCTGATTACTAATCTGTTTGCTCCTGACATATAGTACCTGGACACGTGATCACTGTGTAAACATCTTTACACTGCTGCATGACCCTTCATCTTTGACCTGATTTTTGTTTTCTGCTCTCCCCCCCCACCGTAGATCCTTGTCTTATAGTGATGCCGCCATGCATAGGCGAGGCCGACCGCTTCAGTTTGGAGGCGCTGCGGCACATCCACAAACAGCTGGATGACGACAACGACGGGGGAATAGAGGTCAACGAGAGTGTGGAGGTGAGATTCAGGTTCGGCACGTTGCTTCAGGGCACAAAACAAGGCAGCTGGTCTGTAAACAAGACCTAACGTGAACATCTGTGACCTCCAGTAGTGGTTACTAACCCGGGGTCAGGACCTTGTGACGGGGAGAGGTAGTCACCGGACAACATTTCTGTCACACAAAGTTATATATAGTTTTACAGACTCATTAAGGCCTCCGATAGGACAGTAAATGAACTGTGGTTGAACTGCAAACAATTCATAAAGCCCATAAACGGTGATGGAGGTGTCACAAGTTAACATTTCTTCATTTTAAGCTGGTCACAAAGCAAAAATATTTGGATATTTGACCACTATCATAGTCTGTCTTGTACTATCTCAGCAAAAAATGCACAATCTCTCCGGTAGATCATTGAGTTAACTAAACCAAACTTCTTGTAAATGTTTTCGAGTGTTGACACAAGAATAGTCGCCTGTCAGCTCTGGAAGCTGATCGCCCGCATTAAAGTAAATATTGAGTTTTCAAAGCTAACAGCTTGTGGCAGCGGGTCAGGGGTTGTAGCTATACTAATAGTCAAATCATTTTTAATATTAAGCAGTTAGACACCGGAAACATGTCTAACATAGTGACACGAGTGGTTTTACATTTTACTATTTGAAGCAAAATGTTGGAAGTTACACATGCAGACTCTTTGCTAGCTATGCAGGTGCTGCTAGTGTGTGTGTGTGTGTGTGTGTGTGCATGCATGTGTGTGTGTGTTGGGTCTGGAGACTGAAGGGAGTGGCTTCTGTGAGTGACCGGAGCGCTAGAGCTGACACCTGAGAGCCCTCTGACCTCCCATGCCTTCTCCGTCTCTTGGTAATCAACGACCTCTTACGTTCAAGAGAAACCACTCGGGACCATGGTCACATTCTGTCCGGTGTGTGTGTGTGTGTGTGTGTGTGTGTTGGCAAGAGTCATTTTTAACTGGCTGAGAAGTGCCGGTGTGAGAAACGGTTATACCCTTCAGCCCTGCGCTGGCCTCTCCTTAAAGACCTGTATGCTGTATGCGTCCCGTCTAAAGACTCTTGAGGACTGCGGTGTTAGAACTGGCCCCCCGCCCACATTAAGGCGATGTGTATCCGTGCATGTATCACCGATGCCTGTAAGCGCTGCACTGTATAGGAGTGTGTTACACGTTGCCCCTTGCCCCATTTTCGCCCTTTGTCTTTATAAGGGCAGTGAGTCGTGTCTGTTTCTTTCCAGGAGAAAGTTGTTTTTGGCCGCTGCTCATTACTGAGGATTTCCAAGCTTCTTCGCTGAGCTCCGGTGGCGGGCGGAGCAGGGTTTCATAGCATGATGGATGCTCCTTTCACCAAATTAGTGACTGCCATTCAGTGAGTTTTATGAAAGAAAGAGGCAGTCATGTGATCGGGAACACAGGGCCGAAACAAGTGGGTTTACACAGTCATGTTAACTGATGTTAAGTGAGAAGACTTCTGTCCTTCATCTCGGAGGATGACCATTTTAGTCTCACACTCTTGCAGCTAAAGTACACAGCAGATTCAGGATCTTTATGCAAATTTCTCCAAATAAACACCAACTGGCATTAAGTTCAACACGTTTGGACCTAAAACATGATGTCAACTGAGCATAACGCTTCAAAAATATCACGAATTAGTCATATAATGCCGTCATTGGTTCTGTCTTGCATTGCTCGAACCCTAAAGCAGTCATCCTTGCATTCAAAGTGAATTAAAAGGTCACGTGTTATCAGTTTTACAGTGCACCTTGTCAGCTGATGAAGTATCGCTATGACCAAGACTATCAGATGAACGTTTTAGAGATGCAGGAACAAAAGCAGACAGATGATCTGAGCTCTTGGACTTTCAAAGCTTCATTATGGGATTATGAGGTCTTACTTGACAACACGCAGTAAAATGACCTCCGAAGAGAGTTCAGTAAAGAGGAGGAAGCAGTAGCGTATTTTCCAGGTTGTGATTTTTCATAGCGAGGCCAACTGTAGCTCCATTTATAGTAATCCTGAAATGTCCTAAAGCAAGGCACTGAATGGTCAAAATGGGTTAAAATGGACTAAAAAAAGTCACTTTGGACACTGTTTTACTGCCTGTCAACGATGTCAGTCTTTTCCTGGCAGCGATGTGTCGAAAGCAGTGATGCAGTCATGAGGAAGCGTGACGAGTGTGGGGTCGGGATGAGACTTTGTCGCCCCTGTGCCACCTGGCTGAAACCTTACACTCATCCAACAAAGATCTCACTGACACTTCCAGCTTCTTTTCCTTCTCTTATTACCCCCTACTCCTCTCACACACACACACACACACACACACACACACACACACACACATAAACACACACACACACACATTTATCCCCAAATTTAAGAGGATGACTAAGACGAGAAGATGCTCATATCTGTAATGTTATAGCTGTGATAGGGATATCCAGTTTTTCATGACATGCATTTCAGAGATTGCTGCTGGTAAATATGACATGAGAGGTGATATACGGTGGCAATGACACATGTTGATCTTAGCTTATGTCTAACAGTTTGAGCCAGAAAGGGAATGATTTATGTATACATAATATTTTGCACAATTTACGAAAGAATGTCTTTAAAGGCAGATTCGATGGATGGATGGTGGTTTTTTTCCACGTTTTAAAACCAGTAAATTTTTGTAACTGAACTGTACACATTGGGTCTTTTTGGCAAACTGTTGTGATTGTCGAAAATGTGTTTAGAATAATCAAGAAAATAAACGTCAGGTTAAAGGTGCAGTGTGTGGGATTTAGTGCCATCTAGTGGTGTGGTTGGAAAAGCTACGGTGGCCACGTAACACAGTAAAAACGCGAAAAGCCCTGTTTAGGCTAGCTTTTATTTTTACAGTTGAAACATGGTGGTTCATTTGTATATATATATATATATATATATATATATATATATATATATATATATATATATACACATTCTAACGTAACAAAAACATGACGATTATTACTTTCAGGTGATTATACGCTAATAAAAACTAATCATACATATTATATTCCGTTTCTGCCCGTTATTCTCTAAATAGAGCCCCTAAACTTTACACACCAGACCATTTAACATTAAGTTGCAGTCGTAAAAAGGTCGAGTGTCTTATTTCACCGCATGATACTGTGATCACTTATACGTTCGTGACTCTCGGTTCCTGTTTTCTCTGTCGCCTGATCCAAGGCAGCAAAGAAAACAAATTCAGTTTCTCTTTGTTCAGGCAGTCTCGAGAGACTCGCATGCTATCTGCTTCGTGTCACAGTCAAGTAGTGGCCTTTGCGAGTAACTTTGGCTGCAAACGAAGTTGTTTCACGCTTATTTATGGTATTTTGATTGCAGATGATTTGTCGTGTCTGTTTTCAAGGCAATGCATGAACCAGACATTGGCATGTCGCGCCATTACGGCCCTCTTAGTCAACGTCTTAACTGTTGACTCACTGAGTAAAAGTTGCCTTATCAGTTACTTGTGAGTTACCAGGTAGCGCTGAAACGTAAAATTTGTTTTGCCCTTAAAAATCCTCCGTAACTTAACAACAATCAGTGTTGCTAGGTTACAGGGAAATGAACCCTCACTGTCATATTAACGCCTACCAATGTTTCACAGTTGCACACACACATAAAACATACACACACACACACACACACAAATGTCATTGACATGAGTTGCATTGGTCACCGTGGCAAAATGATCCAGAGCACTAAAAACACCTCTGCTCCCATTAACATGTCTACTTCCATGTATTGACACTCGGAGATTGGTGAGGCGAGGCGAGCAAACAAGGAAGTAGTGAAGCCTGAGTATTTCTGTTCACAGTATTCACTGAGATGTCTGAGTTATCAGGCAGGATGTTGAACATAAAAGGCTCTTCGGCTGCTTTTAAAGTTGATGTTTGAGAGTTGAGAGTCGCCGCAGGACACAAATAGCTCTCTAGTGAAGCGAACGGATAGATATTTGTCAGAATGAGTTGCCGTGATGAGGGGAAAAGGTTGATTTTGGCAGTTTTGTAGTCGCACAATGCGTTATTATGTGTATTAATAATCTGTTCCCAGAAATCTCCCAGTCATTTTCTACCCCTGAGGACCTCTTGACGATGTGTATTTATAGTCTCAAAATCAAAAGTAATCACTTTTTTACAGTCTTCCAATAGCATCTGTAATTTGACTACTGGGGAAGAATTTTATTAGGAATCAAATCCAGCTGTAATCCTGCGAAACACGATCCTGTCTCTGATAACTCTGCGAGTCGGGGCATCGTCGGGGTGTTTTGAGCGACGTCCCGAGGTCTGTTGCTGACCACGGTCGCCGGGCACGGCAGGTGCACGTCGTCTCCTCAGGGTGCTCGGCTACAAGCTTACCCCGTCTGCCAACGAGGCACTCGGTTGGATCGCATTGCATCACTTTGAAATTGCAAGAACCCCTCAACCCACGTCGCGGCAGGGGGGCCGACGGTGCTGCTACTGTGTGGACTTTATTAGTTCTTGACAGGCGATGCATAACAACTCGGTGGAAAAATTAGGTTTGCATGTGAGTTCTACATCTGTGCAAGCATACAGTATGACTTGGGTTTAGGCGGGTATAAACAGAAGAAACTTTAGAAGGCTCATGTCACGTCTAGGTTGTATCTATAGAAAGGAGAAACCTCAGAAAGTTTGTTTACTTGTCTGGGAATGTTCAAGAGGGAACATTCGATAGAGAGATTTTATTTATGACCTCTTACAGCTTTGAATAGAGATGTAGAACTTGTGCATCAAAGGCTTGTTTTAAAAACACACTTTCTCTCTGAAACCTAGCGATATCTAGGAAACTGTGTTGGGTGCTCTCATTCCAAGATAAGGCGATGTGTGAAGCTAGAGTTGGGAGGTGATTAGCGTAGCATAAAGACCAGATGCAGGGTGAAACTGCTAGCTTGGCTCTTTCCAAACATCTCTAAAGCACAGTAATATGTTACATCTCGTTGGACTGAAATCTTTTTCGCAACCAGAAGAGGAGTCTGTATTGAGTTTGTCTGGTCGATGGTTGCAGGTTGCAGGAGTTACATCCCCTGAAAGTGCTAGCAGGCATATTTCTAAACTTTGGACAGAGCTAGGCTAGCTGTTTCCCCCTGTTTCCAGTCTTTATGCTAAGCTAAGCTAATCACATCCCGCTTCTAGCTCCATATTCAACACACAGACTCGTGGGTGGTATCAATCTTCTCAGCTAAGTCTAAATAGGAGAGCCCCAAAATTTGAAACTATTTTTTAAATACAACCCTTGGTATGACTTTCCAGAAACAGCTCAGTGTCCAGAATAAGTTTCATGATGTATAAATTTGTTTATAGAGTAGTAGATATCCTTTCAAGATCAAGCATCAATGTCATGAAGTGCTTCAATTGAGTTAGGCGAGTTAGCTCATTTGTTGAATTAGCATTAGCCAGAAATAGACATTCATATCTCGTTATTTTCAACTTGATTATCCAGAATATGTGCTACGTCACTATGTTACATGAACACGTAGTTTAAAATGTCTCAACAATATCTGAGGACATTGTTATGCAAAGACACTTTGATCTTGTGCAAATTAACAGCCTCACCGAACTCCTTTTGAAAATTTCATAAAAGCACGAGGAAGATTTTATCATAGGAGTGATGGTTTCAGGATCAAGACTGCCCACCTGTCATGTGTGATAAATCAGCTGTGCTCCAAGTAGTTCACACTTTTCATAAATCATATCTAAGTGCAGCAAACTTTTTGTCCCAAACTTATAACAGATAACAATAATAATAACAATTAATCAAGCTATAATCCTCCCCCTGCAGTTTCACATTACTCACAGGTTTGATTAATGTTGAGATTTGCCGTTGAGTTAGAAAATAATTAATTTCTGGTTTATGATGATAGATAAGCGATGGATGTAATAACTTTTAGTAAATTAGATGAGCAGATGTGGACAGATGGGCTGATACAGCAGATATCAGGGGGCGAACTGAGCCACCGCCGACTGCTGGAGAGAGCAGAGGCTCATGGGGAGAGTCTCAAACTCGAGCCAGCTTCCACCCAATCTGGAATCTGATGGGAACAAATATGTCTTTGTTTTCCGCTGCCTGTGTCTGATGATGTGTCATAGCCTGTCTCTGCTAGGCCTCTGTGTTTCTGTGTACGTATAGAATATGTATTATTGTCTTTTCAGGACTGACTGTTGGTACTCAGACAGAGTCGAGGCTCTTTATCCCATTGTCACGTTTACAAGAGTCCCACACTTTTTGTTTTACTATCGTATAATAAGACCAGTGTATTTGTTGTTTGTTTGTATTTGTTCCTTCTCCTCTGACATTTCAGTAGGCCGTAATTATCACCGCTATCACACTATCTCAACCACAGAAGCTGTAAGGCTCCCACACAAAGACCTATCTTTATACGTGCGGCTCACCACATATTTTATAGGAGTCCATAAAACATCACAAAGCTGCCTTTGACCATATGCAAAGCTGCCGCATCAGTCTGCCCGCAAATAGTGCTGCCATCTCATTAGTTTTATAAGACGGCAGCACTTGAATGACATACATTTACTCTTAATACTTTCTTTAACAAGTACAACTAGTAACTTGAGACTAGTTTTTAAAAAATGCTCTTGCTGTGTGAGATTAAAATGAAGACAGTTGAAATAATTCACAAACTCAGACATCTAAAACTTCAAAAAATAAAGTTTCTTTTATGAATATAAAGAGATACCTAATCTGTCCCTTCATTTGTCAGGGGTTTTCTATTCTTGTTCATCTGGCAAATGTCCTTGAAGGTTGCATCCTCGCCAGCAGGACTTCATTTCTCATAAAGTACAATGAGCATTAAAGGCTTTAAAGGCAGGACATTTGTTCGGACTAACATTGCATCGTGGTCCCTCCGGTGACTCAGCAGACAGTTGGTTCCTTTGGTTGGTTCCTGGCTTTACGTCAGTGAGAAAACTCATTTGCATTTGTATTGTGTAAATGGAAGGTGAAAGAAAAAAAAAAAAAGTGTTTTGTCCACTGCTGTTGTGCTGAAAGAGCTTTTCAGACCCAGCTGGGGTCCCAAGAAAAACCTTAACGTAGGTGAACACAACAACAACTAAAGAGGGGCTACTATAGATTACTTTAGGTTCATTAGAAATCAACAGGGATACATTAATCTCAGTCTACTGAATCTTTTATGCTAGCTGCATCACTCTAAGAATGTCAAAGTTGGTCGGTTGTTTCAAGATAAAATATCGCAACAACTACGTGATGAATCGCCCTGAAGTGTGATACAGATATTCATTGTTCCCAGAGGATGAATCCCAGTGACGCTGGCGATGATTTCACTCTTCGTTTGGCAGCATCAGCAGGTCAAAGGTCACTTATTTTCATTCATTCATTCAAAATTTAGTCAAATCAAACCTTTTGATAGACATTCATGATTCTCAGAGGATGAACCGTACTGACTTTTTCCTCTTAAGTTTTGAGCCGGATGGTTTATTACAGTGATGGATTGGCATGAAATTGAGTAAACACATTCATGTCCCCCTCAGGATGAATTGTCATAACTTTGGTGGTATCCTTTTTGAGTTTTAGTTATTCAGTGTCAGACTTTTGAGTTCTACTTCTTCACTTAACATCTAAAACGAACTTTTTAGATGAAAAACTACACATTTTATTCACAAATCACATGGGGATTGACTCGCACCCAAAGAAACAATTTGAATTTGGTCCAAAAAGTTTGGGATTTGACAAGCTAAACTGATTTCAGATTCGAAAAACCACACGAAATAAAGAGGAAATACATGTCGGCCATGCTTACAGGTTATATCTCCAGAGAAAAAACAACAAGGAAAGACTCACAGTTGTGTATCCGGCTCGTATGTATGAATTGCACCGTGACCTATCTTTCTATGAGGTTGTATGTGTGTTTAATAATTTCCCACGTCACACACACCTGGTTTGTGAGTGAAGGTTGAATTGGACTGCTGATAAAAAAGCACTTCACATCGCCAGTTTGGCGCACCCTCATACCACAGGCTGAAGTTTCAGATTCATCCAATTGAGCGAAGAGATCTCGAAATATGAGAGTCATCTACTTTTTCCCAATATATTCCAGGCACGATTCATACTGACACATACATTTTCACCCTTTTTACGATGTCCATTACCGCTCTTCAGCGCCAGTGATTCCTTCAATGTAAGAGACACTCGATTTTTTCTTCACTCTGACAACTTAAGTACCGTCCCTTCACATCTCATGTGTCATTGTGTCATTAGAATATACAGTGTGTGAGTGAGTGCGCACGCCAGAAGTGAATCTCACAGACGACAATTTCAAACAATTTCTTGATCATAGAGGAAGATGTTTTTTTTTTTCCTGTGACAGAAGAAAATGTGCTCAGTGCTGGAAACATTTGTTGCAGGCAGCCTCTCAACAGCAGACTGTCATTATGTATTCAATGTCAAGTTCACAGCTTCTATCGATGTGTGCTGGTAGATTTTTAAAAATGATAGCCCGATACGTCTACTTGTATGTCCACGTCGTGATAAATACAGTTGTTCGAGATGTATCTGTGAATGCTTTAAGGACTTATTCCAAAGGGATTTGGTGCAGTCAAGCATCGATGATAACTTCAGTCTTCAGGCACATGACATCTTTCAAACTGTGCTGGAATCTGGGTGTGTTCTTTTTTTTATCAAGTCAGACGTGAAACTCATTGATCTGCAAATATTCTGATTTATTAACGGCGTGAAATGACACAAAACGCCCTCCGCTGCAGCAGCAACATTCCATTTATACTGTGGCCTCTGTGTTGTTGGTGAGTTTTCTCCTCTAACAGCAGGAACACCTTTTTGTTCGCTGGCTGACGTGAACATCTAGCGCTTCACTGATCACTCTGAGGCTGAAAACACAGGAACTTTTAATTCCTCTGTGAATTTACACTTCTACTTATGTATCTTTACTAGCGACTCTACCAGCTAAGCCTCAAGTAACAGCATCTAGCTGCAGAACTTCCTGTTTCATGATAGATTACACTGTATACGTCACATATTTATTGGAGTGTTGCATGCAACTTCAGCATAGCTTATTTATGAGTATGACATGGCATAAACAAACAAGCTTCGGGTAGGTTAACTTGTTTTATACACAGGTAGATCTTAAGACAATTTTAGGAAGTTTGTTGCACCAATCATTTGTGCAACATGTCCAGATAAGAGGTTGTGAATTTAAGGAATAGTTATTTCTTGCAGAGACTCTCATTGCTTCCTGGCTCCAGCGTTAAGGAGCTGGAGCCATTAGCTTAGCATTAAGGTGGAAAAAGCTCACCTAGCTCACTTTGAAGCACTTCTCTAATTTCATTTATTTAGTTTGTACAGAAATAAATATATATATATATAAAAAAGGCAAGTTGTAGTTTTTACATGAAGGCGTTTATGCTAAGCTAACTCCGGCTACAGCTCTGTACTCAGCACAAAAGTTGCACAGCGCAGCAGAGTAATGCTCTACCTTCCCAGAAGTCAAACAGTGTAATAAAAGATTGAAAACTAATGATTAAAACTACTCAGTGTGTTTAAACGTGTTGACTGACTTGAGTAGTAAAATAACTTTTAATGCTAAAACCTACACAAACTACTACTACTACTCTCCTTAAGTCTACGCCTGAGGGGTATACTCAACTAATTCTTGTCATGCATGAGAAAACATTGTTAACTTTGCACACAGCAACTTTTCTTTTATGAATATTTGATAATGTACACAGAGTAGCTGAGGCAGTCATCCATCAAAGTTTCAGTGCAATGATATCAAAGGCTAATTATCTATCTAAAGCAGATTGTATGAATTAGACAGGAGGTATACAGGCCACACACACACACACACACACATACAAGATGAATGTTTTGTGGTGTGTGGTTATCAGCCTTGGCCTGCTTCCTTGTTGTTGTTAATTCTGCTGGTGTTCCAGGCCGTTCTTTGGTGAGTTTGTTTGGTGAGGCTTTCTCTGCAGGGGCCTTTTTAGTCCTGAGCTACCCAAAGGAGGAGAGCCGGAAACTGAAAACACACACACACACATGCACACACACACATGCACACACACAGGTGAAAGTGGTTGGTCTCATTCTCTTTTCAAAGTCCCTAAAAGGAAGAAAGTAGAGCGAAAAGAAAGTGTGTGTGTGTGTGATCCAAAGCCAGACTTTAAGGCAAAGCCAGCTCTCTCTGACACACACAGACGAGCCAGTCGACTGTATCCCCCCCCCCCCCCGACTTCTTATTACAAAAACACTAGAATATTATAAACCAACACAAGTTTATGTTGTGTAATGCCTCAGTTCTGTCTCTCTTTACTTTATAGTTTATAATAGAAGACATGAAGCAGCAGCAAACCAACAAACACAGCAACCTGCACCGCGAAGACCAGCACATCACTGTGGAGGAGCTGTGGAAGGGCTGGAAGAACTCCGAAGGTAAAATGCTCCAAAAGTCACTGAAACAAACATCTCTACATTTATTTAAGTCTGTCTAATCAAGCAGAGAGAAGAGGTGAGGGATGCTTAAAATACTGAAGAGTGTTGCTGCAGTTATAGCTTAAAAACATCTGCAGAAACAGCCACCTAAATATGAAATCCCGTCTTTGTATAGTCGCCATTTACAATCTTCAGCTGTGATACGGGCAAAAATCCAACCTGTTAGCAGGAAATTATGCACAAATTAATCGACCAACCGTCATCTTTAGACTTTGCCGCTGGGAAAAAAGAATAAGTTTATTTATATTGCATGTTAGTTGAGCTTAAATGATGACAAGACAGGACAAGATAAAATAAAACGGAGCCTGTATAAAGAATAAGAAACGTATGAATAAAATGAAACTACATTCCCATGAATTGTCCTCAGGCTGCATGTCAAGTGTAATTGACAGGCTCAACTAGATAAATACAGCGAATCCTGTGACACAGGTGTGGTTTCTAGTGAAACATTCTCCTGGCAGACTAATGTTAACACGCCACAGTTGACTTTACCTTTGGCAGAATCCTCCTAATGCAGCTTAAGTGACTTGCTAATTGTCTAAAAAGTCAAACAGACTTCGGCGAGGTCAACGCTTCAAGCGCCGAGCGAGAGACAGAACAATGACGGGAATATTGACCCAGAATGAGCTGTTATTTTCTCCGCAGATGTGTGATGATGTAAAAGTGTAAGTAAAGAGACTTGAAGGAAGTCGATTATGAGAATTATTAGGCAGGTCAAGGGGCGATTGATCACGCAAACCTTCCCTTTTAAATTTGATTTAACAGTATTGTAATAAATACTTCTTCTTTCCTCAACTCTTTGACCCGACACATCTCTGGTCTATCATCAACCACCGCCCAGTGTGTCTTCCTCAGCGTGTTCGTGCCAGTGTTTGTTTGTGACTCTGAAAATATGTGTGGAGCGAAGTGGTTGTCGAACAAGTTCTCAACATGCAGTCGTGCATCATTAACACTTGAAATAAACACACACGCTGCAGAAAATAAACATGCTGCTGCAGCTTTTGGCTTCGATGTTATATGGGGACATTTTTTAAAACCACAACCATTTAACATTTAATGTTTTCCCTATAAATAATATATATTGTGTGTTTTTTAAATCAGGTTTTTATCATCTTTAATGACTCGCACTAATCACAGCACGACATCTCAGAGAGGAATGTTTCCCTCCACCATAAGTTACTCTTCAGATTAAGATTTTGCACACTTGACTGTTCATTTTTAGTTTTAATGGTCATATGTAGATTAACACATAAATGCTACAATGAAATATGTTGGATAAGAAAAACATCAGCTCAGCATTAAGAGCACTAGTTGCAATAACAGCACTAGACATAGAAATATGAAATATAAATAAAAAATAACACTATATAAATATGAGAAAGGTTGATTTGTATTGTGACAAGTGTATACATAAGTACTGTGAAGTATCACTACGTAATAAATATTTATAAATGTCCTATACAAGTATAAATAAATGTACTAAACACTGTATAAAAGTGAGGATTGTGCATCAAAGTGACAAGTTGAGTGTTGAAGACGTATCGCTGTATGAATAAATATAAACATGCCATATAAATATAATAAACTGCTCTATATACATATATGAAAAATAGGATTGTGTGAGTAAAAGTGACAAATATACTAACTTATGGATTAAACTAATAGTTCTTGTGTTGTTAGACGTTCCATCAAAGAGTGATTCCACCTTTAACTGCCTCCGATGGTTTCATTTATTTAAAAAGACAATATTTAATAAAAGTAATATAAACGTTATAAAATGGAGTGAACCAGTTCAAGCAGACAACTCAAGCCGCACTGCGCTGACACGTGACATGCCTCACACTCCACAATCATCAGTCCAAACACACACACACCACCAGCAGCAGCAGCACTTTAAGATATTTGCTCGTCACTCCTCAATTTCTTTATGTATACATATCTGCGGGGAGTGATGAGTTCCCAAGAAGATCCCAAACTCAGTTTAAAATGAGTTGAAAGTTAAATTAAAGTACATTTTAGTAGCAGAACTTCTTTCTTCTTTTCTGTCAATGAATCATCACACAAACATCTCAGATTTATCTCATGACCCTTTGGAGGCTGTATGTTGGGAACAACTGGACTAATCTATCAAACAGAACACATGAACTAGCTCCACCTCGACCAGCAACAGCCATTTTTCTCATTATACTTTGATACTTTAAGTAAACTTTGGATCAAAAATGGACTTTTACTTGTATTGTGAAGTAAAAAAATCGTAATACTTCTTCCGTCACTGCTTATTCTCAACCTTCTGTTACTCTCCTACCGATAAAGGCATCAGCTAAATGCTCGACAGCAAAGTAATAACCTTCATCTTGTTCTTTCCTCTCTCCTCGTCCAGTCCACAACTGGACCATGGAGGACACGGTGCAGTGGCTGAAGGAGTCGGTGGAGCTGCCGCAGTATGAGAAGAACTTCAGGGACTTCCGGGTCACGGGGAACACCTTACCTCGGTGAGTACAGCCTTCGCCTGAGATTAAGATGTTTTGTTTTGCTGTTGGTGAGCGGTGAAGTGTGTTTATGAACAGTAACACTATTAAAGTCTTTGTTACAAGACCCAAAGGCACGTTTAGATTTCATTACTCTGTTTAATGCTGCCCACTGCTGGTCATTAAAGGCAACACATGGGGAAAAAGACTGAAACAGGTGGATTTTTCACCACAGTGTCTTGATGCTTCTTCTTCCTCTTCTTGTTGTTGTTGGCTTTTACAAGGCCAGATTTTGGTTGTCAATCACAACGTGACAGTTTCAGTCTTTTAAAAGCACCCAAAATACACCCCAGAATTCCCTGCTGCCGCACTGTAAAAATGAAATAGTTAACAAAGTCATGCGAGCGCCGACGTTACAGAAGAAACTGAGCCGTCGTTGGGACACTTGTGGAATGTGACCCGCCGCAAACTGCATGTACGGCATGAGTAAGACAGAGGGGTGAGGCGGGGGGCGAGGGGGTTCGTATTACGCCACGGGAGCTGATGGACGCTGACTCATGAAGTGATGTCACGGCGAAGGGGGGTACGATTTCCACAGGCTGCCATGTTGTCTGAGCCTTTTAAGATGGTGGGATACGACGAGAGTCACAAAGGTCAAACTGTGCCCACCACCCTAACTACAGGCACACAAATCATGCTCGCAGTTCTCGGTAGGCTCTGACTGATATGTGGCTTTTAGGACTAACGCTGATATTTTTAGACTCAGTCAGAGAATCCAGACCATCCATCCTGTTTCTCCAGAGTTGAATGTTTTTGACACCTCTGCAGCAGCAACACGGGACGCCGGATTTGCAGCCCCCTTTTTAGGCACTGAATAGTAAAGTTGCATTTGTTATTCACTAAAAGACACACACAAGTTGGAATATTGACAGAAATGGAGAGAAAATGTTGAAATGTTAACAGTCCAGAGAGTGAAAACACTTCAGTGACAGCACTAAATAACACTGCAGCAATTAAAAGATGCTTGATAATTAGCTCACAGCACGTCTACTCAGGTGTGTTTGGACTGAAGCAGCCAGTAATACTCATTATGTATGCCTGTTTACAGAAAGAATTCAATGAAAGGAGCTTCAAAAATTATTCAATCACTGATTTTCTTTTTTTAATTTTTTACCAAAAGTGACTTTTCTTCAACCTGCATTCCAAATTCAGCGACAGAGAAGATGTTTTTCTTGCTTTTAATGTGTGCGACGTGTCAAATTTTAGCTGCACCTCATACAAGAAAGATGAAATTGAAACACAAACAAACTAGAGCTGCAAAAGTTCGGTCTCATTGATTGCACGTCATAGTTATTGTGCATAAAATCCTGATATTGATATATTGATCCCACCATAACTTAATGTTTTATTCATTCTTTAACCTTCCCTAATGTCTCATCACTGTGTGAGGTTAAACCCTGCCTTTAATGCAATAACGTGTGTAAAAGTACACTTTTTAAACGCCAGACAAATGCATAACTGTCCAATCTGCCTGTGCAGAAATGCTGATTTTGTCTCCTTCTCCATATTTCAGAATAGCGGCAAATGAACCGTCGTTTATGACGATGCAGCTAAAGATATTAGACCAGCGGCATAAACAAAAACTAAACCTAAAGGCACTAGACGCAGTGCTGTTTGGCCCTCCTCTCCGTGAGTATGCAGTAAATTCTCCTTAGTCCCAACATTTTTCATGTCCGTGTACACAGTCACCCATCTTCTCCTCGTCGTCCCTCCCTCTGCAGGTCCACAACATAACTGGATGAAAGATTTTGTCCTGATGGTCTCCATAGTGATTGGCGTTGGTGGCTGCTGGTTTGCGTACGTGCAGAACAAGTCCAGCAAGGTGCACATCTCTCAGATGATGAAGGATCTGGAGAGCCTGCAGAACGCTGAGCAAAGCCTCTTAGACCTGCAGAGCCGGTAAGAGAAGGAGATGCTTCAGATCTATATTAATATCTGAACGAGAGGCCACGCTCAGACGTAATATTCCACACACGCCGTCTCATCTCACAGGCTTGAAAAGGCTCAGGAGGAGAACCGGACTGTGGCCGTGGAGAAGCAGAACCTCGAGCAGAAGATGAGGGACGAGATCACCGGTGCCAAAACGGAGGCTCACAGGCTTCGTGAGCTGCGAGAGGGCGCTGAATGCGAACTCAGCCGACTCAAATACGCAGAGGAGGAGTTAGTACAGGTCAGGCCATCGCTGTTTATGAATGTAAATGTAGTTATTACTGCTGCTGAAACGCCTTGAAACGAAAAGACTCACGTCGCATTTTTCATGTTAAATTTTCATCTCCTCCACAAAATTCCTCCTTTACATAAGCACAAGATCTCCTCATTTCCCTTCACATAAAAAATACAGCACCAATATATCAAGAGTTCCTCTCGGTAATGAGTTCTCTATTCGCAAAGGCTCACTTTTACAAATTCTGAGTTTAAAATTCAACGAGTACTCGCCCTCGCCCTCGCTTACAGTGTTTGATCAATGATCTCACGGCGGGGGGGAAGTTTTTAAATATTTGACAGTGAATTTAACCTGATGGACCTTGATGTATCACGTTTTCCCCTTCGGCGTTCAGGTCCGAAAGGCTCTGAAGCGAGCCGAGAAGGAGATGCAGACGGAGCGGTCGGTGCCCGAAGCTCTTCAGAAGTGGCTCCAGCTCACGCACGAGGTGGAGGTTCAGTACTACAACATCAAGAAACAGAACGCTGAGTTTCAGCTGTGCGTCGCCAAAGACGAGGTAACTATATCCACAGAGACTTTTGTGTCCTGAGTTTTGACTGGCAGGAGCCAACAACTACCTAATTTTAATTAGTTTTAAAGTTACAAGGATTGTTTTTTTAAGCCAGATATATGTTTTTTTTAATTTGTCAGTTAAATATAAGCTTGATGCAAAACACAAATCTCTCAAATAAACCTCAGTAAGTCAGCAGAATTTAGATAATTAATGGTTCCATTTGACAAATGTGTTTTTCTTAATGATGTGGCCAAATTGTGTTTTAATTGCACTGCCCCATTTTTTGGTTTTTGTTGCTTCTGTTGCATCTGGCAGAAGTCTCAATTGCCAAACTCGATTAACTTCGGCTGCGGATTCACGTCAAACCTTCAAGAGGGGACGGGCGAGAAGCATAGATTGATTAATGAGTTAATGAGACATCGGCCACGTTTCAGTTTTAGTCTGAGTCCCTTGTGGCCTGCAGTCAGGCCCGTTGAAGAAGCTCAAGGGTCTGTCTGAGTTACAGGGAAGAACTTTTGGTGGAAGATGAGTCAAAGTAATACTTTGTAAATAAATATTTTGTCTTGTTTGTGAACCTCAGGCGGAGAAAATAAAAAAGAAAAGAGGTTCTGTGTTTGGAACTCTTCACGTAGCCCACAGTTCATCGCTGGATGAGGTGGACCACAAGATACTAGAAGCAAAGTAAGAGCACAAACACACCCTCACGCGCACATTCATCGTCCTTAATGTGCGTATGGTACCTATCGATTTGCAATAATGTCAACCAATCGCAGCGCTTATTGATACAGAATGTTGCAGAGAAAGGTCCTTGTGTCATATTGAACAGTACATCATGTTGTGACGGCGTGTTATCGATACGACCGTATGGAAATCTTCAGTCGATATCAGTGCAGCAGCCCAACACATGCATATACATACTGTATATCTTCTCGAGATGTTTAAAACGGATGTCCCAGCAGTGGCAGACGAGAATACTGTTGTAACCTCTTTATTTTTGGGTTTGTTTTCCAGTCCAGAAAAGCCCTCGATCTTTATTGAACAGCAAACGGTGCATTTCAGGCCCTCTGCAGTCAACCCAGTGGTTAGCTTGCAGTCCATAGTATGTTTGTTTGGCTGATATTCCAATAGTGTCAACCCCAGACCAACCTTCTATTTCTGTTTTGAGGTTTTAAGAATAGTTGTTGTGCACTTGACACTGAAACAGAAACCTGCTCCCACTTAAGTCCAATTTCTTTCACCAATGACTGCCGACTCCTTACATTCTTATTTAACAGTGGCTCAGAGGCATCTTTGTCTCGTTCTGCCCTCTCAGTTGTCAGCCGGGTTGAACCGTTGTGCAGCATTTTGTTCACGTACAAAACATTATTTTTTTCTTTTTCTCTTTTTTTTTTTGCGAACCCTTCATACAAAATAACATCTATTTGTAAAGAGGACTTTCTGCAACCTAAAAGCATGAAAGACCATTCAGAAATAGAGCAGCCGTCTCGGCCTCTATCTGGCTGCACAGAATCAAGCTTTTGTAGCTGCTAGTCAAAATCTGCTCGATAGATTACACGAGGCCCTGCGCCACCAATCACTTTTGTTTTGCTTGTTCGGGGATTAAATTCCTCAGAGCACTAACTGCACTGGAAAAAACACAAAGAAGTGACAAAATCTGACCGTGCAACGTCAAGTTCTTGCGCAGATACGCTATTTTTATTACTTTTTCGCACGTTTTATCTAATATTTTCCCTTTTAATCCGAGCTCTATCGCTTAAATAAAGAATTACTTTGTGTTTAAAAGCCAACAAAGAGAGCAAAGAGTAAAAACCACTTTAATAGGCAGAAGTCCAATATCATAATAGAACCAGCTCGTGTGCCAAAACTGTCTAAATCCTGATGAATCAAAGAGCTTGTGTCAGAAACAGGATCACCGTAATGTTTGCCAAACACCCCCCTCTTCATCCATCTGTGTTTCTTTTTCTTTTTTTAATTTTTTAAAGGAAAGCCCTGTCAGAGGTAACAGCGTGTCTGAGAGAGCGGCTGCACCGCTGGCAACAGATCGAGAAGCTTTGCAACTTCCCCGTCGTCAATAACTCGGGGCTGCCGAGCCTGACGGCCAGCCTCTACTCAGACCACAGCTGGGTGGTCATGCCGCGGGTATCGGTGCCTCCTTACCCCATCGCAGGTGGAGTGGATGACCTGGACGAGGACACGCCTCCCATCATTCCGCAGTTCACAAGTGAGTAAAGCGATGGAGGATTTTGACGCTTTTCCAGTGACAAAACATGAAATTTTGTGATTTAACTCCCCCCTCTTTGATTGATTTATTTCCCCCCTCAGCGACCACGTTGATCCGGCCTTCGCTGAACCGCAGCAGCAGCCTGTGTCGTTCCCGCCGGAGCCTGATGAGCTCTCCACAGTCCTCGCTGATGTCCCCAGACCCGGACCTGCTGTCCATGGCCAGCTCTTCCCTCTCCTATCACCCCGAGGCAGACGACGAACATATCATGTTCAGCTCGGATAGGAGGGGGTATGTAGCGGTGGCCGGAACGCCGCGGAATGGTTTTACAGTTTGGACTCACAGGTGTTTTATTCAGACATTCACACTGATGCTTTAACTTTGGGGGTTAAACGGCGCCGTTTGTTATTTGCTGCCATCTCGTGTGTGGAGGATGCATGAATTACCTCTACTTGATGCACCATAATTAGTTCATGTCTAACATAATTAATTACAGAGAAAAAAGATCTTGTCTCCTCTTTAATTCCTGCACTTTCTCACCCATTTCCTTCACTAATGTGTCAGTAAAGAAACGGTGGTCACAGTCATGTAAAATACATAACAAATAGTGACCAGTAGCAAGATTTCATCTTCATTTTAGTGACTTAAGTAATAATTCTTATTTTCTGGGATGCTTTGAGAAGCTTCTGTGAATTTATGCCCAAACTACCAGGTGTAAAATCAGAAGTCACAGCCATTAATGTCACATAAAACAGTTTTTTGCTAAAGACTGAGAAATATCACATCGTCTGGGAACTTGCTTTCAGATGTAACATGGCCACATTTACCTATTTTCAAACCCACATGACACCTTCATTATATCACAAGAGACCAACCAGCAATAAAAGGAACCCCATTTGATTAAACACATGTATGCATGTATAGTTTAAAGTAATAAAAGTTGTTGGAGTGTGCACCCCATGTATGGAGGTTCAATCCTTGCTGCAGCAGCCCAGGGTTCGATTCCAACCTGTGGTCCTTTGGTGCGTGTCGTCCCCCTCTCTCAATCCCTGCTTTCCTGTCCCTCTTGAGTTATCGAAGTCAAATAAAGCTTGAAAAAGCCCAAAAATATCTTTAAAAAATAAAAAATTCAGACCCCTCGAAGAAGAAATGGTTATAAAATTGCAGCACCTCACTCAGTTTATTAGTTCCCTAAATTCCCTAAAAATTTAGCAGTTAAACATGTTACTAAAACCAGTTGATACAAAATGAATTCACATGATTTTGACTGTAGAAGTTCCCCTTCTAATGAAGACCCACACTGACGTAGGCAGACGTTAAAAACAAGTTATTGCTGGCGTATCTGTTCCTATCAGATTAGAACCTCTAATTCCATGCTGTATTTTTATGTCGTCCAGTGACGACATAATTACAGACATGATAAGTAAAGTAAAAAGTCCTCCTCAGGTAAAACGCATCCAATCAGATCAGTGTATAATACACATAAACACGTTTCTGTAAATAAATAATTGTGACCGTGGTGTGTCTGCCCTCTTTCAGGGAACCGGTTCAGGAGGGTGGTTCCGACACAGACTCTCTCAACTCCTCCATGGGCCGCAAGCAGCTGCACAACCCCTGCACGCCAGGCTCGGACACCCCGTTCCGCAAGATCTCCCGCGAGGAGCTGCTGCTGTTCAGCCAGAGCCCGGAGCTTCCGGCGTCCACCGCCTCCACCACCCACACCACCAGCAGCAGCAGCAGCAGCAGTCTCAGGGACTCCACACCTCCCCCTCTGCCTCCCACTCCGGCCACCACCCCCTCCGGCCCGCCCTCCACCTCGCCCTCCCCGGCCTTGGAGCACCACCCGTTCGCACACAGAGGCTCGCCCGACCTCACCCGCATCATACCGGAGTCCCAAAGCGTAACCTTCACGCAGGGGGGCGTCACCTCTCCGACAGGCAAGGGCATGTACAACGGCATCCTGGAGAAGTCCTACAGCTTCGGCCAGCTGCCGGCGAGCATGCTGCCCAACGTGGGGCGTTACCCGTCTCTTACCTCCCTGGACTCGGAGGGCCGGAGCATGGGAAGGGAATACAAGCTCCAAAGCACCTCCTCCCAGGACTCCAGCGACAATGGAGAGAAAATCAAGCGCTCCTCATCTAAAATCAAAAGCTTATTTAAGAAGAAAAAATAAAACTTGCAGAGTGAGATAGTGTGTGAGAGAGAGAGAAATAAAATATAAAGTTGTTTTAGCCCTAATACAAAAAAAAAGGACATCGCTGTAAGCTAAAACATTTCATTTTCTCTCGTATTTTGTTCTTTTTGTTGTCAAAGATGGAATGTAGCTCAGTCTGGGTGCCTTTAAACGCCTCAGACTGGTAGCCTTATTTTTCAATAATGCCTTTTTATTTAGTTCACTCATAGCCTCACAGGGAAACCTGCAAAGGTCAAGGAAAAGTCAACGAAAGGTCAAAAGGTCATGACAGTTGTCATCCAGACAGCCAAAACACGTGACCTGTTCACTGTCTTCTGTTCGTTTCGGTTTGAACCAAAAAAAAAAAAAAAAAGCCACTATGTGTAAAGGGTCTAAAGGTGCAGTCCATAAATTATAAGCACACCTTGTGCAGAATGATGTTCCTGCTTTCAGTCGAGACAGCAGCACACGAATATCACCGATTTCTTAAAACATCATTTTGACAGTTTCTCTCCCAAAGCATCCGAACTACTTCCCCCCTCCCGCCCTCTTTCAAATTATGGATTGCATCTTGCGAAGTCTTTGAGTCCTAAACTCCTATACTTGATTAATTTCCTTTAAAAAAAAAAAAAAAAAAATCCTGCTAAAAGTATGTTGCACTACTGCTTTCCTGGTATTTTGGGAAAGAGCCGCTGCTTGCGGAGTACATATTGAATAAAGAGAAAAGAGACAAATACATGGGCAGCGGCAGTGGAGATGCAGCACATAATGCCAGAGCCAAAATTATCTGATGCGTCTTCAGTGCCGCTACTTATGGATGTCTCAATATATATAAATATATATATATATATATATATATATATGCATATGCAGTACTGTGCAGAAGTTTTAGATAGGTGTGAAAAATGCTTTAAACTAAGAATGCTTTCAAAAATATAAATAATGATTGTTTATTTTTATCAATATACAAAATGTAAAGTGAGCGAACTAAAGAAAAATCTAAATCAAATCAATGTTTGGTGTTACTACCCTTTGCCTTCAAACCAGCATCAGTTCTTACAGGTGCACTTGCACAAAGTCAGGGAATTTGTAGGATTTGGTGGTTGGCCAAGGAAACTCGTCTTGCAGTGCCATCAGCCTAGAACTGTCAGAAACCAGTAGGAACCAAATATACCCATCTACTGCCCGGAGAAGTCTGACCAGAAGTGGTCTTCATGGAAGAGTTACAGCCAGAAAGCCAAATAATGAATGTCTGCAGGCAACGGTGAGGCATGGTGGAGGTTCCTTGCAAGTTTAGGGCTGCATTTCTGCAAATGGAGTTGGAGATTTGGTCAGGAGTAACAGTGTCCTCAATGCAGGCAGATACTTATCCACTATGTAATACCATCAGGGAGGTCCCAAATTTATTCAGCAGCAGGACAATGACCCAGCCAACGTCTTTAAGAACTTCAGCGTGAAGAAGTCCTGGAAGTGGTGATCCCAACATCATCGAGTCTGTCTGCGGTTATATGAAGAGTTAGTATGATTTGAGGAAGCCAACATTCACAGAAGATCTGTGGTTAGTTCTCCAAGATGTTTGGAACAACCTACCAGCCAGTGTACCTAGAAGAACTGATGCTAGTTTGAAGGCAAAGGGTGGTCACACCAAATATTGATTTGATTTAGATTTCTCGTCTGTTCATTCACTGCATTTTGTTAAACGATGACACTAGGTAGAAAGCATTCTTAGTTGACATCATGTTTTCACACCTGCCCAAATCTTTTGCACAGTACTGTGTATACTTTGTTTTCACATTATTATGTTCTTATAGATGTTTTTAAATAGATTTATATTGGTGGGGGTTCCTATGAACTGATCTTTACTGAAGAAAGTTTATTGAATATGCAGACTTAACCCGCACCGGTCATTTTCCCTGCAATCTAGCCGTCCCTTATTACTTGATTAACTGTGTCCTGTAGCCATACCGACATACCATTTCCATTTTTTTTTCTCCTCGGTAACCTGTCACTCTCAAATTTGGTGTCACTACCAGATT
Organism: Argyrosomus regius; assembly: GCA_946959425.1. Classification (NCBI taxonomy): domain Eukaryota; kingdom Metazoa; phylum Chordata; class Actinopteri; family Sciaenidae; genus Argyrosomus; species Argyrosomus regius. The sequence continues at coordinate 8,542,659 of OX336903.1, forward strand.
TAGGTCAAATTGTCTGCAAATAATTCCTTCTGTGGTTGGAGTGCCATAGTAATGCCGCATTTAAGGAAACACAAATGCCAGGAAGTGTAGGACAGACATCTGACTACGCTGTTTCTGCTGTACTGTGACGACGTGGCCTCAAACATCTGTGTTTCCAGGCTTCTTAAAGACAAACACTAAGGATTATCTGTTCAAAATAAATAAATAAATAAAAAGGAACTATTTGATCCAGATCTGATCGATACACCAAGATCTGCTCCCCTAACCCCAGCCTACCCACCCACCCCACCACCGCACACACTAAGCTCGAAGCCGACCCATGCAATACGGTCCTGTTCCTCACCTCTGGGCCCGCGCCGAGCGCACTGATGTCAAGAGCTCCTGCTTCACACTGTGATTTCTGCCTTCTTCCCTTCATCCTGAACCTGGCTGTCACTGCTGCAATTTAAACACGACGGGTCATGTGACCGTGACGGAGGCGACGTGATGAAATGTCAGGGGGGGGGGGGTGATGCCGTGTACGAGGTGTGTCTTGGTGACAGGATGACACAATGACGCAAGGATCCAGTGGTCTCTGTTCATATATATAGATATATATGGCAATTCAGTGGCAATACAGCGCACAATGAAGGAAATTGAAGACAGAGCTGCAAGGCGAGGAGAAAATGAATGTTTACGAGACATTAGGGGTTTTTTGAGAACATTTTGTGTGTGAATATTTGTATACTGTAGAAGAATTAATAAAAAAATGGAGGCATCGTATGTTTCAGAGTCATGTTTTCTGCAGTGTTTCATGCCTTTTTTGATTCAGTTATTCACTGTTTTCTATATATTTGGAAAAACGCCTTTTTATGCAATTCGTTACTTAATCTCTAGCTGCTGAGCAAGTCCACGAATAATCATTTCTTCGCATGTTAAAGGCCCCCTGCTGCTGATTTTACACATCAAGTTTTATGTATTTGTCATGAGAAGTAGTTTTAAACATTTAAATACAGTTTCAGTTTGTCTTTTGTGGTTATGTATGGGACGTCTTTAACCCTCTGGGGTCCAACAATGACGATAACAATTGCTTTGGGATGCTGGAAAAGAATAACCCTGATGATGTCATCGGGGTTGTCTGAGCTCAGGCAAATTTATAACAGAAAACCTGGGTTACAAAACAGAGTTTGAGTTCAGTTTGAATGATCTGTACATTTACCAGTCGGGGAGGCTCTTAACAAAAGTTCAAGCTGCATTATGGGAAATGTAGGATTCAGTGTTTTTGACACTGTTGCCACAATTTTGAAAATTATTTTTTTAAATCACTAGAATACACCTTTAAAACCATATTAAGGTTACAGCTGAGTATTATTTTCATCAGCAGTTTATCTATACATTTCTAATCAGTCGTAAAATGTCAAAAAATATCGAAATCTCACCAGAAAACTTGAAACACACAGTCCAAAAAGAGTCCGTTAAATTTTCTGTTGATCTACTAATCACCCAGTTATTTTAAAACTACACTTGTTGCCTATGTCTGCATCAATTTCTACACATTTAAAAAAAATTAAATACATCGATATTTTCAAAATGATTCATGTTTCTTCCTGTACAGTCGGAGGCTCTAAAGGTCTGATTTGTTTGCTTCGTAGCTGAGCTCTAAACAGTCCTGACCCTCCACTTGAAGCCCACATCCTCCTCACAGCAGAGCGCAGAAGTGTGGGGAAAAGTATTATTCTGACACCCCATTTGTCTTGAGAGTGAGGAAACCGTGATACACAGAAGAAAAGCATGCATGATTGCTTTATCAATATAAAGTGAACGTGATGAAACTTGTGTTGATGGTTCATCAATTCGGCACACTAGGAGAGGAACGGGGACGTCTGCTGGTGATGAATGTGTTGTTTGGGCACTACTGTACACAGCAACAAATCCCAGCCTTTCACACAGACCTACCTTATTTGCCCCGGCCTCAGCGGTGCAGTTACTGCGATGGCCACATGGTGTCAGCAGAGCATCAGAGGAAACCAACCATATCAGCCACTCCCTGACAGTGAAACCTACAGAGTGTCAGTGTGCTTGGTAAGGACTGTGACAGACCTGTTTTTTTTCTGTCAAGTACAGTATGTGTTGATGGAGTATGTATATTGAAAGTTGTTTCCCCCACTCAACCTCTAAAAACTGACTTCCGTTAAGCATAATAAATGATATCTAACCCAGAAAATCTAACATATTATAAGCACATTATCCAATACTGCAAAAATACATTCATTTAGGTAGAAGTAAGTTGCCATTCAAAAGCTTCAAATTGTAAAAAACACCAAAAGAGAGCGACATAATCTAACACATCACTACAAAGGTGCACAAATTCCTGAACATCATGTAAGAACCAACTCGACCGTGGCCGTTGAGGCTCAGGAGGGAGAGCGGGCGGTCCACTAATCAGAAGATCTGTGGTTTGATTGGGTCTGCGTGTCGAAGTGTCCTTGGGCAAGATACTGAACCGCAAATTGTGAATAAATTAGCTCCTGTCTGATGAGCAGTTGGCACCTTGCATGGCAGCCAATGCCATCGGTGTATATGTCGTGTAAAAGCACCTAGAAATGCTAGCTAAGCGTTCAAAATACAGAATAACAACAATGCTAACCTATAATATACTACATATGATACATTTAGACACATTTGCGATCATGAAACATACAACTTTGTTGGGTGTTATCGCTTACATGTTGAATGGTTCCCATGGTTTTGGAATGAGGTATCTAAAACTCACATATTCATGTAATGCTTGGGTGTCCACATACTTTTGGCTGTTGGTTATATAATATAGTAGCTCTGAGGCAGTGTGAACATACTTGTGTGAAGCTGGTTTTCAAGGTTTGGGTTGAGTACTCTTTGTTACAGTTTGGGGAAATCTTCAAGTACACAATGAACATTTTCACACCAGTTTCAAGGCCCATTATTGTTTCAACAGGATCAATAAGAAGTGCTTTTTTTTTGTGGGTGGTGTTGAAGAAGGTGACTGGTCTAGCCTTGGCCTCAACCTGATCCACCACGCTTCCACTAGACAAATGGCGTTTTGCATATTTTGACGTATATATGGAATGAATGGTTTTGCAATGAGATGTTCAGTAATTACATATTGGTGTAATGATGGGGTGTCTACATACTTTTGGCCATGTAGCTTAGAAAGATAATGTTAACAGACCATAATCTAATGATTAGCTCCCTGACGGTGTGTCTGCAGATTTGCATTTTCATCAATGGTGCATGACTATTATATAAACTTCTCACTCGGTCCTTCACTAAATGTTACAGGACTATTACTGAATTATGAATCGCTGTGACATCCACCACTGTGCAACAAACACTGTGATCTGATTCTGGAGCAGTACATTTAAAAGCTGCATTCAGCTGCTCCTTTGTCCCACATTCTCTTCCTGTACTCTCCTCCTCTCTGCTTCCTCTCTTTCCTCACAGGAGCATTGCAGGTTGGGGACACGTTGTGGATATTTATGGCCCCGAACCGCACCGCACCGCACCGCAGTGTTGTAATTGGCCCCACAATGACGCTAATGCTCAGAAAAGAGGAGCGGTGGAGGAGCAGAAAGTGATGCAACGCTCTGGCAGAAGATGGCAGATCCTCCACTTAATGAATGCTGGTAAGAAAAGGTAATGAATAAAATGAGCGACTTAAAGGTGCACATACGTAAAGTGAGTGGCTTTTACCCGACCTGTCACTGTGCTTCATCTCTCCCTCCTCAGCCTACCACTCCTCTCTGCCAAACTCAGCCTCTCTCCTTTCTTTATCCCCATCACTCAACACCCGCTCCCTCTCTCGTTTGGATCCCATTCCATTGCAATGTAATGGGTTTATTAGTGTGGTTAATGCACTGTGACCTACTGGGGCTTGCCGTCTACCTTTTCTCATGTGCAAAAAAAAAAAAAAAAAAAAGAGAGAGAGAGAGAGAGAGAGAGAAGGTGGTATGTTTTTGAAAGGGAAGCAGTACAGGAGTGAGGCATAAAAAGACAGCACCAAAGAAGGAGGGAAAGATCGTTTTAGAAACTAAATTATATCTAAAGAATGAAGCAAATAAAGAAATAATGATGGAAACAGAGGCTGTGAGTGCTGGAACGCCAATGCAGATGTGCACATTCGCAGCCATTACAATAAACTGCAGCAGAGAGTTGGGTTCCCAAACAGTCTGGACTAGTTGATGTTGATAGCTGCCATGTTTACCCAGACTGGGACAGACAAAGTCAGCTTTGGCACCAGAAGTGCTCGGTGCAAATGAGTGTTTCTGCTCCAAAACTCTGCCAGAGAGACTTGCAGCCAGTTTGTGGTACAGTATAATGAAGCCATTTCAGTCGGGACTGTGGTGTTCATGCGTCTGCAAGAGCTCAGCCAGAGAAGAGGTTTACTGGGTGGAAGCTTTACCCGAGAGAGCGTTTGGGTTTTGAACAATTAGAGGCACCCGAGCACATCTTTAAGGCTTGATTAAAGAGGTTTAACAGAGCAGTACTGTCTCGTGTGTTGCATACAGTACAAACCAGGATTGTAGTAAAGACTGTTTAACTTCACATTGTTAGCCATAATAATTTTATGTATGTCCAAATAAAAATGCCTTCCACTTACATTAAAAACAACTCACTGGTTTAGTATGGCTTTGGTGCAGTTATACTGAATATCAGCACTGCTGGGATTCGGCCGTGTGGCCCTCCTGCTGAAGTTAATCACAGCGTGCTGATATTTAGTATAACAGCATGACCTTGAGTGTAATATTGCTTTTATACAACAGTTCTACAAGCTCTAAACTGTAAACCTATTAGTTTACAGTAATAACCGACAACAGATTATGATTTGTTTGGCCCTGACAACACAAATAGTTATAGTAATCATCACCACACATCAACATTTTCCTGAACAGTAGCTTTGATGTATAAGTCTACATGTTAGCCCAGTCGTTGTTTATATTTTTGAGACTTAGCCAAGCAGTTCAAAGCCCATGATGTCTGCCTCACAGTGTTAGCTTTGTTTTTGCTTCTCTCTAATTCGTCTAGGTTGGCAGATGTTGTATGACCACACATGGAGGTTTGTGCTGAAGTAGACAGGCTTGTGGAAAAATGTGGTGCAAAGTACATAAAATACATAAATACATAATGACAGATAAAGGTCCAGTGTGTAAGATTAAGGAATATTTCTTTGCAGGAATGAAATACAATATTCATTAGTATGTTTTCATTAGTGTATAATAACCTGAGCGTAAGAATTAAAATTAGTCTTTTATATCTACAGTGAGAGCGGGTCCTGTTCCGCCATGTTGAACCGCCATTTTTGGACAGTAGAGTAGTAGTATCTACATGCTTGGAAGAAGAGAGGTGAGACATTGGAGAGTATTCATTTGGTTGCAATCTGCAACTTCACTGCTAGGTGCCGCTAAATCCTACACACCGGACCTTTAATGAAACAACTTTATAACAGCTAGTAGTTAAAAGTCCCATTGATGTTGTGCTCTATATCAGCACTCATAAAACGACTCTTGTCCAATCAAATCGCTTGGTTTGAACATCTAAAATTGGTTGAGAGGTGAAACATTTTTAGACATCTTTGCATCTACAACCATACATGTTGGAACAGAGTGATTTTGATGGTGTTGAAATAATGGAAAAAGTCCTGTTTCAACTCGAACATCTACATCTCTATTGAGCTATAAACCACCAGAATCATGTGTATATAGGAGGAGACGATTTTTTGACTAAACAATACATAGATCAAGCGCCATTATTACTTATGCGTGGGAGATTAAAGCTGAGAGAAATATGTCTTTGAAAAGGTCATCAGTGAGGGGGGAAAAAAAGCGAGCAAGACAAATCCAAAAGACAGAGAGTATTTCAGTCTTAATGGTGCTGGTTTCCACAAAAGTACCACAAAGATATTTGTGGCTTTATAATAATATGCTACAAAAATGATTAAATGAGCCAATGGGATTCTTCATCAAGGCGCACACACACACACACACACACACACACACATTCACGCGCAGAGATGAAAAAATTCTCAGCTTGAATTTCATCTTCATTTTTTAACCAAGGTAGGCTTGATTAAAACTGCTTCTAAAAATAATATCAGTAGACTTAAGCGCCGCACACATCTTTTTATTAAGCAATTATGAGTTTAATTTGTCTGCCCTAAAGCAGCTGAAATAGATCATTAATATAAATGAACGAATCATAAAAAATGTTTGTCGGGAACCTGTCGTCTGAAATGTCTTTTGACTTGAATGATACCGCTCTGATTGATTCGGTGTGATTAAACAGAGCTTAATTAGATCCGCATCGGTGATCACAGCCATCACATGAGCAGAGCTTCAGCCGTCCACACCTTTCAGCTGACACAAATATGAAGCCTGGCTTCTTCACGCGGGATAAACCTGCCAGACCCGATGCTTTCTCTGCTGTTATTTCTAATTTACCACACGCACCTGACTTATAGTTAATAACGCTAAAGTTGTCTGATTTATGCAGTGTTCAGGCTCGTGAAGCGCTTGTAAGTATAAAGGTGGCACAGTTTTATCTAAAGCACCTTTTCAGGATCATAAGTGTGTCCATATTTAATGTGAATTAAATTCCTGACCCCTCCTGCGCTCTGCCAGTCGACTGCAAAATATAACCAAGCATCTACTGGCGGAGCTACTGGGAAATACCAATGTTTAATTAATTGCAAGTGGTGAATCCCCAAGTGTGCCTGCAATAAGATGAAATATGTTAAGATTAGGGCGAAAAGATAAAACCCGACCACATATCACTACAGCCAGATACAGATCTTGTGAGTCTTAGCACTGCTGGTTTTGCATGTTTCATTTGAAATATTGGACTAAAAGATTTTAATATTAAAGCAACAGTGTGTAATTTTTCTGGAATAAGATAACAGTTTTTAAATCATTTTGATGCTACATTGACGAGCATGATCAACTGCTTTACCACCAACGATTTCACTGATTTTGTCAAAATTGGATCATATTTTCTGGAGAGAACGTTTTCTACTTTCCCTCTCATGTCCTCTGGCTGCTGCGCATCAACTCCCGACTCCCGTTGCAGCCAACCGTAGCTGCTGTTAGCTAATGGTAGCTCAGTTTGCTACCTGGACTATGAACTCGGAGCACCGGGGGAGTGTTAGTGTTTGTTGTATCATGAGTGTTTTGGACCACCAGGAAGAAGAGGAGGTTTTCAGGCTTGGGGTGTGGGGGAATGCTAATGATGAAGCCAGTGTCGTGCCAGAACAGGAGCTTGGCAAGCAGGCAATGTAACCGGGCTCAGCAGCCTTTATAGACATAATGTCAGAGGTGAAAAGACTGAAAGGGACATTGATGGAGGGAGCTAAAAGAGAAAAATCATATCACATATAATGAAATATATAATTCAGGACCTTGAAGGCTTCATAATTTAACTGAAAGGGGCCATTTTGTCAGATCTGTCAAGTACTTTTATTTTTTTATATTTTGCTCATAATACTTATGTTCTTTTACTCAAATATAATTTTGAATGCAGGACTTTTTATTTTTCTGCTGCTGTGTTGTCACTTTTAATTAAGTAAAGGCTCTGAGGACTTAGAAAACATTAAAACAAGATGGACACAGTAATATAAATACGACATAAAAGATCTCATAGAAGGTGAGTTAAAACTCATGGGAGACAGTGCAGTGTAAGATAATGACTTCATATGCAGGAAAGTATTAAGCCCCAATTTAAAACTTGCAGTTGTTTTCTGGGAGTTTGATCCAGATAGAAACTGGAGTGCTGGTTCTCCAGGTTTAGTTTTGACTCTGGGGACAGCAGACCTGTCCCAGATGACCCTATATGGTCTGGGTGGTTCATTATATAGCAGCAGATCAGAAATGTATTTTGGCTCAGTGATTTATAATTCCAGCGTCCAGCATGTAAGATTTAGAGGGCTCTATTTACAGAATGGAATATGATATGCATAACTATGTTTTCACTAGTGTATAATCACCTGAAAATGAGAATCATTATGTTTTTTATTACCTTAGAATGAGCCTTTTATATCTGAACCACCATGTTTCTACGATAGGCCAGAACTAAACTCTAGATTCCTAGATACCTTCAAGCTTCTCGCATGTTTCACCTTAGTTTCTCCTTGTTTAAACCCGCAGCTGCACTGCTCCTTTAAGGTCAGTTCTTGTATGCATACATTTACATATGTTGTGGCTAGTGCTTTTGCTACATCCTTCATGCAGAAGTTTTTAATATAATCTTTTTGTACCTTTACATTCTGACAGTTTTGAACTTTCATGTGTTTTTAATGTCAGCAAGAAGACTCTCTCAGGATGCCTCCTACGTTTTTTTTTTTTATTTTTTAAATTTTGCTCCTCACGCCTCATTTGAACCATTTCCTCCTCTCTCCTCCTGTTCCGGAGTACATCCATCCAGCCCTGTTTCTACTGATGACTCACAAACAGCTGAGTCTAATTGTAGTGTTTTTGCCTGTCGACTAAAATTATGTTTGATAGTTACAGTCAAGCTCTTTGAGTGACACCACGGTTACAAAGTGAGCCTCAACCAAATATCAAAAAAAAAAAAAAACATCTTCCAGCGAAGGGAGTCTGGGTATTCTAATAGGTGTCAGCGTCTTTTCGGAGGCAATTACCTTTGTTGTTATCGTCAACGCTGTGTCAGAAGACGCCATGAAGTCCAGGCAGTTAGTTAGTGCTGAGCCACGCCAAGGTCTAACAGATGTGACGTGCCACTGACTGACTGACTCCAGCACTGATTCGATTAACAAGAACTTCTCCAAATGCCCTGAGAGACGAGTCAGCGGCCTCAGAGGACTTCTTACACTTACATGCACAGTGAGTGTAATAACGGGGCAAGATTCCACGTTTTAGATCGCCTACATGTGACTGTACAGTAACACTGGCTGCACACTGTGCCTCGTTACTGATGTTTAATGTTCGGCTAATGAGGGGCCCGCAGATACATGTTACATACTGATGTGTGATCATAAACAGCTCGGATGACACTAAAGAATGATCCTCTCTTTCTCCGTCTGCAATTACAGCACGCTGATGCATAAATCTCTTGCTGTGCAGAATGTTCGGGTGAGAAATCATTATGAAAGAAGGCGCTGGCCGTGAAAATCCGTCGACCTCTTCCAGGTGTTTCATTGCGCACGCCAACAATGTGTTATGGAATCTGAATCTTGCTTCTCCTCATAATAGGCATTCATTAAAGGAGACCTGTAGCACTGCTGTGAATGCTACGCGAACCTGAATGGAGACGATGAGGGTGCAAAACAAAACATATCTACAACTTTAGCTGTAAAATCTTATCTAAAAACAGGTTTAAAGTCTGTCAGGGGTTTGGTACAGATATAGCTTTTAACCCTCTGTCTTGTATTGGATTACATTCTGTACTGAATCTCAAACCCCAGAAGTCAAAACTGCTTTGGTGTTCTTTTATTTGGTGCAAGTGAACGAGTATTGTACTTCAGCGGACCTCCCAGGCTCGCAGTTGTTACAGTATGTAATAGAAATCTGGCTCGACTGGCTCAAAGAAACCTTCAATGTTATATACAATTTGGGATCTTCTTAAATTACACTGGAATAGAGGGGGCTCAAACTTTGCTCTATGAACTTACCTGGACTGAAGTCCAGAGAAAGACTCGAACACGAGTCGAGCGGTGTATGATAAGACTTCACTGCATGGATATCTTCTCATATATTCACTCAGATTTTGTACATTTTATTATTTTACAAGTATTTCCTTGTCTTATTATTTTTATTTATGCATCTAGAGCATTTATTTTCTTTATCTTTTCCATTTTTATTTATTTTTTTACCACCACGTGGGAGTTCTTTTTCAGTTTGCTGTGAAGACATGTCTGTCAATCTTAAATCTGAAACCAATAAAGATATTTAAAATCTGCTAGTGGGTGAGAATAGTGAACCTGTTTCCAATGCAAACTTATTTTAAGGAAAGAACGGTATCATCACGCAGCAGTCTGCTTTCAAAATGCTGACAGTAATCTATAGAAAATGTAAAAAACTGGGAATTTACTCACCAGAAATAAAGTGTATAAATATTTCATTTATTCAGCTGCATGATCAAATAAACTGTCTAAATCTTGTAGTTTAAAGTTCGATCCATGCTGTAAAACAAGTGATTTTTGCTGTTGAAATATGTTTTGTCAAATAATTTGGTGCAAAACAAAATGCTTGACAGAAAACTAAGCATGCACGTTTCGTCTCAGCTCTCGTTGAAAAATAAAACGGCTCCGTGTTACCTTTCCGAAAAGAAGTCTCGCAGTACAGTTTCAGACATATTCTAACAATAACTGGTTGTCACAGGAGCTGTACGGCTCAAAGCCTGAGTGGGAGTTCAGAACTCGACAGTACTGTGACTCTGTGACATTGCTGCAGTGACCTGGATCACATTATGAGCTCGGCTGACACTCCAAGCCGCTGCCGTGATATGTGAAGTGAATATAACAGGGGGAGGGGGGGTTTAGTTTAATTTACTTTAGTTGGTGAAACACGGTGAAACACAGACAGACGATAAAACAAGAACAAAAGAAAGTACAAAAAAATTAAAATTTGAGCAGATGAGATAAAAACCTGAAACGTGTTTAATAAAAGTTCACTCCTAATCGTTTGAAATTCCTGCAGGGCTCGGCTCAGGTTTATTGAGTACTTATCGAGCGATGAAACCTTTTTTTTTTTTTTTTTTTGCAATTACAGCACTGTCCAATCTGAGAGCGAAAACAAAAATCTCCAAAAAATTTTTTGCAAGTCACATCTGACCTCGGCGGGTGCGCCACTCTGAAAGTATTTGAATTTCTTTGACAGCAGGAGATCAGAGTGGGAGAGAGAGGAGGGATGGAAGAAGCAAAAAAAAAATCTGAAAGGAGAGAGGCATGAGAGAGAAACACACAGGATGAAAGAATCGCAAACAAAACAAGTGAATCAGCAGGGTGCCAAGGTCACCCCGAATGTGAGAGCGGCTGACTTATCAAGAGACTGCGCTGGAGCGGATTGTGAAAAAGTGAAAGTGAAACAGAAGTATAAAAGGTTTTTCTTGCGTTATACATATTTTCCTGATGGAAATCATAAATTGCTGGCAAAAATAAACATATCAGCTCTTAAAGTACTTCTTACAATATTTAAAAATGCATCTACTCTCATTAAACTCCTCTTATACCATCGCTCCATCCTCTCCTGAACTCATAACTTTCTACCACCCTCCTTCTTCTTTTATAAGTCTAAGAAATCCAATCATTTCTATATGTGTCAAACCTCAAGCTTGATCTCTCAAACAAAGGCGGGCGAATTTGATTTGAGTGAATTCAGGAGCTTTGTGCCGATGAATAAAACATTGCTCCTCCTTGATGTTACCCGGACTTATCAAGTCACAGATTCCCCCTTTGAGCTCAGTGGTGACACAGTGCAGGAACCCCTGCGCAGGATGAGACAGAAAAGATGAAGCTCCTACTGTATATCTTCAGCTTTGGCTGCGAGGGAAGATAACCACACAAACGCGTAAGATATATACAGGTACGTGCAACATACGCGGACACAAGATGGAGATTGACTTTTGATCAGTTTTGTGATGAATAATACACTATGAAAAGAAATAAAGAAAGCCAGAAAGAAAGAAAAAGAAAGTTGATCTTGGATTTCATCTCATGTGTCACACAACTTGTGTAAATCCCTCCAGTTGTGCAAAAATTGGATATGTAGGGATTAAAAAGACTGCGTGGGAGTCGCACAAAATATATACGTTCTTTCTTAATCCACAGTTTCACTCGCAGGCTCGCTGTGATTAGTGACTGTGTGTGTGACATTCATACATATTTAAGTATAATGGAAGCTGCTGTGGGTCAAATTAGTAATTGAAATGGGATTTACTTTTTTCTTAAAGTAATCAATCAGCGGCAGAATGAACAGCTCTGGGCCCCACAAATCTGAAAAAGGACACCCACGCAGAATTATTCAAACAGATTTTTCATTCTCTGTTCTGCCTATTTGTCAGGTACCGTAAGGCTACATGCAGGTGGTTAAATTGCTTCCACGATGAAAAATATAGCGGAGTAATATACTCTACCTTTTTCGCCCTCATTCTTTCAAAGTCCTCCAAAAACTGAGAGTAAACTCAGCTAATTTTTAAACATTTTATTGGGTATTCCTGAGATAAGATATAAGGAAGATCAGAGTTAATTTCAACACTTTGAAAGTGTTTATAGAGTGTTAATATAACTCTTTTTTGAAGTCTTGGTATTTTAACACTGTAATAGAATAATTCATTATTGGGTCTTTGTGTTGATAAAAGTTCAGACTCCTCAACATTAAACCACAGCTAGATATATGGCTCTAAGGATGGCAGTGCCAGGCTGCCACTTTGGTCCAAACTGAAATACTTTAATTGAATAATTGGCATGAAGTTTTGTACAAACATCCCCAGAGGATAAATCTTAATGACTTTGCTGACCCCCTGACTCTTCCTCTAGCACCCCCATGAAGTTGACATTTGTAGTTTTTAGTGAAACGTTTCAACTATTGAATGAATTGACATTAAAAATTAGTTTTTTTTAATGTTTCCCTCAGGATGAACTCTAATAACTTCGGTGACCCGTACACTTGCAAAACTAATGACATCCATTCATTCGGGCCTAGCTGCACTTTGTGTTAATTGTTTATTAGCAAATGCTAGCGTGCTAGTGCACCAATCTAAAAATGGTGAACCTGGGAAACATTATACCCGCTAAACATCAGCATGTTAGCATCATCATTGTCAGCATGTTGGCGAGCTGACGTTAGCATTTAGCTCACTGTGCAGCCTCACAGGCCTGCTAGCACGGCTGGAGACTCTGTCTTGTTACAATACTGGTATGCAACGTTAGAGGTGAACTCATTAGCTATTCATGTTTAATTCAAGTGTAAATACTGGACATATACAGTAAAATATGAAGAGAATCTGAAGCATGTAGCATGTTTTGTTAGCATACAGACATTCAAATATAAAAGTACATGCTTGTATGTTAAGTGACAGACTGTTTCACATTAAAACTGCTCTAAAAAAATCTGTTCTTTCTGTAGTCCTCTAAATTTAACTTCAGTAGCATCCCCTTTAAATGTAGAGCTAGTTAGCTTTCTGTTAGCTTAATTTCATCAGGAAATACACAGAGAAAATGGTCAAACTGAGTCAAAATCATCTTTCTTTTAAGACATTAAGAGTTGCAAAGGGGGAAACAGCCTTGGTTTTCATCCTAACTCATTACATACAGACAAAGATGTGCTGTAAACTACCGAATCTAGCAGTCGAAATATAGCTTTTCCTTTTCCTATAGCTAACCTAAGTTGAGATACAGCACATAATGGCTTTAAATCACAGTAAGCAAGATAAAAATGAATATCTGCATCAAATTACAGTGTTTATATTCCTAACAGGAGATGTTGGAACTCTCCTCTCTCTCTCTCAGTAGATGGCAGACTTGTCCTGTGCAGGCTTTCAGTCTCTGATAGCACTGAACCTGCTCCACTCTGGACATTATTAACATAGCTGGCATGTCTGACTACCATATCCACACCACTTATATGTGTGTCTGTGCAGAGAGAGGAATATGAAAGAGAGCAGGGATGGTCGGAGAAAGAGCTGAATATTTTTTGTGTTGTATTTTTTCTTTGAGGTCAGGAGGAGCAGAAAACAGTGTTGGATTCGTGATACATGCATGCAGCTTGGAAAATTGTCCACAACCCAAATTTTTCTCCCCGGAGAAGGACACTGCCTCATAAAAGCTCACGTCTGACAAAAGTCAAAATGAGAATAAATGGTTGCTCAACTTTATTTACCTCACAGTTTGGCTTTCCCTACATTTTGGACTTACTTTTCTAAACTGCCTTCTCAAATATTTGCTATCTGATAACAATAAAAACGGCATGTCTTAATAATAAGCATTTATGATGTTTGCCAACCACTGTTTTAGAGCGACTTTGCTGTTCAGTTCTCCTGATTAAGACAACAACATCAAATCAAGTGAAGACAGACGTTTGCCGCAAATCAAATCATCCCGGTGATTAGCTGACCGTAGCATCAAGGTGCTACACGGAGTAAACAAACAAGCTCTGACTGATTATGTAAAAAAAAGATCAACATTTACATTCACAAATGATAAATTAATGGAAATCTGGGGTGTAGAAAACGCAGGGCACAGTGTCGGCTGCAACATAAGAATACTGTACTGTCACATTTAATTTAGCATTAAGCATTAAGGGAAATCTCAGCAATTGACGGGATCCTACAATTCCCAAAATGCAACTCAATAGCTCTTTCATTACATCCCACCCTCTGCTTCAAACATAATTTCCCTCAAAATGTATTGGCTGTTGGAAATTAGTTGTATATAGACAGTAGAAGAAGAAGAGCACAGAGAAAAAAACAGAAATCTCCATTAAGTGGGAAAAAGCTGGGGCTGCAGCCACACCATTAGTAGCTTCAAGTGGTCGTGGTATTTTTTTATACAGCTATCTTGTCCTTGTCTCTTAATTTCAGATATGTGAAATGGTGATCTCCTGCTATTCAAACAATGAATTGGATTTAAAGAATAATGCTGACCTCAGAGTTCTGAAGCAGAGACGCTTTTCTGTCTGGACTTTTATTTAAATGACTGCGGGGACGTCTTCAGCACCAAGGACGGTGCCAAAGCTGCTTTTACTGTGAGACAGATTAGAGCTTTAAATGTACACTCATGACCACTGAGGTATCCTATCTATATAATGAGTATAGTTTTGTATAAAAACATTTCACAACATAACATCTGTCAATTGTTGCACGTGTGTAAGGTGTCGCACGTACGCACCAAGCAGCGACTTCCGTGGCTGTGAAGTGAAACCAATGCGGAAGTGCTAAAAACTGCAGTTCCTCAAACGTCCACTTGAGGCTGGCTACAGAACAAGTCAGTCTCCATAAGTCCCTATGTTAAGGTGTCCAACTTCACAGCAGAAATAAACATGTTTACAGCCTGGTACAAAAAACAGTTTTGGTCTCTGTAGCTTTATAGCTTTATAAGTTATGCATAATTAACAGCGGCGGTTCTTTGATTAACAGGTCGGTGCCATTACAGATGGCTTGTTTGAACACCCAGGTGTCATTCAGCTTGCTGTTTTTTTAGATGGGAGGCGGAAGAGGCAGGACTACAAACATGGCAGTGACCAGAGCCACAGATTATGAGCAAAAACATTTATTTATTTATATATTTAACCTTTATTTAACCAGGAAGGGTCTCCTTGAGATCAAAAACCTGTTTTTCAGGGAGCCCTGGCCAAGACGGGCAGCAGATACAAGACACACAGACAATATTACAACTTTCAAAAATAATGAAAGTGCAATACAAGCCATGAATTCAAAAATATCTGTTAAAAAAAACAACATCTCCAACACCACAAAAAATATATACATAAATTACAAAATTCTGGGTATATGATGAGGATTTGCTTTTGCTTCCTCTAGATCCACATCACTGTTTTCACAGGCTGTGTAGTTGCCTATTGGTGGAGTACCGCGAAAAATGATTATATATTATATTTGTAGTTCTATGAACACAGACGGCACTCTTACTCTCTCCTCTTACTCTAGCTCTTACAAAGTCTGTGTTTACTATTTACAGTTACGCTTTGGTGTTTTTTTGGAGTGTGTGTGTGTGTGTGTGTGTGTGTGTGTGTGTGTGTGCATTTCTCAAAGTGCAAACCCGAAAATGATCACAGCTCACAAAAATCAGAACTTCACACCATCGCCTGTGAAGTGAAAAATGTCCTGCTGAAAACGCCCCACTACCGACCAATCATCTTGTTTAGCATTTCCTTTGACTGCGCGTGTGATTGGGTACCAGTTGCACCAAAAAGACTGCACTGCACTTGAAGGCTGTGTGAAAAATGGGGGGAAAGTGCTCTACTTTTTTTTTTTATGAACTAGTAAGGCAGTCCAGGAATTCGTGTTAGTGCTGAAGAATATTTTTGAATAATCGCGTGTGAGTAGAAAGCGTATTGCTCAGTTCTTAAACCGTGACAGTAACAGTAGCACGGTTAGCGGTTTGATTCCCTCTGTGGCCGAGCGTGATAAAACTGTACGTACACTTGGCACCAAGCGGTGACAAAAGCAGCCACCATGTAGTGAATGCTAATTTTAACCGAAACAGCAATAAGACTTTCACAGTCTTGACTTACACAGCAACTGTAGATCAATGTAGGTATAATGTAACGTCGGCCCTTGTTCACGTTAAAATATCAGCCCTATTAGTCCTGTCAAAAAAAAAACAGCTGCTCCATTCATCTACCCTTCAGTGAAGACAGAAGGAGAGGACAAAAAGAAAACTCATAAAAGTAGAGGAGTGTGGTTTGAGAGACAAAAAGAAAAAGTGCAAGAGGAGAGGAAAAAAAGAGGAGTGATGTGGTTGAGCAGCTGTTTCTGAAAAGAAAAGGTAATATTAAAGGAAGAAAAAAACTTAGCTGTGAGTTTTGTGGTGTAAGAGTGAAGACACGAAGAAGGTGTGAATGAGTGATGAGAAGCAAGACGAAGAGTGGTCTTTTGAGAAAGACAGACTTTAATGAAAACCATTGTAAATGTCAAATTACCTTTTTGGAGTTAAGAGGCCTATTTCAAAATTTAAGCCGAGAGAGTGTGAATTATAGAAGGTGAATAGCGCGGAGCAAGAGGTCTAAAATCAGAAGTATTCATATTAACAGCAGGGTGATGGCAGGAAAAAGTAATGAGGTCAAGAGCAGAGCTGCCTTATATCGCTTCATCAACTATCTCCACACATGCAGCACTTATATATATATAGATATATATATCATCCGCTGTTGTGTCCGTGTGAAGAAGTGTCTCGAGGAGCGCTTGTTGGCACAACTTCAAACCACTCTAGCTGGCACTGTTTTATGGTCCGCAACATTACTGCTTTGGTTCACTCTCACCCTGACTCATAGTGTCTATCCTGTTTATCAGGAGTTGGTAAAGAATACATCAGCGAACAAGGAGAGTCTCTAAATTAATGCCAATGTTGCTCTGTAACCACTTTAGGTGATAATATGTCAATGTTGTGCATTACAGCTTGTTGCACTGCCCTCTGGTGGCCAAAAAAAACAACAACTAATGCAAGTTTAACATGTTATTTTATTGTCTGTATACATCTTGCTAACCTGAATCTTGATTAGCCTTGCCAACGTACATGTAAAGGCATCTACACAAGAAAAATCTAAAAAAAAAAATGACATCATTAGTCATGCAAATGCCTCAGAACAATGTATGTTTACATCCCACCTCCATAAATGATGATTTCTCTTGACAGTGACTATAACTGTAGTTAACCATAGCCAAGTTTTGTAGTTTTAGCTGCCTTAGATGAACGAAACCTTCAGCACAGCAGCGAAAAAATTAGAAAAACCACCATAAGAATCATTTGTAGTAGCTAAGGCACTGATGAACAATGTTGTTGTTAGGTTAGAAAGCGCTAATTTCAGTCACTTTAGAAGGTTATCATGTAGGAATAGTTTGTCCTTTAGTTTGTACGACTTTTTAGGTCATATGCAAACGCCCACCGCATTAGTGCCCACCCTATAGTCTCTGAACGACTGAGCTGAAGACGGAGGAGTGTGTGCGCTGCATGCCACAGAGTGATAGCATACAGCTACAGTACCAGTATGATCCTTAAATGAATGCAAATATAAATGCACAACATTATTTATATGTGCATGAGCATCCATTTGTAAGATTTAGTACATGTGCTTTGTGCATACACAATGCTTTTAGCCCCTATGTGTCTATTCACGTGGCTTATGCGTGGGCATCCATTTATAAGTTCTGCTATTATGTTTTTCTGCATCTGCGTTTATTGTTTTGAGCTTGTTACCCTGTTCGCACTGTGTTACCGCACTTGCTCTCCATTATTCCCATAAAGCCAGCCCTTAAATCATTCAGGAAGCCTATTCAATTTCAAAAGTGAGCACCATTGAGGTAATTTAGGGGCTCATGTATCGACCCACTGAGGATTTCTACATCCTGCTTCTTCCTGTGTTTCACAACGCCGATCTGATCAGCAGTATTCACTTAGCTGAAGATTCGAAATATACAAAAAAAACAAAAACATTTAGGGCCAATGAAGCTGGTGTATTACACACGAAAACCTCCTGGATGGAAGTTGTTTGGTCTTTGCAGCACATACCATGTGTGTGCATTGTCAATCCCAGACCTGCCTAACGTGGTTAGTCCTTATTCATCCTATTTAGGTGACAAATGATTGAGCTTTGATATGTCTGATGCAAGAAAATATCTACTTTTAAAGGAACAATATGATTTTATTTTCAGCTCTTCAGGATTTACATAACCTGTCTGGTACCGTCTGGTTTTACCTGATCCCTAACCTGACTGACCACATGGTTTCTAATACAGAACCATCTGGGAAGTCGTCGTTGGGAACTGTTTGGACTTTCAAAAATAATACAGGCCTGGTGACAGGAAGAACATCTGTCTATCACCGCCTATCATAGGTGAACTTCAATCAACGAACCACATCAAATCGTCAAAGTCTTACCGAAGGCGGTTTGGGAAAAGAGGGAAAACATCTTTTCCATCAAGAAAAGCCTTCAGTGCCGCTCTTTGATCTTCTTTCAGTCAAGAGATACACCTTTGACACACGTTGTCACACACACCTAATGTTAAACCACGTCTGTAGCTCGTGCTGATTGGTCTGTAGCTGTGATGAGAAGCCAATGCAGAAGTGCCAAGAACTGTACTTCTCTGAACGGCCACGTGAAGGCTGGCTACAAAATGTGTCAACTGCCATAAGCCCCTATGTTAAAATGACTTCACACCACCATCACCACAGACTACAGCCATGTTTTACACAGTCTGTGGTCTATAACCACTGTGCTTGAGTCTGGCAAGATGGATTCTTAGTTGATTTCATCAGTTTTGCAAGGTTAGTAAACCCCATTCATCCACTACAAAATACCCACCTCTGTCCTTGCAGACTTAGTATGTATGTCCCTGGTTTGATAAAAGTCATGTAACGTTATCACATCATAAAGATGCCATCTTCATAACTTGGACCACTGGATTGTCAAAGATCATTTAATATCTGACAATCTTTATTCTGTTTGTGCCACATCCCAATTTATGTCCTGACACTTATTACCGCCATTGCCAACAACACATTCAGACATGCCTAACATTGGCATTTTGTGTTGCAGTAGTAGTAGTCCTTCTCCTTCTGCGTGGACATGGCTTTGCAATAACCAGCCATCCCTGTTTGCCTAAGTCTCTACAGCCACTCTGTCCACCACAACATCCTCCCTGGTGACATCTGTTTGATTGTTGACTCACAGCAGCTGCTCACTCGTACCTCCTTTGCAAAATCTCCTCAGCAGCACATTGTAGTTTATACAATAATGGCCCAACTGCAAAGTGTGGAGTTAAAAGTTGTGTGGAGTTAAAATTTTCAACGTCAATATTGGCTTCTACGGCCAGAGCTGGCCGACTGCGTGCCAGCCTTCTCTGATCCACCTGACCATTGTAGATTTTTAAAGGTATAATGCAGCATTGGCCCTTGTTTGAAGTGAAATATCAGCCCTATTAGTCCTGTCAAAAATACAGCTGCTCCATTTATGTACCCTTCAGTGGAGACAGGAAATGAGGAGATGACAAAAAAACTCATAAAAGCAGAGGAGTGTGGTTTGAGAGACAAGTGCAAGAGGAGAGAGAGAGAAAAAAAAGAAAAGCTAAGGTATGATGTGGTCGAGCAGCTGTTTCTGAAAGTAAAGCTAGGAAGAAAAAAACTTGGCTTGTGGTGTAAGAGTGAAGGCACAAAGAAGGTGTGAATGAATGATGAGAAACAAGACGAAGAGTGGTCTTTTGAGAAAGACAGACATTAAAGAAAACCATTGTAAATGTCAAATTACCTTTTTGGAGTTAAGGAGCCTATTTCAAAATTTAAGCCAAGAAACTGTGAATTATAGACGGTGAATAGCGGAGCAAGAGGTCTAATGGCTGGAAAACGTAACGGGAAAGCCAGAAGAAGAAGAAGATCTATCTATCCTGTCCTTGTGAGTGAAGGCGACCATGTTTGTAGGCTACCACACCCTCTATGAATAAGTGTCTCCAATAGCAGAGAGGAAACCACTGGTTGGCACCACTTAAAACCACTCTAGCTGGCACTGTTTTATGGCCCGCAACATTACTGTTTCGGTTCACTCTCACACCCCTCCCCACTTATGGTGTCATTTCCAATCACAGAAAGCAGCTGCTTTCAGCAAAAAAAAAGCCCTGATTAAACCCACCACACTACCCGCTCAACACCAAACAGCAGAAAGTCAAAGTAACACCAAGTGGCTGGTGAGCTAGTGGCAGCTAAAAAGACAGATATCTTTCTCAGGAGTTCAAAATAAGGAGATTATTGGACTTTGATTCACCAGGTGGCCAGAAACAAAACTCTAAATGAATAGTAATGTTGATGTGTTTCGTGATAATATGTCAATGTTGAGGTTTACAGCTTGTTGCACCGCCCCCAGGTGGTCAATTAATGCAAGTTTGACTTCATTTTACTGTTTCAATACATCAAAATTTGACTACTAAGATGTCACATAACTTTCTTTTTCTGTTTATCTGTGCTAAAGATACACCTAGGTTTTTAACTGACCACAGTTCGGGCTTAAGTTTGGATGTAATCTTGATCCCGAAACACAGATCTTACAGAACATCTGATAAAAAAAGATCATGTGAATGTTACACACAGAAGTCTTGACTCAAACCTTCTTTTCTGCTCTGTTTTAAAGGTTTCATTTAAAAGGCTCTGTTCAGAAAGAGGCATCAATTCAATGTGATTCAAGGAGAACTGATCTTGAAAACAAAGACCATCTAGAGCATGGAAAAGGTTCAGTCATAAAGGATGACTAATAAAAGGCGGTGTAGATCACTTGTCAAGCAAACAATGAAATAAACGATGTTCATACAGATGGAAACAAGAGACAACAAGCAGTTTTAAATGAGTAACGTGGATGGAAAACGTTCAAACAAAAGACCCCAAAAAGGTGAGTCAAAGTGAAGACTGATTCTTCACCGGATAGACAAACCAATTTAGAAGAAACTCTCATGTTAGTAATGTTAAGTTGGTAATTACAAAGTATCTGCACAGGAACACTTTGCAGAGGACAAAACAGACAAAATGAAAAAACCCAGGTCGCAGCAGGGTACAGTAGCCATCTAATGTTATAAGACAGGTCGAGACAAATTACATGGAACAGGACACAAAATGATCTATTGCGCCCTCATACTTCTTTGAAAAGTACTTTTCAAGAGGTATGGCCTTGAAAAACTTCTGTCATCCATACTGAAGCACAGAGATTAGTTACTGAGTGTTCAGAGGTGGGAAGGAGTGTGAAAACTGTCCACCGTCGTAGATTATGACTTATCAATGTCACTTGTTCTCACAGTAACCAATGGCAAAGACGAATGATAGATGCTAAACTGGGCCACCTACAAACATGATTGAATCAGGTTGTTTCTGTGGCGTCCACTCACAAAAGAAGAAAGAAAAAAGCTTTCTAAACTCACATTTCTACTTGTTTGAGTTCGAAATAGATGTTTTAGAAATAAAAACACGATTCTACGGGCATGTATAATATTTACCATGTTCTTACTTTAGTATGTCAGTCAAGCAGCAACCCCCAAAGCCAATACGGAAGTCCCAAAAACTGAAGTTACTCGAATGGCCACTTGAGGCTGGCTACAAAACAAGTCAATCTCCATAAGTCCCCATATTAAAATGCTAATTTCACAGCAGAAATGTTTACAGCCTGGTACAAAAAACAGTTTTGGTCTCTATAGCTAATTTGGCCGTTCATGACAACTGTTCTGAGGGGGAATTTTGTTTTAACTCACCTGTTCAAATTGTATTAACACTTAAAGTTAATAATTAAAAACGTGGTCACTTTGATTGACAGGTAAGTGCCGTTACAGATGGCTTATTCAAGCACCCAGGTGTCATTTGGCCCACCTCAGGTCCGCCGATGATCCAAGTCTTTGCCGATATTTAGATTAGCTGGCAGGTGGAATTAGCAACATGTCAGCGGCCAGGTGGGTGCAGCAACAGGTGGCTTGTTAGAGCAACCAAGCTTTGTTCAGCGTTCGTTCCACAGCTTCACCAACGCTCCATTTGTGGATTAGTCGGGAAGGCAGGAGTGCTAACATGGCGACAGCCAGACACACCACACTCTGAGCTCTTCAGAAACCTGTGGGTGACGTCACGGAGACTACGTCCAATTTTCATTTGCACAGTCTATAGTGCTGTGGTAACATTTGCTGATTAGCACAAAATACAGCTGAGGCTGACTGGAAATTTGGTCACAAATTTAATTAAGAAGAAACTTGATATTTGCTGTGATTCGTACAGGAAGAGTCAGCATGTTTAATATTCTGCATCAGATAAAACTGTGTGTTCAGGAAAGCCTACAACAACTATAACTCTGTTAGTTTAAAAATGCAAAGCATAGGACTGTTTTCAGCACACCGCAGCAAAATTAGTTGTGATAAGACATTATCATATGCATGATATATATGCGTGACAGCAAAATGCCAGCGTGTGACTAGTGTGTTTTGTAAATTAAGCTGGAAACAAGTTACTCTGTAACCGAGCTGACTGAGCTAATATCTAATAGCTCTAAATGCTGCTGTTGCCAGAGAGAACATCAATATGGGGCAGAAGTAGGAGAAAACACAGACTGGAAGGACGCTGGGAAAGCAAAATAAATGGGTAAAAAATGAACGCAACTAAGTGGAAGAAGCAAGCAGCATGAGAAAAAGATGGACTCTGCGGCAGATGGAGAGCAATGAAAAGATTAAGAACAATGAGAAGAAACAGAGATAAAGAGAGCGAGTGGGGGAGTCTGGTGACAAAGAGGGATTGCAGCAGCAGAGAAAGAACAAAGTTTGCTCACGAGAGGGAGCGAGAGGGAGAGAGAGAAGGGGAAAGGGAGGACGTGACGATGAGAATGCAAGTGTGCAAGTGCAAGAAATACATATATCATACTGAGGCGCAAGAGAGAAACACTGAGAGATGGATAGACGGCCATTTAACCTGGCACAATGCTGCTTTCCGCTGAAGAGCGGTTGACATTTATCAGGCGGCATACTGAATGGAAACCTGAGGACATTAGTGACTGATCATACTGCGTGTTTCTCTAAAGAGACTCCTCTAAGGACATTCGAGATATTTTGTCGTCTGTGTTTTTATTTTGAAGAACATTGGTAGCAGCCTGTTTGCATTTGTTAGACACACTGCGGTGTGCATGACAATAAGAAGGTTTGCACTGTTACAAGAGCAAGGACACACTGAGGTGCACGCAACGCAGCCAAAATCAGTCAACTGCTGAGCAGAAACACCGTTTATTGGCAAGAAATGCACTGTGAAAGGAGTTTTATTTTTACACTCTGGTGTTTTTAATCAAATGAGCTGTAACGTGTTAATAAGTGAGCTCTGGAAGTGCTGGTATGCAGATTTTGTGATCTTTGGACAGAGTTAGGCTCGCTGTGTCCCCATTTCCGGTCTTTATGCTAAGCTAACCTGGCTCCAATACATATTTACAGCACAGATATGACAGTGGTGTCAAATTTTTCATGTAATTTTGAACTATTCCTCTTACAGTGTCCGGTATTTCATTGCACTTTCATGAAATTAGATCTTTCTTGGGGGAAATAACTCTTTTTAACTAACTGAGATTGCTGACACGAGTAAGTTAAATGTGTGTAAAGTTTTTCCCCAAATTGTTTTTAAAAAATTTTTAGAAGATCTTTTGACTTTTTATCACAGTGTCTAGAAGGGACAAACCTTGCTCAGGTGACCTACTTTGAAGTATATTTGGAGCACATTGCGCAAGAAGCTGGACTCAATGAAACAATTCAATCAGCGATTTCTTCACTGTAATTAGGATCATGTTTCTGGGGAGAAAGGAGAGGTCAAGCACATGACCTTTCAGTTATGGGCTGGCCTCTGGTGGTCAGACAAGGTTCTTATTAAATGTTGAGACAAAAACATGAGTGGGAAATGCTGAGTTCTGTTATTTTTTATTTTCTTGCCCTCTGTTCGCTCGTCTGATTGCCTTGCTCATTCCAAACACATGGCCACAGGGATCTAATTTAGTGAGCCGCAGCGCTTTCTTCAAGTTAAAACTAACTTTAAGGTAATGGTCACACATGAAATAAATGCATGGGCTTGTCTGCATGGGCTGAAACCCAAGGGCCCTGACTTGCAGCTAAATTTGTTCATTGTCTCGGCGCTATTAGCATATGTACACCAGGGACCCACAATGTCCCACTCACTTTTCAAAATCCTAATTTCGTCCTCCGTACTTTCATAGTTTCAGGTTGATTTACTCAGTAAAATTTCTAGTCTAAACTATTCAGCTGGCAAAATCCAGATAAGAGAAGAGAGGAGCTTCTAAAAATTACCATGCACTCACAGCAATAAACACAGTAATAATAACCCTGCGCTAATGATAATTACATAAATGAGCAGCAGCAGCATACGCTCTTCTTTGCCCTGGGTTTCACCGCTCAGGCTGCATACATGCAGCATACTCAGGTCTTAAGAGCACCTTTCACCTCCTCTGCGTGTTTTCCGTGTAAAACATTGTTCTATTTACTGTTAATATTCGACTAAAAAGACACTGAAATGGAGCAATAAAAAGATGAATGTGTCTGAAAACAAAATTATTCCAACTTTATGGGCAACAGTGTAGTATTCTTTTGTAATACAGAATATAGTTTTATTCTAACTGCTGAGCTACAGTGGAGGGATAGTAACACAAAGAGGGAATACTGTGCCAAAAACAGTAGCTTTGGAAGATTTGCTGAAATAAAATTCCTGAATTATGAACATTAAAATTTAAATTGCGGAGATTCGGAGATTCCTGCTCGAATGGAATTATGTTTACGCTGCCAAAATGGGCGAAAAATCCAGAAACAGTGCGGAGAAGATAACACACAGACCTCATTTACATTGGAAAAAATAGTCCCTCTTCAAATTGATGAGTGTCCAGAACAATTTCATAACCTCTCTTTGTCTCTCTCTCTCTTTGTCATGTGTTCTGGGAGGGGGTGTGGTGAGATATAAATATAGTTAAGTGAGGGGGACGAATGAAATCATTGGGGGTGACACATCTTACTGCCGCCCCTATAAAATTACACCTTACAGATGCAATTAAGTGAGAAACTATGAGCTGAAAAAAGGTTTTATGTGAGAACTAGAAAAGTCTCTTCTTTCTAATAACGTCCACCATCATTTACATATTTACTTTAAAGCCCTGATTTTGTGTTGATGTGTTTTTCCTGGAATGAAATGCATTGCTAAATGTATAAATAATCAATGCTGGATTGCACCGAGGACTATATATTACTGATATTTCAAGGGGATTATCAAAGGCTAAAAAGGGCACATTTCATATACTGATTACCTAGAAAGAAATCCATTCAGTGACCTTTGTCGTGAATCTTCCTCCCTCCCCGTCAATCGCCTCTTTGCTTATCATCTGGGAGCTTTAAAGCAGCAGTAATCTGTAAAGAAAAAAAAAAAAATCCTACAAATCAGTAAGTCCAACCACAATGATGAATCAGGACATGTGGGCGGAGGGGAGCTGTCCCCTCAAAACTCCTCCTGAATTGGTTGTCTTACACAGCGGAGGTCTCTCTAAGAGCAATAAAAGAAGAAGTGGGCTGTGACATACTCTGATTATCTCTGACAATATCTTACTGGTAGCTAACTCCAAACACTGACAATTAATCAAACTGTTCTGTTCAGTAGCCTGTGCCAAAAGTACAATTCTGAGTGATTCAAGAATCGTCCGTTGAGGCTTTGATTATATCCTTACAAATTAAGCTGTCAAGAGGTTAAAAAAAATAATTACCGGCTTTGACTTCGATGGTATTTTTATTATTTCTTTTATCCAATAATGTGTTAAATGTAATTTCAGTCGGCCGACTAATACTAAAATTTGCAGCTGCGATCTGAAGGATACAAAACATTTGAATGATTTTGATGAGAGTTCACTTTCTTCACCGCTAATTAGCATTAAATTAGCATTCTGTATGATCATTAAAACGCAAGCATCTCAGAAGTCTTTTGAAAGTTTCCAATTAGCCTATATATTTCTGCTTTAATAAAAGATTTCAGATTACTTTCATTTGGCTCGCACGGTGCTCCTGACCTATTTTTTAAATTTTTATTTTTTTTTAAAGAACAGGTGGAAACTCAGTAAATTGGTTTCAAATCTTATTTTGTGATCTCTGAACTTGGGGGAAATTGAAAATCGTTTGGCGAGCGGAAACATACACACAGTATACACAACATAAGATCACCTTTCTAATATTGACTTGCAGACCTCTCTCTTTTTTTGTGTGTGTGTGTGCACAGTTGGCTCAAGGCTTAAACAGCCTTCCTTTTTAGATTCATTTCTGTAATGTCCTTTAATCTTCCTCCCTTCATCTGCATCTGTTGAAAGAGATAAATGGATTTGATAGATTAAATAAATGAACAATCGCAGCGTTACTGGAAACGCGCTGTGTATTCTGAAATTAAATCCAAACCTTGTTTTTCTTTTGACTCCGCAGCCTCACTAAACAACATCACAATTTAATACGAGCTCTGCCCATTTCAGAGCAGTGCACCTAATATACCACAGGATCACAGTTAACACTGAAAGCACTGAAAGTGAAATTTTCACAGCGATAAGTAGACAACTATAACCTAACATGTGGGTCCAGCCTTCCTGAGCTGTAATGAGTTTAAGTCCCTTTCTGGCCGACTGTGCTGTCTCATTGTTTGATAGCAGTGTTATCCACACTCACTTACCCTTTCTCTTAGGCACTGCAGGGCCGCTGGGACTCAGTTCGTTTTGTGTGTTTACCAATTCCCACAACCTAGCTGGGACTCTTGGGGCATCTCTTGGAAATTACATTCAGTAAGGTCCCCGAGACTATTTAGCTGGCTGGGTGGTAATAATTGCAGGGCAGGAAAAAAACAGCTTTCCACACACAGTAATGCTGCTAGATGCTGGGATGGAAATATGTGCTGTGAAATAGATTTAATTTAAACATCCTGGTACATTCGACTGTACGTGTAATCCTGTGTTCGTGATGAGATTATTGGCCACTTGGGGTTGGAATTTAAACAAAAGAATTTCATTGTAGGCTATCAAGATTCAGTTAGTCAAATGACATTTAAATTGGTTGATTCTTTTTATCGACTCGGGTGCATTGGACACGTGTATGGTCTTCTTTTTAAGTTGACGTTGTGAACCGTTGCCAAGTGCTCGCTCCTGGTGGAAGTGTTGGGTCTCAGCAGATAGTGTTATAAAGAGCACTGTCAAGACCTGCTCTATATGGAAAGTGTCATGAGATAACCTTTGTTAGGAATTGGCGCTATATAAATAGAATCGAACTGAAATGAAAAGTTGCTTGCACCAAAGCAGATACAGAGCAACAGTCATGTTTCTTGCCACCTGATGAATGCAAGTCCAATATTCAATCTTATTTTAGCTGTTTTGCTTCCTCGAAACTGACCTAAAATTCTAACCTGTGACCTAAACATGGACCCAGTTACTAGGCGGTTTATACTCTATACACAAGCTAACTTTTCTGTCTGCCATTTTCTGTGGCTTGTGTAGCAAGTCACATCAACATTCATTTAGTGTTTCTGGCCATGTAGGTCCAACTCTCACTTCCTTTTAGCTCGGTTTTGGTCTACTCCAACTCCCAGGAGAAATGTCTAGCTCTTTTAGCTGCCAAATGCTATTTAGCTGTTAACTTTGTCTCCCTTTGGTGTTGGTCAGGTAGTGTACAGTTTATCAGAGCTTTTTTGGTAATGCTAACAAGTTTCACAGAGTTGAGGGGATAGCTCTCTGCAACTCCTTTCACAAATAATCATTTGATCCATTGTTCATCTAAAAATACTGACTAGAGCAGCTTTAAACTAAAATTCAGAGTTTATATACATTACTATTTAAAGAACTAATAGACAATAAGAAGCACTGACCTGGTAAGCTGCATTTGTAAGGCTGAATACGTTTCTCCCCCCCAAAACGTAGACAGTTGAATGGCCAACTTAATCTTTGGACTCCACCACATTTCT
The DNA here is from genome assembly GCA_946959425.1 of Argyrosomus regius. Classification (NCBI taxonomy): domain Eukaryota; kingdom Metazoa; phylum Chordata; class Actinopteri; family Sciaenidae; genus Argyrosomus; species Argyrosomus regius. The sequence goes on from OX336903.1 coordinate 8,570,818, forward strand.
TCACATGAAATGCCAAATGTCTGTCTATTTGACCTATCTCTCCGCTCTGAAGAATACAATGACTGACTGACTGCCGGAGCCAAAGGTAAAGAAAGAGTGTCAGGAGAGGGAGGGGAGAGGCTGATAGCGCGAAAGGCCATTATTAGACTCATTCTGCATTTTTTGGTGGGAAAGCAAGTCTGGAAATTGGAATTGTGCGCCCTGCCAGCGACCGATAGGAGCCCTTTTCATGAAATAAATAAACCAAAAATAAATAGATAACTCGGGTTATTTTTAAATTAAAACAATCAATCAAAAGAAAGGGGGGGGGGGTGTACCGAGGCTGCCCATTAAGACAGTGGTGGGGTTGTTATTTCCGTACCTGTGGAAGGGCATAGCTCAGGCGTATGAGCAAAGCTGAATATGAATGCAGTCAAACATAGTGGACACTAGCCATTATCTGCTACCAACACATACATACTGCACTAGTTCCTGGGGGAGCTCTTTTAATCTCGATGCAGCACTCAATGTGACATGACATGCTGAAGACATACATCATGCATTATGCGCAATACCTCAGTGCAGCCTGTTATGTTTTATTTCTCTCCTTTACCCAACTTAGCTTCGCAGGATTTCTCGTCATATTTGCTCATTTATATATGAAGCCGTTTTCCAATAATCAAAGTGACATTGATGGAAGAATCGACGTTGGATTTTCAAATAAGGCTTACGGGAACGTCTTAGCGCTCGGAAAATGTGTAATACAGACAGGCTGAAGGGTGGTGGGATCAATTTTACCAGATAAAGCTGCATCTACTTTGCTATAATGGAGTCCCATGTGTGACCTTATCACCCTGTCACACATTCGCCATAACAAGGCGGTTGATGTTATTGTAAACAACTGATATTGTTAGTCCCCTCAGCATCCTGTCCTCTCCATTCAGCGCAGGCCTAATTAAGGCTGGATTTAGATGGTGGCATTTGGGTTTGTGTGGGCTGAGCGATGCTTTCTGGTAAATGACCACATTAACGTGATGATTCCCCTCTCTGTCTTACCCCCCCCCCCCTCGCTCTCCCTCCCTCTCTGCACTCTGCACTGTTTCTTTCTGTTTCCCACCATGGCTGTGATTCAGCCAGTGATCCATGCAGATGTGAAGGGGGCCCCCCACGCCGCGGCCTGTCTAATTGTTATCATATTTTGTCATCTGCAGCCTGTTATTTTAGCCAGCGGTTGGGGACGCATATAAATACCCACTGACGTTTATTGAATGTCAAAGGCCACTGGGCGGCTGATTGATTTTGACCCCCTTTCAGTGATGTCAGAATGTGATTTGTTGCCACATCACGGCAATCTTAAAAAGCTATTTTCCCCGCCAGTGGAAATACGAACTATCACTCTGAGAGGAAAGCGAGACTCGGATAACTCCAGAATTAAGATTAATGGGTATTTTAGGAAGCCTGCCAGAAACTATGAAGATATTTTTTTGGATACATTTAAAATAGAAAAGGGAATGTCACAGACGGCATAATTAATAGATTTTGGGTAAAACTTTGGAGAAAGGGCAAGGCCTTTGTATTTTCAAAGGTGTGTGTTCAAGCATGTAATAATGGAGAGCTGTGGCTCGCGGCACATAAAATAATAGCCCTGCGGATTAATATCCAGATCTGTGCTGTTTCCATATAGGCTTTCTTGGTTAACATTAGAATATTCAATAAACTGAATGTAAATATGACTGGCATTAATATTTCATCATCCACCTTTGAGACGCCTTTATAATCAGAGAGGTCTATATAAATAACCTGAGCTGCAAATATCCATGTTGCATAAACAGTCTGCGGGAACAAAAGTTGCACCATGGAAACTTTCATTTCAGACTGTGTGCATTTCTAAAGTATATGACCCGTACTGCAAAACTCAAATCATAATAATATTTGAAAAGCATGATGAATTTACTCTGTCAACTTACAGTGGCATCATAATTATTGTAGTTTGGTAGATTAGGTACTGCAGGTAGACACCTGGTTTTGACCAAAACCCAAGATTGGGTTTGCCGGAAGTAGAGTGACGTTCAGTTTTAGAGGCGTCACAACATGATTAGTGTCCGTACACTCATGTCTGAAATTGTGTCTGTCTGTGTTGCAGTTTGCCCAGCTCTGAATTCCCACATGTGAACATATTTGAATCTTATTGGAGCAGTATTTTATATGTCGTGGCACTTGGCTGTTCACTCCAAAGCTAGTTTTACATTTCAAGTAGCATTTACTCAAAGTAACGGCGTCTTTGCCTGCATTTTTGTCTTGTTTGAATGAAACTTTAATAGAATTGCCAGTGGACAAAACCAAGTTTATGTTTAGTGTGAACACCCGTGTTGTAAAGAGTCAATTGATCTGTACAGTGCGAGCACAGAAGCCATTAAACTTACAATTGAAACGTAACAAAACGGTGACTAAACGGTTTCTGGCTAGCTTTAGGAGAGATGCAAGGAAAGCAAAGTCAGGCATTCTGCTATGCTGATGATGATTTGTTTTATTTTAACTGTGTAACATTTTCAAACTTCAGTCTATACCTTCTTGTCCTAAATATAAAACTTGCACCACCAACATCAATAGAAGTCCAGGCTGGCTGAAGCCACGGGAGGTCTACCACCCACAGTGGCTACCAGCACCACTGACCTTGTATCGGAGGCTTTCATGTCTCTTTGGGTGGCTAAGGGTGAGTCATAACTATTCCATGGGAATCGAGCACACTCCCGAGGGACAAACAAGAAAATCCTTGCATCAACTTTGCAGCATGGAAGTCCAGGCTCTCAAGTTATGGACAGTAAGGTGGGCGGATTCTGTACATTGCATGGTTTTAAAGGTTTCTAGTTTGCACAAGAAGATTTTAAATACAGGGAAAGAGAATATAATTAGGCTACCAGCTCCTGTGCAGGTAGCAAATGATATCCTGCACACTGACTGGTTAGGCCATTAAAGGGTAAATAAACAGTGAATCAGTGGTTTCTTTTTGACAGCTGACAGCTGATTTGTGATTACTAATAGATTCCCTGCAACTGCAGAAAGGTCCTCCATGACTTTGGACAGCTTCGCTTCTTCAACTTTGTTTCCTTTTCAGCTACTTGCCTTTGAAAATATCATTAAGGCCAATCAATTGTGCAGCACAGTGGCAAACATAAGACACCACAAACTCTGGCAAGCCATTACCTGCTCATCCACCCACGTTGTCTGTCTTATCACTTCGTTCTGCAGACGGCAATACAAGGGGAAGACCAAATGACATTTTGGAATACAGATTAATGAGCGCGGGAGTGTCGGAAGAAGTGAAGACACGCGACAGAGGTCAAGCATGTAATGACGACCTTAAATTCTGTTGTATCCAAAAGGTGTGTGTGTGCGAGAGAGAGAGTGTGTGTTAGCTTTCCAAGTAGCCTGTTATTTCAAAAAGCCTTCAAACTTTATTTACCATCTGCCATGTTTCTCAGAAGGCGGTGGCTTATGATTTAATATCAGCTGTTATCGCTTGGTTCGGTGTTTTTTATAGCTATAATTTAACGACGGATATGTAGAATATACAATACGGCTTTATTACTAAAGTTTGCGCTGACCTTTATTGAAACGTAAGATCTTTACAGCGCATGTGGGATCACTGACGCTTATCATGAATAGACAGTTTTGTGCAGTTTTACTTCCTTGAAACACAAATTTTTGCTTCTTATTGGATGATGTGTTAAATCAGTTGGAGTGATAATTACTCTCTTATAGATGTAAATAATCAATCTACAGATTTGGTCTTCTTGTTTTTCTGTGATTGTCCGTGCTGTTTTATCATCAAGTGTGTGCATGGTTCCGGCTGAAAATGGCCTAAGCACTAGTAAAAAAAAAAAAAAAAAAAAAAAATGCAGCCAGTAATATTTATTTAACATTTTTCCACAACCTTGTGTCTGAATCACCGCAGATAGTCAGCTCTAGCAGAGAACACTGCTTTTATAGCTGCAGAGAAACGGGCCCCCGCCTGCACCTGTATCCAGTGTAGGTGCGATATGAGGGCCTTCTCTGGGGTACACAGCAAGACGAGAGACAGCCCAGTTGTGCTTGGGAGTCTGCTCTCTCTTTTGACTGTAATAAGAAAGAAACTCATACACTCTGTAGAGCAGGATGAAAATAGACACGTGCTAGACGGGAACACTTTAATCTTTCCCTCTCCCCCTCTTCCCTCACTCCTTCTGCCACTGTCACACAGCCGAACAATGTCTTGGGGTATAGGAGTATGGGATTTGAAAACCTATATCTGCTCTGCGAGACAGAACTGGATCCCGCTCTTCTTTTGTGTTTCGCTGCAGTCATAAATTTTGCATGTGGGAGCGCGGGGAGCGCCGCTTACTGAGCGAGCCTCGGTGGGCTTCGTGCTGCGCCAAGAGAGGACGGCTGGGGCCGCTATTAAATAGCACCACAGTGGTTCTCCTGGCTGCTCAGAGGGGGTACGAAGGCGTTTCTTGTGGGAGGCGATTGGTGTGTGGCGAGGAGAGTGACCACGTGCAATCTGTTCAGCACAGCGGCGCTGGAGGTGCAAGGCGATGCCTTGTTTGGTATTCAAAGCAGCAGGCTTTAATGCATTGATCCATGAAGGGACGGGGCTGCACAGACAGAGTAGCACATGACTATAAATCCACAGCCAGCAAGCTATTAGGTGGTAATAACACTGACCGAAGAGGTGCATATGTCTACATACAAAGAACCACACCAAAATAGGTACAAACACACACATAACACTCAAAGACCAGGGGATATGGGGTTGGGGTCTCATTTGTACCAATGTAAAATTAAATACTTTGTTGTGTGTGAATGTGTTAAAGATTCATGAGAAAAACTTCCACTGCTTTCTCTGCTGGTTCCTCCTGACATCCCTCCCACACAATCTTTCTCTTTGCTACTATCTTACACACACACACACACACACACTGCCCATAATCAAAGCTCCTCTTCTTCTCTGTCTTACACATGTGTGCCCAAACACACACACACACACACACACACACACACACAAACACGTGTGTGCTCCGGTCCACCTCTCAAAAAAAAAAGAAAAAAAAGAAAAACAGACGAAAGAAGAGAGAGCGAGAGGTGAGAGAAGAAGGTCATAATATTCTGTGTGATCCTGCCTTCACATCTTTGCCCTCCCCTTTTCTCCAGCCTCCCACGGGATCATGGGAAATAAATGACGGCGCTTTCCCTCTGCAATGGTTTACACATGATCGAAGGCGATGTCAACCCCTTCGGCCGGTGAGGGGAGAGTTCGGTGGTCCATGGATTAGTGTGCCAGGCCGGGCGTCTTAGTTTATGAGCGGCTAGGAAAAATGCCCCATTTTTTGGCCACAAATTACGTCCTGGCTCCCCTCTCCTCCCACCCATGCCGGCCTGGCTGGATTTATTGCACCCAGCTAGCACCTGACACCAAGAATTTACTTAGGAGGGCTCAGTTTCTCTGTCTGGCTCTATTTTTTCTGAAAAAAAAAAAAGTTTGAGTGTATTTGTGTGTGTGCATGGAGAGGAAAATAAAGACGCACATGTAAACTTGTAGTGTTCTAGATTCATGCGGTCAAAGATACAGAACATAGGGCCTGTTTTACAGCTGCTTTTATGTAACCACAGACTGCCTGGATAATAAGCAATCATGCTCTTTGTATTTACATATGGTGTTTGTGCTCTCTGCCTGTGCTGAGCTCATTTTTCACTTTGCCAAGCACAGAGCGGGAACGGCGGTGGAGACAATAAAAACGTCTGTGACATGACACTGTCACAGTGTGACAGATCTATGTGAGTGCATGTTATGCTTGGACATTTTTACTGACCAATCAACATGCACCAAATTAGTGAAGAAGCATACATATATTGGCTGAATTTCTCTCATAACCTGCTCACTGTATTATAGTTTATTTAATATATAATTCCCACTCGGGTAGCTAATGATGTTTGTTGCTATGGACACCAGACAAGTTAAAGTTGAGTTAAATAAAAACCCTTATTTAAGTTACCTCTTCAGATTGATGCAGATACATTATAAAGGAGCCAGCTGCACTCTATGAAGCTTAAACAACTAATATATAGCGAGGACGTTCACAAATGCAGTGTACATTTGTTATAATCATAAACAAAGAAACCTAAAACTGTGCAATGCACTTTGTGAACCGTGTTGTTTCAGAGTTCCTTTTGGCCTTTTCAAGCTTCGGCCTACTTAAGGGCAATGCACTCCTCCCACATATGACGCAAAATTCCTGCACCCGTTGTTTTCTATATAAGCCCACACACTGGCAGGACATGCCACTGTCCTATTTCCCAGCACTGGCATACAGCAAGTCTCCAGAAAATCTTGTTTTATTACATATGCCCCCCCCACTGGATCAGCAGCTTCTGACTTCTTCTCTTTTTTATGTGCGTGGAATTGAAATCGTGTCTGCTGGGTATGTTTAAATAAAAATCTCTGTCGTGCATCTTTGATTGGTGTACAAGTTTGTGTGTTTTCCCATGTTTTGAAGGCTTGTCTTTTGATAACTTGTCTATAAGAGGCAGCATAACAGTACAATAACAATAAGATTGAGTTTTGCTGAATAGAATAAATGCCATATTAATCGCAGGCATTGCACACATGTGACTATGTCATTCATCATCAGGTGTAAATTAGATGTCACATACTACCTGACTGATGTGGTCAGTCACTGAGTTATCTACACTGTTATTTCTACATAATACATGACTTTCAAAGAACCTCCAGCTTCCAAACAATTACAGTATTTTGCTGGACTAAAGGGGCAATTTGCATCGACTGACCGGCATTTTGTGCACTGCAGGAGCAATGTTTGGCAATCACACACATACAGTCCTACAGTACCAACAGTGGACTGTATGACAACACCAACAAAGTGTGGACTTCTGTTTCCGGTAATTCTACTGCAAGTGTGCTTTTTATTTATTTATTTTTTTAAGAAATTGCCAAGTGGGGACTTGCATCCTTTCACAATTTGTACCTATCAATGAGGGGACCTCCATATACTGCAGTGGAACTGAGACTTTCTTTATTTCTTTCAAAAACTGACAATTTGCCTTTAAGGTTTTTAACATTTAAATATTTTTGTCTGCAAAAATAATCATGGGCACTTTTGATTAAGAATAAGTTATGTTTTACCTGCATGTCAGAAGCACGTTGGCTGCATGCAATAATATCAAGCACTGCAGTATTATCAACACAACTGAATTTATCTAAGCTTCAATCTCTTAAAAATTATTCCAACTTTATGGGCAACAGTGTACATTAGTTTAATATTTTCTTATATATTTTCTTATATTCATGTGTTCTTCTCGCTCATTTGGTCTTTTTGCTCATAGATTTTAAAGAGGTGTCCTTTCATCCTGTGGATTGCATCTTATATAACACACACACACACGCACACACAAATACCATGAAGGGAGGTGATGATCCCACAGGTGTCTGTGTGCTTTCGTCTCCGTTGTCAGCAGACAGGCTCTGCTCCGTTGCTTTTTGTCACGCACACTGACCCTCTTTGTCTTCCCCTAAGCCTCACACTCAGCCCCGCTCCTCTGGTCACACTAAAACGCTACCAGTATGTTTGTCTCACACTCTACCACCTCTCTTCTTTCTGTCAGACAGATTCACACACGCATGTAAGTCCTTTCTTAAACAAAATACGGCCTCCTTAATCAACAGGTAAGCCCACATGTGCAGCTACAAACAGCAAATGAAACAAAGTGAGACTCACTTGTTTTAGCTTGGTAAAAACTAAGTGATAAAACGCTATATGTTTGGATCTTGTGACGGTATGTGTGCCATTTGTAAGCAATTTTCCTTTTTGCGGGTTTAAAGTGTATTTAATGTTAGAAGAGACACTCATCCATGCTGAGGTGAAGGGAGGTGCTGACAAATGTAGAAAAGGACTAATGAAAAAGGGTAAAAAATGAAAGCTGCACATTCTTCATTGCTCCCAGTCTGTTTATTAAAACTCTTCTTTCACTCTACGAATGCACTGGGAGTTGAGAAGTCTGTGTGACACAGCGGCAGCTGTCTCTTTCTTTCAGCCCCCTGAAACTATGCTACCTTCAATCAAACGGCACAAAAGCAGACAGTAAAAAGGATAAAGTCAGAGATGGAAATCCATTCTCCATTCACTACGCACAGCCCGTAGACAGGGGAGGTGCTTGACTTCAGTTCAAGGATTCTCTGCAGACGTTTTTGTGAGTAGTTGCTCCATTTTTCCCATCCATAATCCTCATCTTTCTATTAGGAGTAACAATTTATTAAGATTAGATGAAACTTTAATGATCCCTGTCTGGAAAATGGGTCGATGTAGCAAAAAAAAAAAAAAAAAGTGGTGTGACTTAACACACTGAAGATTATACAAGAAAAAGAGCGTATTGAAAATAATCGAACAAGTTAAGAAACAATGTTTGATTGCCACGTATGGCTGACACTTGTGGCACCAGACAGACTGAATTCAAATGACGTGCACTGAATTTGGTGTGTTTCTGAAAAATGTACGATTCTGTATATAAAAGGACAATTCTTGTACAATTTACATTCTTGAAATTCAGTTTATAGATCTACCTTTTTTATTTTCTGTTGACTCACTTCTATCTATTTGTTCAACATTACAAATAAAGTCATGACTTTAAATTAAAAATGCATTAAGGCTTTACATTGGATAACAAAACATTTCAATTGTTTATTTCTCAAGATAAGGTTAATAAAATGACTCAACAGTCATCAATAACATTGTACCACTGTACAAATCGTACGCGCACTGCATTGAAAAAGACACTATGCTGAGAATAATTACAAAATGTATAAACATTTATAAATGCAGAACACAGATAGTTTCAAAAATTCTTATTACACCTTTAAAACTGAAAACTGTCGTTGTGATGGAAGCTTGTGATGTTGCTCCAAATGTCATGACCCCCTTGTGGACACAGCCAGGATTCGTTTTGACAAAGCAAGAGAAAGAAAAACAGAAACAAGATAAATGAACAGAAAAACAGAACAAATGGATTAGTGATGCAAAGATGTGAATCCTACGCCTTGGCCTTCACATTCACCAGATCTCAACCCCTCATTGAACACCTGTGTGAGATCCATCCATCATCAAAGTGCTAACTGAGGGAATACATTTGGCAGGACCTCCTCCGCTAAAGAATCAGAGACTTGTAGAACTAATGCCAAGTAACACTGGAGCTGTGCTGGTAGCTTGTTGTGTTTTATAAATTGCTGTTTGAATGCATATTTTATATCACCAAGCCACCATCCCTCAGTCTTTCTTCATTTTTGCATTGTAAGTTAACCTTCACTGCAATATCTGTATCATATATCTACCTCAAGTACACCTTTATTGTTAGGTTTTGTTGTACATCACACCAGAAAGCGGCACAGCTAAATAAATCATGAAATATTTGATTCTCGAGGCTAGAGATGTAATGACTACTCCTAGGGCTAGTTTGTGGAGCTGATGAGCTCACGGCTAACCTGATAGCCAGCCAGGAACATGCTAGTAAGTCACAACAGCCTTAGATTCCTCTGATTCCCCTCCAAGGGATTTTGTTCTCAGCTAATGAGCTTGCTAATTGCTTGCTAAGTTTACTCAAAAGATGTGATTTATTCCTCTTGATTCCTGTCTCATAACTATCTGCAAACCTTTCCTCTCTCAGCAGTTTATGCTCTGACAAAAGCGGGGAAATATATGTTTGTTTTATGTTGCAACACAGCGAAAGAACAACATAACTTCTTCCATTTTGGCTGTCCGATCTCCCTGTAGTCGGGGCTATCAAATTGGCAATTCGTCAACAACGTTTCCTGGGTCAGATTTTACCGAAGTCGAACTAGATGTGGGAAGATTTGCCGGGATTTACTTTGCCCCCACTTGTCACAGTGATTCCTTTAGAGCTGCCTGCAAAATGTTCAAATTCCTGTGTGACCAGGCCTTATTTATAGGCAGAATTATTAAATCTTATTGGTATTGAAATGAAAAAAGTGATGCGAAGATGTATCAAATACCCCAAAGTAATGTAAAAAGATATAAGTAAAAACCTCATCTATCAATCTGCACCCATCTGTCCCTCCAGCAACCCCCGCAAACCTCTTCAGTGCCAGCTCATCCCTATCACACGGCTCCATCAGACCTCTACCACCGCTCGAGCGAGAAGCCATGCAGCTATCCAAGTGAACATAATCAATTCCTTCTTCAATGGAGCACAATGCGACCGTTACAGCCCCTCGCGCTGCCATCCATCCTGCCGCTGTTCACTTCGGCAGCAGCCGGCTGTGCCACACAGAAGGGCCTCTGCTCTGCCATGAAATGAGCTTGGTTAGCGCGTGTGCATGTGTGCTGTATATGTACTCTGTATGTATGTGTTTTTGATGCGCAGCACTCGCAGGTGAAGGTGATGACGGTTGTGTGATGTATTCTAGTTCTGCGAGAGTCACCGCAAAACAGACTACTGTGGTTTCGTACTCAAGTCTGTCAAACTGAAGGTCGCTCTGTTGTCTGGTCTTGTCAGTCACTTGCAGTGAGTGCCACTAACGGATAACAAGGATAATACTGATGCTTTTGCAAGTTGTCGTAGTTTCCAGTCTTTCCTTCATGCCGTCAGCATAGTTGGAGAAATCGGGACTTGTTTTCTTCCCTTCAGAGGAAACTGCTTGATGCCGTTTCATGCTGCTACTACCACAGCTTTTAAATTTCCTGAGCCGGATAATCTATCATAGTAAATTTGCTTTTGTTCAAACTTCCCTTTTATTTTGATTTCATTGTAGCCAAATTGATTGTTTTCATATCAGAGAGCGCACATTGGACCAGCTGTTATTTTAGGCTCGCTGACTGAAGACAAAAGTGAAAAGTGTTTCTGTCATGATGTATGAAGAGTAGGATTTGCAGCAAGTTCTTCCGCATTTTCTTGTGATTGCCTTATCATTTGCTGGTTGCTTCCAAACATCTAAACCCATGGTATGAAACAGAAGAAAATATATATTCAACCTAAAAGAGACTACATCCTTAAAGGACCAATGTGTCAGATAGCAAAAGCTCTTAAAATATCCTATCCTCCCTAGCGTGAGGAACTATAATAATCTGCGAAAAACGTGAAAGCTATCGAAATGGTGGTTCAACACGGTGGACCCGCAGCGTCCGGAAGATGTGAAAGGATAATTCTATGGTTACAAAAACACAAACATTCTTATTTTCAGGTGATTACCTGAAAATACCTTTAAAACAATGTTCAAACTGTAGTCCCATGTGAAAGAGCCCTTTGTTTGACCAACCAAGGCACCCCGACAACCTCTCGAAGTGGACTTCGCTCTTTGCAACATGGGTTAGGGTTCTTCCTTTGCTTACGTTATTTATTTGAACCAAAACCATGATCTTTTCCTCATTATGCTAGCGTTGATGACAAACCAATGACAGTATAAGGAATGAATTGGTTTCCAAAGTGCCGCTCTGGACCCAAAAATATGCGGCACTGGCTGCCACCATGTTGGAGGTACTGCTTCTTCCGCCTCCCGGCTAATCTAAATACCGGCAAAGACGTGGATCATTGGTGGACCTAAGGCGGGTCGAATGACGCCTGGGTGCACTAATAAGCCATCTGTAACTGCTCTTACTTGTCAGTCAAAGTGGCCACACTGTTATGTATCCCTCCCACTCAATTCTAAGTTGTAAAAATACAGGAATTGTCATGCATACCTCTATCACCTTCAAAACACAATTTAGCATGGGAGGTGAATGACAAATATTCTAAATAGCGGTAATAAATAGGACAAATTAAAGGACAAACTTGAGTAAACGAGTGGAGAAACACAAGGTGCTTTCATGCAAGGCGAGGCACGAGCGTGAAAAATGGTGTGAATCATTTGTTATGGTCGCAGTCACCAGATATCGACCAAAATCCAACACCTATGGGAGATTTCAAAGCAATGTGTTAGGCGGCTCTCCCGTACCATCATCAACACACAAAATGATGTATGGATTGTGACAGAACGACCAGCGTAGCGGCAGTATTGGCTAAAGACGGGGGTGAAAGTGGATTATAGGTCACAAAAATCAACGGAGTAGATCCACGAGACTAATTTCTTTCCTGACCCCCAAACATAATCGTATTCACATATTGCACACACTCACACATTGCTCCTGTCCATTTGTGGCACTGCTGGCACATCTGATGCCTGTCACACACTGCAGATATCCTCTCCATACATAAAACAGCAGTGTACTGTACATTAACATCCACAACCCCGGCAGACTCTCCACTCCTGGAAGGAGGGGCACTGTCACAATTTTCTGAGGAGTGGGGAGTGCTGTGTAGTTATTTCTCTGCCCAGAAACTGATACATATAATTACGGCAGAGAACCGTAGGGTGAAATAGTGGGGTAGCTGACATGTCTATGTTTACTCTGAACAGCTGCTGTCAGAGAGCAGGGAAACAAGGCGTGGTGTAAATAAGCACAGTGAAAATTAGTCGTCGGGATGCACTTTTTGGGCGTCTGAGGAGAGAAAACAGAATCTAACAAAAGGAGAGGTAAAAAGAATGAGGGAAACTCAATAAATAAATAAATAAATAAAGGAAATATATTTGTGCTTTACAAATAGCCCAGAAAATGAAGGAAAAACTTGTTAAAAAATATTCTTTCTCATGTCTAAGGAAGCTCACCTGTGGAAAAACAGACATCCCCAGAGAATTCATATTCTTTACAATATATATTTTTTACACATTTAATTTAAAATTCTGTTTTTTCCCCACAAACTGGGTCTTATTCTGGACACAGACACAGCAACAGATATCGGATAAACCCCAGCGAGCTTTTCAAGCGTTCTCAACCGTGCAGTTGCCGTCATCTCCAAGTAGCTTTACAGCAACTTTCAGCCCTTTGTTTTGGTTTTCGGGCCCCACCATTTAATATATTGGTTCACGCTGAAAATCTAGGTTAAGATAGCAAAGTACGCTTCATACAACAAGATTTACTAGGTGCTCCATTTAGCTAATGAGCCAGACATTTCCCTTTAGGAGTTCAAAACAGAGCAAAAAGCAGAGCGAATATTGGACTTACATTCCTCGGTTGGGCATAAACACAACTGAAAGTGAATGTATCTCTGTATCTGCTGGGTGTGTAATTAAATGTTTCATGAAACCTTTATGAATGTGAAAGTTGAGGCTGGTTTCTGTTGACCCAAAATGACCAAAAAAATCTGTTATCGTAGCTTCCAAGTTTACCTGAATAACTTCAAACACCTTACCGTTAGTAAACACAGAAATTAGCCTCTTTGATTAGTTAGCTAACTGAATACCTACTTCTGGGGCAACTTGCTGGATAACCAAACTAGCTACCTTTAAGTCTGTGCATGCTAGTTTGTTCAGTCGGTTAGTTTCGTTAGCTCGTTAGCTAAACATGCATCCTTGTGTAGTTAGCTCCAAAAGCTAATTCATGGGGCTAATTTCTGTGTTTTAAGCAGGCCAGTTAGAATTTCTTGCTTTCTGCAGTGCAAATTGTCATTTAAGTGTCATTTAAAAAACACAATATACTTGCGTGAAAGATATTTAAATAAGTTAAGACTTTGGTTGCTCTCATTTCACTTTCACATTAAAAATGTAAGAAAACAAAAATGTACTCTTTACACTCTTGCAAAAAAAATTCAACCTTTGTTAAATGTAGCAGAGGCCGAATAAGCTCCTGAATCAATATGACTTTAAAGTGCTTCTGTTGACGCAGAACACCTTACATGGGCTTACACCAACACATTACCTGACCTCATTGTTCCTTTTGTATCCTCATGTGCCCTCGGATTGCAGTCTGCTGGTTACCTGACTGACACAAGAGAAAATCAGCAGGCAGCAGAGTGTTTTCCAACCGAGCTCTCCATCTCTGGAATCGACTCTCCCTCCTGTGATTAGGGAAAGCAAATTCTGTGGAAGACTTAAAATCCAAACTCACAATTTATCTATTTTCACTTCCTGGCAGGGGAGTTATACTGTACAGTCTCTTCTTCTACCTCAGCACAGACAGCATTAATGCAGAAATCTACTGTTGGGAGCCAAGTAATGGCTGCTGCCTGGTTACCATGTGTCTGCTGTCTGTGCATGCGGCTGAATGTGCGATGTGTTTGTGTGTGTGTTGCTCTGCTTATCTTTTTTAAGGCCTGACACAATTGTGCTGGCAGTAGATACAGATGCTTCAGGTAGTGTTTCCACACCTGCATCCAAAGTCCTATCTCTTTGTCGTGACATGTTTATCTTCATCTTATCCATGCGTGTCTTCTCATATATAACATTATCCAGGTGACTGTCCATTTTATGGTTCTAACTTTTCACCTCGTGCACGCTCAGGTATCCTTCTGGTCGAGTTCACTTGAGGGTTAAATGCTAGTGACAGATAGCCACGCTATTAGGTCGAAGCTGCTACATGTGTTTTCTGATTTGCTTTGCCTCCTTGTGTTTCATTTTGTTGCACTGCAGAGAGCTTGACCTTGAATGCTGCTGTTTGTGTCTTGTAAACACACGGACATGATCGGAGGAGGTACGGTGTAAATATCTTAGCATAACTAAATTGGAGTGGATGGCTGATATCAAAGGTATAATATACTGCAAGAGGTCCTGATATACAGCAAAAAGGTTAGGTGGAGGCAATGACAGATTCAGCAGACCAAAAACTGAGTGTTATTTTCTATATTAGGACATCTCGGAGCAACCCTGTCTCCTCCAATTTACATTTATATACAAGTAAGAGGTTTTGCCAAACACATTTTGGGAGAAATGCTATTGCTGTCTTATGCTCGCTGGCAGTCCGTGAAGGGCTATGCTGTTGTAATGTACTAAAGTCGGGGTGGATGGTGGGTGTACAAAAGCACAGGACTTTGACCCCAGAAACTAGAGCTTGTGTTCTGTGTTAGTTTGAACACAGTTAGTAAAAGGATTGTGGTTTTGGGTATGTACTGTAGAGTTGCAGATACATTCATTAAAGACATTTCCCTCCCTCTCTCATTATGTTCCCTTGAAAATGTATTTGCTAGTTATATATAAATGTAATTTGAAGGAGACAAGGTTGCCACTTACTGGAATTTATACAAGAGAAGCTGGAAAGCTGGCAGTTTAACCCAAAGTTTCGTACATCTTACTGGTTTAAATCAAGCAGCAACCTCCGAGGCTGTAAAGTGAAACCTATGCGTTAGTGCCAAAAAACTGCAGTTCCTCGAATGGCCACTTGAGGCTGGCTACAGAACATGTCGATCTCCATAAGTCCCCATGTTAAAATGTCCAACTTCACAGCAGAAATAAGCATGTTTACAGCCCGGTACAAAAAAACAGTTTTGGTCTCTGTTTCCAGAAAAATATATTTTTTTTGCACCGCAAACTTAATTTCAGTCACCTCCTTTGCATTCGTGGAACTTCAGAGACAGCTATCTCAAATTGAGACTTCTAAATTACCAGATAACCTGATGAGAACATTTTTTATTTTATTAGTTTTAAATTTGGATGAATCAACCCTTCAAATGAATTTGAGGGTCAGAAAGTTTCTTAAAAAGTTTCTATGAAATCTCAAAAGATGCCGAGACACTGAAATTCATGTCCATGCATTAAAGTAGTTTGTTCTGAGGCAACCACAGTATCTATGGTGTCTTGTAGGCTTGGCACAGTATTCCATGTTTTCATTATTAGTCCTTCTGTGTGTTGCTTCCTTTATTTACTTAAGTATGTTCCAACAACACTACTGTACATATGATTGCATTTAAGCATGTATGAATGTAGAATCAGTGTGCAACAGTTAACCTGTTTGCTGTGGAGAAAAGCATTTTAAAGGTCCAGTGTGTAAGACTTTTTCGACTTGCCAGGAAAATTTTGAGAACCACTAGTGTAATGACCTGAAAATAAGAATTGTTATGTCTTTGTTACGTCAGAATGACCCTCTTATATCTACAAACGCTGCAGGCATTTCACATTTTTTGCATGTTTCCCAGTTTTCTAAGAAGGGATTGCAATCCGTAACTGCGCTGCTTGACGCCATTTAATCCTACACGCTGATCCTTGAATAAGGTCCACAATGCCTCATCGGAAGATTTAAAGAATTGACGATGTTACGGATGCTGTGTGTGCATAAACTGCGCGCATACGATCTCTCACTGTCGAAACACAACTCATC
The DNA here is from genome assembly GCA_946959425.1 of Argyrosomus regius. NCBI lineage: Eukaryota > Metazoa > Chordata > Actinopteri > Sciaenidae > Argyrosomus > Argyrosomus regius. Next base: position 8,586,984 of record OX336903.1, read on the forward strand.
GATCCTGCTGTTGGGTAAGATTGAGTAGGACGAACTCGGGATGTGTTTCTGTTACTTTAAAGACTGCCACACACACCCCGGAAAGACAATGGGAAAAGTTGAGTTGGGCAGAGTAAATGCACAGTAAGACCTTTCTTGTCACTGGAACAGAAAGCTCTCAGCACGACTTATACTTCTGCATAAAGGTCTGCTTCCTCCTATTGTGCTTCAAGACCGCGGCCTTTTCAGTCCTCGCAAATGACAGCTCTTTCACAACAACTCCCCGAAAGAATGTAAACAGGGAGATATGTGACATTTTCAATGGTTTTACTGCATAATTACTTTCAGTTCAGCGTCTCAAAGCTGCTGCAGCATCTTTGAGACGCTGCCATTTTATCTCCGGTTGCTTACATTCTGAAGTCTTGATGTGGTATTCGTATCACAAGCGGCATGTTTAGCTGCACGCAGCCAGATAAATTCCTCCTCGGCTCAACTGTGATTTGTCAAAGCAATTTATGTTTCGGTGGGAGTCTATTCCTCCTCTTAAACAAGCCAAAGTGCACAACAGTGAGCCTCCATATTAAATAGATTCTCTCAGAAGCATAGTACAATAGGTTAAAGAATGCAGTGGTGCACGGGATCTTCTCTCTGTGGCTCCGTCGCCAGATCTCCTACACCGGATAGAGAATCATCAAAGCTGCAGGTTAGCAAAATGCACTAATAATAACGTGCCAAAAAAAAAAAAAAATCATACTGTCGGTTGTCTTTGATTAATCCTCGCGTTGCAGCCAAATTTAAAAGCAGCGTTGTGTCGAAGGCGTGATAAGGTATAAAGAAGAAATGATTTCAGTGTGAGGCCGGTGACTGCCATTAATTTCTTCCAGCCCTTGTGAGCTAAAGGTAAGTATTAAAGATAAGTGGCTTAGCCTGATTACCGTTTAATAACTAAGAGGTGTCATAATTAAATTTCCATCAATCACGGTACTCCGCCTCTAACAAATGTCTGAATCATCTGAATCATTATGCAAATTAATAAGTAATATTCCCAGAATAAATTGGGCTATTAACCAATGGTACATGCTCTATCTGGTTCAGCTCAGTGGCACGCTGGGGTTGTGTGTGTGTGTGTGTGTTTTAAAACACGCCCATGTGTGTAAATGCGTGTCGTGTAATTGCGGCGAGCGCGCCACCTTAAAGTAACGCGCCTCCGCCGCCGCCATCGTCGTCGTTGTCGCACTTGAGGCTTGTTGCGCCAAGCGAGCTGTGAATGTCAAACACGAGGGGGGAAAAAATGGAAACGCAGGCAGAGTAAATAGCAGTGAGGAAACGCGGTTCTGTGCAACCTTTTCATTATGAAAAAAAAAAAAAAAAATCAACTGAACAAAACACCTACAGTCATTACGGCTGGAAAGTTAGAACACAGTTATTAGAGCTGAGAAAGTTTTTGACGCCGCTGACTGAGGCTTCAGGAGCATGAAGGAAGGAAGAGCAGAGAGAGAGAAAATAGGGCACGGAAATATCAATATGAGATATGAACGATGGTGGGTGCTCCCTCCCTTTAAAATGCTGGTGGCGGGGGCCACTCAATATTCATCGATTAGAGACGCTGCGTCGGCGGGGAGAGAGAGCTGACGCGTAGTGAGAATGCTCCTCATCGAGTTCCTCTTGTTTTTCTAACCCTGCGAATTAGTTCTTTTGTCTACAAGGCAATTTATTTCGGAGATAAAACAGCCTGTGGTTAATCCAGATCCCGGCAGCGCCTTTTGCCTTTGTTTTTGTTTTGATTTTGTCTCTACTTATGCACGGGGTGTAAATTAAGGTAAACTCGCAGTCAGCCTGACCCTGATTGGTTCCACACTTCGTCTGAGGTGTCTGGTGAAATCAGAAAAAAGAGGTGTTGAAAGACGAATGAGAGAGGTTGATGTTTGAGGTGTTTTCCTACATTGCTCAATAACTTAGCCTCTCTAGATTCTTGCTATGGCAGGTGAGCCGCTACATCTCAGGTGTGCACTCCCTCTCTGTCACCGTCTGTGCTGTCTCTTTCTTCTATTCTTCAAGGACCTCTTTAGCCCAATCAAATGGCGTTACAAAGACGCCGTATTCGACGTCCAAAAATCTACATAGCGCACAGCAGGTAGCTTCTGCGAGAGAGATGGGATTTAGCCGGTCCTCCCTTTGATTATCGCTATATCTGTGGCCACCAGCTAAGCTCCTCAGCTGCCTTTCTTTTAGCAATCTGCCGCTCCGCTTCATGAAAGGCCCGCAAACACATAAACTTACAAGCGTGTGCCGTAAGAACAAGAGGCGTGTCTCGTCTCTTCGCAACGGCACTTTTCTTTTCTGTCTTATCAGCTGCTGCGTTTCAAAGCGCTCACATGAAAGAACTTTTCGCACCTTCCACCTGCTTCTTTCCTCTCTCCTGCTCACTCACTCAGCGTTATCTCTCCCTGATTGCATCCGTGCCATCTGCTGGATTAATTGATCAAAAAGGCGCCGAATGTTCCTCGATGTTTGCCCGATTGAATTTGGGGACAGCGGGAGCCTTCCCTCGTCCCCTTCGTCACTTTCACACTCGCTCCTCGTCTCCTCCTTCCTCTCCTTACGCCTTTTTTTTGTCATTGTCGCTCTCTCTTTTATGTCCCTCTCCATTTTAACACCTACACACTTGGTAATATCCCAGATAGTATATCACAAGGGGGGAAAAACGACATTTATGTGGCGAGGGGGAAAAAAAAGAAGCAGCCTGTACTGGATTGGTTCCAAGCTGAATGGACTGTAGGGGAAGTTGAAGATCTGAAACTTGAGGCAGATCAAATTTTCTGTTTTCTTTTATAAAAGAAGTGTCTACAGAGGGGTTGTGCCACATTACAGGCTGCTCTTCTTCCCCATAGAGCGTGCACAGGAAACCACTCTAGCCAATCAAAATGCCAATAAAAGACCCTGAAACAAGTAGGAGCTGGGACACCCATGTGTTTGTGTATCGGCATGTGCATTTGAGCATACACTTGCTTCTTTCTTTTACAGCATGTCATTGCAAATGTGCCCGGATGCGTGTAACGGTCAGACTTTGTTAAACGATTCTGGCGGACAACCCCGCTGTGCGCATCCATGTAGCTCTCCGATATCAAACGGCAGCCTTGCATCGAGCGGACCAAAGAGTGAGCGCCACGCTGGGCCGGCTGAGTGAGCCATAGACGTACAGAGTCAAATATAATTAGATCATTTACATTACGTCTCAGACGCTTAGCTGACGTTCACGGACCGAGCGAGCAGATGGTGATTTGGTGTCACAGCGACGAACAAGTTCCGCAGGGTCGAACATGGGACAGCACGTCATGACACTAACACCACCCTGCTGTTTTTTAATGCTTAACTCTGTCCATGTTCCCATGGGAAGTGAATTTGGAAGTGCTCAGGTATGAGGCGAACACCTGCACTAAGCTTCACTTTGCAAAATACTGGGAGTATATATCCTCTGTTGGGATGTAGATGTGTGTAGGGAGGATATTAAAGTTGTAATCAGTTGATTTGATGACACCCACGGTCACCTTGGTAACAGCAAGTGCAGTTTAATACCACATTAAACGCTCCTTGAGCGTCTACTTTGAGTGAAATGGCGTTTACAAAGCAGCCAAACAATCTCATGTTTAATAAACTAATCAGTCTTCAACCACAGTCTGATTTCATGCTATTTTTCCTCGCGAAAGTTGGAGCCAGACGCCGCCAACTCTTCACCCAATAGCTCACACCTTCTTGTCTCACTGCTCCCTTTGCAAGAATCGAAATCCGCTGACAAAAAAACGTTGAAAATGATAAATAAACTGTCGGTTTGTTTCACCAGCTGACCACTTTTAATATGAAGCAGATCCATCCATCCATATTCTGTAACCGTTGTTATCAGGGATATTCTCACCTACGCGCGATTTAGAGTCACCAATTGACCTATTAAGTGCATGTCTTTGGACTGAGGGAAAACCGGAGTACCTGGACATGGTTGAACGTGAAAACTTAACATAGAAATGTCCCTAGCTTTTGAACCAGGAACCTTCTAGGTGTGAGACGACAGTGCAAACCACTGCACCGGTAGATAGATAGATAGATTACCAAATGTAATGTACAGTTTTTTTGCATAGTGTTTTATATTATTGAAGAGTTTTGTAGTGTTGAAGGTCAGTTCGACCTTTTTACCCCTTTATGACCCTTTAAAACTGAGCTATTCCTACTTCCCTTTGTCAGGGTGTTGATGTCAACTGGTTCTGACAAGTTCATTCAAAGACAGATTTTTTTTTATTTTTGGAAGATTTTTTCATATTTTACATGAAAAAATAAAAAGAAGCAAAAATAAGAGGCAGGTTTGAAGGCATCATCTGTATTTTTTTAAAAGTTTAAAATCTTTTGTAACTTTCTGGGAGTGTTTTTTTTTTTTTTCCCCAACGTGGTGTCCTTAAATGCCAGTTCACTGTGAATAAAGAGTTAAACAGATGATCTCACATTTGGAGACATTAGTATGGATATGGCCTGCAGTTCAGAATCACATAATTGGCCAAAGTGTGAAAACATCCTTAAGTGCTACACTAGAACCACAGATGTTGTTTGGTCACAGTCGGGAGCCACTTGAGGAACTGTGGCTTAAGTGCTTTGTTCAACTTGACAATAATTGGTGTGGTATGTGAGAAGTGCTTTTTTTTTTTTCAGACTATGTCTACAGTAAACTGGCTCAATCTTTTTTTTACCTTGTCAGACAACTTTGTGAGCATAATATAACAAATTGATTGAGAGTCTTGTCCCTCAGTTCATCTCGGGTAACAGATAGCCTTTTATTTTTTGCAGTTGCCTGATAACGTAAAATAGAAAAATATATCAAATAATAACTCATTTAACTGAAATTTCCCTCTAGCGAGCACAGAAAACTCTCTCTTAGGTGAAGCCCGGTTTGTATCCACTCATGTATTACTGTTACATCACTGTTTTCCCCATCAATCTTTGAGAAAGATGACCAAGACGAGGATCAACACAATCTTGCTCACATTATCAGTGGAGCAGAGTCAGATCTAATCGATGACACCTCATCTCTTTGCTTTACTAACTTTCTGTGAAACTTGCTCGTTCCTACGTTCTACACAGCAGGGCTGTCTAACATAATTGGAATAACGTATGCAAATTTTGATTTACTTTGTCGTTTCCTTTCAAGTCCTGCCAATAAAAATGCCATGTTTCTGACAGAACAAAAGCAAAAAATATGGGGCGTATCAAAGGAAGGGGAAAAAATGTATGTAGTCGGGACGTCAATTTGCAAGTGACATTCAACCGCGCGGTCTTCGAAACTCATTTGTAGACACGACTGTGGAGACGTTCTCTATCAAGCAGCTTTGACATTGCGGCTGAAGAGGGAATAATACGGCCTTATCTTCGCGAGCATGCCAGCCAAGCTCGACTGTGATCAGGAGAAACAAAGAAGACTGTAGACGGTGAAGAAAAATAGTCCTGAAATAAGCCTGCAGGTTTGCTACCGATATTGATATAGCTACTGTAGAGAGAGCAAACACACACACACACACACACACACGAGGCTTAGAAAACAGAATGAGGGTCATGCAAAGAAAAAAAAAAGGAAGAGGCTAACTCTCAGAGATCAATAAGAAGTGTGTATTTGTGTTTGTCTGTGCGCATGAAAAGGAGGAGAGACAGACAGAGAGAGAAAAATGCAATCAGTGTGCGTATGAGGTTTCTTCAGAGTGAGGATTTGGGTCATTTGAAAGAATACGGCTGAATCAGCAACACCGCCGCCACCGCTGAACTTAATCTACTGAATAGTCCTGCAGGCGGAGACTGGGCGAGAAAGAGAGGAAAGGAGGAAGTGAGCGAAAGAGTGAGGATGTCAAACGGGAAGAGAAGGGAAAGAGGAAGGGAAGATGAAACAAAAGGAGAGAGGGAGGGAGGGAGGGAGGGAGATGCGGCGATACGCGCAGACAAGACGGGAGCAGCCGAGAGAACGGGGAGGGATGGGGAGAGACAGAGGAGGCGAAAAGCAGTGGGTGAGAGATTTATCAGAGGAGACGGCAGGAGCGGGAGGGGAGATGGAAAGAGGGGAGAAAGCAAAAGAAAGAGATAGAGAAAGGGGCAGAAGTGGAGAGAGGGAGGGAGGGAGGGAGGGAGGGGAAGAGATATGAGAGCCAAACAAGAGGGAGATAGAGAAAGCTCACCCACTGTCTGCCGGCTGCCTGCTGCTGCTCACTCGTGGATTGTACTCCCCATCAGATTAACGAAAAAAAAGGGGTTGAGAAGACTGCACCACACCTCCCCAACCCTACACCGCCGCTCCTCCGCTCATCCTCCAAGGGGTGCTGTGCTGGTTATTTCATTATCTCTTGACATTAACCCCATTCTTTTCTGTCTCATTCACTACCAGCTTCTTGTCTTTGCACAGAAACACTAATTGTTGTGCATTGAATGCAGCAGCGGAGAAGGAGAGGATTGCAGTGATGGTAACTCCTGTTTTGAACTTCAAACGGCAGAAATTTGTAAAGTGTAAATCAAGCCTGAAACACATCATCACGTTCACTGCTCCTCAAACATGTTGCCCCTTGGAAAAAAAAGGGAATAATGCCAAACGCAAAAGTGCCATGTTTGATTTTACACGGCTTGCGTTGACTTTAAGAGAAGCCACCTCTCTCTCTGTCAGAGAAAATCATGTTTTTACATCAACTGGGCAACAAGTCACTAAAAAGATTGCCTTCCCTCCAGACGGTGTATGTTCAATATTCTTCCTGTAACAAATTTCATGAGTGCCCGACTGACTGAAATGTTTGGGTCCCTTCTGATATCCATCCAGGACCGTGACATGTAGTATGACGGCTGTGGATTGAGGCTTGTTGCGCTTTTGGCCACAGCCCAACCTCACCAGGCAATTGGTTGACATTGGAGGGTCGTCAGCTGATAAAGCTCACCTGAGCCCTCAGGCTATAAAAAAACTCTCCCTCCCTTCCTTCAGTTGGCATCCACCCTGCATCATGGTCTGTTTTGTTGACTTTAGTTTTAATAAAATACTTTAGTTGTTAAAAGAAATCCCTTAGAAATCCCTTGTCACAGTCTCTGTGCCAGTTTATGTAACTATAAATAGTGAATTAAGATTAATCAAGTCAGTAGCGGGCTCGGGCTGCCTGTTTTCTCCACTGGAAGGACACCCTTGAGGGCCCTTTATCATGTTTTCTCCACTGTAAGGGCACCATTGAGGGCCTTTATCACATTTTCCCACTGCAAGGGCAACTTAGTGTGTCCTTTATCATGTTTTCTCCACCGGAAGGGCACCTTTGAGGCCCCTTTGTCACGTTTTCTCCACTATATGGGCACCATTGAGGGCCTTTATCACATTTTCTCCACTGCAAAGGCAACCTAGCGTGTCCTTTAGCATGTTTTCTCCACTGGAAGGGCACATTTGAGGCCCCTTTGTCACGTTTTCTCCACTATATGGGCACCATTGAGGGCCTTTATCACATTTTCTCCACTGCAAGGGCAACCTAGCGTGTCCTTTAGCATGTTTTCTCCACTGGAAGGGCACCTTTGAGGGCCCTTTTTCATGTTTTCTCCACCAGAAGGGCACGTCAGAGGGCCCTTTATCATGTTTTGATTTTTTTTTCTCTGGGGGCGTAAGAGTACATTTCATTCATTCTTCATGCAACTCAAGTACAGGTGTAAAGGTAGCGTTTGACTACATCCTCCTGATTTAATACACAACCAGTGTGATTACAGGCAGAACAATAACTATAGTCATATAGGGTCTACTGTTTACATACAGCAGATGGGAAATTAATTCTATTAGGTAACAATATATCTTGCATGTCGGCTCACTCACTACAAGCTGAATATATTCTGACTCAAAGAAATTGTTATTGTCTCAAAGCAAATATCAAATACACATACATAAGTGTATAGCAGTAGAGGTGAACTCAGGGGAGAACAAAGTAATTAGTGACATTTAATGACCTTTACCAACAATCAGGGACTGCCACATATACTGACACTTATATGGCGGAACCTGTAGCCTTCGTTTTCTGTACTATAGCTTTGGCTTTGCCCAATTACCCACCCCACCATGCATCTCAAGAGGCTCTTCAGATGCAAAGAAAATTGATCAGTTTCTTTCATGTACAAAAAAACTAAATGTGAAAAATGTGAGCTTGTAGTTGGCAGGGTCCTTTAATTGCAGCAGGCAGGAGGTTTTTGTACCAATATGGGCCGGACAGAGAGCTAGAAATCTCATTTCAGAGCAAAGTAATCATTGAATCAGTGATACTGATCAGCAACTGCCAACTCTCTGAAGATACAGTATTTTGTGATATGTGGCAGGGAAATTGTTTTTTGAGAACTGAAACCTTGTGAATCATCTATGTTTTGTGGTAGGAAATCCACACGTTGCATTCAGTTTACCTATATATATATATATATATATATATATATATATATATATAAGAAAAAGTGCTGACTGGCTTTTTGGATCTGTACCTTATTAAAGAATATATCCACATAATTGGTAATAAGCAGGACAGTATTGCACTGCCATATTTCTCAATGGAACCTGACACGACAACAGCACGAATCAGGGCCAGATCCAATCATACCTGTTCAGCTGGAAAAAAAACAGCTCAACAAATAAGTATTCTATTCTGCTTTCAACAAATTGGATGGAGATTTGCCATCTAGAACCCAGCTCATGAACACCAATATCCTCCCCCCCTTTCTCTCTCTGGTTGCATCCAGTACTCTCTCCTCAGCACTAGATGGCAGACATGCTATGTGCCGCCACCGCCTCCGTCGAACTCTCCTCTCCCTCGGCTGAGCCTAATGGCATGTGGCGGCTGGTGCCTGTGAGTAATGCCGCAGGAAAATGCGTTCCATAACCTATTGTTCTTATTGGAAAAGAGAAGAAAGACAGGAGAGGGACACAAACAAAACAAACAAGAAAGAAAGAGAAGATGGAGAGAGGAAGAAGGGCGGGGGGGTGGAGGAAGAGAAAACGAGTGACACCAGAGCGAGCGCTCATGGGTGAGGCGTTGTGCGGTCCAATCTTCTGACAGGAGGGGTGGGGAGGGTTACTGGGAGATACAGAGGCAGAAAATGGTCTACTGATGTAGTTGGTGTATTTAACACTTGTGCAGACACAGAGAGGCACACGGCGATACAAACAGAACAAATGCTCAGCTCAGAGACACACAACTTTAATGCAGGAAGCCTTTTCTGTGCCTGATTTGTGAAGTTATTGTTTGTATGCACGGAGTAACACTGAATCTGAAAGCTGACTGACTGAACGTGGACCCGCTTTCATTGCGCTACAAGCTACTGTATGTGCTCCTGCTAATGAAATTGTTACACTTCGCTCGATACACAAATCGATGCACAGGTTGAGACTTCTCTCCGATCTTTAATGAGCACAGGCGAGGAATGACAATGAGAAACATTCAGACGGCAGCTTACTTCATTTTTCGTTGTGTTACTTTTGAATTTTAGGGGGAGCTTAGGGTGCTGAGCAACATCGTTTTTGCCTCCCTAATTTTCCAAAATAAAGTCTCCCGTGAAGCTAATGGGCTGCAATTAGCTCGAGTTAATGACAGAGAGAGAGCCACGGATATGTTTAACAAATATGAAGAGACAGATTACCTCAAAAAGTACAAATGAACACAAGGGGGTTAGCTGCAAAGACAGATAAATAAGATTTCATGCTGATGTATTCCTCATGTCAAGTTGTATTGGACCTTGGGCCTACAGGAAGTAGATGTCCAAAATCTCTGACTGTATAGTTTCACACACAGGAGGGCTGAGTGTATCCACTTGTGTTTTAGAGGATGCATGATACACAGTGTGATGGTACAGCGTGGGATCTTTGCAGTGCCCACAAGAACACTGTGTGAAAACTGCAAATGTGTAGATCTTTTGAGAATCTGTAGCCATATCTGTGATTAATTCTCAACAGATTAATAGTTTTAAAGTCTTAAAAAACGCTTTGATTGATACTTAATCCCATCTTTTATTCTTTCCCTATTATCTGTAACTGTCTGATAAATCAGATTTAAGATTTCATTTTCATCTCTAGCACTGGATTATCTCGAAAAAAACCCTGTCAAATACACAATGGAAGCTGGTGTGGTTTTGATCTCATGCAAACTTAAACACACACACACACACATATATATATGCAGCCATCACCCAGACACCCACCCACACATATAGCATGTCAGCACTGTGGCGAAGAAAAGAGAGGGGTACTCGTTTGTCAATGCCACACCTAATCAAAAAACTCTACCTCGTGCCCCCCCTCTGTGCCTTACTTACACATCCTCTTCTCATCTTCACTCTCCCTTTTTTATTCCCTAATGTCAGATGAGATGAAAAGCAAAACACTTTTGTTTGCTCAGAAGAAAAAAAACTAAAGTAAAAAAAAAAAAAAGAAAGGGGGCATGGGCGGGGGGTTCGGCTGGTGGTATGACTCATGTGCGAGGCTTGATTTCTAGATCGTTATATCCTCCCGAGAAGCTTCTGAATACAGCTTGTACAGCAGACGGGAAGGCAGGAAGCCGTCTCGCTGGAATTTACTTCCCCTCATCTCCCCACTGCTGGCTGAATAGCGGTTCCCCATTAAAGTGCTTGTGACCTTTGGAAGAGAGGGGCAGGGGTTTGATTGGGCTTTTTTGTCAAATTGGGCACACAACGAGCACGGACACAGTGAGGGCCCATTTACTGGCTGCAGCCACTGCATGTGAGGCAGAGAGCTGTGGTGCCCACACTGCTTGTTCTATGAATAGGCAGCACTGAGATATTTATATTATTATTTTTAGACGGATACTGTATATGATGAATACGTTACTGTATAAACTTGTAGCTTAAATTCATAACCTTTCAGGCATTCAGTGTCCACACATTTACGGTTCTGTTTGTTGTTTCAAATTATGGTTGAGTGATGAAATCAGACTGTCTATACAGTACAATATCAGCAAGAGCAATCACTGTATTAAATAAAAGCACGCATTTCAGCTTTAAAGGTGCTATGAGTAGCATTTTAAGGCAGCAATAACTGATTTTTAGGCCTCTTGTGGCGGCAGAACAAGCTCTAAACAACAACACTAACATATTAACACCTTAAGGCGAACATGTCAGCAAATAGCTCATCCAGCACAGAGGGAAGAACATCAGCATTCATCCGGAGTCGTGTTTCTGTTCACCTGTGTAATCCTTTTACTTCTGTTTTGGTCTCCACCAACTCCTGAGGGAAATATCTGGCTTGTTTGGCTTTGTCTGTCTACTGTTTGATGTTGTGTGCAGGTAGTGTCCAGTGGGTTTATCAGAGACTTTTTTTTTTTTTTTTTTGTTGTTGTTGTTGCTGCTGAAAACGGATACCTGCTCTTGGAAACGAGTGAAACAGGTGAAGTTGCAGACTTTTCAACCAAAAAGGACGAGCTGAAAGACGCTAAAATGCTCGGACTCTGCGGAAAAAGCAAACGACAGATGAGAAAATGAAAAAAAAATGAACTCTTATTTTTTCACTCTTCCAAAAAGTAAAACAAAATAAATGTAATTTTTATTTGCATTGTCTGATACAACCACTAGGGGCGCCAAAATCAGACTCATTCACTTGTACATATAGTGGCTTTAATATACAAACATATCAACGGAGTTCAATCTATGAACGGCCTTTAAAATAAGCTTGTTTGAGTAGTTAATTGTCCTGAAGTTGGAAGATTTATTTGACAATAGCAGCACTGACAAGCTAGTGGCGCGTAAAAACACAGATAGCCGCAGATAGCATCTAAAATGCACTTCGCCAAACCACTGGATTTATTGTCTTTCACTCTCTTTGAGTGCTTTAGATATTTCAAAATGCTTTTCACCATTTATATGTGCATAATCTTTTGTCAGAGTCTCTTCTTTTCTCATTTTATCCTTCACTCACAGGACCTGTCATCCTGAAATCCACTTAAAGCAGTTTCTTGTCAAAGGAAATCAGACAAACCAGACATGTAGAAAAGTAATCAACACTCGCCCACCATGCATCCATCTGCCCTCTCCTCTCCTCTCTCTCTCTCTCTTTTTTTTTTTGATCACCCTCCCTTATTTTCTCTCTGTCTCTCTCTTTGTCTTGCTACTTTGCACTCGTGGGAGTGTGTAACTGCCACTGAGCCAGATGTGGAATACTATTGTCCCTGTCCTCACATCAGTGTAGAGATAAATGCACACTCACCGTCACTGTCTTTCCGGGCTGAGTTACATGATCGATACAAAACCAAACGCTCGCTTCACTTTCACACTTTTTTTTTTTTTTTACTTGCAGCTACATGTAAACACGCTTATTCCTGTGAATTGGAACGTTCACATAGGTGTCAAAGATGCAGCCGTATTTATCTCCACCCTCCATGTCACCCATGAGTGCTGTGATTTGTAGAGGGGTGGGGGGGGGAGAAGTGCCGCGTTTGTTTGACAGACTCTAGTAAACAAAATGGATCCATATATCAGGAACAGCCTGAAATAAAGGACGCGAGGGCATGAGAAGGGTGTGACTAAGGCGATGTTGCAAGCAAAAGAGTTGTGAACCAGGAAAAGAGGAAGTTAAAAAACACAAGGGATGATGAGGTTGATGATAATCCACCCACCGCGTTGGCGGCACAGAGCGAGCGTGCTGAGTTTTTCCAAATTAAAAGACTGTTCTATTGTTTTTGTGCGTGCGTGTAACTTCATCTGGCTGATGCTTTTAATCACCGCATCAGCTAACATTGCAACTGTGACTGTGTTTAATAAATGAAGCGTCATGTCCATTTCAAATGCACACACACACACACACACACACACATGCACACAGCCGCATGTGTTAATCTGAAGCGACATTGACTTTAATAGGCACTTTAAATGTCTTTATTATTTTAAAGCACTTTATGAGTTGCCCCTGGCGTGGAGGAGTACAGTATGAGATTCCACTTCAGTCACAGTAACAAAAGAAGCTGGTGCTAGACTGGTTTATGTGTGTCCCTTTCTGCCATTGTGTGAGAACAGATGTTAAACTTGAGGCAGAGATTTAGTACTGTACTACACTGCATTGTACCATAAAGTTGCTGGAGACAAAATTAAAAAGAAAATCAACGGGAAAAATAGCAACAACAGTGGCCGACATATCCCTACTTTTAGTCCCTAGTAAGAGTCAAGCTTCAAACATCACCACACACTGAGTTTGTTATGCAGGGTCTTTGTAAATGATCTAAAGTCTGCTTCTAAAGCTCCTTCAGAGGCTGAATGGTACCTTCCATAACAAGTAGAGTGACCTTTTATGACCGTTGTCTTATGTTAACAGCACTGTGTTAATTGGAACACAGTGAGGCAAGAAACATGACAAGGCAGACGATCAGACAACAGGTTAGCCAAATTTATGTGTCATCAAACATCCATCACGGTATACAGACCCTCATAGCTGTGTGAACGCAGTGGTTTAAATAATATGGCTGAACCATAAACAGTATAAAACAATGATGTAGTATATGTCTGAAGAGTTGTCGTGAAGCTCAGAATGCGGTGGCTCTGGTGGCAGCTGAAAGTCATCATCAATCATCTTGAAAGTCCTGCTGGGGCGGGCTGAAAGAAACCTGGTTGCTCAAACCTGCCACCTATGATCGCGCCCACCTGTCAATCAAAGCAATTGTGCTCTTAATTCTGCATAACTTTAAGCCTTAATATAATCTGAACAGGTGAGTTATATAAAAATTCACCCTCAGTACAGTTGTCATGAACGGGGAAATTAGCTATAGAGACCAAAACTGTTTTTTGTACCAGGTTGTAAACATGTTTATTTCTGCTGTGACATTTTAACATGGGGACTTATGGGGATTGACTCATTCTGCTGCTTGGGCTAAACTGGCTTACTTACACCATTTGACGATCCCCATAGAAAATGAATCACTCATCTCACAGAACAGATGCACTTACTACACAAACTAAATGTATTTGTTCAAATCTTACACATCTCCTGTGATTTATGTGTTGGGAGTGACTGGTATTTATAATTACTCACTATAAGATGATTAAATAAATATGATTGTGGAGGGGGGGGGCGTGGTGCATCAGCTGCAGGAGAGAGGTGAGGGGACAGCAGTGCCAGGTGAGAGTGATTAGCACGCCTGCATCCTGTGGACTAATCACTCTCCCTCTTAAACACAGTAGCGTGCTGGACCGGGGAGAGAAGGAAGACACACATCTGGACGGCAGCTTCCGTGGGGCAAATGCCGGGCCGCAATAAGCACAGTAAAGCCGGACGAAGAGCGTGTTCTCTCACGTATAAATAAAGGTAAATAGTAAATGGTCACTTGTCTGTCTCGTGTCATCTGCTGGAGTACCCACAGGGGCAGCAGACATACCACAATAATATACAACCAATTTTTGTTGCCATTTTTTTATACTCATGTAAAAGTAGTTGTTTCTCAGCCTGGTGAAGGTAACTAGTGGACTCTGCTGACCAACATACAGCTGCTTCTGAGGACAATGATCGACAAACGTGGGTCAGAGTTGGTCAGATTTGAATGGATGGACGCTTTAGGTGCACTTACATGCCACTGATGTTTTTTTTTTTCATGTGGATTCATCATATTGCAGGATTTCCACTGGTATGTACAATGTAATCATAACCTATATAAATGATGGCCAAAACTATGAAATTAAGACCCAAGCTATGACCGGAATTATGCTTTAACAATCAAAACAAGCGCTGCCTATGACATATAATTCTGAACTTATTATATCGTCCCAGAAAAATGGCTCCTGGCATGGCTTTATGGAGAACGCAAGAATTAAAATGCCTGAAGTGCAACTGCAAACAAACCCACAATCACGTGCACACAGATGAAGATGAACACATACATATGTGCACAAACACAACACGCCGTTATCAACACACACATATGCACCAGGCCTCAAGCCTCCATCACCACATCTCTCCTCTCTCTCTCTCTTTCTCTTTTCTCTCCACGAGCCGATGCGTTTTAAAGACCTTTAAGTCGCCTGTAATGGGGGCGCACCACCCAATCAATGAGAAGTCTATCCACCGTTGAAAAGAGCCACACAAGGAGAGAGGAAGAACAATTCAGAGTTTGCGATCTTTAAGCGCTGTAATGGTAAACACAGGTAGTCTAACCCAGTTATGACCTTCCAGCTAATCAGTAATTTAAATGCGGCTTGTGTTTGCTTTTAATGCATGACTAAAAAGCTGCTGATAAAAAACGATGTTGCTTACCTGAGCAGATTACAGAGGGACAAGATTGCAAGAGGGTGTCAGTGATGCAGTTAAATGCTCCGTACAGGTCAGTAAAATGTGAAGACACTTCTTCTTTATCCTGATGGCTCTTTTTTTATTTATTTATTTATTTTTTTTAAAAAAAAGGAGACTTTTCATTAGAAAACTCATAAATGGCACAATAAATTCACGTGTCTAAACTGGAGACAGAGGAAGATTATCTCCATTGCGCCACCAGCGAGTGGAGAGAAATCTCACAGACACATCCATACACTTATCAGCTTCAAAATGACACAATGCTGGTACCAGAGGGACTTAAATATTAATTCCCAGCCTGGTGAATATAAAAATAAATCCTTTTGCTAATCGTGCCGGGAGATGCTCGACGGCGGTAAAAAGGTTTTGTGTAAATTACTAAAAGATTAGTTCCTTTGCTGGTTTATCTACAGGTCCAAACCACAGAGGTGCATTCCTCAAGCACCTAAAATTCCTCTTTAACTTGCAGTAAGGATTTACCACGTGTGTGTGTGTGTGTGTGTGTGTGTGTGTACTGTAAATGTCCCAGCAGCTCCTTTTGAAATCCTGCGATTGTCTCTGGTGAAACAAGATAGTGGTGGCGCTTTTGAAGGTGCAAAGCTGTGACGGGATGGTATTACCTGCGCAAGATATCGCAACGTGGGGAAGTTTTTTTTTTTTTTTTTTTTTTGGGCCAGTTGGACGTTTGTCACATGTGACGAAGGGACGCTGATTTGCCATGGGATTAGAGCGCATTAGCCGAGGTTGGTGCCAGTCAAAATACATCCAGTTGTATTTACGTATTTATTTATTTTTAATCTTTGGCAGGAAATAAATGTTTATAGCAGAAAGAATTTAAGCTTCTCTCTCTCTGCGTCGCGTAGCTGCACCCGACGAACGCCGATTATTGGCCCGTTGAGTGGACGTTTTGCTTTAAACTTTGTATCACACGCTCAGCAAAAAAACGTGAATGACTTTGGCAGATCACTCCCTGCTTAAGGCCTCCCATGGATATGATAATATAGTGAGCCGCCATTGAACAATGTGCTTAATAGCTGCCAGGATGAGACAGTTATAATATCCCAATAAAAAAACAGGAATCCCTATAGGTGACCAGCATCAGCACTCTTCTGGGTAAAGAGGATGTGAAATTTCTTCCCTTTGTGCCAAGATTCGCTCCCTGTTGCACATAAAAGTTTACGAATGGCTTTCAACTCGCCACACTCGAGCGTTTATGGTCTTCCTCGTGCTTTCTGCGTAAAAAAGCTGCAGGACTGGCTTGCTGCTCGAGTCAGGGCTGATCAATTAAAAGCTTATTGATCTGTTATGGAGGTGGTGGGAGAGATAGTGGCAGGGACGTGGGAATTACTCCGCCACATAAAGCCTTTCCAAATCCCACTTCCTCGACGTTAAATACACACTCGGAATTAATAGAAGATCCAATTACGACAGCAAGGAGGCTCTAAAGCCGTGCATATGCTTCGTGGTGTGTGTTACTCTGCTGGCAGGTGATGCTATAGAAATGCACGGACAAGGTGATGGGGTCAGCAGAAGATACATGTTGCTTCAGGTGTGAATGAAAGTGCTTTTTTAGCTGCAGAATGAAAACAGCATCATGTGAAAGCACGTTTGCTGTGAAATCTGTATGTTTTTTCCTGGGAATTCACCATGAAAGTGATATATTTCCTCACACACAAGCATGCATTGCTTACTGTCCCTCAATATCATATAGATTACGGTGATTTGTGCACAGACATGGAGTGTGCAGACTTCTTATAGATGCCTCTTTTAGATATGGATAAAGAGCTTAGGCCTACACACCTTTCTTTCAACCGCTTCTTCCCTTGATTTTTCTTCTTTGTCACTTTCTCGCCCCTCGCAAGCACAAACAGAAACTCACACTGATGTACGCACGCACGCACGCACGCACACACACCCCTGGAGCTTAATTTGCAATAGAAGACTACTTCATTTGAATGTCTTTGATGTAGCGTGGCTTTGCTCAAATGAAGTATCTGATCCCAATCCCCTGGACAGATCCACGTGGGTGTATCGGTGTAACCAACCACCACTAGCATCCCCATCCCTACTACAAGCTCCTTTTCTTTTGTTCCTCACCTACAATTCATATGCCATCCCTCTCCATACCCATCACCCATCTATCCCTCCATAATTTAATTCATTTACAGTTTTAACAAGCATGCTTACGTGCCTCGTCATCCGGGTAATTTATGGAGATGGGGTCTCGGGCTCAGTCCCCTGGTGGCCACATGGCCTTGACATGTTGCTAAGCTTGTATTTGACTTGCATAGGCTTAAGGAAGAGGGCTAATGTAGGAAGATGGACATTGTGGAGAGCCTTAAAGGAACACATCAGTGTTTTTGCAAGTTCTAGACCACTTTGAATGTTGTATAGTTACATTATGAATTATTTTGCCATCCCAGTCAGCCATTATGAAGTAGTGCATTTAAAGTGCTACTTATATTAATGCGACATTGACAAAAATGAATACAGACCATATATTCACTGTGATGGATTACACAAGCAAGATTCAAAAGTGTTTTGTGATTTTAATACAATTTGACAAAACAGAATAAAAAAATACATCCAAAATGGGTTAAAAACATGTTGGAATAGAGCGGTATATTATCAGAAAGTGGCTTTAGATTGTTGACAACAAGTGGCGAGGAGCATTACGATGAACTGGAGTGGACACGTCGGTCTAAAGAAACAGTTTTGATGAGAAGATCGATACCACTCATTTGATGTCGGTGCATTAAGTACGGAGCCGGAGCCATTAGGCCATTCTCTTAACTTAGAATAAATAATGGAAGCAAGAGGTAACAGCTCTCTAAAGTTATAAAAAGAAACCTTCTAACACAAACTTGAACAAAAAAAATGCTGGCTCATGTTCATGGCTCAACTGTGTCTTTGTGTAGTTCTGAACAGCGGAACATCGGCTAGCTGTTGTCCACTGTCGCTAGGCTAATCACCTCCCAGCTCTAGCTCCATATTGAACGCAGAAATGAGCCGCGTTGGGCAGCAATGGGCAAATAATGTACGAAATTAGAGTTTTAACTTCAGTTACTACCCTTGCTTTAACATTTGGGGCCTTGGCTTAGTTGCTGTTAGCATCTAGTAGTCTAGGGATGTGATAGCTTGGTACAGGTGCTTGAGGTATTGGGAGGCAGTTAGCGTTTAGCAAAGGAGGAGCATTGCAACTCCTGCTAACTCCAAAGTGGTCTTATTTACATGTAACTTAACTATAGCCACTGCTAAGCCTACATACATTGTGTGCATACATTTGTAAAATAATGTAGCCACTTCTGTTTCAAGATGTGTTTACAAGTGTAAATAAAGGCCATAACCTACTCATCTAACCCCTGAAAGCGAACATGTGTATTTCTCAGAATTTTGAACTATTTCTTTAATAATTTCGTGCAATGAATGTCTCAGTTTTTGTAAAGACATGACATACAGAAATGTGCCTCCAAAACCAGAGTAAAATCCAGCTGCAGCCTAATGAGGGGATTAGAGCATCCCAAAGCCCAGGTTTGTTATTGACTATGAACAAAAAGGAGAATAGAAAAGGGAGCTGAAACGGTGCAGATTAAACAAACAAATGAGGCTGGTATTTTTCTAGGTGCTTGAGGTGCGTGCATCGCTGGAGTGGCATAGAGTGAGAGTAAATATACACATGCTCACACATCCAGTCTTAGCGTCATCTTGTGCTTTATTGGGGCTAATCCTGTGCGTACACTCTGACAGGCTTACAGATGCCCCCGTAGACTCCACCAGCACCGCCGAACACAGAGAGCCTCGCTCAAGTGCTCAATTCAGAGCAAGAGAACGCAGCAAAATGTGAAAATGACCAACATGTGCAGACAAGCTGGCAGCCAGCAGCCCCAGAAGTACTAATTATGATGATGAGGGAGCGGGTAAAAGCTGAGGCATATATAAATGGCATGTGTTGCACAACAATATTAATACTATGCTGTTAAATCATTTAGCCTAGTGCAAATAAATCATTGTACTTTAAGTTTCCACAGTAAAGCTGCGGACACAGAAACTAGTCAGTCAAAATCCGACATCCAACATTTTTTAGATTGCAAACAACTGGAGACCACTCGCCTCACCCTCCCGTTCCAAAAATGAAGGAGAAACTATAGTGGACAATAAAACCTGCAAAAAGCACAAAAGGTTCTGTTTAGAGTCAGTGTTTGATTTTGTCTGTTCTGGGCTACTGTAGAAACACGACGGTTCAAAATGGCGGACTCCGCGGAAGAGGACCCTCTCCCGCTGTAGATATAAAAGTCTCATTCTAAGGTAACAAAAACACAACAACTTCTTTATATATTTACGTTTTATGCCAAAACTTAGATAATAAGATCAATACAATTTCCATGTCTATAAGGTAAATATAAAGCTACTGCTAGCAGTCCATTAGCTTAGAATAGCACAACGACTGGAAATGGGTGGAAACGGCTAGCCTGGCTCTGTCCTCTAAAGCTAATAAACATGATGATTAACATGACTAACATGATATTCTTTGTATGTAAATATGACACTTTCCTTCCCTTTAATTAAATGGTCGATTTTGTGCTACTCTATTTCTGAGCAAATAATCTTATTCCTAACTCTTTCATTGTTAGTCAGTTGTATTTCTTTAAACCTAAAAGAAGATTTTCCCTGCAGGTTCACCCTTTTGATCAACATTCAAATATTGCAGAACTTGAGATCTAAGACACGCTGTATGTGTGCATGTGGCACAGAAAGGACAAAAACTTCTAAAAAGGACAGGTTCTTGAGTTGATCTGTCTGGGTCCTTTAATCAAAGGTAAAAAATCTCAGAGACCCCCTGTGTGATTTCCACCTCAACTGTCATCTGTAAATGAGAAAATCTCAGCTCAAGTTTGCACGTTCTGCCACAACCTTCTTGACCTTAAGGAGTGTACACAAGGCGCCCCCTCTGAAGTGTTTGATTCGACGGGTTTGTGTTTGAAGTGTGAAGTTGAGGCTAAACTGGGGAAAAGAGGGTCAGCATCAAGTAAGTCTTGAAAGGATGGGACGCGTTGAAGTGTCTTATCATAAACACTCCTTCTGTGCCTTGATTATTCCTCAGGGGGTCACCGGTATTGAACCTGTGCTTTGACTCGAAATCGAACACGATTTACAGTTACATTGAAATGGCATATCTGCTCCCGTTAGATCATGTGTGGAAAATGTTCTGAAGAGGATGATTCATGCAGACAGCAAACAAAAAAAGTACCATAGCAGCCATTTTATGCACTTTAATTTGTTTATCCACACACCTGATGGAGAAAAGCCGCCCTCTGGCTCTCTGTTCGTTAGAAGCAGGGATTTTTGGAGTTTAGTTTTGATGTTGTCTGCCCTTACTTTGCTTGTTTACCTCTGAGGACAAAGGGGAGGCTGATAATGTGGCAGCAGAGTCATGGCCGCTGGCCCTTTTTGATGAGGAGAAAGGTCTGTTTGACTAATTACCCTGGTGGTCAAACCACTTGTTTTTCCAATGCCACATTTTTATGCCTTCTCTCTCTCACTCGGGTTATTTCTCTCCTCGGTTCCTGAGCACACGCGCTGAGCCACGACATCTCACGCTGATATTTGCATTTGAATTAGCGCTCGGAATCACTAAGTATTGATTACCTGCAATTACTTTTCTTTTCGTGTTTGTTTAAGGCTATTTTTACTCCTTTCGTGGAGTCATTTCTCAACCTGCCCGTTTTCCCTTTTCTCTATTTCCTCTCAGTCTTCTTCTGCTCGAGAGTTTGGGCCGGGCTGATTTAGTCCAAACTGCAGTTCACCTTGAGTACAGGTCAGAGAGAAGGTGAGTAATGCACAAAACCATTGTTTGACATGAAATCCATAATCTGCAAAGTGGATCAAATAACTCGTAAATGCATCAGTCAGCAGGGAGTTATTGATGGCTATTGTATTTGTTTGTAGAGGAGGAGAGAGAACAAAATACTATATTTATATGGAAATAGTGTGAACCCTTCCAACGGCTGAAGACTGGGCGTATATGTAGCCCTCACGAGTATTTATGAACAATTAATAAGGAATGGGCAGCTACTGCTGTCGCTATACACAGACCATCACCTTTACATAAACACCACGCGTGCTTGAAGAGCTTGGGCTCATGCTAGAACATTTTTTAAAACGAATATTAGACCTCTCAAACTCGTTATAAATTTCTCGTTTCAGCCTAATTAATCACTCCTATTCATGGGTGGACGTATTTGTCAGGTTTGAGCTTTAGCATAATCAACACCCCAAAAACCTCTAGAATATTTTAGGATATCTGTCCTGTTGAAGTTGAGCTGGCAAGTTTGATTCACACAACTGTTACACGAGAGTAAGAAGGAAAATTTGCAGTCCTGATGTCGGAAATTTGCAGTAGTTTGAGGAGACGTGCTACAATTTAAAAAAATATGAATGCATAAGAAAAAATAAACATAGGCAAACCAAATATCCAAAAGAATAAGGGAATAAACAACAATTTTCCAGCTTTTCAGAGCAAAAAAGATGAGCCTAAAAATACCTCTGTTGCACCATACTGTATTTCACATGCACAAAATACAACCATAGCAACTTAAAAAGGTTACTTCACGTGACATTGAAGGTCCTCTCCACCACAGACGACTGCATTATTATGCCCCAAATTGAAATGACTGTTGCTATTCTCTGGACACACAAACCCATCTTGGCTATGGCATGGCCATTTTCAGGAGTTGGGTTCCATCTTGTCTCCTGATGAAGAGCTTTGTATGGACCACCTGCGCTCAGAGTCTGGACAAGCAAAAACTCTGATTGCAAGGTGGATGGAGCACATACGCAGCCAGGGAAGCGGCACCATGCCGGGGCTAAGTGGCACTTTAACTCGCGATGCATCCTGGGGGTCTGGCTGTCTGGCTACCTAGACTGCGGGCACGGCCATGATGCAAGAGATTGGCTTGTTGAAGGACACAGAGAAGCAAACAAAGCAGAGAGACTAAAGCACACGACGGTGGACAGGAATCAAATGTTTCTAAAGATGACAAAAAGAAAAAGAAAATCTTGATTTTAAGTGTTTCTCTTTAAAACGCGGCGCTTAAGCTTTAATTTCTGACCACAGCGTTGTCTTTGGATGATTATACGTGTGTTTATGTGTGTTGGGACAGATGGTGTCTGTAGGGGTGGTGAGTGATAAAGTGCGTATCAACCCAGTATTAGCTGGGAGAGCTTCAAGTGGTTCATCGTGATGTTTGCCCGCTAAACTGCTGACTTATGTCCCAGGGTTCAGAGAGAGACAATAGTTATCTACCGGTGAGTGGGAGATACTGTGGGCTACTGTTGTTTTCCCTCTCACCTTTCTCTTTATATATATTTAAGAGCATACTCTAAAGATCCAAAGAACTGGTCTGTTCATTCATTTTGGAGACACTGTATTGATTTGACATAAAAAAAAAAGACTAAGCTCATTGGAAAGCATTCATTCATTGTTTAAAACACTAATCATGTTTGAGGCTACCTTGTGAACAAAATGTGGAAATTATATACATTTCACGGATGACACGTCTCTACTTTCTCCCACTGTTCAAGGATGAAGTCGTTGGTTGTTGGGGGTTGGAGCCGAGGTAATGATGTTCCGCCCATATACTGTATGCAGATGACTCAATCATGGGGAGGGCTCAGCTGTCAACCATGACATGAAACCACCACTTTTTCCACCATCAAATAACTGGGGTTGCAAAATTCTGGGAATTTTCATATTGGAATTAACAGGAATTTATGGGAATAAACGGGAATAAACCGTAAATATGTGATGTATGGTTAATGTTTAATGTTTAACTTGCAAATAGCACATGAAGATAGATGTTAGATGCTAAATAAGCTATAGCTAGCATCATTTCATTGACCATTTATGAGGCTTATCATGATGCTAGCTTACCCCTGATTACTAAATGATCCCAAAATTTCCAGTTAATTCTCATAAATGTCCATAATTCCCATGGAAGGTTTCAAAAAATTCTCCAGCTTAACTTCCCATGGCAATTTTCTGGAAATTTACCCTAAAAATAACAGATTCTTAAATCATTTTGCTGCACTGACTTGTAACACCTGTGTCCAAGCCAAGCTAAACTGTCCACTGGTCACCTGGCTGTGAGGCTTTGCCAGGAGCTCAAATAACAATCCAATGTAAATAGATAAAAAAACCCACTTACATGCTTCAGGAACCAGAGTAGAGTGGGTTGTAATACTTAGAGGTTCTTTTTGCTCAGTATTTTTTGTATGATTTTGAAAAATCAATCAACAATCGAGTTATAAAGAGCCTTAAAAGCTTCATAGCTTCTCTATTTGTTCACATAATTGTTACTAACAATGTTCTTTTCTCCTTTCTGCAAATCAAGCAGCAAATCTATTGTTAAAAAAGTAAAAAGTAGAGTGAATAACTCTTTATTCTTCTCTCATGATGAAATATTTGCACCTTGAGCCCCCCCACACTCATTCACATAGACCTGGACCTCAGAGGACCTTTATGGATGGAATGTAGATGAAGGGACCCAGACTGAAGGCCTCGACGTGGCTACCTGCTGTTACTGTAAATATGTTGGGGGTGGTCTTTGACCTGAATAATAAAGAACATACCTCATGAATCTCAACACAGAGCTCCAACTGCGGCAAGGCCAACGCAGGACAGGACAGGCAAGTGTGTGAGGCTTATGAGGAATGCTGAAGCTTTAGAAAAGCTTCCATGTAAAAAAAACAAAAGAATCATTGATTTAAATCCAACAAAGAACAAATACGTCATATTCAAATAACATTGCATGTCACGTAGTTCTTTGCTTTAAAAGGAGAAGAAGGTGCTGTACTCTGTAGCGTATGAGAAGTCCTATCACTTAGAAGGTCGAGATCTTTGACCTCGCTTGACATTTATTTTAGCCCTTGGATCCTTCGCTTCAACCATAAAAGCTGATGCATAATTAATCAGTCGTGGTTTTGGCTGTGTGGAAGAAGTCAAAAGTCAGCTCAGCGTTGTGCAGAGGTTGCTGGAGAATCCTCAAAGTTGAAATCTGTTTCTTGCCAACACAGTGAACCCGTATGAGCCTTGCGACTTTGGGGCAGTGCTACAGACAAACATGTTGTTTTATGATCACATCGCATTGTGAACATATCAATAAAATCTGCATCGCTGGATTTGTACTGTTTAATTTCGCCCCTGTGGTTCAAGCTTCCAGGACTGCCTTGCTTTTCATTCCACATATGTAGACTGTCCTCTAAAGAAATTGTATCTGAATGCTACACGACCGTTGCTCAAAGGAAGATAATTACTGTCACTGACCGCAACTAAGCTGACATGCCTGCTGGCCTTGCATGTGTGTGTATTCATCATGTTCACGACTGAATGGAAATGAAGTTGCCCTTGTGCTGTCAAACTGCATTTGATGGCTGCAGGTATATTGTGAAAATTATCTGGTTTGTGTAGGCAATTTGCTCTAGAGAACATGAGTGGGAGTGAATTAAAGAAATGTCCAACCAATATTATGAGGGAGATAGAGGCTGGATTGGCCTATGCATGAATACAGATGGCAGGGAAAGTAGATGTTGGAAGATACATTTATATAACCTGGATGGGGGGGAAAAAAAAAAGATACAGCAGAGAGGTAGAAGGGGGCGCGAAGAGAAGAGGAGCGGGGAGATTAAGTAATTATCCTTTCAAGCCTAATTTGAGGTGCTGTTTGAAATTAACCTATGCAAATGAAGTGGCGAAATCACATTGAGGACCACAGTGACTCAGACTCTACAGGAGCAAGATTGGTTTTCACGTCTTATCACAAAACTATCAAATGCAAATTCTGAAGTGTAATAAAAATGTTCATGCAGTTTTCCTGAACAATTTTTCCATACCGAGTGAAGAGGTTATATTCCTTGTTGGTATGGTATTTTTCCTCATGTTTAAAATACACTACAATTATCACAAGGGAACCAGTATTCAAATAATAGCCTGTGGCATGGATGGTAGAATGAAACAAAGGCTGGTCGTTGATAAAGATCAAATAAAATTATTGTAGGATGGTGGAATTACTTGTGCTATAATGACTCTAAAGGTAAATGTATATTTAATGTATGTTTCCACAGCACTAATTCTATTATCTTGAATTTATTAAACAGGCTAACATGGAGAAAGTGTTTAAATTAATGGTAGACAGCATTAAACTTTGTAATATTCTTACTAAAATATGATCTAATATATATTAATACTGGATCAGTACGATCATGTATGTAAGTATGTAACACTTTATGGTCACACACCACCAGCCCGGATCAAATTTTATGGAGAAAATGTTTCCTGCTTTCCCTCTTTTGTTCTGATTCTTGATGGACTGCTGCAAACTGTAGCTGCTGTTAGCTAATGTTAGCTCAGTTTGTTAGCCGGACTCCCCGGACTGTGAGTTCAGAGCACCAGGGGAGTGTTAGTGCTTGTACCATAGGCGTTTGTTTTGGACCTGGGGCTCGAGGGAATGCTGGGGATGGGGAGTGAAGCCAGTGTCGTGCCAGAACTGGAGCAACTGGGCAAGCGGGCAATGTAACCAGGCTCAGCTGCGTTTATGAACATAATGACAGAGGCGAAAAGACTTAAGGGGACGCTGACAGAGGAAGCTGAGAAGATACTGGTTGTTAGTCATGTCGCTAGTTTTCGATCATAAGTTATATAATCATAACACGTGTACATCTGTCCATATTTACCACAAGTGGTATTGCACTCTGAAAGTGGGGGAGCTAAATTGCAAAAAATACCAATTTCTATGCAATGTTGCTTCAAATATTTGGATTTATTAGGCGGCTGGATGTGCAAATGAATGCTAATGTTGCTTCATGTCTAGATGGTTAAATGGGCAATAATATGTCCATATGTTTTTCTATCTTGTTGCTCTGCTACCGTACATGTCATAAAAAACATCAATAAAGGCCTCTCTTTAAAATAAGTCTGTTTTTACAGACAGTCCTGCTTCTCTTTGCAGCTGAGGTAAATGCTGGAAAAACCTTTTTGAGAATCAAGGGTAATGCTCCACAGAGATGGCAGATAACTCAGCTTATCTGGTTGACTAGGCCTGCTCCTGTTTATAAAATTAACCCCGGAGAGTAAGCTGTAAAATACTCATTTCGAAACAAAAAGAAACCACGACATTCCAGTAATAGCTTGTTCGCAAACTGCAGCACATCAGAGTATTTTCTACATAACATCCCAGCACAATCCTCAAACTGGCACAGGCCCATGACTGTGACCTTCTGTAACGACCTACAACAGCGCAGGATCCCCCGTGTGCGTCTGTGCGAGTACGAGGAGAAAAGAGGAAGTGAGGCGCATGTGTTTAACCGGCGGAGATGAAATTAAAAGTGGTGATTTCCCTGTCGACTGCTGCCTCTAAGCAGCTGCTTGCTTCTCTTTATGGTGGAGATGTCATTATTTAATTCATAAAAGCTTTTTTTATCATGCTCTCTCACCCCTCTGCACACAGCCACATGCCAACTCTTCCTGTTTACTCGAGCTTGCATTTCTTCCTGATTTGTTCCTGCTCTGTGCAAACACAACCAGTTGGTCAAAATCTGATTAAAATGTACTCATCGAGCACGATAAAAGCACTAGGAATTGTCTCGATGCCGTTTACACAGGGACTGTCTCACCGGGTAAGGTGCACATCATTCAGTGCACAACAGGACCTCTTATTCTGCAAGATGAAACAAGCAATAGACGGTACAAATCAATCAGCATTTATATACTTACTGTTGTATGACTCTGTGCGTCCGCACAGCATGGCATGCCGCATGGCTGCAGCTTTAGAGAGGGATGAATGGACGCTATGAAGAGCTTGCTTGGGATCATCTTGCGATCTAAATGCAAATGTAGGAAGAGTGTGAAAGCGCTGAGGAAGTTATTACCTACATGGCTGGCTTTGATGAACAGCTCACAGCGTTTGCTGCAAATACCAAAGAGGAGGACTGCATCCATGTGATTAAGATGATTAATTACTCCTTTAAATGTATTTTTTTTATTTTTTTTTTTTTTACAACACCTCCTTCAACCTCAAGTAATCACACGAGGTGTGTGCAGAAGCCGTGGTGCTACTTGTTGTTTGAAAGTTTGGCAGTTGGCACAAGCGTGGAGAGCGCTCACATGTGATCAGTGCAGATGTAGTGATGTCAAAACCGTTCACTGACATAAGGAGGTGTTCATTTTCATTTTGTTTTAGTCGTCTGATTTGTTGTTTTCAACAGTAGGTTTAGTCAAAGTTTAACGCTTTATTTAAACGTTTCACTACAATCTACAAACTCATCATGTACGCCTGAAGGAAATATCTATTACGACTAAGAAGACTAATTCACAATTTCAAGTTTATTCAGTTTAATTACATTTATATAGCGCCATATCATAACAGAAGTTATCTCATGACACTTTCCTCATAGAGCAGGTCTAGACCGTACTCTTTATGATATTTAATAAACCTTTAATAAACTAATGTGTTTGTCCCTAATGACAAAAAACTACTGTAAAAATACTATATATTAATATTTTTTTCAACTTTAAACAAGTCAGTCTTTTAAAATTACTTCAGCATGAAATATACATGTCAAATATTAATTATATTTTGGGGGTTTTAACCCTTTATAGGCCAGTATGTTTACATAGCTCCACATAGTAGTTAGGGTAAGTAAGGAATGCATTAGTTTATGTTGAGATAAATGGCATTTTCAATGGTGTTCAATTGGACTTTTTTTGTCGTTAGGAACATGTGTGTCATTTTCTGTGTAGCTTAGACATCTTAGGCTAATTTAAGGAACTGAGATGACAATTCTTAAAGTTTTTAAAACTGAACATCTGGCAAATTTGAGCTATATTCATTCAACAGAGCACCCACCATGAGCATGCACTTAGTGGTGGTGGCAAGGAAAAACTTTCTGGTGGCCATCTGCTGTGACATCAAATACTAGATACTAAAATAATTGTTTTCATTCATTGATGATAAAAAAAGTATCTTAAAAATTATTGGTCAGCAAAATGAATTAAGATGGGTATTTATACGGGAACTGGTGATGAGATGTAAGTTTGACATATGTTGAAAAGGCTCTGCCAAATCAAGCAAACTCTGGCCAGTTCAAATAAAATGAATCAAAAAGAAACATTAAATGCTGTGAAATATTAAACACTGAAAAAAGTGTTGCCTAAATGCCAAAACGCCTCTCTTTGAACTTCTCCCCCAAAAGTGTTTGAACCAGTACTCATTTATGTTAAAAAAAAAAAGGAACCAATTTATGTCTCCACTCTGCGACGATTCCCAAGGACATTTCCACCAGAGACAGTCCAAAACATATGCTGATGTGACATCACTCGGTGACAAACCCACCTAAAGATAAACTCTTAAAAACACACTTTCAGAAATAAAAGTCACCTTTAGAGGGGGGTGGCGGGGGGGGCAATACTCAGTGAGTGAAATGAAAGCAATTTTTCTCCTTTTGAAATGTAAATGCGCAGCGATTTGCTGAATACCTTTGAAGAAATCATGTTATTAAGAATCAGGTGTCGCTATGCAGCCTCCATTGATATGGAGTTCATAATTTTTAAATGAAATATATTTCTTCCTCTTGCAATTTCTTCACCCCCTTTTCACTCCTTTCCTAAGTGGAGAGCGGGCTTTGTGTGAAAAGGTCATGTGGCTTTCACGGAGCTCACACTCACCTGCTGACAGCCGAATGTCATCACTTTCCTTTAAACTTAGTAATGATTCCTTTTTTTTTTTTACAAGACTACATGCACTGAAACATCGGAGCGTGGCGCTTTTAAAAAAAAAAACGTATTTAGCCTCACGCAGTATGCAAACTAAACGATCATGCAATGCAATACATAATTAACTGTCACTTTGAGAACTTCAATCATGTACTATTTATTTGGGTGCCCATCATCGCAAAATAACATCAAGGAGCCAAAGCAATAAAGATCTTTTATGCAGCAGCCAATGCCATCGTAGTTATGAGGCACTGCTGACAAGAATACAAGAAGCAATGCAACAACAGGATTATCAATATCAAATTATTCGATACTTCCAGCCTTGGGAAAGTGAAACGCTGTTCTTTCACATGGAAGTCAGATGAAACGCTGCACACTGATTCCAGACTGAGAGCATCTTAATCACTCTTTCTTATCTTGTTGGTTTTTCTAATTAACAGTGTCATGACCAACTTTAATTAGGTCAAATTAGGACATTAGGATTGAATTAGGGTGTAATTGTACAGGCCAGTAAAACTTAAAAGAACGAATTACCAAAGAAATATGCCGCTTTATTTGTTTATCATCTTTCTATTACAGTTTGATGAGAGTATTAACGAGACTAGGAGCCATGCTGTGAATCTGGCTCCGTCTTGGCAGTCCTCCCCCCGCCGCCTCTCGCCTAATCTAAAAATCGGCAGAGATGTACATCATCTGTGGAGCTGAGGCAGGTTGAATGACACCATCTATAACTGCACCCACCTGTCAATCAAAGTGGCCATGCTGTTAATGCATAACTTTTTTAGCCTTAATATAATTCGAATGGGTGAGTTATATAAAAATTCAGACTCAGTACAGTTGTCATGAACGGGGAAATCAGCTACAGAGACCAAAACTGTTTTTTGTACCAGGCTGTAAACATGTTTATTTCTGCCGTGAAGTTGGACATTTTAACATGGGGACTTATGGAGGTTGTCTTGTTCTGTAGCCAGCCTCAAGTGGACGTTTGATGAACTGCAGTTTTTGGCACTTTGCATTGGCTCTTTGAGCTAAATGCTAACATACTCATACATAACTATGCTAACGGTTGACGTTTAGCAAATATAATGTTGCTGTTCACCACCTTGGTTTAGCATGTTAGCAATTAGCACGAGACACAAAGGCAAACTGAGGCTGGAGAAGTGACTGTTGCAGGTATCTCCTCACAAACCTTGTTGGACAAAGTAAATTGTTAACCTGACCAGTAGATGATTCATTTCGAGGGGAACATGAAAGTCTGTACAGCAACACATCCAATAGCTGTTGAGATATTTCACTTAGAACCACAAATGTCGACCTAACGGTGACTTTAGATGAAAAGTCAAGGGATCATCAAAGTCAGTAGACTTTATGCCCCGGGCGCTATGAATGTCTGCACAAAATTTCGTGTCAATCAATTCAACAGTCGCTGGAAAAAGCCAGATCAAAGTACGGACCAACACTGACATCCCTGGAGCTACGCTGCTAGCCTGGCAATAAAAAAACAAAACAACAAAAAGCATATTTCAGATGTACATTTTCAAAATAAAAGCTACATTTTATCAGAAGGCACTTGCAATTTAGCAACTGGTGTCAGCTCTCTCTTTCCCAGTCCAACTGTGTTCACGTTCCCTCCGTGGAGTTGCATTTGTCATAAAAACTACTACGATTCCATTGAGATGAAACTAGAGCAGATTGGATGACTTATTCTTGTTTGTTCACGGCAAAACAAGGTTTCAAAATTTAACTTATCTGTGACTCAGGGGTGCTCAAGTGTTGTCTTTCTCTGGTCTGATGAATGAGGATACAGTATCACAGCGGCTGTTTGTTCTGCAGTGTTCTCTGGAAAAAAGAAAGAAGCCATGAGCTGGGAAAGTTGTGAGGGAGGTTCGTGGTTTATTGGCCTTGGGATTTACTTGCTTGCTCTGAAACGCACTTTTGAGGCACTTGTAATAGTTGTTGAGTTGCAACGAAATGCGCCTGAAGTGTTAAGTGTATGAAAGTATATCATGTTTAATTCCTCACATTCGCTCTATAATTAAAAATAAGCATATGCAGCGACTGGAGGGCAACACACATCACACATCACACATCAGAATTTTGCACCGGGAATAGCTCTTAAACAGGTATCAGTTCCCGAATGGTTAGAAAAAAAAAGTAAGCTTCTGAGCTGTTTATTTTAACACAGCTGGCTGGCATCTCAAGTATGACTACAGTCTTATAAACTTTGTCCGTACACTGGTCACAGGGCTCAACAACTTTTAAAAGCAACTTTTGGTCACCAAAACTCAAAATACGGTTGCCATTTTTAGTCACCTTAGGTAATTACAATATAGATATGACAGGTTGATGACAGGTTAATAATGAAAATGTGACATGAAATAATGTTTCAGCACTGTAACCAGACAAAATTATTAACTTATATTGTTTTATAGTATAGGTTGCACGTTTTTCAAAACCGGCAACCGTTGTTGTTGAACCTCGATTAATTCACTTATGTTTACTAATTAATAAGTGACAGATAATTATGTTTTTGACAGGTTGTGAAATGCAAATCGTTTGTAAATCCCAAAAAAAAATTAATGAAAATATGTCTTAATGCACACGTATATGCAAATAAATTGTCACAACACTGGCAAAGTGGACTGGATTTATGGCACGTCACATTTGTGAAAGTTGTAAATAATAAAATGAATGATGAACTCATTCATTTTTAGCTGCTTCACTTTCAGGGTCATGGTGTTGCACTTTCTGACTCAAATCATCGTTGATGTTATTACCTGCACTGAAAAATCAAAATGTCTCCTCCTGTATAAGAGCTAATAATTGCAAGAATTGTTCCTTTTTTTCCCCAAATGTACCAATGAATGTCTGCATTTACAACAAGCACATATTACACATAAACTAAAGACTAAATAGCTCAGAGGTGCTGCTCAGCTAAAAGCACACCGAAACCTTTCAAAGGGAAAAAGAAAGTTACTACTGTACTTTCAAACGCTGGTATATGAATGATTCATCGTGACCTATTATTTTTCTACGTAATGCTAGAATATAGGTTAACACCTTCACTTCCAGAGGAGATCATTAACGTCTTGACATATCCTATTTATAAAACATACTCAGCCCTATAATTGCTGCTGCCACCACCCACGTACGTTCACACACCTGCCAATCCGAGTGAATCAAGGCTCCCTTAAATCCCTGCTTAACTCCCATGTGTGCGTATACACCCTCCTAGAAGTCAACCTCACAAGTGTTGTTACTACAATTTAGACCGAGGCTCATCGCTTTGCTGTGACCTCCATTCCGGCTTTTCCTTTCCACGCTCCCGCATGCGATCCATTTTTCATGCCGACTCTGTATTGTTTCAGCCCGTTTTATTTTGCTCCTCTAGAGAAGAGGTGTGTTGTTTTTTTTTTTTTTTTTTTTTTTTTTCAGGGGAAGCAGTGTGTGCTGTAGCCTGCTGAGTCCAGGCAGTTGGTTGGGTACACCATGTGCTTGCTGAGCACTGCTGCCGTCTGGCATGGACGCTAGCAGTCATCACTACCAGCGGGCCGATTTGCTTCAGTGAGTCTTTCAAACTTCTTCACTTCCCTGTCATTTATTCTATATGTCTTTGCACACTCAACCACTTGGAAATAATCAAACAAAAGAGAGACTATAAAGAGTGTGTACCGAATCGGTTGTTGCAAGTGGTTTCTTAGCAACAAAAATCATATTTAACACCAGAGCAAACTTCCTGGCAGTACCTCAAAGTACTTTACTCGTCGGTAATCTTAAGAACATTCATGAAGTTTGTTCCCATGGTTGCCCCGGTGCCAGGCAATGAAATAAAAGCATTTCAACTCGTAAAAATCAAACATGTGGGCTTTACACCTGCGATTGAACATCAAGCTGAAAGGTATAAGGGAGCGTCTGCTTGGCTTTATCACTAATGGGCCCCAAACTGCAGCGCTTAGACTGAATATGAATGTACCCCCGGTGAATTATTAATGTTGTGGTGCGCTTCGTATTCTGCCTGGCACTTCCAGAGGTGATCCACCTCCCACACGGATTGGAAGCTGTCACCCGTAATTGGAGAAATCACGACAGCGCGGAGTTAAGTGCTCCACAGTCCCCGGGTGAAGAATCTGACGGTGCACACTGCAGCACCAAGAGGTGGGGAACATTTTCTTATATAGGTTTTTTTTTTTTTTATATGCGCTTTTTCTTTCCCCCCAATATATTTCTTTCTCTTTCCCCAGTGCAGCTATATGTGGTTTTAAAAGTCTGCTTCACTCTGCAGCCGTATTTAACTTCAGCTGACCGGAAAATCTTAATTTATTAAGGATGTCACATTCAGTAAGCAGCGATGAAGAAATGGAGATGTCCAAGAAATACCTACAACGACAGTTCCTAGACGTCAGATGACAATGTTCAGTCAGTGCTCACACATTAAGATAAGCCACAGTGACTTTCGCGACCTTTGACTCGACACATAACCCACGATTTCCACCGAACATATTCCATAAACCGTGTGAGGTGAACCGCATATGATGAAAAACACAGTAATATCTCAGAAGGCACCATTCATGAAGACTCTGCGTTACATTTTTCTGACAGAGTGACAACTCTGTGCAAAGCTCGCGTGGATCCCGGGTCTCGCAGAGTGCCCAGGGTACCATCAAACCGACAGCTCATAGCACACATGGACCCCCGTGTCCCAAAGATAGAGGCAAAGTTGTTGGCACAGCAAGGAGTTTTGGCCGTTCTGTTGCCCTTGAACAAAAGGGATCTGTCACTTTTCATGACAGGAGCAAGATTGCAGCGTTTCATTCTGGACCAACTATAGTATCTGTGATCTCTGGTCAAACTCTGGCAGATTCATCTCAGCTTCAGCGACCGTGGGCTCTTGGAGGCCCGTCTGTCCGTCAAAGAAAATACGCCGGTGATTGGGAGAGACAAAGCTGACGCTGACAGATGTTGACGCCGTTGCAGGTCATGTGTGAACCGGTGACAAGGTCAAAAAGATGAAATCCATCTGGGTCCCGTCTGGAAGACGTTGGAGCGCGGCTCTCCAAGCGATAAGCGAAGCTTGATGTGGCGAGGGTTGTCTAAATTTGATAAGGATCCTAAACTGGGACACGGATTTCGCTGCACCTCCAAGGAGTACACACTTTTGTCAAGAGGAATCCTGTGCAGTCTGTTTTTAGCTCCACAATTGGAACTTAATCACTCTAATCCATTCATTGGATTATGATGCCACTGCTTCCTGATAAACCATCTGTGTGAGAAGGTGCCTCTGTGTTAAATTTGAAGTTCACCTATCACTGCTTGTAAATCTAATTCACTCATTTCAGCGGCTTATTTTCCACAGATTAGAAAAATTCTAATCAATTTATCTTTTAACCATATGTTTGTGTGTTTAACCATAAGGCTTTAGCTGGGCTTCAATCTAATAGATGCTATGCACACTTCCAGTTAAATAAAAACAGTGTATCTATACATATTGTTGTTGCAAACACACTGGCTCTAATGGTAAACAATGTATTTAATTTCCCCTTTTGAGTGAAAGAGGGGGGGAAAAAAAGGTGCAATATTGGAAACGGATCTACGAGATAAGACGGTGTGCTGTCTCTGAAATGCAAATTTAATCGACATGAAAAGGAAATGAGAAAAAAGTGTGTGCCACCATCAGCTCTGCCAGAAAAAACAATGACAATACAAACAACCATACTGATGTGGAGGAAATATAGATTGGGCAAAACGGTGTAGAAATGTACACACACCAAACATGTTCGACTAAGCAGACATAAACGGTCACACAGTATGTTTAGATATATGTATTTGCCAATAAAATCCACATATGAGGACGTTCTGTTTGGTTCGGTGGTGACGCAGAGGTAATGGCTAAAGAAACAAGGTTATATTGGTACGTTAACATGCTATGTTGACAGTTTTTCTTGTGTAGCTTAAAGGGACTACAACTAGCATTTCGTCGTGCAACCTTGTGTTGCGGAATGACAAATAAACGAACCTTGAACCCGATGTTGATACTGTGGCTACTTGTAAAAACATAATAAACGCACCGTGTCATGATCCGGCGTTCAAGGAGAAGCGGTTCCATCGTCGTATAACTCAAGGTGTTCAGCCATGATGACTAACACCTTGTCCACTGTTTTATCTGCTGTGTTTGTTGTGCAGCAAACTAGGAAATGAAGAGGGTTGTTATCACGCATTAATGCGGTCGTAAATAATCGTGTGCCCGGTGTATGTGCTAAGCTAACGTAGCGGGCTGCTGCTGGTAGCTTCCTATTTATCATACAGTAAAACGCCATATGCTGAAACCTGTATTTACCACACTGCATCCAAACTAATGCTACACAAATTATTGTTGCTGCTTATGCTATTTATGCTACGTAAAATATCTCAGGTAGTCTGGGCTCAGTCCGTATTTTATTTTTCCACCTTCGCTCCCAATCCTACCGGCCCAAATGCATCAGCAATGGGAAAATATAGTTCAGGAAATGTAAATATATGATGTGTTGGTGTGTTGTGTAGCTCTACATCACTTAATTTATAAACTCAACCAAAGAAGTTTTGTTCATCACCAAGGGCACTTGAATACACAATAAGTCACATTTACAACTTACAGCCTTGATAAGAAGAGCATACGGGGGAGCACTTGAGGGCAACATTACAGTGTACCACATCTGTTTTACCTCGGGGTTTTTGGGATGATGAGATACAGAATAATTCATTCAGATGTTGAATTTTTAATAAAAATGTATGAGCAGATATGTGAAATGCCTATTTCTTTTCAAAGATTATGCTTAAAAAAAAAAGGCTTTAAAATACTATGTCCATATTTTGAGGGTCATGTCGAAGAGCAGCGGTGTTGCATGGAAACTTTGCAACCTTGATTTTCATCACACATTTCTTTTCATGTAATTAGAAAGCGATCGGAAATTTTAAATTCTAAACTAGACGCCAAAACGCGCCAAAATGGAGGAAGTTCTGCGAATCTTACAATTTTTGGGGATTTCAATGCAATAATCTGGAGCTTGGCTGTGGTTGGTCAGTCTGATTCAAAAGTTAGGGCCACTTTTTTGATGTCTGCCTCGGGTCACACCACATTCAGAATGCTTTATGGCGCAGTAAAGAAGTTTCTGATGGGATTGCTATGTACCTATGATTGCCTATAAGGTGTTATAGCCAAGATAAATCTAGCTTCAAAATATATAGCCTGGCTTACAACATCTTTGTCACTGTGTCATATAAATTCATAATGCGCGATGATATATCTTGATATATTCCGACGCAGTTGTTGTTAATATATGCAAAGTCTTACCGGTTTTATTTTGAAAAAAATTCCACCAGTGATGTTTGAGAAGATAAGTTTGCCCTTCATTGTAAAGATATTACAAGGCACTGAAAGTACAAGTGTAGTCCTCGTGCCTCTCTTCTTTCTCCCTCTCCTCTAATAGATTCAAATGAATTCTGCCTCGCCAAGAGCAACTGACAGAGTTAAGTTATTTGTGCTGGGCCGACACCCCTGTTCTGCTCGTCTTGATACAAAATTCAATTTCAATTTGAAAAGCTGACTCTCTGTTATTGTACATTTGTCAAAACATTCAACATTAGCCTAAATACTCCAGTGGGGGACGTGTGTGTATGTAGTTTATGATTGTTTCCCTGAAGAAAACCAGATCAAGTATTGCTAATGTCTCCCACACACACCTTAGATTGGGAGTATTAATTCTTCCAAACTGTAGCGACAAGGAAAGGCCTAGCTCCAATGGCCTGAGTCGATATTTATGGCATACTAATCAGTAGTCAATCAATATTTGGCCGAATGAGGAACATTTCTCCTTAGCCTGCATCATTTGCATGTGTGAATCACATAAGAGACTGCTTCTTCATTTGTATTTTCACAGGACAAAAGCAGGAGCATTTTGATAGCAGGAATAAAAATGTTGTGCACGCATAAAATTAAACCGTTAAAAAGCATTAAAAAACCAAAAAAACCAAAACTGCAGCAAACAATAATGAAAGCTGCGAGCTCACAGTGGGAGCACAAGGGTAAGGCTACTTGGAAATAGAGAGTTTGAAGTTGAGACTAAAAGGAAAGGGAGGGAAGTGGTGGCAGCGAGTCTTCCTCAGCTCAGGGTCACCAAACACTAAAGGTTCGATCACCCATGGAGCAGAACTTTGCGAGAGTGTGGGAGTGACAAAGTGTTTAAGAGGAGGTGTAGTGCTGCTAGAGGCTGCAGCATTTTTTTTATTTTTTTTTATTTTCTTGGATGGAGTGCAAATAAAGATGCTGGAATTTCCCAGACGACTGTTTGTCAGCATTTTTTAGCTTTTCTGGCAGCGTCAGATGAAGAAAGACTTGATAGAGAAAGTCTTTCTTCAAGAAGGTGAATACATAAAAGAGGGACAGTGAAGAGTGAAACATCAGCAGTGGTTTTGATTCACCTATTGATCTTGGCAGACTGACACTCTCTCTTATCCTTGACAGGCTCTTTCTCTCCCACCTGAAATCCATTTTTTTTGCCCATGTCAGCAGAAAGACAGGGAAAACATGGTTTGTGTGTTGATGATGAGTCAACCTGAACCGCGGTCACGTGAAATATTTTGTTAGTATGAGGTTAAATAAAGTATTACGTCACTAATCTAATCTTCATTAGTTTCCTGTTACAGAGTCAAAGCAGTTAAAGGAGTAGTTCAACTACTGTCTCGACGGCAGTTAGATGAGAAGATTGATACCACTCTTGTGTTTGTGCGTTAGGCAGTTAGCCTAGCTTAGCACAAAGTCTGTTAGCAGCTAGCCTGGCTCCAAAGATAAAAAAATGTTTACTCTATCCATAAAAATTACGATTTGTGTTTTGAGCAGAGTTGTGACAATTTATCGCTGTTATCCATCGGTGGAGCGCATTAACTGGTTGCCTGGCAACCTCACAGCGATGACAAGACTTAAGAAGTTACAGTGCCGGGCTAACAAATGTGTCACAACATTTATGAGCTTTAGCTTTGTGAGCAATATTTTGAAATTTAGAGAGAGCCAAGCTAGCTGTTTCCCCCTGCTTGCAGTCTTGAAGTTAAGCTAAACTAAGCTAAGCTAAGCTAATTTACTCCTAGCCCTAGCTCTATTTAAAACAATTTGCTTTTTTGACAACAGTTAGATAAGGACAATGATACCACTGTGTAGCTGGTGCTAGCAACTATATATCTTTATTAGCTTAGCATAAAGACTGGAAACAGGGTGAAACTGCTAGCCTGGCTCTATCAACAGGTGCCTACCAGCACCACTAAACCTCACTAAATACCACGTTACATGCCCTCCGTTTAACCTGCACATAAAGAAGACATTGAGGTTTTACAAGGAGTTACGTGCCTACGCAGAATGACTAGCTTTAGAGTTCACATTTATTTATTTTTTTTTACTGTTTGACAGAGAGCTATTTTGTCATTTCCAGCTAAGCAAACCGGCTTCTGGCTCCAGCTACATGTTTAACTTACAGACATCAGAGTGGTATGTAATAAGTGTTTTCTCACAATGTCAAACTATTCCGAGGAATATTGATATTTCTCTGAAATGAATGGAGGGTTTTATATGAATCCCTGACCTTTTTTTCTGTAGCACTACCATCAGATTAAAATGTCTACTTGTACACCACAGATATCAAATATCAGTGTGTACTGCATA
Source organism: Argyrosomus regius (assembly GCA_946959425.1). NCBI lineage: Eukaryota > Metazoa > Chordata > Actinopteri > Sciaenidae > Argyrosomus > Argyrosomus regius. Next base: position 8,625,708 of record OX336903.1, read on the forward strand.
CACTTGTGTGCCTCAATGGATAAACCATTTCCACTTTAAACCTTCCATGAATTTGCCATTTTTAGCAATCATAACATTATTGTATGTTGCTAGCACCATTATTTCATTTAACTTCAACAAACCACTGAGGTTTTAATAATGCCATGTTTATGTCAATCCATTTGCAAAATGTCAGGAAGGAATTCCTTTTGTCTCAATCTGCCACTGGTGCACAGGAGTGGCCCTAAATCCGGTGATTATTACTGTTAAAACACTTAATATGCTTAAGGGCCCCCCCAAGATGCAAAGATGCATTTAAAGTCTGACTCATGACCGTGTTGCATTACATTCCCTCTGTTCTCCCCGCCTTTCTCCACTTTGTACTGGTTAACAAATTTGCAATCATGGCTTTAAAATAATTGGCACAGTAATACCCTTCAGGCAGATCATTTGATTGCTTGACTTTCAGATGTTTTGGACGTCAGTTTGGAATTGATTGGTCATAAATACAGGGGCAATTTGCCTTCTGTCCCTGCTACTGACGTATAAAACATCAAAATAACGGGCTGAAGAATACACTGACTTTTGTCAAATTATATTCATTGATAATCTTTCTCTTGCACAATTGAACCGCAGATAATTTTACACTGTAAATTGTTAAGATAAAATACAATTTGAAGTTGTGTTGGTCAAAGTCAAAGCAAACACAAGGACTGTGCACGGACTGAGAATGAACTCATCAAATAGGATTCAAAATCTGAGAACTAATAGTGCCTCTTCTACCTTCAGCACTGTGTTATTAGCTGAATACTTGAATATATGTACTATATGTATAGTGATGTGCATATACACTTAAAGTAAGTGGTCTGCTGGTTACAAGGGTGAGACTGTCCTACACCAGCTACTAATAGCATGCACTCTGGGTAACAACACTGCTGCGTGATATTGCAGAGTCGAAGCTAATAGGGAAATACTTTTGCTATTTTCTGTCCTTCATTCCAGGACAGATACAGTTAATTGCAACCACATCTTTCTGAATCTTTAATACTCATTAAAAAAGCATATCTTACACTTTGACACCTAAGACGGCCTGCTCGAAGTAGATCCATTGTTCTTCTGCGAGGCTATTAATTATCTTAACTTTAGTAAAAACTCTATCAACTCACAAATTAGGATCCATAAGTGCTTAGTTCCCGCATGCGTCGTTCTTGACCTTATTGCTCATGTATTGCTACACTGGGTAAGTAGTTCAGTTCATGTTGTTTTCTCGGGGGCGGAGGATCGTTTCTATACAGATTTCTAGACATTTATATAAATTAAGAACCTTTTCGAAATACCAATAAGAGATTGGCGACTCACCATTCATTGGAGCCATTCCACAACTAGCCCAAAAGGCCTCATTTAAAAGGGTAGAAAAACCTCTATATCAAACAACAGCAAGGTCATCAGTGTCAGATTTGACTCAAGTCATTTGGTTCATGTCAACGGTGACTCAAGTCAACTCAAGTCCAAATCACGATAACTCAGTTCTTTATCTCTGGTGTCAGTATTGGATTGATTAACTTAAACCTCTTACTCTGCTCACTGAGAGTTTGTTTATTTGATGATTAAACTCTAGAACAAATGGCCAGATTGGCAATAAATTTGGTTGTCAGCCTCCTTATTGGAAGAAACCTATTGATCATGCAGATATCCTTATCTTCCTTTCTACATGAAAAACTAATGGTTGGCATGGCGCTTGTTCTGCTTCCAAAAGAGAAAAAAAATATTGATTTTGGTTAGCATCACCACCGTGCTTGACTTGTCCTCCCAAACGATACTGTCTGTGCACATCCATGCTCCAGAAAGGAGGCTTCACCCCATGTTCTTTACTTTTCGACCATGATTGGACTAACCTCTTCATGTGTATCTCCTGACCTGTTAGTCACGAACGCTCAATATTTTGCGGCGCACCATATGCCCACCATACCCATGCTGTCATCTACCCTTTACAATGTTTGTCTGTGAAAGTAATGGCTAACTGGGGAGATGATTAGCCCTTGGTGGAGGCCTGCACTGTGTTGAGTGCTTTCTTGTTGGCCATTAGTTGCAGGGATTTGTGACAGTGCTTTTACTTTATAGGAACAGCCAAAGAGAGCAGTGCAGTCCTGCTTTCTGTGATTCAGAAACATCAATTTATTTTTGAACTCGCATAGATTTATAGAATTTCCACAGCAATCTTTATCCCCATCTGAGTCCTTCACAGACATCTTTGCCTGCTTACATGTTGAGTCATACATTGTTGGTGCACAGTTATACATTTCCAGCTGCGTATGTTTCAACTAGAACAGGGTTACCAACTTTTTTTATGTATGTATATGTAGCCATGCTAGTGGATGACTTTGGAGATCCCCTTAAATTTCATATAGATTACAATGTTTCCACTAAACCTAATGATTTACTGACTCATGATGACTTATGAATCATTCTTACCCATTCTCAGAGAAGACGTCATGGACTCCAGGTTACCCATCTCACATTATTTGACATTGTTTTTCTGAAAGTATATAGCTCAGATTAACGCTGCAAAGGAAAACCGACTCAATGTCTGAGGCACTGGAGAGAGTTAAACTAATCTAGAGGACCCAGACTGGTAAATAATATTGATAATTGTATACAAATATACAAACCATCATTAAAATATATTGACTTTTGGTTTGTGGTTTTATGATTGATGCTTTTCTTTTCCCCTTTTCTTTGGATGTGATTTTTTTCTGCCTTGAGTTGTGCCCATGTGCCATCCAGGGAAGGGACATAGAGGGTATAAGGACGACAAGTGAGGGGAATTTTTAGGGGCTGTAGGAACAAAGAAGAGCTGCTAATGACTCCTTTCATTTATATGAACAGACAATGCTATTGTGTATGTAGGCATATAGAAGAATTATCATTATTATGTAAAATGTTAGCATTATATACAAGGATACAGAATGTTCTGATATATTCAATCTACCCCCCTGTATTCGCAAACTAATTGGATGTTTGGCATCAGATTATACAATTACAGGCATGTGAGCATGCTAGCATGGTGACGCTAGCCTTAAGATCAAAGCATGCAGAGCTGCTAGCACGGCTGTGTAACTTTTTAGTCTTGTTACGATACCCTGCTTTTGAATTCACCACCATTTCCCAGTGAAACTGCAAATCAGATCACCGTCAAGCCAACTTGACAGGAATATTTACTCCAAAGTAGTTTCAACCTTTCAGTAAACTCTGTCTAATCTGATGGTAGGAAATGTAAAAATCGATCATAAACATCCTTTTGACGTAAATGTGACAAAGATCAGTAAATCATGTCCATGCCAACATGTCTCAAATATAAATGTCAAAGAATTCAATTTGTCCACAGTATTTTGTTCACTAAGCTCTGACAAACTCCAACTCTTGGAAAAATGGATTTTTGGGGAAATTATTATTAGCTTATTGGGATCAAATCAGAAGATTATAACGTGTGTTTGAGTTCAGGGATTCACAAAAAGCTCCCTAGATTGAATTACACTTGGGATAGAACTGCATTATGGTTGAATACAATTTCTTCTGTTTCCTGATTTCCATGAATAGACCCAAAAATCAAATGAACATTTCTTAAAATTGCACATTTCTAGTAATTCAAAATAGGCTCGCAGTTAATGAGAGACTAACTGGGAACCACATCAGCTTTATCAGCTTGAAAAACATGAAAACATGAAACAATGAAGTGAACCTTGATTAAAAAAATGAAAATTACAGCAAACAGAGTTCCTGGCACTTTCCCCCCTTGAGAATCGTTTTAATTAAAAGGCACGCAAACATCGAACATGTCTTAATATCGTGTGCCTGTTTAAAGGGAAAAGGGATTGCGTAATTTAATTCCCAGATCAATAAGTCGTTGAGAATGTTCTACAAGAAATATTCCTCACCCGGAGGTCTACATTAGGAGTGTAAGCTGTGATTCAGTGTCAGGGTCCTGTTGTTTGTTGCACCCGTGCTTCCTCTCTCCTCACCTTTAAGCATCGATTTTCATCCCACCTCTTTGGGTTTTTTTTCTTCTTCTTCTTCTTCTTCCAAATAACTAACTCTCTCCATGCTTCAAAGGAACCTGCATTTCCTGTTTGCTCTTTGTGCATTTTGTGAATGTGTGTTTTTGAGTTTTCGTGTCCTCATCAGTGCGTTTCCGTGTGCATATTAGTTGTAAACAGCAGAGATAGTCTTCAGTAGCGCACCCTGTTATTATTCACCTCAGCCAAGCAATTTCCTCGTCTTTAATAGTTTAAAAAAAAAACAGAGTTTCGTGTGTCACACAGCGTGATGCATCTGTGAGAATTTATTTGAATTTATTTGTGAGTAAAAGAGAGAGAGAGAGAAAAAAAATCAACAATATTTCCTTCAACAGCTGGTGTAGTTTAATCTCCATCCTTGCAAGACTGGAGAAAGCGTAAAGTTCCAAAATCAAAGTCTTGCAGGTGCAAAATTGAATCTTAAATGTAAATTGATTTGGAGATCAAACATTCTCCAGCCCCTCTATCATTTTAATCAGGCAAAGTCGAGACACTGGCAGAGTAGAGAGGTGCTTGAAATTCTGAATTCACCAAATGCATCTTCCAACCTTGATTAAGGGTGTGTGTGTGTGTGTGTGTGTGTGGATGGAGGGTGTGGGGGCTCAGCTGCCGGTGTCATACTCTTAGGACAGGTTTGAGTGTGTGATAGCTGTAGATTTCTGCGTGTCATCAGTCATCGGATACCTCTGTGAGGTCAGAAAAGTTAAGTGTGGTGTATCGCTGTGGGTAATCGAGCAGGATGAAATGATAGAGGAACTACACTATGACTTAAGAATGAAGGCAGTGCGTATACGTGAAGGCAAATATAGATAGATAAAGAAAAAACTAGAAGATATTTGAATCGAAGCAACTGATTACCTAATACAGTCTGTTTAATTTGTTTACAATAGATGTAGTTTTAGGATCCACAGATTTAAAGATTAAATATTCAAATGGTGAATATAAAAAAAAAATATATTGAAATTGCTCAAGTTCAATAACCTCCATTCAATAAAGTCAAACGCTCACTCACTGTGGTACAGTGAAGCATATCCAGTCAGTGATTTGTTCATTTTTAACAGAGGGTTGGCCCAATGGGAGCAAGATCAAAGAAATATCAAATGCAGCAGTGTGTCTCCATGATTCTTCTGCAAATACACGTTGTCTTTTTGATCATGAAGCGACACTACTCTAAAGAGTATATAGGCTACATATATATATATATATATATATATATATATATAGTTTAGAGAATATTATAGAAGACCCATTTACAAATCTGTGCAGCATCAGATTTGGGCTACTGATATTTTTATTTTATGGTCATGGACCATGGATTCTAATTTGCACAAAGCTCAGTCAGATAACGGATTAATGAGTCAGGCAAACTAGACTAACATATTCAAATAAACAACTGCTCTGCTTTGCTGCTATGGGCTGAAAACAAGGTTAACAAGGGGGGGATACATGTTGGTCATTTTAGTAACAAGGGGGTTGGCCTCTCACTCCTCAAATCACCTACTGAGCAAATCATTAGCTAACTAGGTTACAGGTTTTGCTTAGAAAAGGAGGAGCAGATCCACTGTTTAGTATCGTCCCATTATGTGGACCCAACAGAACAATCCTATATCATTGATGGGTGAGGATGCTGATTTTTTTTGTAGCTTAAGCCAGTCCTGCAGCATATCATGTGCACATATAAGACCTATTTACGTAGTTTTAAGTAATGCAGCACTCCTTCACGCTCCTTCTTGGTCAAATAGATCTTACATCGCCTGGAGGTGTGTTTTGGATCATTGTCCTGCTGAAAATCAAATGATGGTCCGACTAAGTGCAAACCAGATGGGATGGCACGTCACTGCAGAATGTTGTGATAGCTACAATGGTTGTGTGTCAAGTGAATCTTGAAGAAATCGGCAACAGTGTCACCGGCTAAGCCCCCTCACACCATCACACCTCCTCCATGCTTCACGGCGGGAACCACACATGCAGATGCCATCCGTTCATCTTCTCTGTGTCTCATAAAAACATGGAACCAAATGTTTCTGATCTGGATTCATCAGAACTGCAAATTTCCGCTGGTCTGATGTCTATTACTTGTGTTTCTTGGCTTCTTTTTGGTTATCAGCATTCTTTCAGTTTTTTTATTTATCTAAGGTGCCATTAATTGGCGATTTCTGAGGCTGGTAAGTTCAATAAACTCATCTGCAGCAGAGTACTTGATCTTCCTTTCATGGGCCTCCATATGTGTTATTTCGAGCTTTCAAGCAAACATTTCAGTCTCATAAATTCAGTGGTATTTAAATTTCAATATTAAGTATTCAGTTGCTTATAAGATTCACATCTTTATATAAATGATCTGCCTCATCCAAAACCTGGCCATGATGCACAGATGCAAGCTGATACAGTTCATCTGATATCCAGGATCAAAACTGTAACATTTGGGCTGTGATATATACAGGAATGGACTTCACACAGTCATTCCTGAAAGGCTGCACAACTCCTTTGGTCTTCTGAGAAAGTCTCATCTTCTGCTGCAAATCTCCTTTGCCCCTCTCATGTTCTTTCACCCCTTGTGTATTCTTGCTTCTTTTTACTTTTCTTCTCCCGTTCTTAACACAGCGCACGTCTGCTCTGTTCTCGCTCGGCTCATTATGATGGCCTGAATGGGAGAACAGGGGTAGGAGAATTGAAGGTGTTAGCACGCCGGAGCGCGGCCTCTCATCCATGATCCGCCCAGCTAATTACCCAAGTGTGGCCAGTGTCACTACACACCCACCCCCCCTTCGCACACACACCCTCAGCCCCCCCACCCTTACCCAAGAACAGATTAAACACTTGGGAATGACCTGCCCTAGATTTTATGCTACATTGAACTCTTAACAAATTAGAGGAGGGTCATTCACGGACAGCTAATTGCAAGAAGCATATGGTGTATTAACTCATAATCAAGATTAAATCACACATTTCCAACTTAGATCTGCATCAGCCTGTTTTATCCATTTGCATCGCTCTAATCTGAACTGCAAATGGTCTGTTTTTGGTATGAATTGCAACTCAAATGATAGTGGAAGAGCATACTTAAATACTGAAATTGAGCAATGTGCAATTTAGCTTTTAGACCAATAACAGACTTGTCAAAGGCTAATGACAATGAAATTGCAATTTGAACAGAGAAAGGAAATCTATCTAATAAACTGTCATCCGACGCCCTTGTCATCTTCCATTTGACAAAACAAGAAGGAATGAATTAATCATATATTTAAAATCTCTTATGATTCTCTTTGATTTAGCTAATCGTCTCACAAAGATGATTTTTAAAGAGACTGTTGACAAAATGAATAGATGAGCAATTACGGGCTTCACGGGAATGGCAGATGGAGGCAGAATCAAAGTGACTGTAAACTGTACGGGCTCAGCAGAATTTACGAGGGGAACAGAAAAACAATGCAAATATGCAGAGATAGTGAGTGAGTTTGTGTTTCAAGTCTTCTGTTGTACAGAAAAAAACAGCTGCTTCATTGTGTGAGCGATGAAATACCAAACTAGCACTGTAGGAAATACACAAAATATTTAGTTTACTCAGCGTGCAAGGTGTAGAACTTGTAATTAATAAAAACTAAAAGTTTTAATTCCTTAAAATCCGTGTAAAGAGATTTCTTTCAAAATACATTAAAATAGTTGCTGAAAACATGTGAAAAGACTTTGAACGATATATTACTGAAATGTGGAGTTAGAGGTTACAACAGTTTTTCACCAGTTTTCAGTCCAGGATTTTGTGGGCGGTCCTTAAAGGGTGGCTCGATGACACGCTGAGGCCACCCTGAGCATACCCCTGCACCCCTAGCAGAGAGATAGAGATGAATTCACCTCGCTCAGAGTGTTTCAAAGTCAGTCATGTCATCTTCTGAACTCATCTGACACCTTTCAGTCGCTTCAAAATGGCTGCTTGACTGCTCCCACGAGTGGGCGTGGCTTCAGCGCATTCAGCAGACATTCCTGGAGCTGAGCTGCTCATTTTTACCTGATTTTGACACCTACTTTCATAAACTTGTTGATATTTTTAATCATTCAGATTTGACTGGGTGGTTAATAACACTTTCTTCCTTGTTCTGACAAACTCAGAACATATATTTATTCTTACTTTACACAGACTTTAATGTTGAATGAAATACTTAACCTGTACATGAGTCAGTGGTTGAGTCCACAGTCACCAGATAACATCGATTTCCACTCTGCATGAGGTGTATTGGCGGAGCTCTCAATAGTAAAGGCCTCACTTCACAGAGCACTACGTGACCCTTCTGAAACAGCCACACTTATCAGTCTCACAGTTTTTCAGCCTGACCTCTTTTTGTAAAACACAATGCTTATACTCAAAGGCCTCACCATTCACACTGGCCTTTAAGTGGCCTTTCACTCCTTTTCTTCTTCCCCTTCAGAGAACAAGTCACAAATAGGCTCGACGGAGACACGACGGTATACAGATGTGTGTTAGAGTTCATCTTTTGGGGAGCTATCTCAGTGTTTGTGTTTGTTTGTGATGCTTGCAGGGATTGGGAGAGGTGAGGGATGAGGTCGACGCTCCAAAATGAAGTGAGAGAAAGACAAGGCAGAGAATGAAGATCCCCTGCCAGTAAACCTGACATTTCTCCTCTCTGCACTCCAATATCTCACCAATAACAATTAACCCGGTAATTGTTTGGCTAATTATGATTAAATATCTGGTGTGGTGCCAGAAAAACACTCTCCACTGCAAGATTGTGCATCCTCACTTGTAACAGTGCAAATGTCAAGAGTGTTAGTTTACTGCACCAAAGTGTCTGCATTTAAGTTTTTATGCATGTGAAAACAGATATACCATAAATAGATGCACCCACAAACACAATCACCCACAGAGGTCTACATGAATCCTCTGACCTTAATTTATAACCACAGCTCTGATTTTTATTTGCCTCATCAAACCCCTGTGAACCAAAAAGGTGATAGCCTGAGTGGATAAAGATAGGAGAAGAAGACGGGCACTTTGATTAGCACGGATGCTAATTCCATCCACAGCTGACATCATGTCAGAACATCTTTTAAACTGCAGATGTGATAAACACACCTGAAGATATATAAATATATGTACTGTATATATAGAAAAATATACGAAGAACTCTGGAGACTTGCATCTGTAATCATCGCAATCATTGATCACTGATTTAGCTCTCAACCATGAGAATAATTAATTAGCTCTGAAGCAATCAGTTGACAGGAAATGAATTCAGGCAATTTGATGATGAATGAATTATAACTGTTATTCAAGTTTTCTAATAAAACAGTAGATGAATGCATGCTTTGTCACTTTCTTGCCAAGATTGATACAACTCTCATATGTGTGTGCTAAATAGAAGACTACAGCCAGTAGCTGGTTAGCTCAGATTAATATGCACAAAGACAGGAGAAAAAAACAGCTAGCTCGACTCAGTCCAAGGATTACAAAATCAGCCTATCAGCTGCTACAAAGTTCACAAATTAAGACGTTATATCTTGTTTTTGAAAATGTCTCCCTCTGCCAGGACCCAACCGGGCACGTGTCTGTCACGCCACAGGTGAGACACTGTTTTGGTCCGTTCTCCATGCAGCTTTCAACATGCAGCTTTGTAAACTTTGGTCATTTTACTTGTTTTATGTGCTTCTACCACGAGTAAATATACCATGTAGTTAAACTGTTTCCCTTTTGGTTGTTTTTATGATCGGACAAGGTGTTTTATTTTGAAAATCGACCAGATTCCGCTTGTGTGTCTGACTTCTAGGATGCTTCTGAAACGCACCGCGGCGCTTCTATTGCAGTGACAAACACTTTATAAAATGGCCACAATCAGCTCTGGCAACCACGGCACATTCGGAAAGCGCCGCGGCCATGCCTGGTGAAATTTAGCGCTAACTCTCTGCAAGAATGTAATTACCGTCTATTATTTCTAAATGATGAATCCAAAAAAAAAAAAAAAACTCATCAAACAATTGCTTTACGACACCAATAACTGATTCTGAACAGGTTCTTCTGCAATCAGAAGCTGGAACGCAGTGATTTAAAAGCACTTGGCCTTTGATAAACACACAATAACCTCAGATGAACTGATTCACATTCATCGTATCGCCTCTCTCCGCCTCCGTTGGCGACTCAAAAAGAGACAGGTGAGCATGCTGTTGATGCTTCGCTAGGTCCTAACCTGCGGCTCCAGCTGTGACGATATTGCTGCTGTTCCAGTCCATAGTGTTACCTCTTCTCCTCCCTCCCTCCCTCCCTCCCTCCTTCCCTTCCTCCCTCCCTTCCACATCCTTCTCGCTTTGGGCCGCTCTTTACTCCGCTCCTGTGGCGGAACCGTCAGGTCCTTGTTGCTCGGCAACCGCTGTCTTAAGATTTTCCCAGTGGAGTTTTGGAGGTAATAAAACAATGCCCCGAGACAAGCAGCAACGGGTACCGGAAACGCCTTCGGGAGGGCGGGGAGGAGGAGAGAGACAGAGAGACAGAGAGAGAGAGAGATAGTCGGTAGTTCTTCCAACTCTTTTTAAGGTTTTAAATTAAAAATACATGTTATTAATAGTGCCAAACTCGGTTCAGATTTGGTTAAGATTAGTGGAGAGAATATGAGAAGATACTGAAGGCAAATCTATGAAATTCATTCCACAGTTACACCTCCTGTTACTTAAATTAAAATCTTATCTCATGATGACTGAGCATCCAAGCTGAGAAACAGCTGTCTTTTTCAAGGTTACTGAGCCCCAAGGTTATGCAAACATATGGTAATGTTTTGCTTCAATCTCCATCTATTGATACATAGCCGTACTCACCTCGATTGCAGTTACAGGACGCCTGCACGGGAGTTTTTTGATTGACATCTGTCGGTCTGATTTTCTATACATTCCCCAAGCGACCTTGCAGAGGATGGTCAGCTTTTTTTAATTTTTTTTTTTTATTCACATAATGGGATGGCTCGGTTCCCACAACTTTGTCTGGGGAGTAAATGCAAGCGAAAAAGCCTGCGTGCACACTCGCAAACTGATTTGTCAGGCAGATTTGATTGGAAGTTGTTTTCTCTCTCTCTCTCTCTCTTTCTTTCCTTTCTACAGAAGACTCCCTGTGAAATTAATGCAACACAAACAAAACATTTGGAGACCGCACAGTGAGTTTCTGGCACGCTGAATTATGGCGAGGCATCAGGGAGACGAAAACTTTTGTTTTATTTCATTCGCCGTTTTCCTCTCTCTCCCCATCCAAACCCTTGTAGGAGATGAAACATCAAAGCGGAGCTCTTACTAATACAAGCAATAAACTACTCCCACAACGTTTGAATTTACTCATTCCCTCTTTATGAGTGACACAAGACAGCGCGCTCTCCCTTCTCTTGGTTTAACAATAAAACGTGTCACCTCTTCCAAAGTTTGAACCAAAAAAAAAAAAAAATCAAGAACTTAAGAGATTTTGAGGCTTGCTCTCTCTTGACACCAGGAGACGAGTGAAACGCTACACCAAAGTAATCATCAGACGCAGCATTCAAAGAGGTCTACAGAGCCCCCTCCCCATCAGCGCCGCCCCCCCCCTCCCATTTGATTCATTATTTAATTGTATAGTTTCAATCTGTGCGCTTGCGGTTAGACTGTCATCTGCTTTGCCATGTGGAATTGCAGACGTTGAGGGAAAGAGAGGGAGAGAGAGAGAGAGAGAGACGTTGGCCCCCGCTAATCAAAATGCAAATATCTGTCTCCCCATTGGGGTATTAGTGCATCTTGGAGGGTGAATCTCAAGGCTCTAAATTGAAAGATGATGAATGTGCAGGTTCTTTTTCTTTTTTCTTTTTCTTGACGCTTGCAGTGTGAGGCAGCTCTGAAATTAAAAAGTCATAAAAATAAATAAATAAAAACGCAAATAAATAAATAAAAGTAAATAGAAAAAGGGGGGTGGCGGGTGTGGGAGGTGTAGTTCGGGGTGATGATACGAGCATGACAAGGTGCAGAAGATAAGTGTCAAAGGGGGTTTTTTATAATAGCATGCTGCCAATAACCGCAGCAGCAGTTCACAGATACCAGGTAAAGACTTGATTACATGGTACAATGACAAACGGACTGCTCGCCACTCGGTATCTGGCTGTCAATCACAGGACGCGCTCGAGGAACATGACAGCCACGTGCTTTGACCGTCAGAGTGTATCTGCCTATCTGGCGGAGTGCGCAATCAGTTTATGAGTTTTTGAAGCACAGACCTCAGTATTGTATCTCATTTTGTGAGACGAGACAGATTTATTATGCTAAGGCGGGTATCGATCACGCTGAATGCGTTCTTGTGAGCCTTTTATTTATTTGCGTACATCTCTGGAAATACACTTGTTTACAGTTTCTTCGCTCTGTATACACCTTCCAACAACTCCCCGTAGCCACGTTTTTGCACCGTTCTCGCCAACGCCCCCCCCACCAACCCCAGAACGATTCAGCAGACTTCCTCCACTTACAGCGCTGCCAGATTTCCCAAGTTCAAAGGAAGTGTTTGTATTATTTCCAGGTTCCATGAAGTATCCTGTATGTTGAACGAGTTATGGATCGCTATAATTATCCCTCCTCTCCATACTGGCTGTGAATTATTAGCATTCAGTCCAAAAATGTAATGTGTGACTGATATGAACAAATCGTGTGAGCATTTTACAAAGTCTTTGGAGTACAAACTCCGTCTTTGTGTTGCCTGGTAGTCGCATGTAGGTTTGATACCCAGACAAAAACACCAACAATAACCCTACAAGGGACAGCCAGGACGAAGATATGTATTCAATATGTCAAACTCAGACTGTGAATTTCCTATGATGCCGTACGAAGGTACTGGTAGGTGGGTGAACAGATTGTGAATCACCACACAGCAAGTGCTTTTTGAAAATGTGGTATTACACCGCATGCTTTTTATTGGTGTTCATTGATGTTTATGTGTACAAAGAGGTCTATATAATTTCTAAGATTATTGTTATCACACTCAGGTTGAATAAAACACACTATGGTTGGTTGTTGTGGTCTGTTTTTGACATCAACAACAAACAGGTCTGATGATCGCAATGGGGCTCCAGGCCATTCCTGTCCACCCACGACTAAAATAAATGACTTCCTGACGGAGCTACAAACTGTTTTGTGTGTCTTTAACATTGATGGAAATAAGTACAAACAAAGCAGTGTAGTCTTAGAGGCAGTACACACGATTTTCACTATTCTCATGGTATGTTTTGCTATTTGTATGCGTGTTGGTTCATGAACAGAAACAAAAGCATCAGGGATTCTCCGGCGAATCTGTCTGGCTGCCGCCTGCTTCAGTTTCCCATCAGGTTCTCGCTCTCCCTCGCCACATCTGCTTGTGTTATCTCAGCCTGGGACTTCTGATTTCGTGGGAACAACACAGCTCTGTCGACGGCGAAAAAAAAAACCCCCAGAGCAAATCGCCAACACAACGGTGCCGACGCAGCGACTGACTGACAGCGAGATACGTCCTTGTGCAAGATTACATGTGATGTATGAGCAGTTTGTAGGAACATGCTGTTTAGCTTGCTGATACCGATAGGAAGGGGTGGAAGTATTTAGATTCTTTACTTATAAAATAGCAGTACCACACTGTGAAAATACTACAAATAAAAGTCCTGCTTTGGAAAGTAAGCAATCATTATGTCATAAAATAGTCCCTGTCAGTGTTTTACTCTCATATATGATGGTTTTAGAATCATATCACTGCTGTATTAATGGCCAAGTTGCATTTTCCTGTTGTAGATGTTTGAGTTTGTGCTAATTTTACCTACTTTGTATTCTGTACTGCACATCCTTGGGTCTGTTGTTATTCCAGTCTGCTGCTAATGATTGGAATTTGTTACAAAAATACTTAAAATGGACAAATTTATTTAACAATTTCACTGATTTTGGTCAAACTGGATCATATTTTATGGAGAAAATGTTTTCTGGTTTTCTCTTTGTGTCCTGCAGCTTCTGTATATCAACTCGCTGTGATATTCTGAAGGGCAATAAACTGCTGCGAACTATAGCTGCTGTTAGCTAACGTTGGCTCCGTTTGTTAGCCGGGCTGCACAGACTGTGAGCTCAGATCACATGGGGGTGTTAGTGTTTGTACCACAAAACGTGAAAAGAAGAGGTTTTTTTTAGGCCCGGTGCGTGGACGAATGTCGACATGAAGCCAGTGTCATGCCAGAACTGGAGCCAGGTGAGTGAGCAATGTAACTGCTAAACAGCACATAATGAGATGCAGCAGGTGTTCATTCTTTAAAGTTGAGCCTATTCAGTCTGCTTCAGAATTTAAATACACTTTCCATAGTGCAAATAAACCAAGAAAAAGAAAAAAAGACTTGCACCTACTGAGTCCTCTCTTTATTAGCATCTTTTATTATCACTCATCCAGCCATTCACTGTCTTCGATGCCTCTGTGCCGTGCTAATCTTATGAAGTGTCTTTTACTGCGCTAATGGAAAAATCTTCAAAAGTCTGGAGCACCAATTAAAGATCTCGCCGTCCTTATCCTTGAGCCAGCCTGAAAGCTGCATTACGGAAACCCTTCACATTCTAAAGATCTTTATTCTCTCCGTCTTTCTCTGACGTTTTCTTTTGGTCCATTCGCTGCAGGCGCTCTCTTGACCGCCAGTAACGTATCCGCACTTAACATTTAAATCACAGCAGGGAGAGTCATCACTAAAATCAAACTCTCACAATGAATATCTTCTTAATTTACCTCCAGTTTCTTGTGCAGAGACACCAGACGATAGACTCTTCTTTGTCAAGTACCACTCACTGATTATTCCTCCGTTAATCAGCATGGAGAAATGAATCTCTATTGTACAGTGGATCAAAACTACTCAAAGACGCATTACATTCCCATACTGTACTCATCAGGTTTCTGCATGCAGTGGTGGTGCTGCTGCAGCATTTGGACTACAAAATGCTGGATCAAAGAGTTAGAAAGAGGAGGGATTCTGGCACGTTTACATGTCAGATGGTGGTGCCTCTTCTCCTCCTGTCCTGTCACTGAGCTGCTACAGGAGGGTCATTAGAGGCAGGAACATATGCCATTCAGCATGCATGGTCTGCTGTCCAATTAGTGGCCTTGAAGCACTCGTCTGAAGCCAAGCATAGAGACATGCAGACACAAGTTCGGAGTAATCTGCTTCACATTGTGTACCTGCATGTTTGAGCAGCTACAGTTGTAAGTTTCCAGACTTGTATCATAGTTTGAATATATAGTGAGGAAAAAGAGAGATTTCTTCACCATCTCGGTACAGGAGTGTACACATACAGGAACACACAACCAACTCAGTGTGTGTTTCATAAATCTTTTAAACTCCTGTCAAGTCACAGCAATATTCCACTCACAAAGAAAGTGTGTCGCCTCTCTGAGACGAAGAGAATCTTAAAAGAAAATATCTTTTTCGAGCTATTTATTTACTTCTCTTTCCCCTCGCCCACACAATCCTGGCAGTTTCCATCTGCCTCATAGGTGCTGATATCCAGGATTCTAGGATGTCTGACTTTTTCATTTGCTGTCAGAGGAGGGGGCAAGGACGAAGCTTAGGTAGGTCACAGCAATATCCAGCCAATTCTTCTCTGTTTACTATATATCTTTCATGATATATATATAAATCTTTCACTAGAGCAACATAGATGAATGAAAAATGTTGACCAAGTGGTGTATCTACAGGTCAACTGCACAAGACAGTGTGTAAGTCTGTGTAAAGTAAGAGTAAATATGTGCTCTGAGTTTGTCAGACCAAAGAAGAAAGTGTTATTAACCACCTAGCCAAATTTGAATTATTAAAAATATCAACAAGTTTATGAAATTAGGTGTCAAAATCAGGAAAAAATTAATTCTCATCTTCAGGACTGTGGGGGCGTGTCCGCTGAAGCCCACACTCTGAGCGAGATGAATTAATGTCTATCTCTCTGCTAGGGGTGCAGGGTATGCTAAAGGTGGCCTCAGCGTGTCATCGAGCCACCCTTTAAGGACCGCCCACAAAATCCTGGACTGAAAACTGGTGAAAAACTGTTTTAACCTCTAACTCCACATTTCAGTAACATATCGTTCAAAGTCTTTTCACGTGTTTTCATCAACTATTTTCCAACATATTTAATATATTTTGAAAGAAATCTTCACACTGACTTTACACTTTATCCTTATACTTCATGCTAATTTATACTAATCATTTCAGTCATATATATATATATATATATATATATATATATGACTGAAATGATTGAAGAGTGAAAGAGTGAAAGAGACTGAAAGAGTGAACCAGCATGGGTTGTAACAAGCCAGAGACACATGCTGAGGAATAAAAACTTCTATTCCAGTTGCTCAGTGGGTACTTGCCATGGTACATTCTCAGGGTATGAAAAAAAAAAAGAAAAATCTGCCATATTCATAATGAGTACAGGTCAGCGCAGATGACTGCTGAGGTGCTTTAGTCTAGGTGCTCCCAAAGTGGTATGGTAATTTCAGAGGAAGTGAAGGGACTGTTTCTTTCTGCAATCTTTTGCAACTGGTTATGAGATCCTTTGAAGTAGAAAAAAATTATATATTCCCCTCGACAAACTACGGCAATGTCAGCTGATTTCAAACCTCAAATGACAGAAAATTAGAGAGTCTTACGTGTATTTATATAAATCTACACCCACCTGATTTGAAGCTGAACTGACAAGGCCTTCTTGCAGCTGATAGGAATCACTGATTCAATTAGAGATAGGACTGGATGGTACTTTATTGATCCTTTAATGGAAAATTACATTTCATCCTCATGGTCATAACACACTGTATGTCAGTTAAATAGTAAATAACTAAACATACATAGACATAACACAATTAACACACGCATTACGTATTAATAAGAAAGAAAAAGGCTCTAAAAAGTTGTAGTTACAGTGAATCTAGAGATGTCTGTTCACATTAAAGTGACAAACATGTTTCCAACCACAGTCAACCACATGATTAGTATTGTAACCATAACAGTGAAGGTTCCAGAACCTAAACGAAGCAGTGCTTTTACCACAAAGCATGATGTTTCTCTGACCTCAACTAAGTTTAACCCAAACTATGGGTAAACCTTTTTTGTGCCTAAACCTACAATCAATAGTGATTGTTGTGGTCTTGAATGGCGCAGACAAAAGTCACTTTAAAGGTTTGAAAACAGCAATTTTTAGTGAACTGTTTCATTTGGAAGGTTTTCGGACATATTTTGGAAACTAGTGTTGGGTGTTTCGTGAGAGCCGGCGTTGACGCGTTGTGAACATTTGATTGAAGAACGTCACAGTGTATAGCCTACCCATGCGGATACAAGACGCTTTCCCCCTTTTTCCAGCAGACAGAGTTGATTGCGATGTAAATGTATCCCTTTATTTGTCATTTAGCATTTAACATTTGGAAGGACCATTCATACTCCACTCCAGAAAGTGGAAGCTAGCAAGATAAGCTACTTTTTGAGTGAAAGATAATGTCAGATGTTGCTTTTTGTTCATGTTGTTTCATCACTAACACTAAGCAATCAGCAGCTCTCATATCATACAGAAGCTGGTCTAGGTAGTGTTGGCTGTATTAGTTCCAGCTGTGGTGATAGCATGACCAGACTTTGAATACTCAGGAATGGGTAGTCCTTTAACCTCAGCAGTATGCCCTCATGGAGAACAATGAAGTAGGGTGTGCTATCATGGCAGGAAATTAGAAAGTTCTTCTTTGAATTTTGACCAAATGAACTTTTTAAGCCCAAAATTTTTTTATTTCAGTTTCACTGAAAAGAATAAACTATACAAAAATGGGAAATGTAGTTGGACTGGAGAAGTAAAATTAACTAATGTTGTGTACAAATGAGTTCTGGAGTATTACCAAAGTGGATTTGTGTGTAGGTTTAAAATTTCTTTTGCAAAGAAGAACATGCTCTTTCACAAAAGCTGAACAGGCACACATGGTAGGCACGATAACCTTTATGCCCGACTATTTAAAGCCTTTAAGAAGAAGTCCTCAACTTTTGACATAAAACAAAGAGGAAATAAAAACAGTATTAACTGGAAAAAGGAGGGGTTATGTTTGGGAGCACTTCAGTTTAGTTTGGCCACCAATGACCTCAAAGGAGCCAAGGACTAGTGGTCCAACACCCCCGAGAAAGATGGATTCCGCTGCTCGGAATGGGCCTGCATTATCTCTCTGGCACAGGAGCCGGAAGAAAGGGAGCAACCGAACATCTCTGGGTGGTGAAAAATGAGGGAGCAAGATACTATTTCTTCTTTAATTCACAAGGGGTGGCCTGGCTCTGCCTGCGATAAGACACAAGTGATCAACATCCTTTGAGTTGGCGGTGACTTGGCCTCCTAGCGGCTCCCCTCCCTTCTCCCTTGCTGATATGTAGGATGTATTTTGCTCCCTCCAACAGGTACAGGGTACACAAAATGGAAAGGGAGAAGGAGGGAGACAGAGAGGAATCATCTGGAAGCTGTAGGCGGAGAACTAGCATATACTGCAGAGCCCAGATCTGGATTTATGATCATGGGCAATGGAGACTGCTCCATTGGGCCTGGGGGGACTGTTGAGATACTTTTAGGCCCTTTTTTTTTCATTTCTTGTCTTTTTTCCACATTCTTTGTATCGTACATTACATTTTCTCCAAGGACAGAGTATCCCTCCAAACATAATTCTTTCTCAAGCATTTAACTTTCTCCTCCATCCTTATTCAAGTCCTGCAAATCAATAAATAAATCTACATTCTTGGACAAATATATGTTTGGCTTTCCAGTTTTGAGGTGTTTTTACACTCGGCCAACTTCAGTCATTCAAGTCATATTAGAGCGTGTAGTCAGCAGTTTTTGCGAGTTTGTGAAACATTCAAACAAACCCAGTGAAAAGAATCTGACTTGCTTCATTTAAAGCATTGTTAACACCAAGCACTTACAGTTCACTGGCTCAGTTTGCTTCAGAAAATACATTATGAAACAATAAAGGCAATCAAGTGACATTTGATGGAACAATATCCCTCATTTTAAGGGATTGTATTAAATTCTACATTTGCTGAGTTTAGCGTCCTCCAGAGATAAATAACTGCTGAATAATGACACACATTCTGTCTTTTGAACCAAGAAGTGTTGAAATGCTACCTTAATTAGACAGATTCAGCCCGTAAAAAAGTTTGATCAAATTAAGCATCAGCTTGTTTGTTTCATGACACTGAAATCAGCTTCTTTTCACATTAAAGAGTCACGTTCTGGAGAATATTCGGAGCGTGAACAAAGGGATCCTCATCAGAGATGGAAAAGATCCACTTTAAAGGAAGATTAATGAAGAGAACTGAGTTTGTTTACTCGTTTGTCGTCTTCCTTTTGTTGCTCCTAAAGAAGACTTTGCTCAGTTTGGTTAAGAAGCGTTGAGAGCAAAAGACCAAACGCGTAAAAAAAAAAGATCTATTTTCAAATGCCAACATGAAAGTACAGGGAAAGCAAAACAATTAAGAAAGAAAATGTAGCTCTCTTATCTGAATCCTCTATCTCACAGGTGATACAAGTTGTAATGGAAGTCCCCCTTCCTGTCGTACACTCTCCCCAGACCTGGGTTCGGTGTGGCTTTATCTCACCTTGGTCAGGACAAATGTGAATGATTGCTGTCTGGGCTATTTCAGGAACCGGCAGGTTGACACAGAGACTCGGTTCCACAGTTCCCAACGCCGCCCTGCTTCATCACAAGCTCCACCCTCCCTCCCTGCATGCCCACAGTTGTCACAACCAATGAAAGTGCCCCGAGTCCTGATTAAATTTCCACCTCTAAAATACCACAGTTTAGGCTGGCATCTACTCAATATGGGCTGTTAATTACATTCTTCTAATTTATTCATCTCAAAATGATAATTGTTCACCTTGACATAATTCAACTATGTGTGATCCATTGCTGCACATTGGCCTAATTGCTTTTACCAAGTGGGACGGAAAAAAAAAAAAAGCTCATTTCCAAACAAACAAAAGACACCAAGGAGTTGGAACTTTTCAAACAACTTGACCAAAAAATGCAGCAACTTAAATGAGGCGTTCAAAAGTGCTAATTAATTGCATCTCATGACCAGTTTCTACATTAACACACACGTCGCTACCATAAGCTGTGCTTAATGTAGCACAATGTTGCACTGCCATCAGTGTAAGTATCTCCTTGTTGGATCAGTTTTTTTTTTTTTTTTAAAGGAAAACAAAGACATGAGCACCAGATGAGATACAAGTTCAGAGTCAATATGCAGAAATTTAGAAGGTTTATTCCATCAAGATTATTTTTCATTCATGTATTAAAATATGAAACATTATTCAGGCGTTCATGACCCTGATGTTTCCTGTGGTTTTGAGTGAAATATCTCAAAAACTATTAGATGGATTGACACTTTTTCTCCTCATAAAGTGTCATTATAAGTTTCCAATACATAGTTTATGACTAAAATACTTGCAAAGCTAATGGCATCACCAGTAGCCTTAGCTACAGGCTAATTTGTCTGTCGTGCTAATTAGCACATGTTAGCATGTTGACATGCAAAACTATGATGGTAAAAGTAATAAATATTATGTTTATTATTATAAACATCAGCGTGTTAACATCACGGTCACTTTGATCATGTTAGCATGCTAAAATTAGCATGTAGCATTTAGCTTGTACCCTGCAAATTGCTTTACAGAGTTGCTAGGGTGGCCTCAAACGACATTTGAGCTGCAACGCTGGATTTGGACTGAAGGCTACATGATTACGGCTAGGCTGTAGTTACAGTAAAGGGTAAGTATGCTTCTTCAGAACTGCTTGGATGGCTCACTAGCATCAGAAAAAAACACTGTGTATGTATTTCTATAACTTTGCATAAATGACGATCTGACATTCACACCTGTTTCTCATCGTGACTGGCTAGCTATGTGAAGGTGAGAAAGGAGCCAGGGTTGAAACTTCTCTCTCAAGCTCCCTTTTGTCAGTCTTCACACAGCTATTTCTGTTACTTTTCATGTGAACAGCTGGGTGTAACTCTAGGAATGTCACCATTATCTTCATATCAATGCGTCTCCCACCTCTATGACAGCTGGCTTTTCATTCCGCCTTCCAGTGCGACCATTTTTAACTATACACAACACATTGTGCCAACCACTTCATCTCTTGTATAAACCTGCCTGCTTGATAATGCATTACTTCATAGTCAAAGTACGTCGGTTACAGCAAATGTACAACAGTGAACGGCTTGTTTCTGTGCAGATGACACTTCTCTTTGTATGGTCTTAATCAGTGGGGAGGTGTGATTCTTAAACTTTTAAGTCTGTGCAAGCAGAAAATGTCTGCTAATGCTATGTTTCTGAAGTGGGACTACCATGCCGCTGTAGTTAAAACAAGCGGTAACTGTGTTCATCATAATCAGTACTTTGTAACCTGCAAAATTCTAATTGTTGGTCTGTTTGTGTGTGTGTTAATTTGCATAAATTATCAAATGTTGTTGCTTTAGAGGAAGCCTAGTTGGACATCTTCCAGCCAATCAGAACTGGCTATTCCTGCCAAGATACACACACACACACACAAAATTCCTTTAAAAGATAATCTTCATAGTCCTTCGTCATCAACCCCATGAAAGAGCCTTATCTAAGAAATAACGACGTTATGACATTTAAAATATCACCAAAGCATTTCCTCATACATCGTCGTCTTTTTTGGGGGGGAAATGTGTGGATGCATCTCATCTTCTTGCTTTGTAATGAAGCGCACTGTTCCTCTGATGGTTCCCATTCTTTGGAATTAAGTTGAATCGGCTATGGTGCATTTCTTAACGACATCCCATCTCCCGCAACAGTCCTGACATTTTGATTGTCTTATTTGTTTGCCACTGTTTGCCTCCTCTTTGAAGGTCACTCCTAAATTACTTTAAAGCATGCAAATCACTATATCCACAGTCCACCTTTAACGCTTGATGAGTCCCACGGAGCAGCCAAGCATGTACAAATACAACAGGAGCGAATATAACGGTATGAGATTTCAAATATTTTTTGTATTGAGCAGCAATTAACTGGCGGTCTCTCACATCCTCACCCAACTAACCCCACCTTCCCCTCTTTTGTCTCCCAATTGGAAAATTGACTGTCATACTCCACGGGGATGTCGGAGGTGAGCTGCCAAATGGTCTCCCAGGTGCTGGCAGTGATGTCTTGTACAATGACACTAATGCTGAGACTGAGAAATTTCTTGTAAGGGCTGCCCTTGAATTTGCCAGTCAAAAGTCCTATTCATACAGGCCTTTTATTATTACTCCGGGACCTCCTGGGATTTGTAATAACCACAAAGGTCGTCTATGTTCTTAATCCTGCGGTAAAAATGGCTTGCCATATTTTGCCAAACAGAGGTCATATGATGATATCGCGCTTGTGTGACGTAGTTTAGTAAAGTCTTGTTGGCTTTTCCCACACTTTTTCCTCCTCCTGCTCCTCCATGTCAAGAATTATGAAGGCTGCAGTGGAAATTATTAATGAAAGCTTTAATAGATTTTTGGCTGCAAATTCAAGAGGCTAATCTAGCTACTCAGCGTTAAGAGAACTCAAAGCATTAAGTCAGTAAATCTGAGTTAAATAGATGACTACATTTATGAAGTGTGAATGTGCTGCAAGAAACACGGACGAGGGGGTTAAAATGTTGGTTCAACTCCACCAGTAACTGTAGGAATAAACTTTTACTTCTCTGTGACCTGCAGTAGCGGCCATACTACTCGCGAAATAACATCCGACAATTCTTCACCTCATGATGCACATGCTAATGCCAACATTCCTTGCCAATGTAGGAAGTAATGTGTCCGTTAGGTGGCGAGGCAGGAAGCAAGGGTGTGAAGGTTAGAGGTGGCGGATGGGCGTCTAATGAGACGAACCTTCACACAGGAGTTAGGGTTCAAGATTGAAAATCCAAAAGGTTGTGTAAAGAATCAAAAAATCTGAGGGGATTTCAGAGGATTTAAGGGAGAACCATGTTCCTCACCTCAGTACAGCTGGCCAGTCGATGTCTGCAGTGGGTATGAATGTCTAATTGTTGGTTTTCTGAAAGAACTTTTGGGTTTTGGATAATTCTGACGTCAGAAAGTTGTGGATGGAGGAGGTTTCCAAAGTTTTTGACCGTCTGATAAGCAGCTCTGATGAAGCACACAGGCTCCTCAACTCTAACTCTTGTTTAATCAAGTATTTTTTGTTCCCTAAACATACCTTAATCATAGTTTATTCCATAACCTCCCCTGACATAAACCAAACAGTTCCCACAGCCACTGTCTTTCACTAAGCTTAACCATATATTATAGATATTGTATAAAAGTGAAAACATTGGCATTGTTGGCATCAGTATTGATGTTCTTGTAAGGTGTAAGGTGACTTGTAAAATCCTTCATAATATTTTAAACAAGCGGTCCCCAACCTTTAATGCGCCATAGACTGGTTTCTACTCTGTAATTTGGTTTTTCCAAAGAAGGTGTCCAAAGATGTTTTTATTTTTATTTTTATTTTCGAGGTAATGCACTACGTGATGGAGCGTCTTGACATATCTTGACACGTTTCAAGAGGCACAGACAGATGTATCTGGTCATTTTTCAAAATAAAACACCCCTCAGACTTTGACAATCAATAAAATACTGTTTTATTTATTCTTTCTGTGCACCCTGGCAGCAAATGACCCACGAACCGGTACCGATCCGCAGCCCGGTGGTTGGGGACCGCTGTAAAAACCATTGAAGGCTCATAAGACATAAATCATGCAGCTATCACACAAACATCGTGGGTTGTGTTTAATCGTTTCACCAGTATTTGAACAAACCCCCTTCTTGTGTGTTTTTTTGCACATGGAGCTCTTTCAGGTCTGAACACCCTGTAATTGCCAGATAGAAGACTGATTCTGACTGATCTGTGTATCAACTGTGTTATTCTGTTTATAAAAACACGGCATTCAACGTAGTAATTTGTTCCTATCAGTCTTCTTACAAATGCAACAGCACACATGCCCGAGGAGCGTGCGAGCTCTCCTACTCCAAGCTAAATAACAGTCTGGGCGAGCGCTGACCCTTCTGGATGTAAAGAGCCTGTCATTGTTTCACATATTCTCCACATCCATCCTTTTAGTAATATGCCTTCTTTTTGCCAGCGTATATTTGAATATTTCATTCAAGACAGATGGAATCCTAATCTTAGCTCCAAGCTGTGGCGTTTTTGTCACCGATCCATTTTCCAATCAGGCAGTCTCCATCTACTCCTCCATTTTTCCTCTCTCACTGCTCTGTTTTGTCCTCCCTCTGGCTCTGCCACCCATCGCTCACTCACTCAACTTTTCTTTTTTGCCCTCTTTTCTTTCCCGGTGACACACTTTGCTGAGGTGCATCAGTGCTGAGTCGCCTGAATATTTAACTTTTCAAAACATATATTATGTGGAGACTAAAGAGCACGGATTCTTTTAAGACTCCTTGACATAAAACTGTCTTGAGGGAGTGGGTGGAGAAAAGGAGCGTTAAAAGGAGTTTCTGGCTGAACATCACAGTACAAGCTAAGTATTACTACACTGTATTACGTGTATTTGAAAGCATGCAAGACAAAAGAGAGGAAAAAAGGTCGTAGAAAGTACACTGCATTGGATAATTGCTCATCATGGCTGGGCTGCAGAGCAGAACGATTGGATTTTACTACAGTGGTTTCACATTTGCATGTGTTAAGCAATAGTCTCACCCACAATTCTTAGCCACATAATACAGTAGTAAGTCCCTAATGAATAATGAATGTGGGATGACCTGGACAAGTAAGCAGTGACCTTCGACAGTGGGATACACCGCTGATAGTGAAGATAGCACCAGTAACAGACATGGTTAAGTACATATAAAGATCTTGCAGAGCTGGAGGTGTGCAGCACCGTCTTATTCCATCACTTCCTGCATTATTTAAAGCTGATCGGCTGACAAAGAAATGCTGAAAAAAAAAAGACTGCTGTTGTCGTTTTGTTGACTCGTTTTTGACGAACAATCACAGTTATTGCCATCGACTGAATACATTGTGCTTTCTGTCAACCGCTTTATTATAAAAAGCACGTAGTGTTTTTCCGGTTGAATCAGCCTGCTAAGCACAAAAGTAAACAGTGAGGCTGATAGTAATAAGATAAATTACAAAACATAATGCTGGATTACATGCTTGCATTGTTTCCTGTGAAGGAATCCGGCGTGGGAATGGCGGACCGCGCCACTAACAATGAAAACTATTATAAAGGAAGCTAATTACAGGTTGCAACTAAAATGACTGGCTATACTGAAATTATGCAGGCCATATATAGCATCAAAAGAAGGTTTGATGCCATTAAAGAAAAATAACATTGCAGCTTTAACTCTATATCAAAAGAGCTCATGTGGCTCTTTAAAGTACTTATGTATTATCGCGCATGTATGATTAACCCCGTGAACAAATCAACACGCAACAAGAAGCAGCTAATCTTTCACTGATATGACTTTCAGCCATCAACCAACACGAGAAACATTTTATTAATGTA
The DNA here is from genome assembly GCA_946959425.1 of Argyrosomus regius. Classification (NCBI taxonomy): domain Eukaryota; kingdom Metazoa; phylum Chordata; class Actinopteri; family Sciaenidae; genus Argyrosomus; species Argyrosomus regius. The sequence continues at coordinate 8,651,280 of OX336903.1, forward strand.
ATTAAATCTTGATTATGATGGCTCATTCAGATTTTGACCCTCGGGCAGATGCTTCGAGTGTGAGAAAAGTTTTTACCAATTACACTTCTTTTTGTTTAGAGTTTTTTTTGTGTGTGGGTGTTCAAAATCAAACTTTTCTCATCAATCCTTATCAGCCACTCACCCGTAATAGATAAGGGTTTGTTTACCTAACTCTCTAATGGTTCATCTCCCTGATGAGTGTTTTTTTTTTTCTTTTTTTTTACCCGCTACAATTAATTATCGCGGCTAAATTTACGGAGGAGAGCGGCATCTAAACAATTACAGCTTTCATTTGCTAATTGAACAAAAAGTCCATCTATCTCTCTGGTGGGACGGACACTGTTTTGATGTGAGGTTTGCCACCTTGACAAAAGAAAAAAAAGGCCTGACTAAGATCTCAACAGCACACATCAAAACGAGCTCAGGATAAATTTACTTCAAGAGCGATTTGTATTATTTAATACACGTCTGACAAAGGTGAATCAGGAGCGGCATAATGCATATTCATTTCTTCAAGTATTCAGGGAATATGCTAGTTTGAAGTTTGCAAACATTAGGCCTGTATGTTACTATGTACAGACTGTGTCTGAGTGTGTGTTGTGTATGCCCGATTGTGTGTGCTTGTGTGTGTGTGTGTGTCCCTCTGGGTTGTCAGATCCTGTTAATTACTGCCTTCCTGCTGCTTTAAAAAGTTGTGACTAGCTCACCCCCTGACTGTCACTCCGCTTTCATTATTTACCGATTCAAATGAGAGAAAAATGTTCATGTCGACATTAATGACTCTGTGAGAGAGAGAAGAAAGAAAGACTAAACTAATTAAGGCAAGTGACTCACCTCACCATTATAGAGAATTTAGTGGAGATATTGCAGTGTACTTCCACCGACACTTCGACACCCCCCCCCCCCTACTCCTTTTAATTACCGCGCATGTTAAAAAAAAAGTTTCTCCACCGCTAACAAACAACCAGTGAGGGATGGGAATGGGCTGGAGTTGTTTGCTTAACCAGGTTTTCATATTAAATTGTGAGTTTTTTAACACAAAAAATGATTTTGTCATCAGTAATTAGCATAAAAGCCATACCTAGAGCCTTTGAGGACCTACCTACCAAAGGACAGGATGATTATTTCGCTTATTTAGCATAATTTTATTGTTTAATATCATTAAAAAAATATATATTTAGTCCATTGTCAAATAAGTATCCTCGCCAGAGGCATGATGTGCTCTTCTATCGACGACCCTCAGCAGCAGAATTGCTGGCAATAACTCATTAGCACTGACAGTGTGTGTCTGCAAGCTAACAAGCTTATAATAACAAATGATAACATTGAGAATATGTTTTTTGATTCATGCCACTTCAAAGGCAAGGAAAGCAAGATATAATCGAGGACTAAAGGTCCAGTGTGTCAGATTTAGGAATATACAGAATATGGCACAAATGGAACATAACTACTGGTAAACTAACTACTACTTTATTACTGTATAATCACCTGAAAATAAGAATGATTATGATTTTGTTACCTTTCAAGGAGCCTTTTATATCTACAGTTGCTGCAAGTCCTCTGCCACAGAGTCCGCCATGTTTCTACAGTAGGCCAGAACAGACAAAACTTACACTTCACGTTGACTTGTTTCTCAAATAAAAGCAGCCACTGTAAAATGTATGGCTAGCATAGATAGATGCAGTCTTTTTATATCAATATTAAAGGAGAACTCCATTGATTTTACACAGATTTAACATATTTTAAGTCTTTAGGAAGGCTTAAGAGGGAGCTGCTGATAAAATCACTACTTGAAAACTGAACATTATTTTACAGCTTGGGTTGTATTTTCGTAGTTTTTGCCACCATTTCTATCAGTTATAAAACACATTACACTCACTGAAGTAATTGCTGAAGTGATGAGGCGAGGAGCACGAGTGGTCAGCAGATTACATAAAGCAATTTATTCGGAGGAAAAGTGGCATACCTGAGTTTACTGTCTGTATTACACAGGAAAGCTGCGGACGCACAACTGCTGCAGGAGGTCAACGCTGAACCAGGAAGCCGGTCTATAATCTGTGATACGTTTTCAATACTGAAAAATGACACCCGAGTTGCATGAATTATTTTCCCAATTAATTGATTCATTGTTTGGTCTATTAATCGTCAGAAAATCATCAAATGAATGAATCAAATAATCGTTTCAGCTTTAGTTCCCATTAAGAATTGGCAGTGGCGGTGGAGTCAGAATCGGCTGGATGTATAAACCATGCACATTAGAGTATTTATAGTATCTATTAATGGCACGTGCGTAAAAAATGAATGGCCTTTGAATGACAGATTCCCAAGCTCATGAAAAAAAATGGAGAGAGGGATTTAGATGAAATGGCAAGGCAAAAAGCGGCAAGACTGATCTTCTCTTTCAGTGGAGGCGACTCCAACAGAAGTACCTGCTAAGCAAATTTATTTCACTCAAGTTTAATGCTCTCTCTCTCTCTCTCTCTTTCTGTTTTCCTATCTCTTCCTCCTCCTCTCTGTCTTTCTCTGTCAACCTCTCTCTCACTTCCCTGGCGCCCCCTTTCACAATACTTCCAAGACGAGCACTCTCCCCCCTTTAAATCACATCCTTTTATTTGCAAGCCCGACACTTTTTTTTTTTTAAAGGCGGCTTTTAAGAAATTAATCTGGATGTTGAAAAACACTATTGCTAATACCTCCGCAGACACTGAGAAAGCAATCCTGACTATTGAGCGGGTGGTAAATTGCCAATTAGAGGCTAACATTGTACTGCGAGGCCTCTATACGTTTAACCCCTTTCCTATGCTGTAAGACTGGCTGTCAGTCAAAGAGCACCTGAGGCAATTTTGTATTTCATTAAGTCATAATTAATAAGATAGGTATTATTCTCTTCTATAGGGACAGAGAGGCTGCGCTTCTATTATGAAACCATATTTTCAAAGGAATACTCGGGCAGATATTTGAAAACAGGGTATAATTATCAACTCTCTGTTCATGCCACTTTTGATGAGCTGAGTGGCAAGTGAATACGTGTGCATCTGTTCACCTGGAGTAATACTGTGTACTCATAGGTTTGTAATGTGTGTGTGTGTGTGTGTGTGTGCAGACGCTTCAAGGGACAGAAAATGAAAGTCCTAACAAGCTCCCAGCAGGGGCAGGGAGGTCGGCAGACGGGGCACCGGGGTTAAATTCGGCACAACCGACAAGCGCCAGTCACACAGGCGTCTCCTGTTAAGTCCTTTTGGACGGCTGTATCCTGAGGACATCGCTGCTGCGATCAGATGATACGAATATGGGCAACATGTAAGATAAACTAATCAACTAATAAATGACATAAAATAGACTAAAATATCATGTTTTGATAGGCCGGTCTAATCAGCATACAGTAGTTTTAAGATATATATGCTGTATATTTTAAAAATGCATGTTCTAAAACACTAATTCACATTGCATAGCTTCTATTTATACTTAGGATTTGCTAGTCTTGTCTATTTCCCTGTGTTTTCCCTGCCCTTCTTGTCTGTCTCCCTTGTCTGTGCAGGCTGGGCATGGCTGACCTATTCCTCCCCTCACCTGCTCTGCTCCCACACCTGCATCTCAACAACCTCATGAAGCTCCTGCAGTATTTAACTCCGCTTCATCCCTCCGGTCTGCCGCCAGTGCGTCGTTGTTCCTTCGCAGTAACGTCGCTACTAGCAAGCGCTGAGATACATTTTTGGACGCCTGTCTTAACGCTGTGGTCCGCATTGTGGGTCCACTACTCCACTACATTTGCCTGACCACTTTAGTTATATCGTACATGGTACACACAGATTACATTCATATCCTTCCTGTCCAGCAAAAACAACAATCTTCAACTTTGGTGATTTAGATTTAAACTACCAAACAGTATATAAAGAAGTTAAAGGTCCAGTTTGTAAGATTTAGTAGTAGGAGAATCTATTAGTAGGAATGAATTACAATATTTGTTAATATGTTTTCATTAGTGTATAATCACTCAACAGCTGCTGTGTTCTAAAATCTTTAATCTAACCCTTTATATCGATTCAGCCTAAATATTCATACCACACAAATGTAATTACAATTAATTTGTGCCCACAAAATTCAGTTCCTGAAGTTCCATTTTCTAAATATTAATACGTATATCACATATGTACACAAACACGTGCACCTATACATGCATAATGTCAGCTTAGCAGCTCCGTGGACATTGTGCCCAGTCTTCAGTGAATAAAGGTTGATTTTCTGAGTGAACACATCGGATACAGTCTATTTTCACCAATAACATTCTATCACAGTGACTGCAAATGACTGTGGCACACCGGAGTGAATTTGAAATCATATTCCATTATCTATCTGACAGTATATTAGGGACACCGTAAACTTCCTCATCGGAGCAGATAAGATTTCAATCATGGTTAGATTTAATAATGTTGCCATATTTATTCTCACTTTCATGTTTTTCATTTCACAGACTCCTCTCTCTCTTTCTTCTCTCACAGATTTCATTGACAGAAATTCTTAAAAATACTAAAACAAATAACACAAAGCATACAAGACGCTACGTATGGAAAACTACAGTATGAATCAGCAGTGCTTTCCCCCCAGTGAAAGGCTCTACACAAGTTAATCAAGGCTTGCATGTTAACCCTCTGGCTCTGTGACGGCTGCCTCCAAGAGTTCTCTCTCCCACAAAAGCTTCATATTTGCAAGGGTGCAAAATGTTTAGAGCTTCTGTCAAGGTTGTGAGCATTTTCGCAACAATTGAAAGGTGAGACCCGAGGTGATATTTTCCTCACAACCCGCGATAGACGCAGACAACAAGAGAACTGCGAGTGTGTGGGAGGGGTTAAGAAGAAAAGCAAGAAGATGTAAGTGCATTGTTGTTGCTTGCTGGCGGAAAAAAAAGAAAGAAAAAGAAATGAAAATTCAGTGCCACGATGGAGTTTAGTTTGACAAGTCAGATGTCAGTGGCAGCACTGCACGTCTCAGCCCCTGTGTTTTACAGACATAAACAGTTTTTAAATTTTTTAAAGAGCCAGAGTGGTTTGTTGGGTGGAAACAGCAAAGTAAATGTCAAGGTTTGGAATAAAAGCAGTGAATAGTGTTTATCAAAGAAATACTGCACGGCATTCATGTAAATAAAGTTGTTTTTTGGTAGATTGCTTAAATAGAAAACACCTTTCAAAAAGAGTTTAATATTCACAAAAAGATACTGTACAAGCTCAGAGAGGAACGAAAAAAGGAATGCAGGAGAGATTCTGTATGTTAATATTAGGATGCATCAAAGAAAAAGACCCCAGTTTACACTTGATATTAAAGGTGTGCGATGTAGTTTTTGACCACTAGTAGTGCTAATGAGCAACGTTTTTACAAAGTGAGGAAGAAGACTGCTAGCAGGTTAACATGGATGTAAACAGTGCAAGATTCAAAATATTCAGCCTGACAAAGATAGGAAATGCATGTCTGTTAACAATTTGGATAGCTCATATATCAATAATGCGAGCTGTAAATGGATGGTGAATGCAGTAAAATGTGTTATGTTTCATACGTCAGCCAGGTTTAAATGTGTTTTGTCACATTCTTCTCCAAAGGAGAAATAAATTGACCCAAAAGACATACAAGTTAAAGGTCACGTGACCGACTGTACAAGGCTAATTGATTTAGCATTACTGCTCGCAAGTGTCTTCACTGGTACTGATCATCGAGCTAGTTAGCAAGAGTAGTGAAAAGTAGTCCCCCATCTGTCATGTAACCCTAGGTCATGGAGGTCCAGTAATAGTATCCTGAATTGCTACCCGTGACCAGAGGCGCACCAAGTTTGTTAGCTCCACCTAGCTAATTTAGATATTGAGGCCTGATCACAATTAAGTTGAATGGACATAACAAGGATGCTTATTACCAGGCATTAATCCAAAGAGCTATGTTCACACAGCTATTGGTCAAATTAAGTTAGAGTTAAGACCAAAATCTGACTTTTCCGGCCCTGTTTACTATATATAAAAAAATTGTAAGGCGATAGAAATGTGTAATTTCTGTGAGAGCTAGTTTAATGTAAAGCTAACTGATGAACTAGCCTTAGCTTACACTACATTTACTTAGATTTTCCCTCAAAAAATATCAATTTTAACGAAGCAGCATCTTCAGTTTGTTGTTCTACATAAACTAAACGACACGGTAACTTAATCTGACACAATCAAACACAGCTAACTAAAAGCTAACTAGTTCAGCAGAGTAGCACCAACAGTAACTTCAGTTTCAGCTTTGAATCAGCCTAGAAAAGCATAGAAAGACATTTTAAGGCTTTTAAGTGTCACAGCTGCACGACCTGAAAACATAACTCAATTACACTAAGAGTAGTTGTTGCTCGTTATCAGATTACCCAGATAATGTATCAGGCTACACATGTTAATGCCAGGTATAAATGGAGTCATTGGCATAGTCGTGAATGTAATGTGATGCTGCAACAGAGAAAACCACCACGGATGTTTCATGCTGATTTTATTTTCACCACTTCTTTTAAATCACAGCAGACATCCGAAAAGAAACAGAAAGACGTCTCATTTGTATTACAAACACATTTCTTGTTTCAACACAAATACAACACTTTCCTGTCACATTACATCAGGTCATGTGGGACAAAGCAAGCCAATAAAATTTATCTGTATCTTCTGGGGCAAAAAGAAATTATCAAGCCTTTCATGCTGTCAGTTCAATGTGTGCTGGATCTTTGTCCTGGAGTCAATCTGTGAGGGTTAGCGCGAGTGCAGAAATAAAAGAAGCTGTTCCTGAAAGGAGGTATTCAGATGTGTTTGGTTTGTCAAAGAAGTATATCCAGAGGGGTGGAAGTTTGTCAAAAGAATTAAAAAGTATGAAACGAAACGAGCCTCAACACTACATGCTAAACAGCTTGCCCCAGATACAAGAATCTGTATGCATGTGAGCGTGTTTGTGTGGCCTGTTCATGCCAAGTGAGTAAAAATCTAAAGACCAACTGTGATCTGTTTGACTGTTTGTTATTTAATATCACACCGAGGGAGATTATACAGACAAGGCTTCAGGTTTCCTGAGCAAAAACAGATGTCCGTTCAAGATACTGAAAGTTATTTCAGCTCAGGTCTTGTATCAGGAGTTTTACTCGAGTGGAGGGGAAAAAAGAGGAATTATGGTTTAAATCATACTCTGCAACAATCAAATCAAGTTCAGAATGGGTATGCTTAAAGTAAAATGATGAATTATTCTAAATTTAAACGGTAAAGAGACAAAAATACGGTGCTTAACGTGTTTTTAAGTATATTTTGCCTTGACAGTGTTCAACCTTGCTCCCTCCCACCCTCCTCCCCACCAATCCTCCCCTGCCTGTTGGATGTGGTTGCCATGACAACACCCATTACCTCTTGATTGGAGATCTAATGTAATCTAGACTATGAGCAGTGCCATTTATCTGCTGTTAACACAGCGGTAGCAGCATTAGCAGCAGTCAGAGTCGGACAGCCACGGATAGAGAATGAAACAGAGTCATTAGAGCGATGAATATACTTGTACGGTGACGAGAGACTGTGTATGTGTGTTGTGTTTAAGGCCACACCTGGCGCCTGCTGCATTAACATGCATGTGCCTTTATGTCTGCAGTTTGTGTTTTAGGGTGGCAGGAGTGATCTCTAACGCAATATGGCCAGTGATGAATATTACACCAGATATTCCAGTGCCAACTGAGCTCGCAGCACACAGACACAAAGATAAGCTCCCCAACTCCGTCTGCGTTCTAGCTTCAGATCCCCACAATGAACTGGGACAGGATTACATCAAATAAAATTGGGAGCTTGCTGTTAACAAATCTGCTGCAATGCCTCACGCTCCGGATTCCTGTCAGTCGGACCCAAAACGACGAGTTTCCTGCGCACACCAGCTGCCATTTTGTTGAATTCAACCAAAGATGTGATATTCGTTTGAGGGGCAACACATGAATACCTTTAGATTTCTTAATGAAGCAACAACGTGGAAAATCTGTGGTGTCACTGCTAACAATCTGATGGGCTATGAAAGACGTTAGCTTGGCTACTCCAATTAAATTGAAGGACAGAATAAAGGGATTGCTGCATGGTAAATCACAACCTTTTCTCATTTCCTCTCTTTGAGTTTCCCCCCTAAAAATGTGTCAGTGCGAATCAATTCTGCCACCACTATCCTCGATATGCAACAAATAAAAAGTGACTGACACCAAATTATTTCCAAGCTGATAGATGTTACACTAGCTTTGTCAGTGTTGTCACCTCTTTGGAGAGATCTTTCTGGTTTAGAATAATTGAAAGAGTAACTGAGTTTTCAGACGAGTCAAGAATTGGTGGAAAAGTTGGCACAGGCAGGATTTCTTTCTTTCTTTTTCTTCTTTTATCACTGTCATTTCACTCTTTTTCATTCAGGGGGAAAATAATGATATTGGACTGCCATGGGCAAATAAATAAATAAATACGAAAAGAAAGGAAATGAGCATTGTGCAAGGTAAAATATGACTTCAAAGTCGTGACACTGACAAGACAACAAAGCCACACAGATCGAGGTACTACACACCTGAGGTTCGAGTATTCGTCATTAAAGAAGAAAAATGAAAAACAAACAAAAAAAAAAGCATTGCGGAGGGACAGCAACAGTATGAGATGTTGACTATTTTCTGTTATATTGCCCTGAATTCCCCTGAGTCGGCTGCCAAAAGAGTTGTTTTGATGAAGAATATGACTGATGCTTTAGCAAGGGCAGTCCTCTCCGTCCATCTAGACTGCATTTAACCCGAGGACAATCATCGACTAGTAGTTGCCAGCCTTTGTTTTGAAGCTCTCAAGAACTTCTATGTTGACACCAACCATCATGTTCCAGATGTGTTAAACTGAAACCATTTTAAACTGTTATTATTTAACACTAATGATTATATGAAGGTGGGATTTGTTACAGTGTTTTCATCCATTTGTTAAGGTGGCAGTTCGGTCCAGTTTGAATTCATTGGAGAGATTGGAGAACCAGAAACCGGATGTTTCAACCATTTATCACTTTCGAGCTATCTATTCCAACTGGCCAGGCTGTCCATGGAAACACAAGGAATAGACATTAGATCAGTGGAAAATTATACTTTTGTCTTATGAGTCCAAATTTGAGATTTTTGGTTCCAACTGCCATGTTTTTGTGATGCGCAAGAGGTGGTCAACGGATGGTATCTACATGTGTGGTTCCCACTGTAAAAACAAGGAAGAGGAGGTGTGATGGTTTAGGGGTGCTTTTCTGGTGACACTGTTGGCAATTTATTAAAAATTCAAGGCACACTTGTCAGCATAGCTACCACAGCATTCTGCAGCAACATGTCATCCCATCTGGTTTACACTTAGTGGGACCATCATTTGTTTTTTGAAAGGGACAATGACTGAATGAATTTTGGGTGTAAGAAGGAGAGTGATGGAGTGCTACATTACATGACTTGGCCTCCACAATCCTTTGATCTAAACCAAGTTGAGATGGTTTGGGATGAGTTGGACCACAAAATGGTCTGGAAAAGCAAACAACAAGTACTCAGCATCTGGGAACTCTTTCAATAGTGTCCAGATGACTACCCCATGAAGGTTGAGATAATTCCAAGAGTGTGCAAATCAAAGCAAGAAGAATCTTGAATATAAAACATATTTTGCTTCAAACAATCAATTCAAAGAACAATTTCTATTTGCTACTCCACAATCTTGCCACTTACCTGGCGACAACAGCAGTAGCTCCCGGGGTACGAGTCGGTTGTGAGTCCCTACAAACTACAGTTCACACTAGACAGAGTTGCAAATAGAGTTCCTCTCTCACTTGCACTTGCAAATACCACTACACAAACATTTATATGACACACAGAAGTGTTCACACTTTCAACACCCACTCCCCCCCCAACATGCCCCCAAACAAATCTGTGACACTGTGTATAGTGTATGTGTGCGTTGCTTCATTAAGCATGTATCCAATCAGTCACACACGCAGCAGCTTGGCACGTTGCGCAGCAGTTTACTCCCGGCCTATAACCCGTCTGTCAGTCAAACGGCTGGAGTTCATTAGAGACACTGAGAGCCGCTGACAACTCCCCACGGATCTGACCTGTGTATACAAACGCAGGTGATCTGACCCTCTAGGAGGATATCACCGCGTAAACAAAGATATTGTGTCGCTTGAGAGGAGGGAAGAGAGAGAGAGAGAGAGAGGGGGAAAAAAATGAGCAAAAGTAGTCAGAGATCCATAAAAACAGCCTGTGGGATGCACAAGGTCTGTACAGAGAGGCAAGTAAGGGAGAAAAACTGGAGAGAGAAGCATGCTTTTCTGTTTCTGCTGCAGGTTGTTAAGAATTAATAAAACGCTGGCACATAAATTGAGCCTGGTGGCCAGTTAGCTGTACACCACAAATGGCCTAAGTGTATACAGTGTATGCCTAAAGAGACATTTAGATCCAAATAGGTCCCATTCAGCATCGCAGAAGCCAAGTTACTCTCCAAACACAAATATATAATCTGGTACTCAGATGTATGCTACATTGAAGGTCAGTGATGTGATTTCTTTCTATTACGCACAGCAGCTGACTTGAAATTCCACCAGGCCACATTCATTCAGACTTAATAAAGCACAACATCCTTTTTTTAAAGAGTACCGTGCATACCAATCTCTTCATTTTTTTTTTTTTTTGATCCCGCTGAATGACACGGGAGAATGCCTCAGAATGGGTTTATCGCGGGTAAACACAAGTTCAAGAGAATCTGTTGATTATGGCAAAGAAAGTCTTAACACTCTATCCCGTTAATAAGATTGGAATGTGAAATATTCATTGGGAAAGGCTTAATAATAAATGGTGGGTATTAAAAATTGAATTAATTCAAATTCCAACCATGAATTTTTAAAGGTACATTATTAAGAGTGCACCAACAAGCCATTTCATTGATGTAGTGCTGTAACGCCGAAACTTAAGTCCCACCTACCGCTCATCCATTCATTTCCTATGCTCAACAAAAGTCTTTAGGAAAGACTAACGGGCCAGTTTGACAGCAAGGTGAAATAAAGCGCCCCCACCCTTCCTTTCTCCCTCCATTTAGCATTAGCACTCACACCTCCCTGTAAACTGATTGCTGACAGGAGGCGAAAAACGGGGCCAGGGTCAATAATTTAAGGAACTTGAGGCTAATTTTAATCTATTACCCTGCTATGTGCATACAGTGTGTCAAAGGTAAGGCTGGAGAGGGATCCGTCATGTGATTCATACTCTGGTGGAGAGAATTAGTTTCATGACACATCATAATTTAACACATTTTAAGGAACTCAGCATGACTTTGCCAGGCTGATGGGGGAGGGGGGGGGGGGAAGAGGGAGAGATGAAGAACGAGAAGGATATTAAATTATGGAGCACCTTAACAGAGCAATCTGTCTTAGAGAGACATGATTGCCTTACCGCGGTGGATTGATGATAATCTGTTTGTAAGGGGCCTTGTAAAGGCTACAAGGGCTGTGATGTGTGCAGGCTCTGAGCTCTGGCCAGTGGATGAATCACCAATGTAGTGCTTTCAAAAATAAACGTAAAAATTCAATACCATTAGGCCTATATAATAAGGTATACCATAGAAGGGGGGCTTATAGGGTAATGGCAGCCTACAGTATAGATACTAATGGTGCCTTAATGGTAAAATAAAACATGTATTAACGCTTTATACTGGAGATTAGTCATGATAAAACATAAATATAATGACTTATTGGTTGCCAGGTGGATAGAAAAGTGGACAAACTCAAAAAGTTTGAATTATTATTGCTATACATTAACTGAATTAATATTTAATCATGCAGTAACAGTTATAATAACTCACCAATAACATTTTCTGGTAAGCCTTCAAGAACATTTACAGCAGTTACAGGTTGGATGAGTAGCCACAGTCACAGGCAGCCACATTTTTGACAACATGCAAATGTTCCTCTTGATACTGATCTATAAAGCATCACTTAATGATTGATTGATTACTTAATGATTTATTTATATTAGTAGAACAAGCAGTTATAAGTTGTATTACTTCATAAAAAGAAGCTTTTGTTCACTAGATTGTGAGAAAACTCATAAGGCGTTTTAATAAATAACGCTTATTTAACATCATTATCATCATTAATTAACTCATTACAGGTTTCTTACTTCCTGTTAAACCATCATCCACATGGCTTTTTCACAATAATGCAAATTTTGTTCCTATTATTGGCTTATTACTGTTAATGAAACATTAATTAATGATTTATTAACATGAATAAACAGTTACATGTTGTAAAGCATTGATAAAGTGTGACATATGAGGAAGTGCTACCTTAAAACATAAAATCATTTAATAAAAAGTAACTTTTTTCTCCGTTTGTTTGTTTTTTGTCCATCTCTTCTTGAATCCCAGCACTAGAAATCAGCTTTTCGCACCTAAAATATACTTAAAGTTACACTCTGACAGGTAAGGTCAAGCACCCTTTTTCCATTCCTCTTCTCAGTCTTTCTTTTCACCGCAGTCACACAGGCTTTGTCTTGGCCGTGTTCATGCCTCGGAGCTTGGGCTGGAGTGGGGAATAGTAAACTAGCCTATCGCTGCCAGGGCTTACTTCAGAGAGCAGGAAGGCTTTGGCTGTCATAGGTTCTCAGGATCAGAGCTGAGAGCGGGGACACTTCATTTGCTGGTGCTGAGAAGGAGAAGAAGGTGGAGGAGGAGGAGGAGGAGGAGGAGGAAGGGAGGGGAGGTGTATATGCCAGGGTCAAGTGCTGTGGAAAAAGCCAGGCAGTTATCCAATAGAGCTTTGCTCTCCTCTCTGCTCTCTGTTAGTGTCTTATGCAGCTCACTCTGTCCTGAGGCTTTCTCGGCTTTGCCCGTTCTGTTGTGGCAAGGGCATCCCGGATCAGCATTTGAAAGGTATTATAACTGGAAGAACTGGAGCCGGTCTGTTAAACCTGCAATGCATCAGCAATTCATGAGGTGTAAGAGGCCCATCTGAGGGAGCAAAGCATGTGGATCAGATGCCTTTATGTGACTTTCGTGTGGAAGTGAACAGAGATCACCATTTTCGAAGGCGGAATATCGAATGATGCTGGGCCAAAAAAACCTGACAAATGTCAGGGAATCTCGTCTGCCCGTGATTGCACGTGCTTTCTCCCACGCTTCCTCATTTTAAAAACAGAAAGGAAGGTGCTATAATATTGTGCTGATCAGATGCTGTGGACATAGAAACGTTTTACACGTTGAGGTAATGTGACAGTGAGCTGAGAAATTGCACATCGGCTGCGATATGCGATATGAAAATAACATCCGCCAAAAGAGCGACGGAGTTATAGGGGAAGAAAGAGAACAGGGTAAAGTGAAGCTTCTTGACTTTATATGAATCCCCGAGTAAATGTTGAGGGGGTAAGTGGATTCACGCGCTCTCTGTATATCCATCCACGCACCTGCTATGGCAGCCCCTAGTGGAAGTGACGGACACTGCAGAATTGTTTTCTGTGAACCGAAACAGGCTTCTTGACAGGCATATAGGAGCTAATCCTCACCAACCACACACAAGCTATTTATCAGATCCCACTTTCCATACTGACAGGCTTGACCCGTGCACACACACAGATCTGTGTCGGGAAATAGGAGCTGGGTGGGGGTGCAGGAGAAGGGAGGATAAAGACGAGAGGGGAGATCAGAGAGGGGAGAAGTGAGAGGAAACAGGGCAGAGAGGAGGAGGAAGGAAAGTATTATCAGTGGGAAGGACGGTAGGGGGGAAGGGGATAACACATAACGCCTCACTGAGCCATGGAGAGGCAGAGGATGCGGTCATCTGACAAACTGGAAGCCCACCCATCTGCCACCAACAAGCCAGTCTGACATTACCACCGCCGGGCGCCAAATGCCGATAAAATTTGCCTTTGGTGGGTGAGATACATTAAAGTGACCTGTCAAAGATACCTGGAACTTTTTGAAGTGTCAACATTTGACCGCCTCAGTCAGCCTGTAGTTTCGGTTTTTGTTTGTTTGTCCTCAGTGGCGAATGTAAAGATCATATCGGGGAACAAATGGCTCCGAATCTTCAGATGAAAGTAGTATCTAAGCGTCAAATTCTCTGGTGGCTTGATGGCTATTAGGCAAATGCTAGTTGAGACATTATTCCCATGTGGTGACTGACTTAATGATTAATTACAGACCAGCCACTGTATGACTAAATTTCAGATTAAAATCAAAATTTTCTCTTGTCACTGTACTTCATATCAAACATGATACATTTTATATTTAAATATTTTAAACACATTCCCCCTCAAGAAATAAATTGTGACAATTCCAAGTTACTTCTTACCAGCTGGTCAGAGGTTATAAATGCTTGTCATCTCCAATAAAAGGATCATAAATAAGATTCACAGCCAGGTTATCTATAAACATGAAAGGAGTAGTTCAACAATTTGTGAAATACACAAAGTCACTTTCTTGCTGATAACTTGATGAAAAGATCAACTAGAGCTAGAGCCATGAGTTAATTAGCTTAGGTTAGCATAAAGACTGGAAGTAGGGGGAAACAGCTAGCGTAGCTCAGTCCGAATCCCAAATGTTAGATGACCAGTATGTCTAAATCTCACTAACATTAACATGTTGTACTACATTGTTTGTTTAATATGTACACAAACAAGTTGTGGTTCATTATTTCCTGATTAACAAGAGCCGGGAGCAGTGACTTCCAGCTGGTTCAACCATTAAGTCAATCCTCCGAGCTGCTGGTCTCCAAGAGCTTGTGTTAATTAGTATTTTTGCGGTTTGGGGTTAGCCTAACTAGCTGTTTGCCTGCTTCCAGTTTTTATGCTAAGCTAGGCTAACTGCCTATGGTTCTCGTTCCAATCTTTAGTGTACAGACACGAGAGATCATGATTGCCATCGTCACAAATTTGATCTTTCATCACCACCACATCAGCAGCACCACATGTCCCATCAGAACTCCACCACAACTCCTATAACACAACTCATGGAGGGCCGTTCACCCATACTGCCTCCACAACATCCCGATGAAGGTCAAAACTTTCAATGTCAAAGCATGCGTCTTGGGGCTTCACAAGAACAGACTGCATACCTGCTGGAAATCCCTCTTCCTATTCCCAGGCAGCCAGAGCCCATGCTCACTGCTTCCCGATCCCCAAGAAGCATTCCAGGAAGCTGTTCTGTTTTTTAATTAGCTCAGTAAAGAAATGGGATTTTCTTTTTTTTTAAAGCTAAGATTGTACTTTTCAGTAGGCAGCAGCGAACAGCACAGTTGGGGACAGGCATAAACTCCAACAGGAACTCCCTTTGAAATATATCAATGAGAGTCAATGAGACTTGTACAGAACAAACACCACTAGTGACACAGTTTTATGTCAGCTCTTCACTCTTCACACAGTATCAGTATATCACCATGTTAACCCAAACTGCAGCAGCTGTAAAGGCTGTGTAAAGGAATTCTGAAATTTCTTTCAAAGTACATTAAATATGTTGGAAAATAGTTGCTGAAAACATGTGAAAAGACTTTGAATGATATAGATATGGTTTTCAGTCCAGGATTTTGTGGGCGGTCCTTAAAGGGTGGCTCGATGACACGCTGAGGCCACCCTGAGCATACCCCTGCACCCCTAGCAGAGAGATAGAGATGAATTCGTCTCGCTCAGAGTGTTTCAAAGTTAGTCATGTCATTTTCTGAACTCCTCTGACACGTTTCAGTTGCTTCAAAATGGCTGCTTGACTGCTCCCATGAGTGGGTGTGGCTTCAGCACATCAAGCGGACACGCCCTCACAGTCCTGGAGCTGAGAATACTGCTCATTTTTACCTGATTTTGACACCAAATTTCATAAACTTGTCGATATTTTTAATCATTTAAATTTGGCTGGGTGGTTAATAACACTTTCTTCTTTGGTCTGACAAACTCAGAAGACATATTTAATCCTATTTCAAGTCCATGTAAAGTAATAAAAAGCATCAGTCATTCCTGATGTAGAAGATGGACTTTTCATTGCGTATCTATTTGCACACAAGATTTATATCATCAAAACAAGCCAAGTAGTTTGCTTTACTTTGTTGGTTTTCTTTATCTCTTAATTTAAGTGCAAGGATGTGTCAAGCGATTTTACTGAGCCATTCCTCTCCTGGAATTGGACAGGTGACACTTCCCACCTTTCAGCAGAGAGTGGCTTATTAACCTGCTCATAAAGTCACTTTAGTTTTCTTCGGTTGCTTTTCTTTTTTTTTTTGGAGGCATAATCACTCTGAGACATTTTCTTGATTAAAACTCTGTCTTGGAGGGGAAAAGAGGGAAAAGGGAAACAGCTTGCTTCCTTTTTTTTTTTAACACTTCAGGAGCTCATTCTCCCTCTGGAATCAATGTTAATCTCTTGTCTCCTTTAAAAAAAGAAAAAGAAAAATCAAAGTGGGCTGTGTTTCTGATAAAAATGAGTAATCTGTGTCTTTGTGAGAGAGCAAAACATTGAAAATCATAGACATGCAGTATTTAGTTACAAAGTCTAAATTAACAACAGCGGTAGTTGTTCAAGAGCATTGCTCGACACGAGTGTTGTGGTTTGAAATGGCTTCCGTTATCTACAAACTCTGCAGGTAGATTAAACAGCCCAGGGGGAAAGGCTTCCTGTGTGTTAATGCTGATGCTGTACGGCTTTTATCGCATAAGGAAAATAGCAACCGAGCTTGCAGAAATATGCAGCATGAGCACGCATTAGGCAGGTGGAGGAGAAATCAAGCATGCACTTAAATGATCAAGGGATGGACAACTGCTGATTTGCAGACAGATTATAGTTTTAGATCTTTGCACATTACAGGCAGAGGAATTAATGCAACATAAATATACTTTTACCCAATCACCCATTAAAGCAGTGAAAAGGTTGAAATGAAGGAACATCTGATTGTGATCTGTATGAAGTGTGTGCCTACTTATTTTTCCTTCTTACGCACGACGGATTCACAACTCTCCTATCACCATATCAGAGCTGTATTAAGTTACTGCTAATGCAAATGGAACACTCCCTGCTGTTGCTTCACAAGTACCTGACGGTGTATTTGTCACCAATTGGCAGCAAGTGCAATTGTTCGTCGAAAAACATAACAAAAAAGGAATTTCTTGGTATTTTTTGGACACTAAATTGGTTTCACATGATGGTATGATATAAAAAAAACATCAAATGTGGTCCGACTTCTTTATTAAAACATACAATTGTTGAGTTCTTTAATTTTTAGGTACTCAAGGAGTTTTTGCTTTTCTGCTAATTAAGCTTTGCTTGCTAGTTTGGCAACTCTTTGTAGAAGTTAAAGAGATGTTCTCGTTTCAAATAAACCGCATTGCACTTTGGTTGAAAGAAGATCTTTCCAGTTTTCTGGCATCTCGGCGGGGTTATTTTCTTCAAATCCTGGTTTGAAAAACACTGTTCTCACCTCTACAAAAAGTAAGTTGTTGCAGAGTCGGATTTAAAACTCTGTGAACACACGCCTGGTGAGAATGTGCCCTGGGTGTACACATATGGTGGCCCTTGAAATTGACACCGTGATTCGCCTTCCATCGCGAAGCAAGCGTGAACATCTGGCGGAAGATTTCAAGGTGGGGGGGTGTGGGGCTCGGAAACATTGGTGGCACTGTGGGAGGCTCAGGAGGCAGCCGTTTTTTCGCACAGGTCGTCCATTCATCGAAACAAAGGCTAATGAATTCAGATGTTTGCTGCTTTTAGGCAGTATGGCAGCCACCACCAACAATCACTGCTGTTAATAGCCATTTGTTTTCCTTATCCGCTGTGCTAAGCTAAATACATTCAGATCACAAAACCACAGCACATGAATGCAGAGTTCACAATGAACACGAGCGATGCAGAAGAGGGCAAGAAATAGGCTCCGCTAATGGTTATGAAGCTGCAAATATGAGCCTGAGTGTGTTTCATGCCTCCTCGCTAACAAGCACATCATTTTCAAAAAGTGCACAATGGTGTCAAGTCGCCTGGGATGATCCCCCCCTTCAACGAGTGCCGGGATTACTGTAAGCTGATTTTCCATAATTTACCCTCACCAAGTGGAAAAGCACAATCCGGATTCGCCTTTTAACTCCCTCTCCTTATCTTGTTCCCCTCACGTCATTGTTGTCCTAAGAACAAATATGAGTTATGTCTGTGAGCCTGAGCTGTAAATGGGCTAGTTTTGAAGTCGGCAAATTTGCATTGTAGGTCAAATGCATGTAGCAGGGATGCAGTTGATGCTCTAATAGGATGCTTTTTTTTTTTTTTGTGGTCTTTTTAGGAATGACACACTGTAACTGTACAGCATTTCCATATTTTCACCCCGTTTAACGTCTTCAAGAGGACAGCCTGCTATCCCTATTATTTTCTTGCTGAGTGGATTCTCCTCTGAATCCAGACCCATCTCACACATGTGCTAATAAGACAGGTGACACCGCTGTTTTGGGTTGGAGGGGGTGGGGGGGACTTGGGGGAGACTCGTGTGATGAAAATGGAGCAGCAATTTCCGCACATTCACAAACTACCACCTGCAGACAGTCGATGTGGCTTTCTGCAGACTTTCTGTAAACGCTGAGCTCCACATTGTTCCAGCTATTACTAACACTTTGTCTGGAGGACAATAAAATGGTGTCAGAAAAAGAAAAAGTTACTTCCAAGTCTTCAATGGCTCCATTGAGTCCATATTACAGTCCAACGGTGTTGAAATTATATGAGTTGTTTACTTACCACTGCGAGAAGACATTTTTAGCTGTGCTAGCAGCGTGGCTGCAGAACTGATCAGCGTCCACTTTAGGGTGGCTACAGAAGTGAGTCAATCTCAAAGCACAAGCAAATTAAAAAAAAACATACTTCACAAGCAAATTTAACATTTTTAGCCATGCCAGCAGCAGCTTGTTGGTCGGTTAGCAAATGTTAGCATGCGAATAAGCTAAACGTATGCCTACCACACCACACACTAGAAAACTTTTTTTGAAGTCTGACAGCCTCTCACATCTAAAGACAGCGTGTCAAAAGGAGGGAGATCTTGCAGGGTCACTGTTTACAAGACTGCAACTGGATTCATGGAAATTTCCAAGAAGAAAGACAATGGAGCAGAAACAAAAGCAGCTTTTGGCCTCAGCTGTCCTTGTGTGTGTATTTGAAAAGTCGTTTGGTTTAAGGCCAGCATAAGACGGTGAACATGATAATACCAAGCAGCAACCTCCGTGACTGTGAAGTGAAGCTAATGCACAAGTGCCCAAAACGGCAGTTCCTCGAACGTCCACTTGAGGCTGGCTACAGAACGAGTCAGTCTCCATAAGTCCCCATGTTAAAATGTCCAACTTCACAGCAGAAATAAACATGTTTACAGCCTGGTACAAAAAACAGTTTTGGTCTCTATGGCTAATTTCCCCGTTCATGACAACTGTGAGGGGGGTGATTTTTTGATGTTATGATATTATGATAATGATATTAAGGCTTAAAGTTATGCATAATTAACAGCGTGACCACTTTAATTGACAGGTAGGTGTCGTTACAGATGGCTTATTCGAACACCCAGGCGTCATTCGGACCGCTTCAGGTCCACGTCTTTGCCGATGTTTAGATTAAGAAGCAGTACATCCAACACGGCGGCGTCCAGCGTCGTATATTTTCGGCTTCGAAACAGCGCTTCGGAAACCTGCGAGTGACGTCACTCAGGCTCTGTCCATTCTTTATACTGTTATTGCCGTAAATCTATAAATTAAACCCGTCAAACAATCAGCGCGTTAGCATTTAGCTACTGTAGCTTAGTGCTGCCTCACATGGCTGTGGACTTTCTTTGTTGAAGCCAGTTGAAGATAAAGTACGATAGAGTTAGCTATCTCTGACCTACACATCCTGTTCAAGTATCCCTATTCTGTGTGGGAGAGAGAATCAAACAATACTCATTGCCTTACAAGTTAACCGTATTTGCTGCTAACTGAGGACATGCTAAATCATCAAATTCTGGCACAAAGTTTGACACGATATTCTCTCCCAAACACAGAAAAAGGAAATTGGCACGAAGAGCAGCCAGGCCCCAGAGCAAATAGTGGAGGTTGGCTGACGGTGTAGTCTGCATCACCTTCCAGGATTTGTTATTGTTCCTTATTACTGCCCATATTTTTCATCAGCTCTCTCCAAGCTGTCTCTTTTCTTCTCTCACCATACCGTGTTAGGCATTGTTATGCGAATGTCTGGATCAAGCCAGTTCTGTCTTCAATGGCAGACTGTACGGGGTTGCATCAAGGCTCGGCTTGGCTTTGGTTAGTTTCCCAGATTGCAAAAACGAAGGTGCAGATGAATCAAAGCGCTGTTAAATCATGCACGGATGAAATATTTTTGTGATAAATTTATGAAAGTGTGAGTGCTGAGAAAACACTTCCAGGTAAATTGGTCAGTGCGTTTCAGCTTTGTTCAATTTACCATCGTGCTCTTCTCTGTTAACCAGTGAAGCATAGGGCGCAATGCACTACTGTATTTTTCATCACCGTTTCTTAGCTTAGCTGCTTTAGCTGCGTCAGCTCTACTCCCACTGCCTTCCTTCATGCTCCACGTTAGCCTGATCTTAACCAATGGAAACGTCTACAGTGGAATTCAATTGAGGCAACCAATCAGCCAATTACACCGACGTGTCCTAAGGAGGACGCTGTTGGCCCGATGCAATCTTTACTGACCACGGAGTGATGAAGTGGGGAAATAAGCCGTCATACATTTGCAGTGCCAGCAGTTATTCCAGCATTAGATCAATCTCTGAATGATTGCTTTGTTTTGGAATGAAACAAAAGCATCTCTTTCCATTTTATCCCTCATGGGTGCAGCAGAGGGGCTGGTTTGGAGTACATGCTGCAGCAGGGAAATGTTTTTTTTATTTCATTTAAACACCAACAGTTTGGAATAAAAGTGATACTTGAATGGATTTTGCACTGGATTGGCCTGATTGTCAGTATTAATCTCCAGGAACTGTACAATAATTACTAGAGTAGGTTTGGCGGGGTCGGAAAAGGTGGGGAGGGTTACTTTGTGCTGAAGGGAGGGTATTCATTCGAGGGTATTTTTTTGGGAGAGCAGCCAGTGGAAGTTTAGTTTAATCTTTTCCCATGTCAGATTGTATTTCATTCTTCCAGTCTAATCCAATTTATTTATTTATGTGTGATAAATAAATAAATAAAGAGATCAAATTGTGTGCTAAGGGTCATAAAAAGGCCGTACGCAGAGGCTTAAACCTGCAACAACTGATTTCTTTTGGCCGCTTTTAGCAAGTTGCGAGCACATCTCTGACATATCATCACTTTTTTTTTTTTTTTTAATATTGGCAAACCTGGTAGCAAACAGATGCTTACATATCCAGCAGTCACGGAACATTATGATTCATTTGGAGTTATGTTTTTGTCCATCTGGTGAATGTAAGTCCAATAATCGCTATTTTTTAAATTTTTTTTAGCTCTATTTTTGGTTTCTTCAAACTCCTGAGGGAAATATGCAGCTCTTCAGATGTTAAATGTTCCACTATGTTCACCAACTAGTTGCACTGTCTGCATTTTTAGTGCAGATCAGGTAGTGTGTAGGAGGTTTCTGAAGCTTTTTTCAGCAGAACAGCTGCCTGGTACGGCTGGACATTGTACTATAAGATCAATGAAAGACTAAAACAGTGACCGGACATCAGCTGAAACTCACTATAAAGCTGAGGGAAGCAGATCTAGGTGATCACTGAGTGACTGAACTCTTCCTCATTGTCATTCAGTACATTGTTATTCTAAAAAAATATTGATTATAGCCACCAAACAATTAGAGTTTCATTTTGTAGTACCATCCCGCCCAAATTATTTTAGTACACTCCCTTACATTAGTCTCCGAATATGACTTCAACTTCCACTTGACTGCCACAAGGTTACCAACAACAACAACAACAACAACAACAACAACAACAACAACAACAACAGGACAGTGCATACATCAATTAAAGTTGTAACAGGACAGCTTTGCTCCAATGCCATTAATTGCCAGTAAAGTCTGGGGGAGAGCATGTAATTGGCATTTAACGCTATTGATAGCAGCATGTGTTGGTATTTAGCTGTCGGGCCACAGAAGGGCCATGTGGAGTCAAAAATTGTCGAGGTGGTGGCGAGCCAAATCCTGCAGGAGCTGAGGCATGGCTCAGTGTGATTAGACAGGGTTCTCATCTCGGTGCCAAGAGGAGAGGACACCAAGGTCATACGTGTGTTACCAAATGAACAGGGCCCGGACAGGGATGCTGCACAAGTGGGTGTGTGCAGATGTGTGTGCGCTAATGTAAATACACCCGCAGACAAAGTTTTGGCACTGTCTGGCTAGGTGCTTCTTTGGTGATCTCACCTGTGTGTAACTGATTTATTTTCGACATAATTGGTTGATCATTTATTTCTTGACAGCTAGCACTTGTTTTTTTTAAGCTGGCCCTAGCCGTCTGTTAATCAAACGCAGGAATTTAGAGGCATATGTTATGTTGAGTTCAGACCGTGTACAGAGCATTCCCAAAAAATAAAATAAAAGCTGCATGAATAATGTATTAACGTGCTAATGTAAGCACCTATTAGCCCTGGACACAATTACTGGCAGGAATGAGAGAGAAAGAAGAGCAGAAGGAGGGAGGTTTGGGAGATGACTGACTTCCCAGAATGACTTCTGAACTATTGAAATTTCTTTTTCCCAACTGAATAGAAATGCTGAATTCATAATGAAAAAAAAAAAAAGTGAGAGTGAAAAACAGTCCGGTTTCCTCCGTAAAGTGGTGACACAGAGCAGAAAGACTAAGCGCGGTGGAAGTTGATTTGCTGCCAGGGCACTTTTGGAGAAATCAATACAGAAAATGTAAACGACCCATTTCTTTTCCTCCCCCCAAAACCGCCTCTGATGTGAATGTATATTTATGTAAAAGTCACGTGTAATTTCATTTTTCAAAGTCAAATATATTATATATATTGTATTGTTGAGGTTGTGTCACTACTGAGGACCCAAGGGGTGTATTTTTCATATACATACTCGAGCGCTGTGTTGAAACCAACAAACCTGAGCCCAGTAAATTAAATTAAAAAACGAGACGCCGATGCTGTTTTTTTAGAAATGATGAAAGCTTCCCACGCCAAGGCCAAGACAAAGAACCAAATAAGAAAAATAAGAACCACATTTGAGCATTATCGTTTTTTTTTTTTTCCCTTCCTCACATGGTGCTACAGTAGGAAGAGTTGGCACATCTTCCTTACACTGTTGCTTTGACTTCATTCCATTTATTTTTCATCTATCTGTAAATGCCTCCAGCGTTTTCTGTCTGGATCAGAAACTGTCTGTCCATTTTTCTTTGTTACAACACTGAGATTACCGTGCAGCGTGCGCCTCGCCTCGCAATTGGAGGGGATCAACTTTTCAAGTGCTTTAGAGACGGATTTTTTTTTTACCTTTCCAGGAAAGCGCCACGCTGGGCACTCCCCAAAAACACAGCAGGTAGCTGCTGGCTTGACAAGGCTGGAGCATTCAGTCCCTTTTTCACTGTATCGCTTATGCCAATATTAAGCTGCCCGTGTCACCGTTCCAACAGGTTTGTAGGTGACGGTTAAGGTACCTGTTGGAAGTGGAACAAGTGTTTAAGTAGTAAACAAAGTTTAAACAAAGTCAAGGAGAACAAGACAAGAGAAAGCAAGAGGGTGCGGCCATGCTGCAGCTCTGTGGGGCTAATGTCAGCATGCTAACGTTCTCACAACGACAATATGCTGATGTTTAGCAGGTATTAACCTCTGACAGTATAATGAATGGACAGCGTATGCGTGACAGGTTTCTGAAGCACCGCTTTGAACCTCAAAATGACACCTGGTTGCTCAAAAAGCTATCTGTAATGGCATCCACCTGTCAATCAAACCGGCCACGCTGTTAATTATTCATAACTTTAAGTCTTAATATAATTTGAACAGGTGAGTTCTATATAAATTCACCCTCAGTACAGTTGTCATGAACGGGGGAATTAGCTATAGAGACCAAAACTGTTTTTTGTACCAGGCTGTAAACATGTTTATTTCTTGGACATTGGACAGTTGGACATTTTAACATAGAGGCTTATGGAGACTGACTCTTTCTGCAGCCAGCTTCAAGTGGACATTTGAGAAGCTGCAGTTTTTGGCACTTCAACATTCACTTCACAGCCACGGAGAGTGCTGTTTGGTATTTTTTTCTTTTGTAAAATTTTGCTTTGAATGACGTAAACACGTAACGAGCGCAACAACAAACTAAGCATAAATTGGTGCAACCATTTTTTTAGAGATCACAATTATTTTTGGCATTGGTGGTCTCCTGTTGTCCATGGTTGAATAGGAGTTGATACAAATATATACAAATATTATTATAAAATATTATTATACAATATACAGGCTTGAAGTTGGACATTTTAACATGGGGACTTATGGAGATTGACTCGTTCTGTAGCCAGCCTCAAGTGGACGTCCGAGGAACTGACGTTTTGGGCACTTGTGCATTAGCTTCACTTCACAGTCACGGAGGTTGCCTCTTAGTATTACCATTTTCACCGTCTTATGCTGGCCTTAAACCAAACGACTTTTCAAATACACACACAAGGACAGCTGAGGCCAAAAGCTGCTTTTGTTTCTGCTCCATTGTCTTTCTTCTTGGAAATTTCCATGAATCTAGTTGCAGTCTTGTAAACAGTTACCCTGCAAGATCTCCCTCCTTTTGACACGCTGTCTTTAGATGTGAGAGGCTGTCAGACTTCAAAAAAAGTTTTCTAGTGTGTGGTGTGGTAGGCATACGTTTAGCTTATTCGCATGCTAACATTTGCTAACCGACCAACAAGCTGCTGCTGGCATGGCTAAAAATGTTAAATTTGCTTGTGAAGTATGTTTTTTTTATTTGCTGGTGCTTTTGCAAATAAACTGCTTTCGTCTGAGCTCTTTTGACTTGCAGCCTCTCTTCATCTTTTTTTTTTACACTCTTAGGTGAGAAAGTAGGTACATTGCCGGTGTTACAAGACAGTTTTATTGCTGTAATCTTGCCCACCAAGACTATGGAATCTCCAGCTCTTGAGAATGTGTGAGGGCGTACAAGAAAATCTAAAATCAAAGCAGAAATAAAACCAGCGAGATGAAAGAGGAGAGGCTGAAAGCCCTTCCTGATGAGTGTGTGTGCTGTGTTCCCCCCCTTTGTCTTCTCTTCCCTCTCACTCTCAATACTTTTCCCTGAAAAGAGAAAGAAAAAAAAAAGTCTGATTTTTTTTGCCACCTATGAAAGTATAATCTAAAACTTCCTGACATCTTCGCAGTAAATGTGGCGAGTAAAGCAGGGCTCACGCGGAGACATGATCAATGACTGCAGAGATGGCGGGGCGTCACAGAGCGCCTAATTGAAATGAGGCTCACTGGAAACCTGCCGGGGTTCACCGTTTTGTGCCCGCTGTGCCCGCTCATGCCTTTGCCCATCACCTGAGAGCGGCACGGAACATCAGCGCTGATTTTGAAATATTAGGCTAAATAACCTAGTAGAAGTTTATCACGCCGAAATATCTGCATCGCACCAAGTCGTTGCGAGCCTTGTCCATCACAACAAAGTCCTTTCTTGCCCTTTCCCCCCTTAAACCTCCAGATTACCGCTGAGTTCTCTGAGCTCCCCTTTATTCCTCCTGTTCATCTTCTCAGTGTGGAGCTCTCTGCAGGAGAATAAGGGCTTGTAGATCCCTGCAAATGTTAACCATTTATTTACCTGCGGCTGCAGTATAAGTCCAATCTTGGACGACGAAACTACTGAAAATTTAAATTCTTCATATTACAACTTGCGAAATCAAAAACAGCTGGATTCATACAAGCCTGAATTGTCGCGTCTATTAAGGTAAACTCAGCAGAATTGATTCATTCTTCTTCCCTGTTGTGATGTGTCTACTTCAGGCTTATGTGCATTGTATTGTGCCTTTGTTTCACTCTCTTTCCCATCCTGCATTTCACACCAGTTTCTCTGGGACCTATGTTCAGTACATTGTGTTCCCCCGACTAGTCATGGTTTTAGGTAGAAAACATAGAGACGCCTTGTCACAGATGGCACATTTGTGCTGATAGCTGCAACCCCTGTGGTCTGCAGTCATGGTTTGCAGTTGCAGGGGAAGTGATTGTGTGGTGTATGAATAAAAGCTCCTCCTAATCTTCCATCCAATCTGCAGAAAATCAAGATCAGAGCCACTGAACCAAATCTTTGTTTTCTCTGCTCCCCTCAGTGCTCCTGAGGAGCGGAGCTGTCAGCGACGAACACAGAGATGGGGTGAAAAAGAGAGAAGCGAGGGAGGGAGGGAGGTAGGGAGGGAGAGGAACACTGAGGGAGAGGCGTGCAGTGAAAAGTATGGGGAAGAAAGTGGGAGAGAGAAGATGGATGAAGAACCACACTGTGAGTGCTGTCTAAGGATGTTTATAAAGCCAGAGAAATGACCAGGGAGGAAGCTCGCAGCGAATGGTGAGAGAGATGAGCAGGAGGTAAGCAGGGAGGATAAGAACGAGAATTAAGAGAATCCTCTACAGCCAGATGGTGCCACTGGGCAGGAAATGGTGTCATCTGTGCTCCGCTGCGCTTTTGCTGTGATTAAAAAAATGAGGGAAAGATGCATATGCAGACATGATAAACAATGTGCGTTAAACAGCAAATCCTCTGCTGAGGCCGGTGCCAAAAATTAGCTGACGACCAGGAAATGGAACAAATGAGCCAGAAAGGCAAATTAAATGCTCATCCTGGACATGAGCAGCACAGCTGAGATGCAGAACTAAACTTTTTTGCTCATCAGTGAGGTACGTCGTGCATTTATCATTATTTCAACGGTTCCCGGTCTGCGGATTGTAAATTAAATGACAGCTATGCCATGACAAGTGAAGTAATCTTGGGCGGGTGAGTAACCTTGACTTTGATGCTCGCCCCCACAAAACAATTAGAAGGTGTTGAAAGGCTGGGAATTGATTTATCCCAAATCGTATTACCTATTTATAACTACAGGATGCAACGTTTTTGCCCGGAGGCAGGAACTGTTTTAGTATAGCCACCTTTCATTGCTTTAGTTGGCCAAAGTTCTACCCAAACAGCTGTCACTCATCCTGATAGGTTTGTATTTCTACTGTATTTTTTTTTACCTCTGTGATGGACACTTGTACATGTGTATTTGTTATGATTATATTACTTATGATCAAAAAGTAGCGAGTCAACTTTGCCAAACATCAAGCATGTGCAGCAACACAAGACACAGCAGCCAGCTGATATTAGATACTAGTCCAACAGCAAGAACTCCAACTCGGCTCAAGCTCAGCCTTTCCTTTGACAGAACTCTCCCAAACGACCAGATTTACTCTTGTTCAGCGACTTCTTGCTCTTTTTTTCGGCTGCTGAGCCCGGTTACATTGCTCGCTTGCCCAGCTCCTGTTCTGGCACAACACTGGCTCCGCTCTCTGTCAGCATTCCCCCGCCTTAAAACCTTGCCTAGAGCCTGGTGGTCCAAAACGGGATACAAACAGTAACACTACCCCGGTGCTCTGAGCTCACAGTCTGGGAAGCCTGGCTAACAGACTGAACGAATATTAGCTAACAGCAGCTACATTTAGCAACAGTTTGCTTCAGTGTTCGTCGGGAAATCTGAGAGAGGTGATGTGCAGCAGTTTGAAGGACATCAAACATTTTCTCCATATTTTATGATGAAAAACATAAAATCTGCTTCTATCTGCATTAGTCCTGGGCAGACTATAGCTTGTGAGGCTGTCTACAGGCAGACAGACTGGAGAGAGAACAGAATGGGTGGTTCAGCTTCTCTATATATTTATTACTCACTGCCTTCTTTCCTTCATTGCAGTGGTAACTGTGACCTCTATTTACTTGATGCTCATAACTCAGCTCTTCACTTGGCATTTCAAGCATCAACGAAAAGCTAATTTCAGACAAACAGGGGATTCACACAGGGATACAGTGATAATATGTAATTCCAAAGGCAACAAGTTAATCTTGGTGGATATAACACAAACTGATATACATAAGCTTATACCAAAATTAAGTCTTTCCAACTACTACAGTGCAAGAAGCAGATTCCGTCTGAGATTACTATCAACTCTCCGAGAAAAATATGCAAACTGCTGCCTGAAGATGAGATGCAAAGTTAAAGAAATAATTACAGAAGGTGTACAAAGGTGTAAAAAAGAAAAGAGAATTTAAGTGCGTGGCACCATAAACATCTTGAGCGGTTACTCCTCTCTCACCACCGGAAGACAAAAAAAAAAGTAATATATAAAGTTTGTCATTTGAATCTGCACTGCTTGCTGTTTTCTTTTTCCCTCTGTTTCTCCCAAAATCGGACTTTCATGAATAGTGACAGCTTCTGTGCTCAAGTAGAGGCGTCCTGCTGGCTAAGAACGGCTATTTTCACCTCACCTCAGTGGTTCACAACTACAGAGCCACTAACTCAATTTCATACCTGAAAGCCGGCAGAATCTCTGAGATTTAACAGACATTCACTTGCACCTGCGGAGTTGAGTGGATACTTTCAGATTAACACCTGAACACATTTCATCAGAGCTTCTATCCTGAGATTATGCTATAATTGTAGCAGAAGACAGGTTTGTTCACAGATGTGCGACTCAGAGACGAGCAAGTCAAAGTTCACCTTTTACTCAGGCAAAAGTTAAAGCCAGAAGAAAACAGGCAAACTTATACAAAAAGGGGTCAAGCTTTGGGGCAAAAGCCCGACGGGCAGGCGGAGGGTCATGCAGGCGGAACAGATGGCAGGAGCGCTAAGGTGGAAGCACAATAGGCAATCTGGCGGAGAATGAATGGAAGTGGGCCTGTACACATACTACAGGGCTAAGGGATGAAAGTGGAAGCAGGTGAGCAGGAAGGCAGGGAAGGTCAGGTGATGGGGAATGGCGAGGTTATCGTGGGGCAGGAGAGAGTGGCAGGATTTGAAATGACAAGTGAGTTAGTGCACGGGAGGGAAAGCGAAGCAGGCATGAGAATGTGCAACCAGGAGTCGCCTGGCACTGTTTTGCGTTTTATTTTGCGGTCGCAGTGCGTCGAGCTCTGTGCAAAGGGGAGAATGACAGCAATGCGTCACTCAGATTTAAAACCTTTTCCTCTGCCGTGCATTTCTGAAGTGCTGATATTCAAAAATTCGCAAGAAAAACATAATTTCATTCTCAGGAGTTGTAAATTCTTTCTGCATTAACACCAGTCATGGAAAAATGCATGTAGATTATTCCTTGTGGTGATAAGAGAAGTTCCATTTGCATGCATTAGAATGCCCCTCAGAGAAAATAATCTTTAATAGCCAATGGCAACACGCAGGGCACCTCATGCCTTTGGTACAGTATGTCTCTGCTTGTACTGCATGCCCCTGAAAGCCTGTGTTTGATTACTGCTTGGCTATTTTCAGTGCAGATGTCCACCACAAATCCATATACTTGCATCATCTCCTATTCAACCATGAATGAGAAAATACTACCATTGCCAAAAATGAGAATGAGAGTTGTTAGCGCTCGCTACATGCTTACATCATTCAAGCAGAATTTGCGGTTTAACCATTTAACAAAAGAAAAATATATTGACCTGAAAATATGTAACTGTGCTTGCTGCCTGAGCAGTTCTAGATACTATGTGTCCAGACCAAGTGCCAACCTCCGTGGCTGTGAAGTGAAGTAAATGAGGGAGTGCCAAAAACTGCAGTTCCTCAAACGTCCACTTGAGGCTGGTTGCAGAATGAGGCAATCTCCATAAGCGCCCATGTTAAAATGTCCAACTTCACAGCAGAAATAAACATGTTTACAGCCTGGTACAAAAAACAGTTTTGGTCTCTATAGATAATTTCCCCGTTCATGACAACTGTACTGAGGGTGAATTTATATATAACTCACCTGTTCAAATTATATTACGGCTTAAAGTTATGAATAATTAACAGCATGGCTGCTTTGACTGACAAGTGGGTGCCACCGAGGATCATCACAGATACGACGTACATTCATAATACTGTCTGTGGTTCAGACAGGTTGTTAGCGTGTCACAAGGTGGTTGCTAGGTCATCACAAAGTGGTAACTATGGGGTTCTGGAGAGTTGTGTAGGTGGGTTGCTTGAGTGCATGAGTTGGTTGTTGTGTCTGCTAGGGAGTACTGCGTACGTACTGTGGTGACACCTCTGCTCACATCTGAATGTTACAGTCTTAATGTTGCTAATAGTATTTATAGCCTGGTTGTGCAACATTCAAGCCCGGCCTCTCTTTCTGTACCTCTGCAAGGTTGAAACATTCAAACTGAAGAAAAATAATAAGCATGCGAGATAATAATAGTGTGCATTGCCGTGCAAGGACACTAATTAAACGGCACAATGCAGTGGTCAGTTGATTGTATGTTGCATGTCGGGGCAGAATGGTGGAGAGCTGGTGAACGGCTGGTGGAAGTTTTTAAACTTTTTATTGTATAAAAGTTTTGCTGAGGTATGTCTGTGCTCTGTTTGCTTTCCAATTACCCTTTTAGACATTAGTAAAGTTACTGAATTGAAGCCTAAGAGATATGGACATTGCAACCCAGAGTAAAGACTTGCATTCAACCCATTGTGAGAAAGACTGATACTTATATTGCCTCATTTTCATTGTGTGCTCACGTGTGAACATCAAGAACTTTTAAATCGATACATAAGAAAACACGTTCTGCCCTGCCCAGCAGCTTTAAACATCATACAAACCACATCAAACACACATTACTTGTTTACACACACATATTTTAATTTGGGTTCTGCTTTCAAAACTTCAGATCAGTTCGCCCCTCCGACATGAATTGTAATAATTCGCGCACACACACTTTCAATCAGACTCTATTCAGAGCTCCACAATCGCTTCTATCATTTACACAAAACCTCCTCTATCCGGCTGAGTGCCTAGTAAAGCATGATCTATGTGCAAATGCTTGTGTAAAGTAGCCTCAATAGCTGTCACGCTTTCTTGTATACGGCGGTTACGAGCAGATTACCTGCATTCATATTCCAAAGCCTGCAGCTAAACAAATCCAGAGAATATTTTGCTCTCTCTTGGTGTCTTATCTGTAACGTAGAACAAGCAAGCACAACTCTGGGACAGGGACACATCCGGCCACAAAGAGCAACACACTCTGCTTCACCAACTGCATTTTCTCCTCTTTTGTGTGTGTTGGTGCGCTCGCGTGTCCCGGACAGGAGTTAAATGGGTTGTGGAGTGCCAACAATGTGTGAGTGTGTGTCCTACAGCGAGGTTAAATGGTTTGTGGACTGTCTATATATATGTGTGTGTGTGTGTGTGTGTGTGTGTGTGTGTGTGTACTATGTGTGCGTGTTGCTGTTGACAGACGCGTTTTTTTTTCTGCTGACAGCCGTGATCAACGGTGAGCACCCCTGGCTTGGCACCAAGCTATTACTTAATTCATTGACATTTTGTGTAATTGCCTCGGGGCAGTTTGCAGAGGAGGTGCGGGGTTCTAATGGGATTAGATTAGAGAAATACAATTACCATTTCGCATATAAAGGGAATAATCTTTGAGCAGCGTCACAGCTCTCGGGAGGTGGCAGGAGAGATATTCGTACGTATATTTGTATATGTTCAAAAATTAGTTGGTAGAAGAAAATAAGTTTTTGTCAATATATTCGGAGCTGCAAGCTTCCACATTGGGTGGAAGTGAGTGAAAGAGTGTGTGAAAAGACACTCTCTCACTCTGGCTTTGGGTTTTTCTTCCCTCCTTTCTCTTTCCTGGGTTTATCACGGTGGCTTGCCATGGCAGCCTCAGAAATGGCCTGTCAGGGCTCTTGGAAATGTCGATGTGCAGATAATGACATGTTGAAAGCCCTGAACCACCAGCTTGTCACCTGCTGGTAATTGGTTCTTCTACCAGTTTATTGTCTCCAGCTGCACTGCTCATCACTGATATTCCTATTTTAGCAACAGAGGACGAGTGAGCGAGAAAGAGACAGAGATAAATATGAACATTGTTGTGTGCGTGTGTGCACGCGCACCAATATGCACGCGGTTTGAAGGGGCTGCAGGTGCACGTTAGCCAATGAGTCTATGTGTATTTGCACTCATTAATGAATGTTTGACACATTCCTCTGCATAGCTAAATGTGTACAGTGAAGAAAGTAAAAAAGAAGCTATAGTTTACTACATTTAAATAGTTGAGGAAAACACATAGGGCACTTCATTTATCTTATCTTGCCAGTGATGTTTCCAACGGGTGCTGAGCAAGATAACCCAAGCAATCCCCCAGCTGTTTCAATATTTTAAACCATAATCAAATGTCTTTTGGCATTGAGAAGATTGCATTGAGTCCAGGCTTAGCATCAACACTACTGAGGTTTAATCTGCTGTGAAGGCAGAGCTGCTGTGCCTAGGTTTTTTTTGGTGGGGAGATAGGAGAATCACATGTTACACAGCAGATATTGAGCTTCGGTGCTGGACGTTGCCCTCTGGCTGCTATTGCATGGAACATAGCTTGCCTTTTGTTACAAAGGAAGCATTCCCTCACCACCTGATTTGCAGAATTGGGCACGGAAAGCCTCCAGCGCATCTTTGTCATTTGAAAACCTCTTTACATTTCCCTTTTTTTTCCCTGCTGTGTCAGAGACTATGTAGAACAGCTGTCTGTTACAAATCTTTTAAAGTCCTTATCCCACATATTCAAACTGTGGAATGTGTGTGGGTACTAAAATATAGTAGACACCAACAACAGTCATTGCTGTCACACTGTTGTATTATCACTGACTGGGAAACACATAGAATAAAATGTAATTCAGTCAATTAAAGGTCCAGTGTTTAATATTTTCTTCTATTTGCAGAATATGGCAAAATGGATTCATGAGAGTGCAATCACCTGAAAATAAGAATCTGTTTTTGTTACCATAGAATGAGGATTTTCTACAGACGCCATGGGTCCGCCATGTTGAACTGCCATGTTTTTACAGTAACCCAGAATGGACATACGAAACACTAATTCTAGATAGGGAGTTTCTTGTTTATCACATGTTTCATGGTCTCTGTAGTTTCCTTTACATGCGAGGAAAGAAAGGGTGAAACAAGAGCGTTGCAATTCATAACCACGCCACTAGGTGCCACAAAATCCAACACAGTGCTCCTTTAAGTAGCAGCAATTGCCATCATTGCTAAAAAACCAAGACATTAGTGTAAAACCATGTTACTGCTTCAAGATCTATCTTCAAGAGGATATCACAAAAACAACAAAAGGTGCATCAGTAATTATTTCATAATGATTAAACTTTGATATTTTGTCACCGCATAACATTCATATGGCAAATGTGCTGGCCAAACAACAGTAAGGCAAACATTAAATCTTCTAGTAGCTCCATTTTGGGCTCCACCAATTCCTGAAGACAGTATCTGCCTCGTTCAGCACACAGAAGGTTTACAGGGACTTTTGTTTGGCTGAAAATAGCTGGAAGAAAAGTTCATGAGAGTGTGGAGAGGGAACCAAAACAGCAACATCAAAGGTCGTAAAAGCAAAACAATGAGCTGAAAGACGCTAAAGTGCTCAGCAGAGCTAAGGAAAACTGTAGTGTCTTTAGGTACATCACTATAAGTAACCCCTTTAATGTAAACATTATGATCTGTGCAGTCCTTAAGCCATTCTTTGTTAAATTTCTGTCAAGATTTCCTGGTTTCATGTTCACAAGCTGACCCCAATTAACCTGTAACCGGCTACATATATATATATATATATATACATATTATTATTCACTCACATCATGTCCTGATCATGCTCTGTCTGTCAGTCACATGCATGACACACTACCAGACTAATTTATCTTGTAAAACATTCGACTATAAATGTATGTATCGTGTTTCTGACCCTGAACATCACCTCGTACCTCAGGAAGAGCAGTATTGAGGGTCGTCGACATTGCACACGAGGAAATCTGTTTCAGAAAGCACCCCTGCTCCCCTGATAGTGCGTGATATTTTAAATTGGGACCCACGGCAAACATGAACTCGGTGAATAGTTCCATCTATTAAAACTGCATGGGCAGAAGTGGGTGCTTTTGGACATTGGTGTATTTAAAAATCACTAAATAAAACAGAGACCGAAAACAATGATATGAATTACGAACAAATGAATTGACAAGGTCATGAATCATTCGATTTTTAAAACGGTGTATGTGAATTTCATTACTTTACAGTGTCTTCCATGATCACCTCATACCAATACTATTATCAAAAATGCAAAATTATAAAACCGTTATCAAATTTTGAACAATCCCAAATCAAATATCCCATTCCAACAGGAAATGCATCCGACCGTGGAGGCTAGATGAGCTGTTATTGCTTGTTTCCTCGCCACCTGAAGTCTCGAGTAATAAACGGATTATATTTCACATCATGCTTTATTTGCTACGTTCTCTTCTTAACTCTGGGTCAAGTACGTGTAAGAGTACACATTTGTACTTTTCTTCAAGGTCCAGCTCGGGAGAGACCTATTCAGATTGGCAACAAGTAGTCGATATTAAATGTCATTATTGAGCGATTCACATACCACCTTGTCTGCGTCCTCTTTTCACTGAGAAGTGCTTAAGTTTCCTTCATTCATCTTGACCTTGCAGTCAGCATGTGTCTCCTTTCAAAAGGGCACAGGAGATTATGGCAGTTCAGTGATTTTGTCAAAGGATGGTCCAGGTGATGATTTATCAGGCGCCCTCTATTAATTTTTCAAACACAAATGATGGTCATGAATCATGCTTTAACACTGACCGCCCCCTTCTTGACCAATGTTGACCTTTGCATACATCTTGAATGGATAATTTGCTAATGCTTCAAAGTTGTCTACACGCTTCACCTCAGTGAACGTGGTGACTTTGATGAGTTATGATTGTTTTTGGGGGGGTTATTGAAGTTTACGCGGAACAAGACGTTCACCATCCTCGGCATGGTGGATTACAGTGCACGGTAGAGCAAGCTAGCTATTTCAGTTTTGCCGCCTTTCATGGCTGTAATTTTCTATATATGATGCTGATGATTGGATCTCAAAGCTGTCCTTGACCTTTTGGAGCAAGACCATGTCATTCTTTTTTAACAAGCATCATAATACCTGTGATTCGAGAGCAAAGAGATAAAAAAAAAAAAAGAAATCTTAAGGACTTTACAGGGGTCAGCGGCTTCTCAAAACGGTTGCTTGTGCAAGACTAACTCATGACAGAATGTGTTAACAAGGTTATGACAGGAGGTAGTGGCTGTATTTCACACTATTTCATCTGTCATGTGAGGATATCATAAGTTTAATGGCGACTGCTCTCAGCCGGTGACGTTTAACCAGCTTCAATTATTAGAACTGTTTCACTCCCTGATTTATCTCTTCATTTTGACCATTGGATTTCTTTCTTTCTTGCCTCACCAATCCCTCCTGCGGGGGGATCGAAAGTGGTGAATCTTGAGTCGTGGTCTTGTCAGGTGTTGTGAAAATCCACTTGGCCCCAGCAATTCATCAGTATCCACATTCTACGCGCACACATCCCTTCATCTATCTCTCCGGTACCATAAAAATCAATTGATTTGGCCTGCGAAGCACTAGGCTTCTTCTTTTTTATTTTTTTTTATCTCGGTTTCTTATGATTTCTGTTGAACAGGCTGCTTCAAGCGGCTAAACTCTGTTACAATACATCCAGGTGTCAATATGATTATGATACATTTTTCAGAATGATTGCATCTGAGATTGTTTATTTGTTTAATAACAACAAGGGCACGTCCTACTCTGTATATGCTGTCACGTGTTTGTTGCTTTTGTTTGTTTTTATGTATTTTGTGTACTACAAAGGACTGAAAAAGACTAAAAGGTGAAATATTTACATATATTAATAGAAATAAATCTGAGAAATAGATTATAAAAATGTCTGGTTCTTAGTATCGCAGTAAAGTAAATGTAAAATGGGCATCAAATGAGTACATTGTATATTCCATATGAGTTATAATACTGTATGGAAATTATTGGTTATGGTTGGTTATTTTATTAAAAAGTTCCCCCTGCAGCATTATTAATATTTGCTTTGGATCCTATCCCTGAAAATATAGCCAGTATCTATGCTAAACTGCCAGTGTCGGCTTTCTCAACAAATTGTCCTCCAGTGAACAACAATGAAGAATACATAACCTTCCTCATTTTCTGACTCCCTTCCTCTCATAAATAATTATTTGCTCATAAAGTTGGTATAGTTAACAACAGGTTAGCAACATAGACAGTTTAGAACATGGACCTTGTATCTGTGACGTCACCCACAGGTTTCTGAAGAGTCGTATGTGAAGCTCAGAGTGTGGTGGTGCTGGCCGCCGCCATCTTGGCACTCTAATCTAAGAGTGGTCAAAGACGTGGAATCGTCAGCAGAGTTGAGGCGGGCTGAATGAAGCCTGGGTGCTCACACACCAGTAACACCAATAACCTGTCAATCAAAATGGCCACGCTGTTAATTATGCATAACTTTAAGCTTTAACAGAATTTGAACGGGTGGGTTATATAGAATTCAACCTCAGTATAGATATCATGAACAAGGACATGAGCTATAGAGACCAAAACCATTTTTTGTACCAGGCTGTAAACATGTTTATTTCTGCTGTGAAGTTGGACATTTTAACATGGGGACTTATGGAGACTGACTCACTTCTGGAGCCGGCCTCAAGTGGACATTTGAGGATCTGCAGTTTTTGGACATTTTAACATAGACGCTTGTGGAGATTGACTTGGTCTGTAAGAAGCTTCAAGTGGCCGTTCAAGGAACTGTGTTGGCTTCACTTCACAGCCACGGAGGTGGCCACTTGGTTAGCAAACAGCTGCCTCTTTACACATCAAGCAGACACACAGTAAAGTTAACATTCACTTGGAGTCGTGTTTTATTCACTTCATTGTGGGATGACGGTATCAACTCCAAAAACCTGGCACATCCCGGTTACTGTACATTGACTAATTCTTCTGTTTCTATGACGCATCTGGTCTCAACTGTGAGTGTCAATCGACGCTTTGCGACAAAGTGGGTGTATGTTGCCCCTTTAAGAAACTGGTACTTTCATTGAATTATGTTACGCTCGAAGGGATGATTCAATACTGAGCTAATTACACCATTCTTTGGGCACATTTACAGTTCATGTGACTTAACTGGCACACAGTAAGAACAGCAACAAACAATATCGGTAAAGGAATACCGAAGAAGGATGACCATATGCCTCGAGGTTCTTCCTTTTATGATAATTACCACTGCAGAAGCATGAAAGTATGTTTACAGCAGCACAGCTCATTAAAAGCTACCCATCATTCGAGTCCAGCGTCATTGTCTAGTTTCTCAAATAGAATGGTCACCTTGCAATTAGGGTTTGGTGACACAGTGATCTAAATGCCGCCTAAAGAGAGGCCCACTGTCTCAGACTTGTCTCAGTCGATGCTTATTCTTAGCCGAAGACAATTACTGAAATACTGACTCATTAGTTTCCTTCACATCCTTTTCAACAAAGTGTAATCTATCTCCCTTGTAACCACATCCTGTCTGGGATGTTTTCAATTACTCACTGTGTCCCATTCTCTGCTTTACCATCTCAGCGAAATTCTCCTCCTCACGTTAACTGTCCATAGGCGGCCTACAGTGGCTGTGCACATTGTGCCTTTTTCAGGCCATTTCTCAATCTGCGGGGAAACTCTTATTGTTGACGTTTGTTACTTATGTCGGTTGATGTAAGTGTCCTTGCTGAACCGTGTCAGTTCAGCATAAATAAATAGAGGCGCCTCGCCCCGGCCAGTCTCCGTACTCTATTACAAATCATGTGGAATATTTGAAGATCATTCGTCTGCCAGGAAGAAAAGCTATATTAGTAATTTTCTGTTGACAATATTTTCCATTTCCGTAACCTTGGTTATTTTTTTTTCACTCCCCCCTTCAGTCATGCATTTTCACAGGATTGGCAGCGTCATTATCTGCCCAACAGCAAAGTCCCCTTGTATTTGTGACTAAATGTATGTATTTGTGATTGTGGAGCTGTGGGGTGCAGTGATATCTGCCACTCTCAGCAGCGCTTGGGGGCTTTTGTGTGGAGCTTCAGAAAGGTGTTGTGTCCCCGAGACTCTACACCTTACCAAGCAAGACGGATTCCCAGCCAGCCTGCTTCCTGATAAGCCTCTGTGAAATCCCAGAGAGGGAGAGAGAGAGGAGAGGGGTTGGGGGGGGGATTCGATTAAAATAATCAACAAGGTGTTGAGAATATCTCCATATTTCTGGTGCGGTTATAGACATTGTGATAGAGGAAGGCCATTCACCCACAGAAAAATGTGCCTTGTTGAGCTAAAGGAGTTTGTGTGGTAAATTGCGCTGCTAAAACAGCCTTTTAGTTATCCCTGTTGCCCTTTTTACCTTTGCTACAGTGTGTTCGTGCATGTGCATGTGTAAGCGCGACACGCGGCCGTTGATCACTTGTTGGAGGAGTCAGAGGAAGTGGTGCACGCTGCCAAAATGTCTCATTATCACGCTCAGTGTCAACTTTGACAGCTTCCAATCCCCCAAGATTTATGCCTCCTCAAACTGCCACTTCAAAGCGCCGAGTCATGCGAGTTTGTCCAGCAGTTTGAGCAGGCTTTTAACGTATTCCTGTTGTATAATAAGCCCCACAGCTAGGAAACAACAGGCACAACTCCAAGGTAAATATCTCCTCCTTTACCAAACTCATTTAAATGCTCCGGTGTGCTTCAAGAGTAGCCGAGGACCACTGTAAAATTCATGACTTAAAGTGGAAAAAAACGAGACAAATCAATAATACGCATTAGCATTTCCCAACAGAGCGCAGCTACTGTAGGCAGGACGAGAGGGTCCCTAAAATAAACAACACGGGAAACTTTTAAATGACGGTAGGAATTCATCACAGCGGGGAAACGGAAGACACACACATTAAGGCGCTGTACATAATGACTGGGAGCCGACATAACTCCCTTGAATATATTCTATTCAGGTGTAAATTAGTGTGAATTTTCTCAGAGTTATTGCGGCACATGCATTGCTGATTGACGTAGTCTAACAATGCGAAAGCCAAAGAGGTGCTGTGACTGAAGACAAAAGGAAACAGGTGATGTTTGGAGAGTGTGTACAGGTATATATATCTATATACTATATATATAGATATATATATATATATATCTTCTTCTGGAGCTCTCCAATCCCTGCATGTCTGGTTTTTGTCATGCACAGTATCTCAGTATCTTTAATGTAACTGTGTGTAATGTTGATATGCGGTATTATTTTACTGCGTTTTCCAAATTACACTTGATCAATACTGTTTGTTTGGTTCGTTGTTTGTCTGTCATACCAACAAAAAAATCCAGATATTGATGTTTGGATTTTTATGAAACATGAAGTAACATTATCTGTTTGTTTCCCACCGACACGAGCAAAATATTTAATCAGACATTTAAGGGGGAGAGTACTAGCTCACACACAGTCTGTTTTATTTTTGCTGGAGCAGGTTTACTTCGGTATCATTTCAAAACTTGTCATCTCAATACGTCATGCCGCTAATTATAACCTGTAATGTAGGAGTTAACAACACGTCTCTTACGCTCATAGCAGTGTTAACCTCAGTGCTAACACAGATACCAGTTATTATCCGGGATAACCAGCGTTACGTCAGTGAGACCTCAGGACGACAGCTGGTGGTATCGAGGCTGGCTGCTGGAGAACTTCCACAAACTCTGAAGTAACTTCGATACGACGCGCTGCCAACAGTATTGTTGTGTGAGTGCTGTGGGTCAAATTTCCCTCTTTCAGACATTGCAGGAGGGGGTGACCCCTGATCCCCTGTGGAGATTGTACACACGCACAGCAGGACTTTTGCACCATCCACAAGGTCATGTTAGCTTCATCAGTCAGTCTGTCTCTCTTCCTTCACTCACAATGTCAAAATAAAAATCAATTTGTTGAGTTGTTGAATATAAAAAGCAAAATAACTCTCCTTAAAAGTTAATTATGACAGTAAATGCGTACATGAAAATGAAGAACACATTGCAGTGAGTATTGCATTCCAGTTTAATTTGTATTATATCTTATTTCTGCATTTGATATCTTCCACGTAGTATCTGTCAGAAGTTACTACAGGCTATTATTTAGAAGAAGAAGTTAATTAGTGTGGAAGAAACTGGAGGTAGATTCGGCAATTCACATGTGAAAATAAAATGACAATCTTTGTCGTTCATTATTCTCCTTTTCACACATATTCTCACAGGTAAACGTGCAGTTTTATAAATATATATATATATAAAAAAAAGATTATAATTCCCTGTTCAGCTTGACAGACATAAGCAGAAGGATGGAGCGTGAGTGATGAGGAGTGTGCAGCTGGTTCACACTCGAGTCTAAATTTGCTTCTTACTTAGACAAAGAAGTGAAAGTAGATAAAGTCACAAGAAAGAGTAAAAAGTGGAAGAAAGTTTGTTGTTTCTCACCACAGATGCACAAAGGCAGGAAACCCCGGTTTGTAATGAGAGTTCATCATGCGCTCGTGTTGGAGACGTGACATTAAAACACACAGTACCCTCATTAGGCCAATCAGTGTGATCAGGTGGGCTGATTGTACAGTAGCAGCAGAAATCATAATTGTAGTGTGGGTGATTGGACATTCACAGTTACAGGAAGTGGAGTTATTTATAGAGTATATTTCATTACAAAGAAACTCGATGTGCTTTACATTTAGAGAGCGGTGAAAGAAAATGAAGCATGTGCAACACAGCAAACATAGAAAGCATCTTTTCATGTACTGTACCTACTCGAACTTGACCAGTATATCATTTTGGCCTATCACAGAGATATTGGTATCACCATATATGTTGTTTTCTCTACAGAACGAGTCAATCTCCATAGGTCCCCATGTTAAAATGTCCAACTTCACAGCTAAACATGTTTACAGCCTGGTACAAAAAACAGTTTTGCTCTCCATAGCTAATTTCCCCGTTCATGACAACTGTACTGAGTCTGAATTTTTATATAACTCACCCATGCAGATGATATCAAGGCTTAAAGTTACGCATAATTAACAGTGCGACCGCTTAATTGACAGGTAAGTGCCGTTACAGATGGCTTATTAGAGCTCCCAGGCGTCATTTGGCCCACCTTAGGTCAGCCGATGAGCCACGTCTTTGCCGATATTTGGATTAGCCGGGAGGCGGAAGAAGCAGTAAATCCATGGTGGCATCCAGCGCCGCATATTTTCGGCTTCTGGTGACATAACTTCAGGGGCTCCGTCCATTCTTTAGACTGTCATTGGTTTGGACTGTATACCCTGTCTCCATTACATATCTTTTCCACAAGTGCTTGATAACTAAATCCGAGGAATCATTGCAAAACGTGTTCATTTATATATAAAGCATACCCATAATAACCCCCCCACACACTGTTCGTAGGCCTGAGAAAACAGGAAGGTTTAGATATCAGCTCATGAAGCGTTCCAGAGGAGTAACTAAAGGCACCTTCTATATGCAGTTTTAGACCATTAGTGTAATCTGGTGTGGTGGAAACACTTACCATATTTTCATCACGATGTCCATGTGTGGTTACTGTTGTTTGTCTTCTGGGTTTTTATCTCAAGCTGGAGTCTTGACAGTTAAAGCTTCCCACCAGCACATAACGCAGGTAAATTTGAGCATTTTCTGTCCAAACTAGCCTTTTCAGATTGTTTTCTAAAAAGTTTGCCAACCTCACTTGTGAAATGTGAAACAATAGCAGCAGAAATCCCTTCATATTACTTCTTGTCTCGTTGCCAACTAAACAAATTATTTGCCTGCCTAAGCGCAATTTTTTCCATCCACATAATACCTGACATATTTAGATTTACCCTCTCAAGAGAGTTTTTGAAAAGCTTAACTTTCTTTGTCAGTGTGGATGGACCTGACAGACTGAAAAACATGATTTAATAGTGTATGGATGTGGCCTCAGACTCCAACCACTATCCTGACTTGGCCTAATGAGCCACTGCGATGAGGTAGAGTCAGGCAGTGGAGGCTAACGGTACACGCCGAAAGGTAAGATGGAAGATGGAAAGAGACAGGGAAGCAGAAGGAAGAAAGATGGATGACAACAGAGACAGAGGGATCTTTTCCAGCACAGATGTTTTCACAGAAGCGGTGTGCAGATGATGAGACTTCTGCACAGCTCTCTTGGTAAGTTTCAGTGATCGCCCCAGACACAAAGAGGTCAACTGCAGCCTGAAGCAGTTCAAGTTTGTTTGCCGTGATATGCACAAATGTTGTTGATACAGCCTTTTCTTCTCCGGCTTCTTGTAATAAAAAAAAAAAAAAAAGGATAAATGCACATTGAAAAATTGAAAAAAACACAAATACAAACACACACCGCCTCAAGTTAGTGCCCTGCTTTTCATCTTTAGCTGCTGTAATCTATGCAGGACAATATTTCAGACACCACCGAATATGACCGCCATAAATAAAACAGTATTAATCATCCCAAC
This sequence comes from Argyrosomus regius, assembly GCA_946959425.1. Classification (NCBI taxonomy): domain Eukaryota; kingdom Metazoa; phylum Chordata; class Actinopteri; family Sciaenidae; genus Argyrosomus; species Argyrosomus regius. The sequence continues at coordinate 8,693,806 of OX336903.1, forward strand.
TCCCATTTGAGGCCCTTCTCACATTTATCAGGCTTTTAATATTAACATAGATTAAGGGCATGTCTCACACCTTCAGTCACTGTATGTAATCTTGCTCCAGATAGGAGCTCTGTAAAAAGCTGCTGCTGCACCTGGGATGTGTGACATAACATCTGGGACTGAATCGATGCAAATACAATCCTATGAGAGAGACCTATGTATAGAGGTGTATAACATATGGATAAATTCATTTGTAGAGAATGTAGTTTGATGAATAATTAAATATAATTTACATAAGTACAAAACTTAGTGAAGAAGTTAATAATTTATATTGTTTTATTGATAAGGAACACAAGGTCATTCCATGATCCAGCTTTGACTACACTGGAAAGTTAATATGCATTCAGAATAATAAATCTATCATCAGGGCTGGTTTTAGAAATGCTAAGTTCATGACTCAGAAGTTCTCCTTCCCACAGAATATTTTAACCAAGCATCAGAATAAGTCCCAGAAATGCCTGAAGTAACTGTTCAGTTCATGTTGTCTGTAAATTTAGGTTTCCAACACAAACATGTTCTCTACCCGTAAAAGAACACTCAATCCAGCAGAGGCCAAAGATATCTTCATTTTTAGAGTCCACCTCCAAAACTTCTACAAAGTCAATGGCATCTTTCATTAGACCCCCCCAATAAATATTATTTTTTCAAACTTTGGAAGACATTAAACAACTGTTTTTGTACACTTGTCCTCCGTATTACTAAGTAATGAATAAACTGAACATCGTGTGAAAACTTGATGGAGTGCCCCTTTGATATGTTTAAATTAAAATTTGACGATACACGGTTTTGACTGAACAAATTCTGGTTAAGTTATTTATTTGTAGGCCGATAAAATATCCCAGAAAACATGCAGAGGATATGACTTGAGTTGTAGCTACAGGTCTCTTTATTATTAACCACAATGTCATGGTTTGGGGGTTTTCTTGTTTTATTTTGAAAGGGTTTTTCCTAGAATGTCTTGTATCTTAACTTCCTGCCTTTGTTGTGTTTTCCCGCCACTTTTGATCATCTGTTCCACCCTCGTTAGTTTCACTTGTCTCTGATTGGTCTGTCCTGTCTTATGTATTTAGTCCTGGTGTTCCTTGGTGTCAGTTGTGAGGTTGTCTGTTCCTTGGTACTGTGTTCTGTTGAGTCCTGTTCCCTAATCCTGTGTAAGTTCCCCAGTTCAGTGTCTCTTCCTCTGTCCTGTGTCCATTCCCCAATCCTTTGTTCTGTCTTGGTGCTTCTCCCTGTATTCCCTAGTCATTAGTTACCTTTTTTACCCACCCGTCTGCATTTGGATCCTCTATTTTGAACTAAATCATGACACACTAGTTCTAATAATGCTTTACCACAAACATTTATTTAATTCTTCTCATCTATAAGCTACCTGCTAGTATCAAATCAGGTTTGCACTCCTCTACAGTGTACTTTTTTTTTTTTTACAATTTTCCATCATTACAGAATCATCTCACGTTTTCTGATTAAAAGTATCACTCTTTCTTCTGATACTGTTTCTCCATCCAATACAACTTTTCTTGTTTTTTCTCCTCGTTCTTTTTCCCGACTGGAACAAGTTGTCCAATCACACACCTATTCCAGTCACTGCTCCAGGCAGGTACCTCTTAAAAGCAAGGGAGGGTGCAGCGCTTAACACTGTGTTCTGGTATAGCTAAAGTGGTTCCATTTTCGATTGAAAGTCTACATGATAATGAGCAGGTGTGAGGATGTGTTTATGTGTGAATGCCTGTGACTGCCATTGTGCATCTGACAATAGTCCTTGATTAAGGTGATTCAGCCACAATGGAAGACTCAAGTTTAAGCTGGAAAACAAGGATGAAAATTCAGCACATACAGTATGAGGCACTGCTCACTAAAGGAGTGGCTCTCTCTTGAACAAACAGTGGATCCTACATTTCAATCAATGCAGTGCACTTACTGTATTTTATACATTAAAATGCAATAATTATACTACTACTGCTAATAATAATAATGTGATATAATTTTGTAAGTTTTGTTGATTGCATAACAAGACTGAGTCATGCTACCTGGGAAGGAATACACAGAACAGCATTGCTTTTAAGCTAAATGCTAACATCAGCATGCTAACATGCACTCATGCTGTGTTCACCATCTCATTTTAGTGTGTTAGCATGCAAACATTTGCTAATTAGCACTATAGCTGATGATGATAGAAATGTCTTTGCAAGTAATTAGTCATTAACTATTTTGACCTGATGATGGTGCTAGTGGAACACAGCCTGAGGGGAACATGAATGTCTGTTCTAAAATTCATGGCAATCCATCCAATATTGCTGAGACATTTCATTCAAAACTAAAGGTAAACCTCATGGTGGCCCTTGAGGAGAAGGGATCAACAAAGTTATTCTGATTCATCATCTGGGAACCTTGAATGTCTGTAAAAATATTTGGTACTAATTCATCCAGAAGACGTTGAAATATTTATGGTGATAAATGAAACATTGAACTGCTGCTGATGCTATAAGAAAAAGGGATCACCAATATTTCTAGGATTCATCCTCAGGGGAGCATAAATATCTGCACCAGATTTCATGGCAATCTATCCAATTTTGCTGACACATTTAATTCAAAACTGAAGGTTTTGAAGGTAAACCTCATGGTGACTGCTGAGGAGAAGCCAGGAGATCAACAAAGTTATTCTGATTCATCATCTGGGAACCTTGAATGTCTGAAAAAAAATATTTGGTCCTAATCCGTCCACAAGACAAGAGAGGTATTTCTGAAAATAAATAAAACTTTCACCCGTTGCTGATGCTATAAGAAAAGGGATCACCAACATTTGTAGGACTCATCCCCAGGGGAGCATGCATATCTGCAACAGACATCAACATGGCAATCCATCCAATAGTTACTAAAGGCATTTTAAAAAATTCCACAAATCTGAACATCTTGGTGGTGTTAGAGAAAAAGCCAGGGGATCACGTTTGTCCTCTGGGAACCATGAACTATACATGTCTATCCAATAGTTGTAATATTTCAGTCCTGGGAGCTACCGACATTGCTGTGCCGAGAGCAATGGTGCTGATGTGGCTAAAAATGTACATTGTTCACCAGGTGGTAATTCATGGCCTGTAAAGCAATTTACACAAAGCTGTGAGCATTTCATCCCTTTCAAACATAACAAAAGTCGACATGAATTATTTAATTTATTGCTTCTCAAGTGGATCAAACAGAATTTACACTGTTTACAAAAATAGATGATTCATCAGCTAATAATTATTATGACAAGAAAAGGCTCTTCGTTTTCCCAAACCACCAATACATTCTAACTCGTCTATCTCTTGCTGTTAACACCTGCTTTATTTCTTGAAAAACATAAAAAGAAAAACCCAAATCACACTCACTCAACACGCATTCATTTCTTTTCGTTTTCAGCTCGACAAGGCAGCTTTTAACTGCCAAACAACATCAACCAAAAAGGAAAGGGAGAAAAAAAGAAAAAAAAAACACAGATAAAAGCTACATTTCCCTCAAGTTTTAATTATTTCCCCCCCTCCTCTCTCTGTTTACCGTGCAGCCGTTTCTCTCAGACACACATGCTCACCAACATCCACCTACAAATGTCTGACACACACACACACACACACACACACACACACACACACACACACACTGCAAAAACCTATTGTTTCCTGATGTAAATGAGCTGAAAAAGCTATTACCTTGAATTATAAGAATGGGCTTGTTTTGCTTATCTCCACTTCTGCTGAGGACTTTTTGACTGAGGTGACGACGTGTTAAAGCAAAATGACCTTCCAGTCTACTGCCTCTACAAGATTATGAAGAAAGTATATAAATAAATAAAGAGAAAATAATAACAAAACATCTTTTTGGCAGTCGTGATAATACAGTACAGAGTACCTTGTAATTACCATATCATATATTGCTTGTGACGTGCAGTTTGAAAAGTAAAGTAAGCTTGACGTGCATAACATTTCCTGCAAAGAGGCAGCTTATAACCCTGCACAAAAAGGGTGTAAAATCTAAGAACCTCATCAATCATTAGCAGCAATGCAATTGTTTAAGGCATCTGTAGTGAGGTTTTTGTCGCACCTCTGCTCCCTTCAGGCTCTACACTTTCTTCAGAGTGGCCTTTGCACAACATGTGCTCTGTGCCTCCCTCTGGCTAATGGGGAATTCTCCTAAAGGTCACATTAGGATGGCAAGCCAAACAGAGAGGGAAGAGGATAATCCCTCTCCAGCAATTCAAACTTCCTCTCTCGACACATAAATCCACGTCAAAGCCATGTAATCACACACATCCACAACCTCTCATGCATTTATGGAGGCCTGCAACTGTACAGAAAACATATTAAAAGGTTATTTGACCAAAATGTAGCAAATATATGAATGAATACATCAATAAAAAAACACCATAGCTCATTGTTTAGGTCCCTGATTTCTACATTTACAGTTTGGGTTTACTCTATTGTCATTTTCAGCTGCACAAGGCAGTTGCTTTCAACAAAAAAACAAATCTGCTCAGCGCCAGATAGACAGACACAATTGGCGTCTAGCTGGTTAACATAGTAGACTATTTGGCAGCCAGATATTTCCCTCAGGAGTTGGTACAGACTAAGAACAGACCTAAAAGAGGCTGAATATTGGACTTATGTTCACAAGCTGGCTAAAAAATGAGTCCAAATGAATGACAATGTTTCTCCTTCTCCTGCTGGGTGTGTAAATATGAAACTACTTGCTAACAAGAAGTTTTCGATTTATCAATGTAGTGCTCACAACTTGTTTCTGCTGCCGTCAAGTGTGTAAAAAAAATCAGTTATTGCAGGTTTAGGAAGGTAAAAGCTGCTGCATCGCAGATAGTTTTGTCCACTTTGACGAAGCAGACTAAAAGTTCACTCGTCAAACTGTATGTCTTGACAAAACAGTGCTGATTGTTGTTTGGCGTCCACATAATATAATTGTTTGTCTGACAGGACAGAGGATTTGGGCTTCTTATAGTTAAAAAAGAAATACGGTATTCTGATTTTATGCTATTAAATTGGTAAGGCCCAAGAATTTGCATTTACAGATCAAATTAGAGGGTCTGTTAGCAACCTCTGTGAAACTTTTGTCTTAAATCTTCCCCAGCTAGTGGATTTAATATCAGTCATCAATATCCTGCAGTACTGTTCAATCATTCTAAAGCATTAGGTTACTCTACTGTTTACAGTTTAGCATTAATAACATTAACTTCATCTTCAAGTACGTGTCTCTTAGCTTGAATCGTATCATCCTTCACATTTTGTAGATGTGTGTTATCTCATACTGTCAAACAAACGTAAGTCATGTATAGAATAACCTTCCACTAAATGTACCCTGCGCTTTCACATTCTCATTACTGCACAAAAAGTGTACAACTGCAGCCACACAGGCACATAATATATACCCCAAAGTGATAATGATATAACCTCAGAATACCCAACTTTAACTAACTGAAGTTACTGTAGGGAGTCGTCCTGGAAAATGTAAGATATGCACTGTGTTAAGTGAGACTTGGAACACAAAGACCTTTTCTGTCGGCGAAAAATAGAGCACCCTTGAGACAGGGGTCCTTGATGCATAGAGACGCACTGATCAGCTCTTGGGTCCCAAAGGCTCACTTTTAAGTCCTTGTTCTTGCAGTAGCTATGGCTCCATGCCTGAAGTTACTTGGAAATGTCAGAAGAGACCTATTAGCTTATGATAATGGCTGCCTCTATACAGTATGTCACTTCATACCCATATGCCTGTACGGGGTGCTAATGAGACGACTTGGGAGAGAAGCACCTCTTGATCTTCAGGTGAGAAAACCACACAGTCGCAACGCTGTCATGGGTGTTGATTCAATGCATGGAGGTTGTATATCAAACAAAGACATTGGAAATGTTTTAACAGCTACGTGATTGTTAAGTGACACATCACAATGTAACACTTGAAGTTGCAGACACCAGTCGCTTGTTTGAAGGTGATTTATTTCAAGCGTGGACCGGCCCGTGATGTCATAAAACATACTGTAGATGCTGGCGATATCCGCCGCCAGCCAAAACGAAGATTAAACCCAAGGTGTAATTTCTCACTGTCATTCAGTTGTATTGTTTCATTTTCGCTGAGAGGCCGCGGACAGTAAAAAGTGTGGTGAGTTCACAGACGTGGCTCTCATAATTGTTGGCAAGAGTGGCAGAGTGATTTCTGTTGCCACTAAACCCTCCTGTGAGATTCACAGCTTGGGCCTTGGGACCACCGCCAAACTAGTTTAAGGTCACCTTGCTGAACAAGCTGCCAGGAAGCAGAAAGCTCCTGTACAGCTGCTCATCCAACATGCTTCTCTCACCGACATTCAGCCTGAAAAGTAGGAGGAAGGGTGGAGGCGAGGGGAGGGGGTTGCTGGCAATCATGTGTCTCGCGTCGCTACCCTCTCGTCGGCTGGATCAACCGCACTCCCACGCCTTTGCCGAAGCAGTTTCATTTTTCACCTTCCCAGAGTGCAGCTGTGGCCTACTCATTCTGCCCCTTCTCTGAACCTTACAAACCATTTCCCATCGCTGTTATGTCAAGCCCGTGCTCCACCTAACAAGGTCCTGCTGACCTCAAGCTTGTGTCCTCTTCAGTCCTGGCCTTGGAAGCCCGTCCCCGCCGCAGGGTTTGCAAGTTTAATTAACCCCAAACTAGGATCAAGCCAGTTTCGACAGCTTTCTAGCATCTGGGCTGCCTGCGAGTGGTGGGGCAATAACGCGACGTCCATAGCCATACACCTGTCTCTTTACTCAGCAGCATAAAGAGGACAAAGTAAGGGTGATATGAACTTATCACTAGATGTCCTTCTATGTTAGATAGATAGATTTTAGGAAAATTAGTCCTTTTTTTTTTTTGGCTCATGGAGCGGTACTCCAGTGGGACAAGAGACAGGTGAGCAACTTCACATCCCATGTTTAAGGAGGTAACAGGAACATTACCCTTAACCCGGATTTGAGAGTCATGACATTGATTTCAGTTTTACTGGCCACCAAGACGGTGGTTCAGAGAGGCAATGTACAAAATGGGGAATATTAATGAGGGATAGGGAGGATTTAAATTTGCCCCAAGCACTGATAGTAGTAATATTTCTTCCACTAATTAGTGATGGTTTGAACCTCTTAAGCCCCAGCCTCTTTTTTTAGGGTTAGGGTTAGGGGTTAGTCCCTCGATTGGGTGACCCTGGGGCTTGAGAGGTTAATATAGTTCGGGTGGTTGGTCTTTTTCTGATTTCTGGGGGTGTACTTTCTCTGAAAAAAGGAAAACAGTGTCATAATGATCACTATACTGAACATTACGGGCGGATGTGGCTCAGGAGGTAGAGCAGGTTGTCCACTAATCAGATGACCGGCGGTTCGATCCCCTTCTCCTCCAGTCTGCCTGTTGAAGTGTCCTTGGAAACCCCAAATTGCTCCATGCATGAATTTATCTCCTTGTCCAACATGATTTAACTTTTTTTGACACTTGGAAAAGTTTCCTCCAAAGACTTTTTTAAAACAGACTGACTAGGACCGGAGTAAACTTTGTAGTAAACTTGAAGTAACTTTTATTAGCACAAATTGTTGTTTAATTGATCATTAGCTACATGATTTTGACCTGTCCTCCTGTTTAAATCTGAGAACAGGTGGTTTGGACAGACGCGTTGAAAGAAAACAATCTCTTGCTCTGTTAAATACCTTCAAACTTTTCCAACTAGCCCAGCATTTAATTTGAGCGAGTACATTTCAAACCATCATCAAATATCCCAGACTCTCTTGGGCAAACCAGCTGCACTCTCAAAGTTCAGCAGTTAAGTGAACAGATAAGCGAGCGCTTTCTTTTTTTTTTCACTCTCTCATTCCCAGCATGTTTCAAATGGGCCGTCATTTGCATGCATGAGCGTTGAAAGGAAAACATATTGAAGGAAAACACAACCCCCCGATCTCTCCTCGCAGATATGGCTCAGCTATATTTCAGACATCAATAAGATTTTCTTATTTCAGGACATGTGCAAGGGCAAGCCTACAGGGGGGGTGAGGAAGTTGCAGACGCTCCTTGCATTGACCGATAACTGTATTCAACTCACAGCTGAAGAGCGGGAGTGAAGCTAATCGCCGGCAGACGTACCCAATTCAAAGTCTGACTTTGGAGGGAAAATCTAATTAACATAATAACGAATGAAATGGAGCGAGAAGAGGAGCGGGATTGTTTTCACCTGCTGGTTGCAATAGCGGGGTGATCGGTGTCAAGGCGACAGAGAGAAAGAGAATTAGTAGTTAAGCGGAGGAAGGTCAAGGGTCATGGAGATCACTGAATGAATCAGAAACACTTACATCTTCTTATATCGCTAACAAACGCTGACTAATGTCAGCAGTGAAACTGGTCAGCTTTGAAGGGAAATCATGTTTTGCATATTACGTTATTATGATTATCAGTCACTTGTTAGACAGTTAAACTGAAATGTTGATTTTCATATTAATGCCCCCCCTCCACCGCCGCCTTCCTCATCCCAAACTCCGTTGACAGTCGGAATATCATTTGCGAGAACTTGCGGAAAAAAGTGAAATAGGAGGGACAAAAGCAAAATTCAACAGCCATGTCAGCACTGCTCTGTGAATACCTGGGCAGTGCGGCACCTCAGAGTTCTTGTCACCGCTGTCACGCATCACTGTCTCATGAAATTGGAAACACAGAGAAATACAAATCTTGACATTGCCGGATATCTGTATGACATTGGGCACGTTAAACTAACTGTCGCAGTCTGCATATGCAAGCACTTACCGGTGTGCATACCAAACAATGGCTTTTTGTGGAAGTACCGCACGCAACTACAACTGAGACAAAGAAGCAGCTGTGAAAGTAAGTTTTTGTCCTTCTTACAATATTATCTAATACTCCAAATCTGCATCTACTTCCTCTCATCTGTGACTGCAAGAGCAAGCTGGGCCTATGCATTAATTATAGCTTCTTTGCCAGGTCACCGCCAGGGCCAGAGGACATGGGGAATTATTCATTGTGTCAGCGGAGCCGTTGGACCCGAGTGGATAAGGAGACCTGTTGATGAGGGCACAGGGCACACAATTCTCCTCTCAAAACACTCAGACTTACACTTCGGCTCCCTCCTTCCTTCGCCCTCCTTTTGCCCTCTTTCCCCTCAAGCTCACTCTCCTACTTCCTTCACTCCTGGATGTCAAGAGGTGTGAGGAGGGGAGGGAGGGTGTCTTTCTTTTTCCCCGTCTCTCAGTAGGAAGCCCTCTTAAGACACAGCGGCATCTCGCGATTATTATTCTCTCCCTCCTCCTCCTCCCTAAGGTCTCTTTAGCGGGTAACTTCTGTCCTACCTTTTCTCAAGTAAAGTCACCTTATTCCTCGGGTCTGATGGAAATGAAGAGGCCTCATCCAGGAGAGGAGGGAGAAAGGAAACAAATAGGGGGAAGAAGACGGGAAGGAGTTGAGAAGCACCAGATTTCTTCTCAATGACTCCTTGTCGCCATGCAGCTGTCTTAATGAGATCCGTAAGTGTGTTAGCTCTGAGGTTAATTTGCCCCTAACTGCGCCCGCACAACACACTCAATTTACATTTCAATGAAAAGAAAAAAAACGAGGACGGAAATGGCAAGTTTGACCGTTTTGAAGCTTTCAGATGAAGGAAAATAAAACAAGATCTGCAACGTTGCCCTGCTTGCATTGATAGTTGCAGATATAGTTAATCTGTAACACGACCTAATCCTTCTGCGTGCCTGGCTCAACAAAAAAAGATTGGAATCAGCCACACGGAGGCCGGTAAGCTCGGCGCAATCAGGGAGTTCAGCTAATGACAAGAGTGCCAGGTGTATCGCCAGGTGTGGTTGATTAGAGGGAATGCAATGCACAGTGAAGGTGACAACTGGCACTGTGTTCCAGCTGAGAGTGGAAGGGAATATTCTGATAGAAAGTGGAGCAGAGGACAAAAATGTGAATGATCCGCAAGGCGACATTGACGAAGACAAAAAAAAACTTTTCCCTTGATTGCGGAGGACTTTCACATGCTAGCCTATCTGATGCAAGTCTAGACCCTCCACAAACATTCTCAGTGACTTGGTTAGAATTGACCTGACCTGACTCAAGGCCCAGCATTTAAAATGCCATACTTCTGTATGGTTACCCATTCATTTCAATGGGATCAATGCGATTAGGGGATTCAAGTAAATCCCTGCACATTTTTCATGTCAAATTCATCTTGGGTGAACACTGACCTGTGAATCTGCTGCATTTGTTAATACCAAACCATTTTGTTAGTGCTGGAATGGAGAAACCAACATATAGGATGCTATCATAGCCTATTAGTCCTGTAGCACCATACACTTGCATTCATCTGAGTGTAAACTGGCCACAGACTGTTTTGAAATTCAAATCAATGGTAAAAAACACCTCTCCTGAATAAAATGTGTGAATTAATGTCCAGTCAACAGCCGAGCTAATGAGCTAAATATTTTGCCTAAGGGCAAGGTGGTTGGTTGATGGTGGTTTAGGATTTAAAAACCCAAGATTTCTGACTCCTCTGTGTTGACCTCGGGCTTGACTTGGAACTTCTGTGCCAAAAAAACATGGCTTGTGAGTTGAGTTCCCTCCTCTGAGTGAAAAAAAATTGAAGTGGATGAAGAGCTCTGAGGGTAGAGGTGATATTTCAAATCCAGCTCTCAGACCCCACGCGGCGTTCTTAATATTTGATCACAGTTGATGATGAAATCTCCTAAAAACTGTCGATAAAGACATTCTTCAAGTCTAATATCTACACGGCATTAATACCAATGTCTACCAGAGTTATCTAACTGTATGTCTGTGTCTGAGTTTTATCTGTTGTCAGGAAATAATCGGAGAACTTTGCAGTGTTTTTCAAGGCCAACGGCTTTTATTACTTTTTTCTTTATCATTTCCACCCAGTTGGCCACACATAATGGCCCTCATTCATCAGGATATAATATGCTTTTATATATAAGTTTTTCTACATTCACTTCACAGTACAGCTGACATTTCTCAATAACCACTTTGTTGAAAGCAATCTTGACCAGCTCCATGTATTTTTCAAACGGTGTTTGTGCTGCTCATGAAAACTATAGAAATCACCTCATTGGTGTGTCAATATTCAAATTTTAGACTACACGATGAAAATCTTAAAGAAGCATGTTTAAAGATGAACTACTCTGCGACTTGATGGTGGGACTGGAAGACATTTTGTTTAAACAGTGTTTGGAATAAGATCATTTTTAATCACTGGCAAAGTTGTGGCCACGATTGCGCGGTAGACTTTAGGGTGTTTGTATTTTTTTTTTAAAAAACCAAATACAATTTTCATGAGTGGTAGTAAAGTCAAAGCACCAGAATGGTGCCCTCACAAAAATAACATCAGGGGAAATTTAGGCTTTAGGGGTTGAACATATGAACAGTATAAGAAGTAATTATCATCATCCCCATTACTGGAAGTATCAGCATCATTATCGCTGTTTTACAAATAAATGCTCACTTGCAAAAAACAATTTCAAAAGTGGTGCCTTTTAAAATAGCCTAAAGTTACAACAGTACTACTGTAGAGGAGCTCGCGAGACCCATTATGGCCTTTAAATTTTTATGTTATATTTAACTCCTGGAGAGCATTTTCAACTCAGCACCACAGCAAGACTGGAATTGGAAAGGTATGATAGATTTATGAGACATTAACTCACATTTATGTAGCCATTTTCACCTGTACAAGCATCAACAAATCCCCTTTATATATAGACACACTTAGAATTCAGGCATAATGATCGTAACATGACCATCTCCATAAAAGCAACACATGGATTTGATATTTATGCCAGTTTGAGCGCTAAAGCCGACACAATTATTGCCCCTCTGGTAAGTACTCGCAAGCATCTCGGTTTGAGTAATTAGATCAGAGCTGCAGACTTGAGATTTGAGACTTCGGCTTGAGTAAGATTTGAGTGAAACATAAACACTGAAAAATGCAATATTGTGTGTGGTTTTTCCCTTCTGGAGCTCTGCAAAAACTGTCATGAATAATTAATAACCTAATGCACACTTTCGGTTTCAGCTACTGGCGTCAGAATAAAATGGAGAGAAATCTTAAATTCAGATGAAAGAAATTAGCCTTTCATTATGAAATAATTAGCCTATACAGGAGTAGCTCAACAGATTCTCCTCTTTATATCGTCTGTTTGCCTCCTGCAGCCATGCAAATGATCCCGATGCACAAATCACTTATTTATGTGCTAGTTGACAAAATATTTAAAAGATCTGAGGCTTGTCTGAGACAGAGAATTTATAGAAAAATCCTGACAGGAGGTGAGAAGGGAAGGGGAGGAAGGACAAAGGGACTCACGCTCCACCAGGATGGGGCACCCTCATTGTCCCAGTGTTGCTACAAAGCAGCTGATTCCAGTCTGATGTTCAAAATGACTCATAGCTCCACAATAAACATCCCAGACTTTGAATTCAATGCACCAATGCCACTCTTTTTTGCAGAAACTCTTGTGCATGAGTCACTGATCTGCAGTCTGAGTCAAATCTTTTCAGTTACTCTGCCCGTGAAATAAACTAAACTCTCCATTCCTGTACCTGAGTGTCACATTTTTATATGAACAGGCACAGCGCAGTTTCATTAGCTATTCCTTTCCATCATTTCTGCTGTCTTACCTGATTATGAATCAAACACAGACATCTTGTTCCAGAAAATAACACTTAACACTTGTTCCTGCTCTACACCAACTTTTCGTTGTTATTTGGCAGTTTGCAGGTCTGATGATGCCGAGAGCGGAGGCATACATAGGTGTATGCCTCAGGCAATGTGCAAGTCAAGTACAAGTGGAAATGCACGTTTCTCCTGCAGTCCCCCTGAGGGCAAGAAACTGGTCAGTGCCACAAGAAGGATAGAGTTTTTTTTTTTTTTTTTTTTTTCCCTGACTGGCTTTTCTTAAAATCTAGCAACAGCTCAGTCAAAACCTCAAACTTTTTCTGACAGGCGTCAGGGGTGATGCAAGGACGTTGAAAGCTGAATGGGTTCCATGCAAAATGGGGGTGGGGTGGTGGTGGTGGTGGTGGTGGTGGTGGTGGAAGAAAAACAAGACCCATAAATGTCAGATTCCTGGAGATATCTGATACATCCTGGCGCTCGCAATCTGTTTGCTGGTGCCGCTGTGTCATCCAATAGAAATACTGTAAGTCGTCTCGAATGAAAGCGACGCCGGCTTGTGTGGGCTCGGAGATTGGGAACGGAGACAAAGAGACATGGACTGTGTGTGTGTGTGTGTGCAAAAGAGAAGGAAAGTGGAAAAATAATACGAGACGCGCTGTTGTCTTCTACTTGTAGAGATGAGAGAACTGTTAGAACACAGACAGAAAGAAGGATATTTTGACACACACTCACAAAAGAATATTTTCAGCGGTACGGTATCCAAGGCTACAACCCTTTTCATACCGGCATCACACGACACAACAGCTTCAGCTCCCTTTGACCTTTTGGCACTCTGCTGTTCAAGGTCATCAACGTGTGCACAATATCTGGCACTTCTATTAGCTCCTAAAGCGACGTTCCTCCCCATCAGCGAGTGTGTGAAATATTAAGCAGCGATGGAATTGGACAGGGGCTTTAAACTGCTGTGAGCAGATGCTCTGTGCTTTTAAGTGCTGAATAATACATTTTGGTTCAATGTCTCTGTCTCCATTAATGCCCCAGCTAAACGCTGCCGGGATTTCACTCCCGCGTTATTATTTCTCATAAACACTACTCACACCCTGACAATCAAGATACGTTAGCACTCACGCTGGCGCTGGCGCGCGCACGCGTGCATGCGTGCATACGCACAATTCATTCGCGCTCACATCTACCATTTCGGTGATAATGCTCTGTTGCAGAGTCAGTCAGGCGGATACCAGGACGGTCAAAATCACCTGCAGCCCAAAGGAACATTAAACCTAATTTTAAGAGTAATAGATCTCATCAGTCAGTGAACCTAAAGCATTATACTTCCACACGCATGAGCGCACGGCCATTAATTCAGCCGTAGTGATACTTTGTCACAAGCGCTGACCGCTTGCAATTACAGGACCCAATATAGAATTTGATATATTTTTCAAAGTTTTTTTCCGTTTGGTTTAATCATACTTAAAGATATATTTTCCTTCTGGAGAGCGCCTCAGCTTTGCTTGGGTGGTCCGGTGTCACCCGACACATATAACAGACTATTAATTCATTACTTTTCTTCTTTTGTGGTCAATACAGGAAGTGCTATGCAATTAGGAAGCCAGCGTTTGCTCACAGGGGTAGATAATATATATGTACTTTATCCTATTGCTTCCTGTCATTTTTTGTCTTTGTCATTTCACGCTAATCCTCCTCTTACCAGCTGAGTATTTGTTCTCGTTGGTCACACTGTGCCGAACCTTTCAGCTTTACCCTCTAAAACCCCTTTGTGTGAACCATTTATCATCTAAGTGGATTGACAGAGGAGGGAACACATCTCTCGAGCCTTGCTGATGTAGCTGCCTTACTGTTATTCAATTACGGCGCAGCTTGCTTCCTGGAGACCACAAAGGCTAACAAGGCCCTATTCTAGGAAGCAGGGAGGAGATGATACGCAGTTATGTCAAGGTTCACTTTCAGACGTCAACGCTGAGACAGTAACCTCCCACCACGACATCTCTAATCCTTCACCGGCTGGGTCGATCCGTGCCTTGCGGATCGATGGCCATTGACAGGTCTAATTGATTTCTGTGGGAAAGGGATGCAGGCTCATCCAGCTAAAAGCCTGCAACCGCCGCCACCGCCGCCGCACACACAAACAGCCACGTGCAAAGTTGGGTATATGTGTCTGCGGCGAGCGATGCAGACTGAGCGAAGATCAGGAGGCCAGGAGAGACCCGAGTAACTAATAACTGTTCATGCCGCTGATGAAAGTGTGCAAAAGTGTTGAAGCCTGACATTTTTCCTCTTCCTCGGAGGATAAAGATGTAATTCAGGACTCGACTGAATGTAAATAGTAGAAAATCGGGTCCCCAGATATGAGACCTACATGTGATTTATAAATGAAGAATCTAATCAGAATTTGTCATGGTTGACAAAACATAAATTACTATCTCATTCACCTAAGACACACGCTGAATTTACCATAATTTCTGGTATTACTCTTTTGATATCACTGTCTAACAACGTCAGTGTTTGATGTGTTGCAATAGACAGAAACAGTGCACCAAAAATATATAATTTTTTTGATTAGAGTTTGATGTGTGTCGCTGCCTGGATTGAAAAGGCTGCTGGGTGTAATCTCAAATCGGAAACATTTATTGAGCCTCTGGACATCTTGACGAGTGAATTCAGACCTCACCACACCAATGGTTTGTAATTTACATGCTGAATTGACCTGCTGGGGGGTTCCTCGGGCAGAATTAATCCACTGGGCCTTTTGTAACCCCTGCTCCTTCTGCTCTCTGAGCTTTTAAAAGCTCGAATACCAGCACACCCCAGATTTACATTGTAATCATTTTCATAAAACACATTTTAGAATAATATAATAGGTTTTAAAACTAGATTTTAACCCACGGGGTAATAAAGCAGGACCCAATTTAAGACCCATTGCACATCAGATAATGTCGTGCTTAAGGTGCATTTCCAAACAAATTAATTAGTCCAAACCAGTTCACACACAATAAGCCTGGAGCTTATGTGGACTCTGGGGACCTTGCTACTTTCCCTGGTTGGCAATCCAGCCAATTGGGATGTAATGTTTTGTTGATATATACTACCTATGAGCATGAGAACCGTGTGCTGGTGCAGACATCTCCATTGGATCCCAAGAAGTAGCCTGGTTCCAGATATCTGAATCTCTGGAGCAACCGCACCTCTGATTTGTTCAGCAATGTACTGTACGACTGGTGTTGGAGAAAGAATCAACCAATCAGAGCTTTGTAGACGGCATTTAGGATGATAGACAGATGGAATACTTCAATAACCCCAAATAGAAGATGCAGTCATCTTTCTACTCTGCTAGCTACAAAACTGTATATTGTAGGCTTTCATGTCAACCACTTCAACAGAAATAGAATGAATGATTTGAAAGTGAAAGTGAAACCAAATGGCAATTCAGTGGTTACCAAAGAAAGGACTTCCATGCTTACTATGTTCTAACTGTACTAAACATGCTCGAAAGATGGTAAGATGGTGTCAAACTGAAGTGCTATATGAAGTATTATCTATTCTCCACAATATCTTTATATAAAAAAAAGATTTTCTTTGCCAATCAAGTGGGTATTCTGCACACTGAGATTTGAATGCTTGATGTGTTCTATTCAGACTTGGCAACACAAGGTAATCTGTCCTTGATTGGCCATTTTTTCCACATTATTGTCCGGCCAATTCACTAGCATGGCATCGGCTCATGTTACTTTGTGTAACATGTCGAGGGATGCCGGTCTTGTGATCCAGCTCTGCAAGGGTTCAAAAGACACAACAGCTCACTGATCAAGACCCTGATCCATGCAGAAATGCTCAAATGCACTGGGCGTATGTTAAGCTCAGCAGATTTAAATGATTTCTTGGCACGCCGTGTGCACACTAGCAGCGCCAGCTCCTTTGATTATCCCTTAAAACTTGAGCACATAAATGGCAGGACATGTTTTGATTGCTTGAGAGTCTGCACATTCCTTTAAATACCATTCCAATTTTTTATAGACCAATCAACAGCTTTGCACTGCCTAATTAATCTCCTTGAAGTTTTTGTGATTCATCATTTCATATCTTATTGATGTCTTTGGTGTTCAATAATATGCAGATTTCTTGTTTTACCTCAGCAAACAGATGGCAAGGAGAGAAATGCTGTATGTTTTAGGATGGCAAACAACTCATGTGAAGAAATGGATTTTTAACTTGAATCAACATCTGTGTAGCATAACATTGGATGGGGTCATGTTTATTTGTGTTTCTGAGCGTATGTTTCAGACAAAACTCATTATTTTGATATTGATTTAAAGCAGGTAAAATGAACAGTTAAGTAGCTATGTAGAGAGGTATTTTCCTAGTGAGAAAGCTTCATGTTGTTTTCCATCTACATTTAGTCATTTAGTAGATGCTTTTATCCAAAATGATTTACAGAAAGGGAATCAATCAAGGTACAGTGCGACTAGGACATGTTAGTGCAGCAATAAGTACTACTTGTAGGTAGATTTAGCATGTCCGGTTGTTGGTAGTTTTGGAGAGGAGGTACTCTCTGAAGAGCTGGAGGTCTTCAGGAAGTTTTTGTTGGTAGAGAGGGACGCCCCTGCTCTGATATGAACTGGTAGGACGTTCCACCAAAGGGGAACGACAGACGTGAAAAGTTTGGATTGTCCTGAGCGTACGGGTGGCAAAGCCAGGCGTCGTTCATTGGAGAAGCGCAACAGTTAGGAGGTAACATTTGCCTGTATATGGGAATTCAAGTAACTGTGTGCAGAAACGGAGACTACTTTGTAGGTGAACATTAGCAATTTGATTTGATTTTGGCTACAGGTAGTCAATGGAGCTCGATGAGCAGCAGGGTAACATGTGCCCTTTTGGGTTTTTTGGACTAAATTGTCTTCGGACCTTTAGCTTTGCTGTTTTGGTTCAGTCTCACCACTACTGTACTGTTGTATCTGGCCACAGCAGGCAGCTGTACTCGGCGAAAAAGCTCTAAAAAAATCCACCTGAATGCCATCGACCCAGCACCAAATGGCAGACGGGCAAAGTTAGTAACTAGCTAGTGGCGCAGCGAGCAGATAAAGTGCCAAATATTTCATTAAGGAGCTGGTAGACACAACGAGTTGGACTATTGCTCGGTAGCCAGAAGCATGAATCCAAATATCACCATATGAACTGAAACTCTATGAATATATGAGTGTTATGTGAAGCTTGTTACCGCTGCACTCAGGTGGTTATTTCAGGGTTAACAATTTCTAATTAAGGCAGGAGAATTTCAGCCAAATAACAAGCTACCACACTGATAAGTAACTTTCATAACAAGAACATGTGCGTTTTAATTGATCTATTTGGTATATCACATTATTATTATATATATATATAAAAAAAATGTTGTCTTGCTTTGGATTAAAAGGCTCATGAAAGTATGGAAGAACAAACCTACCACAACGAGCTCGCACTTGCATGTTCAGCCACGTGCTGTGTCGCGCACGTTGAATAATGCTTACTGTACGAGAGGAAATGAAAGTGATTAAAAAAATAAATAAAGCAGTCTGCAGCCTTTAAGAAGCACCTCCCTTCCCCTGTAATGTATCCATATTAAACACAGTTTAAATTCAATTAAAAAACATATATAATGTGCGCCGGAATGCAAAGAAAAGGTACGCCCATTACACTCGCAATAATGTTTTAATGGGTGTTAAAGTAGATGCCTGGAAGGAACATTTAATTTGCCTTTTGTAATTGTATTAGGTTTGGTATGTTTAAAACCTGGGCTGCATAAGTTGTTGATTAAAAAAACACAAATCGTGGCAGTTAATTCTTTATTATGAAGGATCCCTGAAGGTTAATAATTATTTGAATAAAGTGAAATGTGCCACACATGCATTAACATGCACACCTATACTGTATGTTAATGTAGGCTGTGATGTTAAATTAGAAAACAGCCTTTCTACTTCTTCTTTTACTGATTTGATCTAATTAGTATTAATAATTTTATGCTATTCAAGCTAACAAGAAATTATTTGCTTAGCGTTTGCTAAGACTGTCCGTCATCTCACTTTAACAACTACATGACTTTAGAACTTAGCCTCAGCATAAATTAGGCAGAATCTCGGGGAGCCGAATCTCAGTGGAAATGTCTTCTGCCACGCAGTTCATATTTCATAGCACACCCGCTAGCATTAATTGCATTCGCATACCCAGATATTCAGATGCAAACTGCTTTTAATACAAATTACTTCAGACAGCAAGTAATGACTTTTCCCTCTTTCACAACAGTTGCAGCCTCGCACATCTTTCATATTCAGGACTCATGAGAATACACCCACGGCCTTCTAATCAGAGCTCGTTCCCCCACGTCTTTCACTCACACTGGTTTTTTTTTTATTTATTTTTTTTCCCAAATGTCACCAGTCGTCATACAGGTCGAGGTCGCGTTAAGGATCGTCTGCATTTCCCGTCTTAAAGATTATCTGCGAAATTAAATTCAGAACCTTATCAATATTCTTAAGATACAAACATGATGGCAGATTGACTGTCTTAAGACGCCGCATATTAATAATTAAGCAGCTGTAGGAGGTGCGGCTCCATGCAGCCTCCGCCGTGGTGCTTTTTTTCTTTTTTTCTTTTCTTCGCCCCTTTCTTCCTTGATCTCCATCAACCTCAAACCCCTTTTAGAGGAGCATCAAGCACGGACATGCTCTCTCCTTTTCACCCACAGGTTAGGCCGTCTATTTGATATTCTATTGGAGTGTGGCTGTGGCCTGGCCTTCCTCACCTGGCTACCCCTTTGTTCCGTTCTTCCGAACTCCCCTTGTCTATTAAGGTCAGTCTACGGAAGTGGCCAGTGGTTCGTATTACCTTTCTTGCTGCTCATTTGGCCCAAATGAATTAAAAACAGGATGATTGCTACTTTATCTTATAAACAAAGTGCATAAACTAAGGAAAACGTAGAAATACAAAACAAACGCAGCTCCTCCAGATGACTAATGGCTGTACTAAATAAAGTTTTAATTGGTACAGAAAGCACCTTGGAGTCCAATTATGCACAATTTTTTAACAGTCTCAGGACTTATTTCCATGATGAGAGAACTGTTTGACAATAAACAAATGAGTGACAAATTAAAGGAACATAACAAATGCACATACAGGACACAAGGGATCACAAAATGGTTTGATGACTATGAAAATTATGCGAATCATTCACAGTCACCAGTCACAAGTGAACACTTATGGGAGAGTCTGAAGCGACGTGTTCTTCATCATCAAAACACCAAATGAGGGAAAAATATAGCCCGGAAAAATGGTGAAGAAACTAAATAAAAGAGCATTGACGCTGTTGGTGAAGACACTTCATGTTGTTTTGTTTCCTTTAATTTGTCGACAGGGGTGTAAGAAGTGTACTTTAGGGTGTGGCAGTACACAGTGACATCACTGTTGGGGGTGGTTACAGGCGCAGCAGAGGTAACCTGACTGTGCCATTTCTTACACAGAACCATTGGGGAAATCGTGATTCAAAATTATTTGAAAAAGTCAAGGCGATTGGATGAACCGCCTGTCATAGTGTAACGCTTTTGCCGGAGCCAGTTGGGAAACTATAAAAAACACCTTTTCTGTTAAGAAAAGCCAGTTTTTCACTCCTTCGATGAAGAAATACCAGTTCTGTTGAACTGCTGTAGGGCACCAAGTGCTGGCGGGGGCACCAAAATGGCCCAATTATCATCATGTTATAAGAGTAGCGCAATTCCCTTGGGGAATACAACTGTGCGTAAAGTGTGAGTGGACAAGCGAGCGAGTGAGTGCATGAGGATGGCGGAGCAGCAGGTTAGCGGTAGGAGTTAGTTTGGGAAAAATTTACAGGGTAGGCTACAGAGTGTGATCAAATAAAGGCCACGGTGTCTCAAAAGCCAACGCCGGGGCTTGTGTGTGTTATACAACTGCTGAAGAAGGTGGTTAACCCTGAAGTTGATGTGCACTTGGGCCCAAAGAGATAGCATCTCCTCTGTGCTGCCCATAATTTATTATGAAGCCTTTCTGTAATGTGCATCATTAGTCTACTGTAGGCAACATTTTCTCAAAATAATACAATACATCATGGTTTGGTGCCCTAGCTCCACCCATCACCCAGTGGTTTGTTCGATTAGGCTACACCAGTCAGACACACACCTCACATTAGCCCTAAAGCGATGAAAGAATGGCATCAAAAAGGCAACAGGGGTTGGATACCGAAGAAAAGACCATCAACCAGCAGTTCAGCACAACAACAACAACAACAATCACAGGTTCAGAAGATGTACCACAAAGCAATTACGCACCCAAGCATCAAACTTCCTGGTGCTGCTTAATAATTTCAGCGTGCAGTCATCTAAATGCTGAAAATCATAACCTAGATGCCGAAAAATCTCAGAATACAGAGTCAATACACTCGGGCGAATACTAACATAATTAAGTGGATGTGGTATTAACCCTGATGAGTGAGTGATTCACCTTAAATACAGTTTTCCGTGTCCCTGTTATTAGTTACATTCATTCAGTCGTGGCAGGCTGCCAACTCCGTTTTTACTGCCACAGCAATCCATGTCCTCGTGATACCTTACATAAAAATGATCCCATGCACTGAGTTATACACATTTTAAATTCAGGAAAAATAGAGCGCCGGTATCAGATGGTACTCGGGTATTGGCAGATATCCCAAGTTGTGATATTGGACTCTGGTTCAGGAGAGAAAAAGTCTAAACTTTCCAACTATATTTAGCCGAGTTTTAAACCAGATATTGCAAATTACAGAAGACCATATACGGTGTGTTTACCTAACTGGGAAAGAATGTTGGTTCTTTATTTTCTGGGCAAGTGAAGTTACATATTGTGACTCACATGCTGTTTACAAAGAAGCCACCTGTGATTTTCTACTTACTTTAAGGTGACAGGTTAATTCCCTTTTTTGGTGTGTCTTTAGTTTTTAAATCCAAAAAAAATGTGCACTCGAAAACAATCCCACACAACTATAGCATAACAAGTTGATCACTCAGTGTTTTTCTCTGTTAAGATCTTTTAAGATTATCCAAGCTCTGCGAAATGTCTTACATGAAAGACTGTGGTGCAGCGGGAGGTCCGTTTTCCTGATGGCGGGGAGTGTTTAAAGAGGGAGAGGTCACTGGCAGTGCAGCGCCAGCCTTTCCTTCTTAATGACGCCTCAAAGTGAGAGCCCATCATTCCCCCTAATTATTGTTGATTGCATTCATTATGTCATGTCCTGATATCTTGGAGGCGCTGTTGGTGGTTTGGGCTAAATGGCAGCTGAGGGTTAGCTTGTTTCTCAAAGCTAATTGGCCGTCAGCTTTGAGAGGCATACAGAGAAAGAAGAAAGTGTCTCTCATCAGCAGACTGTCCATTGTCAAATGTATTTTTTATGAGCTGGCAGACCCCTCGTGGAGAAGACTGAGGCTCAGGTTTGTGATGCTTGCTAGATGTCAAGCACCTCTTCCCAGAAATCCCCCAAGCTCTATTTTAATGAAATTAACAAGCCTTTGCTAAAGAGTCTTATTAAAACATCTGACACAGCAGTGGACTACATTTTTTAAAATAAAGTTTATAAGCAGCACCAGGAAGTTCACGGCAAGCTTAACGGAAATTAAAAGTAGACACAGATATCTTCATTATTGGAGGTTACAGCATCTCCATTTGTTATACTCAAACTGTATTAAAATAATACAACAAGCGTTGAATGTATCGAAAGGCTCCAAAGGGAAATTTTTGTCCGAGGGTTACATTTCCCCTGAAAAGAAAAAAAAGAGAAAAGATTAGAGAAGCACTCCGGGAGCAATTCTAAATCTCACAGATCAGCAGTGAAGGGACAGCCAAGCCGGCGATGGAGATACGGAGGCACAATGGTGAATCACTCCCACACGTCCCACAACAATGCAAGAGAGGGCCAGTGACTCAGAAACTGATTCACCTATATGCCTACTTGTTCATATGCACTCCCACACTCCACCACCATCCTCCTAACCGCCTTGAACATGTATATGCATATTAGCTTAGCTGGCCATCCTAGAAAATCATAGAAAAGTAATAACAGCGTTTACTCCTGGGGGTAATGCCAAATATTGAATGCCTGAGCACTCAGTTACACCTTGCTACAGTTCATTGTTTCCTGTTTAAAAGACTGCAATATTAGGTGAGCCAACGCATCATTCACAGAGCTCACTTTCTTAAGGTGAAGCCGAGAAATTCGTCTCTATTTTTCCTCCTCTGGTTTTCCCTCATCGGCTTACGTCTGCAGCGAAATCTCCGCTCCGTCCCCTTAATGCAGCTTTTTGCTTGTGTCTGCACGTAAAAGAGCTCAGGGCTCTTCCCTGCATTACCGAGATTGAAGAGAGAGAGAGAGAGAGACCGAGAGGGGAAAGAGAGACAGAAGTGATCCATCCCTCAGATGCTGCTCTCTCTCAGCAAACCCCTTCAACACTTCTGATGTGTGTATGCACTTTACCACTTACAGAGCGCACTGATGTAAATTGTACCATAAATGCCTCCTAACAGATTTTACATGCCCTGTAGTGTGTATGAAGGATGTATGCAACTTGGAAGAATTACATATGTAAACCTCACAACTGCCTAACAGTGATATGACAATCAGCAAGCAAACAGCTTAGCTATAGCCACAGTTAGCTACACGATATAGCTTGGTTTCTTTAGCAGAGCTTATATCAGACGTTCCCTCTGAATATTTTGACAAATATCGTGCTTATTTACTAAATTACTGAGAGTTAGATGACATGATTTAAAGCCACTTTCTGGAGGCAGTTAGCTTAGATTAGCTTAGCTTAGCATGAACACTGGAAGCACAGGGGAAACTAGCTGGCGTGGCTCTACCCAAAGTTCATAAATATGCCTGCCGGCACCTTTCAAAGCTCACTAATTAACTCGTTATGTCACATTTGTTTGACAACATAAAGTTTGAAAATGGTAAATTTTCGGTTTCACAAGCTGAGACTATTTTTAAGCGCATAAGTCTCTCTGACTTCCTGGAACACTGCTGGTTGCATGGTAACCTCACGTTGGCAACAAAGCTCATGAGATATATGTTACATTTTGTGTTTTTATAATATTATGATTATACTGTATATGTTAGGTACGCAGAAATATGTGCTCCAACACGTTCTACTGTTTGTTCTCGGGGCGGTGTTGGCATTTATTGGGTCAGACTTCTGGCATCTATCCATCAGATAGAGTCAATTATTTTTGGTATTAACATGACACAACAGAAAATAACATAATAACAGTATAAAACATGGACAACGTCTGGAAATAATGCAAAGATGCAGCATTTGTAGTGCTGTTGTAGTGATATTTAGATTAACTGGGAGGTGGAAGAAGTCGTACAGGCTCTGTCCATTCTTTATACTGTCACACTTTCACACATTTTGCAGCCACCGTAGTTTCTCCTTCATTCTAGGAAGGAGAAACTGAAGCGACAGGGTTGCAATCAGCTAGCTACACCGCTAGATGCTCCTACATCCTACAGGCTGCCTTCTTTAAATGACGACGTGCTTTAATTCTTACGAATTTGAAGTCGTGAGTGAGTGAGTAGAAGACTGTTATCGGTTCTTTCAAAAGATACATCTTGGTTTAATTACAGCAAACATTGCAGGTTGACAAAGCATCCACAATGATTAACTGAAAATGTTCAATTTACTCGCATATAACTACAAAACAAAGAACCACTAATCACTCCTTTTCTTGCAAAATGAGCAGTCGCTCAAAATCTGATATATTATACAGCCTGTTGTGGTGAAGAGGTTTTTCTACCAGCTTAAAATATAATGTTCCAAAAACACAAACCTGTGTGAATCATTCCCAGTAGCAGTAAAATATTGACTTCTCAGAGTTTCACTGTATTCTACACTTGATAGCTCTTCCCACGGGTAGCAAGAGCCAGTCTGGTCATACCTCGGGCTCTTTTCAAACACACATGCACACAGCAACGCGGAGAGATTCCTCGAGCACCCTTAAAAAACTCACGCCCAGTGCAGCATGCTCCCAACGCGCGCCTCATCAGTGACACCCGAGCAATGAAGAAATTGCTGCCAAAAATTGAGGGACAGTTTGAAAAACTCTCCGGTATTAAAAAAAACAGACAAATGTAGCACACTGTTCCAGCACTCTCACAGTACCTCTCTGTGTTATATACACTCTGCCACTGGACTGTGTGATACTCAGTGAGGGGGCCAATTTGAGGGAGATGGGTACTGACGATGGCACTCGTCGCCACATGGCACCTGTCATTGCCTGTGCTGACATGCAGGACTGAGGTGCACCTCCTCCCGGCCGAACCCCCTCGGATAGAGAGAGATATATGGCAGGTAGCCTTTAAAAGTCTGCCACTTGGCAACACTGCATCATTAACAGGCCCTGCTGAAGGCCCGAGCTTGGCCCGCTTCCAGGAGAGAGGGAGAGGGAGGAGGGAGTTCAGTAGCACCGTCTCCCTCTCCCCCTCCTTGTCCCTCCATATATCCTCCTCTATCTTTAGAGCACTATGCAAAGTCAGCACTCTCCAACCATCTACCTTTAACACATCAAATGAGTGCCCGCTAGCCACTTTTTCAAACTGAGTAAAAAAAAAGGAAAAAAAAAAGAACAACAGAAGTGAAGAGAAGGTGGCAGAGTGTAACCATTAGGATAGCCACCTGGTGGCTGATGCTGCTGCTCTCATTTGTCCCCCATTCTCCCCCCTCCTGTTTCTCCAATTGCACTGAAACGAACAAAAAAACTCAAGTTGAATTCCCCATCCTGTGTTTAAATCAAGTGGCTTCTCCCTAATACAATCCAATTTCCTGTAAACTACCAATTACTGGTAAAAAAAAAAAAAAAAAAAGAGGCCAATCCATTTAAAGTGAAAGTTGCATTATCAGAGCAGTAAGTGGTGTCTTTATGAGAATGCAAGGTTAGCAGAACTTAACAAGTGAGGCAGCTGAGTGAAGGACATCAAAGAGGAGCTTGTTTCACTTATTTGCTTCCTCACCAACCGCGATTCACAAGAAAAAAGAATATCATATTCATTAAATTGTTAATTATGTTATGTTATTCATAAAGTGTTAATTAAAGTCAGTGTAAAGTAAGAATAAATATGTGTTCTGAGTTCGTCAGATCAAAGAAGAACGTGTTAGTAACCGCCCAGCCAAATTTGAATGATTAAAAATATCAACAAGTTTATGAAATCAGGTGTCAAAATCGGGTAAAAATGAGCAGTACTCTCTGCTCCAGGACTGTGAAGGTGTGTCCGCTGAATGTGCTGAAGCCACGCCCACTCGTGGGAGCAGTCAAGCAGCCATTTTGAAGCGGCTGAAACGTGTCAGATGAGTTCAGAAGATGACATGACTAACTTTGAAACACTCTGAGCGAGATGAATTCATCTCTATCTCTCTGCTAGGGGTGCAGGGGTATGCTCAGGGTGGCCTCAGCGTGTCATCGAGCCACCCTTTAAGGACCGCCCCACAAAATCCTGGACTGAAAACTGTTTTAACCTCTAACTCCACATTTCTGGAATATATCGTTCAAAGTCTTTTCACATGTTTTTTTAGCAACTATTTTCCAACATATTTAATGTATTTTGAAAGAAATCTCAGAACTGCCTTTACACAGACTTTAGAGGAAGCTTATAAATATATATTTTGCTTTTGGCCCAGTTACACATGCAGGTTAGGTGGAGGCATGATCATCAAGAGGTGAAAACCTTGATAAGATGCAGCAGCGGTGGGGGAAGCTGTTTCTGGTGGTCTAATGAACTGTGCCCTTTACCCCCACAGATTTATGGCGTCCTCACATCAGCACCAGGGGGAAAAGGATGTGTTGGATGGGTTTGATGTCTTTTATGAGCCACACAGGCCGCCCAGTCACTAACCATTACAGGAACGTTAGCGAGTAATCCATGAAGTAGACACCTCCCGTAAATGATTTCCTGACACCAGCTAGCTGCTCTGCAGCCATGCTTGTGACACGCTAGCAAACCTCATTAATTTCAAAATCAGTCCTGGTTTGCGAGTAAAAGTGAGCGCGCTTGCTTTGCTTGCATTTGACCTTCCTTCATTTTTTCATGTGTTTCCATCTTTGTGTGTCCGTTTCTTCACAATGCAGTGTGCCAGCTATGACTGGTCTGACGGGAGCCTCCAGGGAACATTTCTATTGCAGTAAGATTCATCTGTTGGCCACAGGGGAAATTGACAGTCGCAGTGGTCATCTGAAATGTTCACTCTGCTCTTTCTATCCTCAAGGCTGCTCCATCAACGCCTCTTATACACAGGCGGCATTGTAGTTCAAAGTGTGTTTGTTGTTTCTCAAGGGAAGACTTTACCCTCCAACCTCAAAGACAAGCTATGCATATGGGTTATTAGAAGAGGGAGCAGCAATAAGCCCATCAACCATAGTTTGCTGTCGCCTGGGAGAAAGACGTTACAGGTTATTCCTGCAGTGACGAAGCTTTTAATCCTAAATGAGTCTGCATTTGCATGTGTGCATACAAGATTTGAATCCAGGAACAAATATATCCATGTTTCATTATTTCCAAGAATAATTCTGTGAACAATTCTTAGATGGCCAGATTGGATATTAAAAAGAGAAACCGTGTACTCCAGCGCCTGGAGCATTACTGCAGGTTGACTTACTCTGCTTTATGCTCATGCTTAAAAAAGCACCAATTTTGTCAAAACTGGATGAGGCAAGTTGGAAACTATTCAGTTCATCTGTGTTCAGTCCTCAACATTCATCATTAAGGACCAAAATGTGCTAAAAGTGAGCAAACTTTTTGCATTTGTTCCCTTTGTACTGTATATTCTGGCTAATAGGAAAACTTTAAAGCTGCACTAGCTAATATTTTATGATAAAGTCTCCATCAAACTGAAAGTAGAGTGCCATTTGCTTCAATATATTTACGTATCTCCTATAAAAACAGTCAGATAAGAGGGGACTTGATTAGCATTTACAATCGTCAATAGTGAGTCAGCATTACATCCCCACAGTTACGCACCGCAGCTAGCGCTATGAGCTGGTGTCAGCGTCTACTTTCCAGCGATCACAGCCAGATCCGGGACGAAACACAACCTCCAAAATCAGCAGTGGCCAGTCTGGCAGGAATACAGTAGCCTACCTAAGTGGTTTCCTTGCTGGGTTTGGCAACTGGCATCCCAGGTATGAGTCAGTTTGGTTAGCTACACGGTTAGCAGTCCGCCACTTCCATCAGGGAAGTCCACAAATCTCAGTCGTGTAACGTTATTCTCTGTCGGTCTAAGAGGCCTCACAGTTTCATTTAGAAGCAGTTAGCTACTTAAGCGAGGTGTTAGGCTGAAGCTATCCGTCCATCAGCTTCATTAAGGTGTGCTAGTGTCTTTCAGCTCATTGTTTTGGTTTTGCAGCCCAACACCTTAATAACAGCAACACATTATCCTGAAGAGCTGGTGGTTGAAGTCTTACAGCAACTTTTCTCCTCTTTGAAACTTTGAAAGTAGCACCTTAACCACCACACAGCTGTTTTCTTCTGGTCATGTGCCTCGATACTTTCACATCGTCTCTGTAGATTTTCGGTTAAATTTGCACCATTTATTTTGCAATAAATAAGCAAGAGAACGGCTGAAGCAGCAACATAACTTTGTCCCTACTGTCTGCAGTGATGACGCAGCAGAGAGTAAGGAACATATATCTTGCTTTCTTACTTACATAGAGGCTTTAGGACAAGTTCTAGACTAACCTCATGCATCCGTATGTATAAACGTGCTTCTATTACATGGCTCAAACATCCTCTAGGAAACATGCTGCACTGGAAGACAAAATAACCTGTAGCTCATTTCCAATCAATAGTTCCATAAGCGCAAATATTTTGCTACATGCAATCTTCCTGAATGATTTTACATTAGGTTCCTCGTGTTGCATCGATTTTCTCACTTCAGGCAGACCTGCTTCTCTCTCAGACTCGACTCAAAAATATGCTTTTTTAACAGTGGCATGGCTTGCAGATGAGGGGATTAACACGCTGTGGTGCAATGTTCACCATGTCTCATTAATGTATTTTTACCAATTGGTGTCAAAACTATATGTGCTGTGATTAAAAAGAAAGAGACAGCTCAGATTTTAATTAAATTACAATCTGTTTTCATTCTTGTAATTATTTTTTTACAAGTTGAAGTAATCACTACAATGCTAAAAACACTGTGTGCAAGCTATTAAAATGTCTCATTATGAGTGACCTATGATTTTTAGCTATTTTTCCACTAACTGGGAGAAATTCATAAAAAATAACTCATGTGCAATTAAAGTGTCTCTCTACATTTGCTTTTAATTTCAATTTATTAAAGATTAATATCTTGAACGCCACGATTTCAACAGAACCGTTCTTCAATGTTCAACAATCTTCAGTGTTTTTAAAGAGTTTTTTTTTTACAAAAACAAGACCTACAACACCTTTTTTTATACAACTATTGATCACACGCAACATTTCAAACTGTACAATTGAAACCCAGATTTCAAACCCTTATTATGTTTCACTGGCTGGATGTCGAAGGGTTCCTACATTTTCTATGCCGACCACGTGTGAGTGATCTAACAAGAGGCGGGGGTGATGAGGAGCTGAAACAGTGTAACGATCGTCGCACCCTGTGCCAATTATTTCACATTGCACGACAGGGGGAAAAATGCCCGAAAGTGCCTTGCCTCCCCCCCCGCATAAAAATTGGGTGTTTCACTCCTGCTCCTCGTCTTGGTTTGGGCTGCCACGCTTGGCTTCTTACCTCCGACTGTCCAAACGCATTGATCACAGCGTAGTGGGGTCTTGCAAACGGAGCTTCGGCCACGTGTTAAGGCTAACAAGGTGAAACGATGATAATGAGCAAACCCAAAGAAGAGCTCTGTGGCTCTTTTCTGACCTCACTGCACTGTTAGTATTCCCTCAATCCAAATCATCCCATACATTTACTCCTGCTGGAACAGACGGGCACTGAGTGGAAGGGGTGTTCGTTATCCATGACCCTGCACTGCCTGACCCTGCGCTGCAAAGGACAGAAATTAGAGGAAAGCTCTTGAACGGCCTTTGAGTTTTTTTTATGTGTGTGCTTAACAACATGAGTCATCACAGGCTGAGGGAAAAGGCTGAAAAACAACAACAACAAAAAATCACAGGTGAACCGAACAACCACACTCAGTGCTGCAGCATATGGTGGCCAGCGTCCGCACTTGTCTTTTTCTCTTGTATTTGTTACTTGAAACTCTCTATGAAGAGCTTTTGGCATGTCAGCAAAAGCTGCTGGAAAAGCAAATAGTCATTATCTCCTACCCAGGCAACTTTGAGCAGCTTGTTGCCTAGCATGAGACCGTCTGTTGATGATGTAAGCCTATGTACTTCACAAGCACCTTCAAAAACATATTATTTTATCACTTGATGTCTCCGTTTTAGTACTGAGAATAAAGTCATATCTAACAAAAGCATCTACAAGGACATTCTGCGAACATGAACAACACAAAATATAACATCCTTTTTCCTCAAGGAGTAATATGTTTTATTTTGTATTAAATTTTGTCAAGCGACAGTAGAAAAATGAAGTGGTGGAAAGTACATTTACTTCAAGTACAGTTCTGTTCCAAGTTTGTACTTTTTAAAGTTTTTTTTCAGATGATAAGTTTACTGTGAAAAAGAGTGTGATGAGATTATAAAATACAATGTAATGTTAAAGAAGACCACTTAAAAAAAAGTAGTGTCTAGTTGGGGCCCCTTGTAATGTAAGATAAGATAACATAGACTTTGCTAACATCCTGCTCTCCCCAACTTCCTCTATGGAGTCTCGGGGGGCAATCGAGGACAGAGCTGGTCCTTTTGACCAGTTTGTTGAGTCTTTTCATGTCTCCCTCTCCCGTGCATAGAATATTTCAGATGCTACCACAGTGCCATACAAAGGTTTTTTGACAGAGTCCTCCACAATCCAAAGGACCTCAGTCTCCTCAGCAAGTGGAGATGACTTTGACCTTTTTCATACAGGACGTGTGTCAGGTGTCCATGAGTTGTTAGCAGTTCCACCAAAGATTACCTCACCCTCCCATTGTAAGCATGTGGGAGAAACTACAGTGTCATTAAAACTCAGCCAGTGATTGGTTTGTCCATTCTGGGCTACTGTAGAAACATGGCAGACTCCCTGGAAGAGGTACAAGATAAGAGCTCATTCTAAGGTAACAAAAACTTGACTGACACTAATGAAAACATAGTTATGCATATTCTATTCTATTCTATGAATAGAGCCCCCTAAATTTTACACACTGGACCTTTAACTTCTTCTATTATTTCATTTAAAGCAAGCAAACAAGTGACAATTACAGGATAAAGGCAAACACTGAACAGTGGTCTAATAGTTTTGTTAGTAGAGAAGAGTCGTGCAATCAGCAAACTCAGTAAGCTACACAGTAATACATATATAAACATCAGTCACCATAAACTTTCAAATATACTGAAACGAGCATGGGTGTGTTTGATTGCTTATGAATTCCACTTTTAATCTGTAG
The DNA here is from genome assembly GCA_946959425.1 of Argyrosomus regius. Classification (NCBI taxonomy): domain Eukaryota; kingdom Metazoa; phylum Chordata; class Actinopteri; family Sciaenidae; genus Argyrosomus; species Argyrosomus regius. The sequence continues at coordinate 8,725,055 of OX336903.1, forward strand.
GCGGAACAATGTCTTATTTACACTTTCAAAAGATACATAGTCTCACTTTAGAGAACTGTTTGAGGCCAAAAGTGGCACATTTATTCAATATTATAATGAGATTTTTAAAAGTTTGTGCAGCAGAACTTTGTTTTTTTTGTCTTCTTTCCATCTCCATAAATCATGTCAAAAATCCCCACAGATTTATCTGGTGACCCTTTGGAGGAGGCCTGACCTCTAGGCTGGGAACCGCTGGACTAAACAAGTTAACATTATATAAAGTTAAAAACTAGCTCCACCTCTACCAGCTACAACAGTGAAATGTTGCTAATGTACGCATCAGTGTCAACAATTTCATAACATCATATAGAATAATAAATCAGTCACAGGGGTTATTTTCTGCAGAATAAATACTTTGTGGGAAATACTAAGTGGGAATTTGAACGCAGGACTGCTATAACCAACATGTAACACTGTGAAAGGAGTTGCTCGTGGCGATGGACCAACAGAGAATTATCACCTGAAACCTGCTGCTCTTCTTGGATTTTCTGTGAGCGTTTCAGCTCATTGTTTAGCTTCCCTTTCCACAATTTTACTGTGTTCACTTGTAGTTCACTCTCACCACTCACAGTGTTGTTTTCAGCTGCAGCATGCAGCTGTTTTCAGAGAAAAGGCTCTAAAAACTCACTGCACAGTACCCGCTCAACAACAAACAGCAGACAAACAGAGTTAGATGGTGAACATGGAGGAGCCTTTAGCAAATAAAGAGCCAAATATAAATCTTAGGAGTTTATAGAGACCAAAAAGAGAGCTAAAAAAAAGACAGCCAGTGATGGACTTATATCTTCCAGGTGGCCATAAACACAACATGAATTATAATGTTGCTGCGCAGCTGCTGGATTGTGTAAATAAGCAAGTTTCCTCTATTAACTTAAAGTCTGTATAAAAGCAATTCTGAGATTTCTTTCAAAACACATTAAATATGTTGGAAAATAGTTGCTGAAAAAACGTGAAAAGACTTTGAACGATATATTACTGAAATGTGGAGTTAGAGGTTAAATCAGTTTTCAGTCCAGGATTTTGTGGGCGGTCCTTAAAGGGTGGCTCGATGACACGCTGAGGCCACCCTGAGCATACCCCTGCACCCCTAGTAGAGAGATAGAGATGAATTCATCTCGCTCAGAGTGTTTCAAAGTTAGTCATGTCATCTTCTGAACTCATCTGACACGTTTCAGTCGCTTCAAAATGGCTGCTTGACTGCTCCCACGAGTGGGCGTGGCTTCAGCACATTCAGCGGACACGCCCCCACAGTCCTGGAGCTGAGAGTACTGCTCATTTTTACCTGATTTTGACACCTAATTTCATAAACTTGTCGATATTTTTAATCATTCAAATTTGGCTGGGCGGTTAATAACACAGAACACATATTTATTCTTACTTTACACAGACTTTAAAGGTAGTGATTTGTCAAGTGTGTGTTCAGAGTTCTTACTCCAGCTCAAGGTTTGATATTGTGTCCAACAAAATGCATCACTGGCCGAGCTAACGCTGGAAAAATGTGCATGTACTGGCGCATAAAGCCATACTCTGTTAAGTGTAGACTTTGGGTTGCATTTTCCATTAATACATTTATGATACTAAACCCCTGCAGCCTGTCAGAAAACCAAAAGAGGATGCCTTTATACCAACTGCCATCAAGGCAAATTGCACTGATTAGTGACTCTATTTACTCTTAGTTTTAATTACACTAATATCAAGAGGGAGATTTTTTTTTTTTTTTAGGATGGGAATAAACAAGGGTTGTAAAAGCACAAAATTGCATCATTAAAATGTCATATTCCACAAGGGTGAAACTGGGATCTAATTCATTTAATCAGAAAATTACTCAGATTGAATAGATAGAGAAGGGAGGAGGGGGAAATAACTTTGAACTAAAGGTCACATATCAACAGACCAAGGGCTTTCTGAAGTGATTGGGCCTGTTTGTAATGGATCTTTTTTTAAAAAAAGGGAAAGAAATGGCTCATATCTATAGGGTGTCATATATCTCTCCTGGCCGCACTGTCATGTGACATTCGAAGGCCTGAAAGTGACAAATATTTACAAGTTTAATTTAAGACAGCATCGTGCCCTCCATGACAGAGAATTTTTGAAAAATAGCCTCTATGCTAGCATGGACACTGGGGATATGACAATCCATGATTAGAAATTGATTTTTCTTTAACCCCGGGTTCAATTATCGGGGTTTATGTTTGATGGGACCGTAATGGTGCCTATCTGCAAATACAGCCTGTTGCGGCTCGTGCCATTTTGTTTTCTTTTCCATCAGGTTTGATCGAGCTGTAATTGATTCACTAATTGCCTTTAATCATAGAGTAAATGACTTCTCTCTGCCATGCAAGTTGGGTTATCTGTTTTGGTGGCTATCAAAGAAGAAGTTAATAAACTGGATGATAGGGTTAATAATCACAATCAGTGCTGTAATTCTCATTAGATCCAAATACGCATAAAGCAATGCAATTACTCCATGAGCACATAATAGCTTTGTATAACATCTTCTGCCATCTTGATAACAATTATATCAAATTGTTTGCAGAATAAAACCCAAATAAATCATTTATTGCCTCGAATGTCACCAGGGACATTGTTATTTTTTCCTTCTTTCCTTCCTCTTGTTTGTTCTGTGGTTGAGGTTACGTTGGAGCAGCTGCCACTGAGCTATTTGCAGCTTATTGAGGGAAATGAATCACAGGACAGACATTTTCCAGCACACTATTTCTAAAACAAAAGTTCCCCGCTTGTCAGTATGTGGGGGGGGGGGAGCACGCTGAGATTTCTGCTGCTGTTGCGGTTGTTGTTGAGTTAAACACACCGCTTGCTTAGCCACCCTCTGATAAATAAAACATCGAAGTGCTTCAGGAGAAAAGGGGGCTGCTTCCTCGCCTGCATCACACTTTTCCCTGAATGCACTCTGGACACTGTGTCTCTGCTTTGACACCGCAAACACACACATTGGTTTTCACCCTTCGGCACTCTCCCACTAACCCTATCCCACCCTGTATCCACATTCCTCCACATCCATGCTTATACTGAAACATTTGCTTGTAACCCCCCCCCCCCCCAGCGTGTGCACAGCCTTCCAGCCCATGGAGTCACCAATGCACATACATTTACATGAAAGAATTCTGCTGCATTAGGCTCATAGAGAGTCCCTCTCTTTAATGTTTGAATAATCCCTCTTTATCGGATGATATCATTAATAGATGTCTGAGGCACAAAGACTCATAAACTAAACTGTAGCTGTGTGACAAAAAGAAAAAAAAAATGAGAGAGAGAGAAGCTGTTGCACTTCCTAACCCACCGAATACGACGCTGCTCTGTCAGCAGCAGCATGCTCTCAGACTCCTAACCGTGTTCCAATACAAAAACCTCGCTGAGTGCTTTCTGCACAGTCAAACATCGTACATTCATAGATAAGAACTGCATGCATAATTGAAACCACACACTGAATGGCATGACATGAGAGAGAGAGAGAAAAAAAATAAAAAAATAAATCAATGCAGGCTGTCTGGGCACCTCCTTTTACTGCTTCAAAAATAAACAAGAAAATGAATAAAATGGGGGCCCAGAAAGAGCCCTATGAAAATTTAATGGACGGATATTATTTAGCTGTGTTTGTCTGAATGACTGTTTAAAACGATTGTCTCGGGTGAAGACCGCATTGAGCTGAATACAACCGCTGTAGGGTTTTGAACAGTGCAACACTGTAAAGGTGATGAACTAGATGTAAGACCGAGCAAAAAAAGTCAACTGTCTGGTGAAAGATAATCTGGACAGGTCAACGTGATATGAAAGCTTGTGTGGGGAAAAATGACCATTGTGAAGGTTGTATCGAGATGCTTATTTCACAACCGATATAAAGAAAGCTATCTGTGATTACCGTCACCTGAGAGTATCTGAAGTGATTGCGATGAGTTGAGCAAACCCTTGCAAATTGTAGGGACGTATATGAGAGTGAAGGCGTTGCTATGGTTACGCAGCAAACGTCAAACCTTTGCATAGCGTCACTTTCTTGACGAGAGTTAGATGAGAAGTTTGACACCAATCTTATGTCTATACTCTAAACAATGTAGCTGCAGCTTAGCTTAGCATAGCATGAAGACTGGAAACGGAGGGAAAAATTAGCCTGGCTAAAGGTAATCAACACATCTGAAGCTCACTAATTAACACGTTGTATATTAGCTGTTTAATTCGTACAAAAGCGTTATAAAAGTGTGAAAAGTTATAAAAGTGTGAAAATGAAATTTCTTACAGGATGTTAGCTTCTGGACTATTTCTTGGATGGGAGGAGTGACTTATAGAGTTTTCGCTGGTTGCACTCGCAAGTTTAGCACTTCGGTTTTTGTACAGATTAAACAAGAAAGATATAAATAGTGATCTTTAGAGGTGCTGATAATAAGAATTCTGTTACCTTTGGAAAGAGGCAGACTAACTCCCCTATTTTCAGGCTATATGCTATGCTAAGCTAACCAGCTATATACTTTACAAATGAGAGAGTTGTATCAATCTTTCTCATTTAACTCTTGGCAAGAAAACAAGTAGTAATAGCAGACATATCTTATATCGTATAAAGTAAAAATAATCTGACGAGCTAAAATCAATTTGAGGCATTTAAATTCTTAGATTGACACCAAAGGCAAAAGTTGCAGCATCGGTACTCGTGAAATTCAGTTCGTCCCTGATTTGCTCTGACAGTTTCTCCGTTTGTTCCTTTGCAATGCTAATGAAAATGTAATTGCTGCGGCGAAATCACGGTCGCGAGCAAACAGTAGTGTAGAGATTGTATAATCATCTTTATATTGGCCACCAACTTTCTTTTTGTTCTTCCGCTCCCACGGATTTGTCTCTCCTCAGTGGCAGGTTGTTTGCACCTTAAGATGGCAGCCATCTGTTCAGTAACCACCGAGGACATCTTCCTGCTTACCAACATATCTGACAGCATGTAATGATGGATTACATTATTAGAGAATATAATGAGAGAATATCTCACTCTTCACCTTTTTTTGTATTGTATTGTGTAATGTTTATTTAAACTATGACAGCACATCTACTATTTTGAGTTTTTGAATAAAGCTCCATTTTTGAAAGTAGTTGGAACAGATTGCTATTACAAAGCTATACTAATCGATACATTACCATCACTTTATTGTAATATGAAAGGACTCACTTGTAGTTATGAACCCGCAGATAATTATAACCCAACTCTGCAGTTATCCTCATTATTTTAGTGTCTTTCAGCTCATCATTTTGGCTTTATGGCCCACAGTTGTACTATTCTGGTTTAAATCCTCCGTTCTCGCTCATTTTTACCAGCTGTAACAGACTGGCTGTGAGCCAAAAAACTCTGAAAAAACCCACAGTACATTACCTTCCTGCACAAACAGCAGACAAAGTTAGCAGCTTTGAACATAGTTGGGCATTTAGCAAAATCCAGATATCTTCTTGGACAGTTCTTGAGTCGTTGGAGATGCTAAAAAGGAGAGTAAACATTGAACTAAGATTCACTGGATGGCCAGAAACAGACCTCTTAATGAATGCTAATGTTGCTGCATTTCATCTTGATGTGTAGGCAACTATTTGCTAACACGTACGCCAATAGCAGATTTGTCAATTTGGTGTTTTAGCTTGTTGTGCTGCCCCCAAGTGACCAAGTTAATATGGATATATAGTGTTTCCAGATCATCCACCTAATGTTTTGGAAATCCAAGACTGACTTCCACATAGAAAGTCTCCAACTGGCCAGTGGACATGAACCCATGACCTTTTTGCCTTGACACTGGACAAAAACAAGTATACGTTTCAAATAAGTCAGCAGGTCGGCAGCAAGCAAAGTCCAAGTTAAAGTGCAGGCATGCTGGAAAGTGACAAACTTGTGCAACGTATCATCCGAACATGTCATGAGGCAAATGTGTTTTTATCTGTTCCAAAAGGCTACACTCGAAGGTGGGGTGAAAAGCTGGCTGTCATAGCAAAGAGGCGAGCCGTGCTTGTTTAGATATGGGGAATAACAGCAAACACTTTCAGACACTCACTTCTGGAAGATATTCATAGTGTTGCACTTGTTTGTACACACATAAAAAAGTTCGGTGGGTGTGAATGTCAGATTTCAGATTCATTTTGACCCTCCGATAAGCAGTTTAGTTGGAGATTACTGACCTCTATAGGGTACCCAAGTGAAGTCTGAGGGTTCAGATGTATACTCTACCCATCGTGATGTAAAATCCTTGATGTTAGCATATTTGTAATGGCTTGCAGGGTTTGGAGGTATAAATACAGCAGCCAAACTGAAAATGAGAGTCTTTTCATTAAGTGGTTGATTGACTCTGCCCTGCTGATTAAGAAGCAATGGAGTCTGGAGATCAGTGAGATGCCCAGAGTTTTCCAGCAGGGGTAAAAATAACCCCCCCCCCCCGCCACTGAGAGTAATGCATGTTAAACGCCGTGCAGGGTGAGTGTTGCGTTCAGTGTAATAACATCATAAATATAACAGATGAAAATGATTACATAGGAGAGTGAACAAATTGTGAGTTTGCCCCATGTTTTGAAGCACACACGCATCGAATGCAAAGCCTTAAAAAAAAATAGAAATGACATAACGCGAGAGAGGAAAATAGTCTGAAAATGAGTCAGCTGCCAGAAAATGCTTTCCCTTCGCTTTTTCTTATTGCTTAACTTCACCTTGCTGAGAATGTATTGTGAGGAAGAGCGGCTAATCCACTGAGAGGATGTCTTGGACTATTCCGGGGACAAAAAAGGCTGCTTCAGCAAATAGCAAAGTACAGGAGCAATGACAAGGCACCCCACCGCCCCCCTCCTTCTCGCACTTTACATACAAATAGCTGTCAAAATAAAATTGCCTATTTTGAATAAGAATATGCCTGGGACGAAAACACAAATATATGAAAGGACAAAGCAGCCCACTGGAACAGACAGAGAAAGCATGAAATAAGATATTAATGTGTTCTAAATTGAAAGACATCGCGTTATGACTTTGCAAATAAAGTAAACTCATGTCACTTTCATCTCTTTTTTTTAATATAAATGTTATTATTATTGCTACTATTATCCTGGATGCCTCCCCATCGCACAACATAGTGATGTTCGTCATTGAGAGAGGTCACCTTGATGTCTTGGATAAGGGTCAGTCGAAGGTCGGCCTTTTGAAGAAGCAAGACTATTATAGAACGCGACTGTTATTTGCTACAAAAGATGGTGTTACTCTGATGGTGTCAAGTGCTCACAAGGTGACTTCATGTGTATGAAAAACATTTCTCTTTCATAATGTTCAATCATTGTCAGAAATGTCTGAATTCAGTGATGTGTATTACTGAGGTGGTGCTGTGGTGGACTACATGATATTGCGAGGTGTTTCTCGTGTTCTGTCCATTCCATTTACATACACAAGGGGGAGCACCTCTTAATAAAATGTAATCCAGTACAATATCATCACTATCTATGACCTTGGTGGTACATGTTTGTGTAAAAAATCAAACAATTGTACCTGCTAATACTGAGTGTGCTATAATATTGTCTCTTTCTCAGAAACTAGCTTACAAAACAGACTAAAAACACTGTAATGAGACACATTTAGCACCAGAAATGGAAATCTATGTTTACACAGTCACCAGTGAACCGTTTAATATTTTAAATGGATTTACATGGATTGTGAGCAAAAGTGGATATTTTTTTATAACTGGTTTCTAACGACGTGTGGGTGTTTCCGAGCTTCGACTCTCCTGTTTATGCCCCCCTCCTGTTTCCACATAGCACATAGGCCTATTCAAAGCTATTATATTGCTATTTTAGATTGAAATCAGCATGATCCAGGTTAATATCACAGAGCTCGTCGTCTATCCATGAATCAAAAACTGAAATGTTGCTATCCTTCTTCTACCTGTCCTACATACATGATGTAACCACTGACAGTAGAAAGAATGGACAGCGTATGTGTGACGTCACCCGTAGTTTTCTGAAAATCTGTGGCTCTGGCAGCCGCCATTTTGGCAGTCCTGCCTCTTCCACCTCCCGGCTAATCTAAAAATCGACAAAGACGTGGATCATCGGTGGACCTGAGGCGGGCCAGATGATGCCTGGGTGCCCAAACAAGCTATCTGTAACGGCTCCTACCTATAAATCAAAGCAGGTTAATTATGCATAACTTTAAGCCTTAATATAATTTGAATAGGTGAGTAAATAAAAAAATCAGACTCAGTACAGTTGTCATGAATGGGGAAATTAGCTATAGAGACTAAAACTGTTTTTTGTACCAGGCTGTAAACATGTTTATTTCTGCTGTGAAGTTGGACATTTTAACATGGGGGCTTATGGAGATTGACTCGTTCTGTAGCCAGCCTCAAGTGGACGTTTGAGGAACTGCAGTTTTTGGCACTTCTGCATTGGCTTTACTTCAGAGTCACGAAGGTCGCCGCTTGGATGTAACAAAACATCTTGTCAATAAGATTCTAAATACTCACTATAGACTATAAAAAAGTCATCAAATCATGTGAAGATACACGGTTTTCTTCAACAGCGACAATATACTATAATTCTATATGTATACCAATTTTAACTAGTTTGAGTATGTACTGTAGTTTGTTGATCAAATGTAGAATACTTTAATATGGTAGCATGCTTAATAATAACTATACTGTACTGTATATAACTATATACAAACCAAATTGGGTTTTTTTGTAAACTACTTGCCGAAATAGTGCGTTAACAACATCAGTGCTTTGCCTATACTTGATAGAAATAATGTGTAGTATGAAGCTGGACATAAATGTTTGGGTAGGTGTAGGTTTAGTAAAATAAAGGTTCAGAGGCATGAGATTGCAGTGATGTCACGGCCGAGTCCAAAACTGGGCATACAAAAATGGAATTAGCTGCCATCACATTTATAAATCTAGCAGCTAAATTTCATCAGAGCAAAGCCCACGGGGGTCAAAGGTCAAATTGCATCTATAAGCTGTCACTTAATTTGGTTTCTGAAGTGTCATAATCACTGACCATTATTAGCGTCATCACATAATCTAAGATATATGAGGCGAGAATGGCCGCGGCATTATGTTTGTGATATTCATTTTGATTTTAAGCAACAGCCATATAGATAGGATAATCAAGAAAAATGAGACGATTATCCATCAAGGGCATTACACAAGGCAGGAGCCAATTTATCCCTGACGAGAAGGCTCTGAATGGGCTTGATAAATCATCAAGAGAGGGGATATCATTTGGCCTCACAGCGAAAAAACTGTAGCGCAAGCATATTTCAAACCATTAAGGGCTAAAGTTAGCTCTCAACCCCCCTCCCGCCAATCTATCAAAGGGTGTGCAGTCTTTAGAGTGAGCCTAACAGCACGCTCGGCTGTGTGCCTGTGAGGTGCCCTAAAGAACAAATGTTTCATTTTCATTAGTTACCAGGTAGTGTGTGCCTCAGGGCCAGGACAGGCTCCCTCAATGTCTGAGTGTAAATCTCTCCTGGGAAGATAAAGGATGGAAGAAAAGTTTTCAACCACTTTTCAGTTTGAACAAGGGTGGAAGTGTCACAGGAGAAAAACTGAATATCATAAGAGGATATTTATCTCACTTTAACTTTCTTTTCCCGCATTAGAGTACTGCTGATACGGCTTGGCTTCCTCGTTCAGGCGGCTTGTAAGTTTAGATATTGTGTGTGTGATGGTGAATAGGAACTAATGGCCAATCTTTGGTTTAAAGGCCTTGTTTTCTTAGAAGAGTTTGCTCAGATAAAGTGCAAATGTTTAATAGCAGGTTTGAATACACTACCTCTTCTGACTTTAAAAAAAAATCTTATCACCTTTTGTATCTTGCCATAGCAGGGTGGTGCGGTGCGGTTAGGGTGGGGCTGAGGTGGGTTGCTGGGAGTGTGTCTATTCGTGCTGAATGTAACCGCTGTGAAACAATCACGGAATAACTTTTTATATCTCCGATTAACCAGCTTTATCGAGGCAGGCGCTCGCTCACTCTCATTCACTGTCTATGTCTCTCCTCCCTCTCTCTCTCAAGCCATCGTACGCAAATCTTCCTTGTGTCACTATTTTGCTGCGTAAATTGCGAGCCAGACTCAGATTTAGAAGCTCATACATGAAATAAACGATGCAAGAACACGGACACAGGTAGATTATTAGAGTTTGGTCTGCGAATTCAACTGTAGAGTCTCAGTTTCAGAGACATTTCAGGCTGACTGTGGAGGGTTTACCCGATCCAAGTGGCTGATAACTAATTAAATTTGACAAAATTAAAAGGTTTTACCTGTTGACAACAATAGTCTGTATGAAAATGTCAAATAAATAAATAAATAAATACCTGAAATATATGAATGGCAAAAAATTAAGGCGGCAGCGTACAGGTTTTTTTATTGTTTTTATACATATACGATTTGGATACTTTTGTCATGAGAACTCCAATGATCAGTTGATTAATCGATTAGTTGATTAACAGAGAAGAATTGATCCGAAATAGCCGTTCAGTGTGTTCACATTCAGTAATTACCTCTAGGCAGTTTTGATTGGTCGTGGCGGGGTCCGCCACGCCCAATGCTGCATTGAAATTGCCTTCACATGCACAAGGGATTCACAGGAGATGATGCATGCAAGCAATCTAGCGTTCCAGCTTGACATTTCATCTCATTGATATTAGCTTCACTGTTTACGGCTCCTGATGCTTCATATTAAAAGCATTCGACTGGTGAAACACGAGATGGCTTTTATCATGAAGCAGGTGTTGCCAAATCAGCCGGGACTGAAACCTTAAGGATTACATATTTGAGGAATTTTCTTTTGAGGAAAAATGCTAAAAAAATTCAAATGTACCAGCTTTACAAATGTGAATATTTGTTGGTCTTCTTTAAAGATTGTGATGGACGTTTTCATACATTTCCTATATTGTACAGACTGAGAAAATAATTGGCATATTAAAGGGGAACTCCAACAATTTTACACATCAAGCAGCTGTTTCCAGGTCTTGAAGTACTACTGCATATGTGTAAAAGGTTGTATAAAGCCTTTTGTGGCTCCAGAGGGAGCTGTGCGCAGTCTGGTAAATCACTTGAGACAGCAGAAGACTACAAGACCTCTGTAGCTCGCTCCTCATCTCTGCTTGGAGCTAGTGGGTTGAGGCTACGTTAGCTGCTATTAGCATAAGACTACCAATTCCTCCAAGCGAACTGTCAGAGTTGTATTGTGGGTAATGTAGGCGCCAGGAAGAGAAATGCGTGGAGTTAAAAAGTTGATATCTGTCCTGTGGGAGTGCAATACTAATTCAGTGGACTTCTCTTAATTAACTAATCGTCAATGGAAATAATCATTAGTTGCAGCCCTGCTCAGTAAACAAATCAATATGCAGCCACACTTTTCCTGTCATAAGGATTGCTTTGTTTTCTGAAAACGTATTAAAAGACTGGGTACAGACACCAGAAAATATTGAGTAATTAAACAGGAATATTCATGTCTGCTCATGTCATCGATGGTGTTTAATTCTGCGTTTGAGAAATGTATTTAATTGCCAAAAGATTTACTAATTCTCCAGGATATTAGCTTATCTGCTTTCCGTTGGCACAGCATTCACCTCGGTTGACTAGGTAATCCCAAGTCAATCACCCCTGTGCTGTCTCACCTCTCACTCCTCTGCAGTCTTTTATCTGAACCTGTCCGCAGGGCAACCGTCACCACATGCCTTTGCTTCAGGGCCAAATTTAGACGAAACAAATGGAAGGAATTTAGACAAATGCACAGATGAGACAAACAACTCCTAACTGCCTGAGGGCTCTGTTTTTTTTTTTTTTTTTTTTCTCGTTTCGTGTGTATGTGTGTGTGTGTGTGTTACTGTAATTCCCTTCCAAGAAGTAATAACTTTATCTCGGGGAGGCTTATGAAGAAGAGAACCTCTGTTGGTGGATTCTGACAGGTCTGGTAGAACGGGGGCTTTATGTGTCCCTTTCATTTTCACAGCGCTTGTCCTTGCAAGTGCCACTTGATTTGTTGTCCTGCAAATGTGCCATGTGGGGGCGGCACTCAGGCAGATCCTCTGTATCTGCCGAGTGTCAATCTTCCCCCGAGATTTGTTGGGAACTTTCTGTAGGGCTATTGTGAGTTTAACACCCCGATGGTTCACACAATTCTTTTCATTCGCAAGCCAGCGCGGTTGTACATTTATTTCGAGCACCACCACAGCCTTCCTGACCATTAGTTCCTTCATTGTGTTGTGAATTTAAAAGCGTTATACATTTTTATGAAAGCACAGACAACATAAACAGTAGGTAGCGCTCCAATAATAAAAGCATCACGCTGAGAGGCTTATACTCATGTATTTGTTTATGAAATTGCCGGTTTTGGTCAAGCCAAACAATCAGAATGCCCTCTTGTGTCAAAGCAAGGCTGTACTCAAGCCTGTTGACAAATTACGGTATAGCAAAACTGTTGATTGGGTTTTTTTTGGGGGGGTTTTTTTTTAACAAGCAAGTGAACCTGAAATGACAGGTGTGAGTAGACAATTTACGAATCTAAATCAAGTGACAGCTCTGCAATCATTCCGCTCTTGACTCAGCCGTGCAGAGGGGCTCCAGCGGCACATGAAAATGAGAAAGCTCAAAGAGCAAACAAAAATACGGCTGTATAATTGTTGCACTCTGTAAATTGATTGATAACTCAGAGAGAGGCTCACTGCCACCGTGACAGACTTTCAGTGATTATTGAATGTCTGTAATTGGACTGTCACAATGCTCACTTGTGATATTGGAAATGGATAAAACCAACACAAAGAAAACACACGTTTTACACGTGAGGAGCGATCATCTACAGTTGGGTCCAAAAGTCTGAGCCCGCATTGAAAATCTCAAATCTTTCCATGCATACCTTGAAATAATCAGAAAGTTTGAGGATTCAAAACCAAGTGTCAGAAGTCAAATTGTTATTCAAAGCAAAGCGGGGCTTCCTTAGTGTCAAATCATCTGTAGACGAAAGGTTTCTAAGAGGGCAGTGCAAGGAACTCTTAAAAGCTTTGCAGAAACTGGATCAGCTGTATCCAAAGCACGATCAGTCAGACCAAAAGTGACCACACCATCGGAAGATCAATACATCAAGCTTAGTTCTCTGAGAGATAGAAAAGCAACTTCGTCACAGATACAGAATTAGCTCAATAAAGAACGCAAGAGTCCAGTCAGCGAAAGTACTGTCAAAAGAAAGAAGTCTCGAAGGATGAGTAGCACTTCTCAAGAGGGGAAGCAAGGCCAAATACTTTGGGTGGAGTGGACTAAGAAATACCAGCATTCACAGTGGATTACTGGGAAAAAAACAGTCCGATTTACTGATGAATCCAAGACTGAGTTTTATGACAGTAACAGATGGGTGTATGTAAGGAGACAGTGTATCAAATCCACAGTGAAACATGGTGGAAATATTCAAGTCTGGGGATGTTTTGTTGGACATCTGTACCGAATTGACTCCACCCTCTCTAAGAGACATGCTACAACCTGGTTTTCATCTTAGTGGAGAGACTGTTACATCACTGAAATATTACTCAACTACACGTAAATCTACTGGTTTAGTCTAGTAAGAGTACAAGCTACTGAAGTAAAGTAAGTAAACCACTGACGCTTAATGCATCAACAACGAACATGTCTTCAATAAATGATAAACGGTATGAAGCAGGACACTTATTAAAAGCATGCTAAAAATTGGTTTTGAACACATTTAATTACTATAAACTGCACTGCAAACCAACAACCCAGCCAGCATTAATCTGTCTCCGTTTGGTTTGTGTTACTACAAATGTTCAGTCCCTAAATTACTGCCAACTCCTGCGCTGTTCTGGTCGCTGTGGTCACCTCTGCAAACGTGTGCCTGCGGCAGCATTTTGTTTCCTGGTTTTCACTGGCTCGCACAGTTCTCTTGGCGGATTTAAAAACCGCAGATCGCGCAGCTCGACGGGCGTAATGTGCGTTGCACTCGATTCTATTTAAAAAACCAAAAAAGGTCACCTGACCTCACCTGAGAGACACGAAGACTGAGAAAGCCAATTATCCTTTGACACAACACGATGAGCTCTTTGGAACACTGTGAAATCATGCTGGGATAACATGAGTCATCTGGTTTTACATAAACTTGTGAAGTCAACGCCAGCTCGATGTAGTCTGTTGACAGTGTGCAAATTGTCAAAGTAAAAATGTCTATACCACTCATATTTAGAAAATAAAACAATGTCCTGGATACCAGTGGTCACTGGTGGTAATGCTACAATGTTTAAAATAAGGTGTTTATTCTTTGCTAGGGCAAATGTTATGAACAGTTACACTGTTTTCTTCCCCCTTGTTGTCCAGTCTTGATGAAATCTTTATGTATTAACTTTAAATGCATTTGCCGTTACTTATTTTTCAAATTTTTGTCCAGCACATAGTCTACCTCCTTCGACTACTTTATTTATATTCCACTGAAACCATCAGAATTTAATGCTGTAGATGAAAGTGCATGCTTCAGAGCTAGAAAGCAACTTAACTCGAGATAAATCTGTTAATATGATCTGTGATATAATTTGACTGGCCAAGCAGCATGGAAGTAGCATGAATGGACCCCATAGAGCTCCACCGACTGATCTCAGGTCATTTCTAAGAGTGCTGTATGTGAATCCTTCCTCGTCTCCTCTTGTGGTTATTATGCATACGCTCTGATGTTACGGGGTTACGAGTGAGATTCGTTCGCAACAGTTATGCAAATGCGCACATTTTTAGCTGGAAACATGGATAATATATACGGTATGAGATTAATAGGTTTTTATGCAGTGAGACAATCAATCTGAAACCTCAACACGAGATGAAATTATACAAATCCACAGCAATTAAGTCACTCTAAGCCGTACTCGTCTAGGATCTAATTAGATATGCTGAGAATTACAATTTTTTGGCTATTGTTTTCGAGTCTCCACGCACACTTGTGAACGCACACATTTCTATACACTCCTGCGTGTGCAGTAGTGTGAGAAGCCTCTGAGTTGTAGTGGTCATTTTCTCCTTGATAGGAGCCAAAGAGAACAGCTGTCAATGAGAGTGACCCAAATGATAGATAGCCTACTCTGCGGGGGCCAGCAAGGCCATTTGAACACGGGGACATTCACTTAGCAATCCTCCACCACCCCCCCCTCCTCCCATCCCCAGTTCTCCTGTACAATTTATATCCTCCATCCTCTCTCCCAAATCAAAAGCCGTCTGTGTCAGTGTCATTTTCACTACAAGCCCATAGCAGGAACCGCAAGAGGTGCAAAGCAACTTCTTTCTCGAAAACAAATAAGCAGCACAACACAACAGAACCTCCCTATGGGAAAGCCTTGAAATGGATTATCTGTCTTTAAACACCCACACTCCCTTCCTCTATTTCCCTCTCTTCTCTTCTCGACATCTCCTGTTCTGTGATCCAAATTATAAATCTCAACTGGAGGGTGAAAGATAAAAGTTCCCACAGGAAAACAGCTTTTATGTAAAGAAGAGGGAGCAGTATGCGGTCGTAGCTGCGATCGCGGGGAAGACACAGAGCCGACTGTTTAACTATCAAACCACACAGACGTAGAATTAGAAAGGAAAGACTCAGGTTTGTGTCTCATTTAGTGCCATGACCACTGTGTAAAATATTCTCAAACAGCAGATTTCGGTGTTATTACCTTTGGACAACTGTCTTAGCCCTGGCACAGTTTAAAAAATACAGCTGCCCGGCAATAGGTGACATAAAGGGATGCCCAAAGTTGTAGCAACTGACTGACAAATGTGGCTGAACATGCTGCATATCCCTTCACTTTATACCCACAGCAATCTGACCATCCTGCTCATTCATCAGCCAAGCCAAACATCTTATTCTCCTCCACCACGTGTTATTTTCCGTCTGTATAATGGTAGATTTCAGGGTGAATAGTGACCCACTTTTTCTTTCTGCTTCTTTATTCTTAGAAAATAGACACAAACTCAGAAACCCGCGCTATCCGGAATACCTATTATTGGCTCCTCATAATGGTCGAATTTTGAGAGGGGAGGGGGTTGAAAGATTTCTCCACAGGCACAGATTGGCTTCCATGGCAACAGGCGTAGACTTGCATGTACCAAAGCCTGGCCTTGTTAACCTCGGTGCTGCACCTGACAAGGAAACACATTGCTACAGTCATAACATGACGTCCACACTTATGTTTTGCTCACAACATGAAATTATTGCACTGTGAAAGACACTTTACTATTTCTTTTTTTGTTTGTTTGTTTTTTGGATCAAATAGTACGAAGGCATCTTCTTTTAAAGTTGGACTGGAACTTCAATCCTCCTCACTTTTTGTGAAAGCGAATAAAACCCGTTGCTGCAGTTATTGTGCATATTTTTCAGTTTCTCAAAAGAGGTTAAGACATTTTTTTTTTTTTGACATGCTTTAAATATAAAACCCTTTTTCAAAAACTTCAGGTCTCCTGGTGGCCATTTTTTAATGGAAGGGAGCGCACTTGGGTCCAGTTTTGGTTGGAGAAAGTGATTTGCCATTTGAGCCAAATGTTCAGCCAGCAGGTGTCACTAGGGTGCTTTTATGTTAATTCGGGGTAGTCTGTATAGGTGGGGCAGGGAGGGCTAGGCACAGGTGTTGCCAGAGGAAGAAAGCCATTGAGTTTTTGACCGCCACGCCACGCCACGCCATGGGTATTTGTTTGGATATGGGAACTGCTTTATGGCGATAAAAGGGTTATCTTGAAGAATCCATGCTAAGTTGGAAATCTTGAGAAAATAACAGAATAAACCACATCGCATAAGGAGAAGCAACACAAGTTGGACTTGGATGTGTCTTCTGTGTCAGACCCTGAAGCGGCCACGGTAAAGCAAAGCGAGCGCATCAAAACACGTTGCCCCTCTGTGCGGCCCACAGCTGCTTAAAGTTAGGTTTAGCAGTTACATTAGGTAATCCACCAGGTAATCCTGTAACCTCAGCTACGGAAAGCCAGCCAGTTCAAATATACATGATCCTCTTTGACCGCCCCTGTTTGAACCTGAAAAGTGGCCAAGTGGCTCCGACTTGACAGGTTGTTAACGTGTTGAAAGTCATGTATACTTTAACTGGCTGGCTTTCCATACTCAGAACCCTGTGCATTACCCCAACCGATAAAATTACAGTACCAATATTGCTAGTCGGTACCAAAAAATCAGGCCCACTGGAGAATACAAGTAGCTCCATCACTACAAAGCACTACAGGAGCATTCTCAAGTAAAAGGCATACACCAACGATATAGATCTATACACCATATACACTAATTTCTAATTTTCTTTGTCTTAGGTTTAGAAACTTTTAGAAACTAAAAGCACATGCACACGTAGGATCATTTCCAGTCCTGACAAGAAGATAATGAGCCTCATTCAAAACCTGTTTCTCCTAGCTTTCACCACGTTTGGAGCGCCTCATAGCCAGCCTTGGCCAGCGACACTGGTTGTTTTATTTTTCCCCTCATAGTGTCACCGCTCTTGTTTAAAAATCTGTTTATGCTTGTTTGTTTCTTCCCTGACCTCTATTAACACTTGGCAACGGGAGCACCTTCACTATTCATAACGCCTGTCTGAAGTAGTGACTGGCTACAGGCAAGCCAACTGAAATATATGCTCCGGATTCAGCAGGTCAAACATTTTGCTGACTTCATATCAATCCATAAATGTCAAGAAGCAAGAGAGAGAGAGAGAGAGAGAGATCCAAACCTTATAGGAGTGGTATCAAACTTCCTTATAGAGCGAGACTGCGTCCAAGTATTTTTTTTTTTCCCCCATAAAAGTCGACTTTCCTGGCAGGCAGGCAGTAATGCGCCAGATGACCTAGCTTAATTGGCTTCATTGGACACCAGCGCAGGTTTTGTACACACTTAGACATGAGTGATTTAACATTTAGTTTTTGATCCAAGGGAACTGGAAACACATTTCATTAAACTGAGTAGGACCACAGAGATGGCTCTATGTTGAAACGTCTATCTGGTAACCAATGAATCACGTTTATTTGTCACATGCAATCATATAAGGTATGATCACCATTAAATACACTCCATCCAGCTCCCTGAGTGTTTGCATTAAAGCTGAAATAGGATATGAACAGTTATACAATTATTTTACAAGTTACTACAACATTTGGTCATGTAAATTATGTCTGCATAGCCAGAACATGTATATTACAGATGTTATTTATAACCTTCAACATTCAGAGGTCTGGATGTGGGCTCAGGAGCATCCAATGCCACCCTATTATGTTTGCTGTGTGCAAGCATAAACCTCTCCTCCTCATGCTTTCATAACTCTGTGGGAGTTGATTAATGAAGCAGATTTCCAGCTATCAAGCTGGGTGCAAACTGTTCAATTATGCATCTTGGAATCTCCTTATATCGTGTTTTAGTAGCTTCGCTAGCTCTGTGGGACCGACATGTGTGGGAGGCCCAGCCGGAGACAAGCCTCAGTGGCACGAGCTATATTTGTCTGAGTGATGACCTTTGCCATTGCGACAAATTAAAGTGGAGTGATTGGTGCGGTACTGTCAATTTGCTCTTTCATGAGGTCTTTGCTGGGGTTGTCACAGCAATCCTGGCAGGACTCAATTCACATTCAGAGTTAATCAAAATGCACGACTGCGGCAGGCAAGGAAAGCAGCAGGCTCACGCTGTAAACAGTAAAGAAGCCGTTTACAACCTGACGCAGACATCTGTCCTCATCAGGCACAGCTGCTCTGAGACTGCCTTATGATTGTTTGGTTGCTTTTGCAGACACTCGTGCCACTTTCATATTTTATATTGGAGGACGCAATTTGTTACACAGCAGTCTCTTTAGCGGATATAATTCTTGGTGGATGAAAAGCCTTGGGTGATGTGCCAGCGGGCTTTGACAAACAAAACATTCGCGTCTCAGCAGGTGAAAGTTAAGATTATCATACCTCTTGTAAGCACTACGATTTCAAATTCTTGTTCAACACTGCTTAGGAAGAAATCTTCACACTTCAAACTTCAAACAGAACGACCATGAAAGGCCTCAATGACCTGTGTCTGTTTAGCCTATTCGGCTCTGACATGAAGGGCCTTCATCTGTTAAACATGCGTGTCAAAAAACGAAATATATGTTGTAACCATTTAGTAATTTAGCTGACGCTTTTATCCAAAGTGACTTACAAAAAAACTGGAAACAATCAAGGTACAAACCAAAAGGTGTTGCACCTGAAGTTGAATCCGCATTTTATGACATGAAGCTTGGACTGTTGGGTAGTGTATCTCTGTTTTTAGCCACATGGATGAGGTTGTAGGTTTGACTCAACATGCTACCCAGCTCCTGATACAGGCGGTGGTCATGTCGTGGATTACTGGATTACTGTAACGCCCTCCTGACGGGACTCCCAAACTGTGCAGTGAAACCTTTTCAGATGATCCAGAACGTGGCGGCACGCCTGGTCTTCTATCAACCCCAAAGGACACATGGTACCCCACTGCTCAGCAAGCTCCACTGGCTACCTTTAGCAGCCCGCATTAAATTCAAATCACCTAGTAGTCTCCGGTTCTGCACCTACTTACTTGAGTCCCGTTATACAGGAATATGTTACCTCCCGAATGTTGCACTCCTCCTGGCTCTGCCTTCGTATGCTCAGGTCGATACAAACTTTTCTCGTTGGTGGAACGTCCTACCAGTTCCTACCAGGGCAGGGGCGTCCCTCTCTACCTGCAAAGACCTCCTGGAGACCTCCAGCTCTTTAGAGAGTACCTCCTCTCCAACACTACCAACAACTAGACATGCTAAATCTACCCCACTTCGAGAACTGTCACTTGATTCCATGTGAGTAGTACTTATTGCTGCACTAACATGTCCTTGACGCACTGTACCTTGATTGTATCCCTTTTGTTTTTAAGTCGCTTTGTGTGTCTTATAGAGGTAACTAAACTCACCTACCACATGCAGCTAAGTCTCGTCTTCACCCCAGCAGTTTGGAAATCTGCCACCAACCAGGCCTGCGCCACCCCGGAGGACACCCCTCTCCCTGCACAGTCTCCCATTGTGAATATAATAAACTGATTCAGTCTCCTGGTTCGTGTTTGCATTTGGAGTCTGAAATTGTTCAGCATAACACTGGTAGGTCAATTAACCAGTCCACAACTTTGGTTCAAACTAAAATATTGAGGCAAACTTTGAGTGTAATATAGTTCAGATGTGTACACAAATGACTTTTTAATTTAGCACCACCAGCGAGTCAGTTTTATTACTTTTACTGCTGTTGTTGTTGTTGGATTATCCTTTTACACATAATATCATTGCTGTCATTGCAGCTGTTGACAAAAACAAGTGTTGGCATAATAAGGAACACAATGACATGTATTTATTTCTGTATCTACGGTGTCAATTTTGTTATAATTGCAGATATGCCAACACAGACGTGCTCATAAAGAAACACTCCTGGTAACTGTACAAATGAATAATTAAGGAAATACTGCGGTTTGGCAGTTGCTGATTGAAATATAACATTCAGTGCTGTGAATTGTTGGTGAAACAACAACAACAACAACAACAGTTTCCACAATAGAAAGGGTAAAAAGAAAAGTCGACAATGAAAACAAACGCATCTGGTTATGTAATCAAATACTCGATCGGGCACGTTTCATATTTTCTCAGAATACAGTCGAATCATAATTTAAAAGAATCATATACAGGTCGTTGGTTTGCATGATGTGCCTATAAAGAGATGAGGAATGAATCGCTCTGCAGCCCAACCACCGCTTTGCTCTCCGGGCGTCTGTGTCTGCGGTTGGTGATGATTCCCCTGTGAGCGATGTAACAGGTGGGTGGATGGACAAAACAAAAGATCAAATCAATAGTTTCAGCCACCGCTTAATTGCACAGTGGGAGCCAAAGGTTTTTTATTACAGGCTCCGGTCAAACTTTTAATATACCTCGAGCCTCTGGTGTATGCCTGTTGCCGCACACCTAGCTTTGTCAAAGAAACAAAGGCTTTCCCTCCAGTTTTTATACACTCTGTCTTCCAGTCAACCTTAGCAACTTGCAGTTTTCGGGAGAACAGTTTACAAACAGCCGAGAATGTAATGAAGTCACAGTGTCTGAATTAAGCCGCTTATGAGATTAGAGTATTCAACCCACCTTCTCTGGTGTGGAAATTATTAGAAAACAAAAGGTTTACCAAGCGGAGAGATTTAAACTGAACTGGAGATTTTCCTCCTCACTTCAAACGTAATGCCACTGAAATGTGTGCGCCTGCAAATTAGTAATGCAGTCTCACTTTTAATCAAATGTGGGACTTGGGGAGAAAGGAGTGCACCTCTGAAAATACCTGGCGATGAGTCTTCCACCTGTGAGCTTGACATTTTAGTGTTATGCGTCTATGCGATTTGGAGCCTTGGATAATTTGACAAAAAAAAACAAAAAAAACAATCAATAATGAGAATATCATGGTAAAGTGTTGGGGGACGCTTAGTGAAGCAATTTCCAATTTCCATACGAAGCACAAGAATGTAATGTGCTCCAAATACGACACAAATGATCCCGATATACACCCAGTGAATGCTCCATCCTAAGTCTCACAACTCACACAGCTATCATGATCAAGAATCCGAAGCGTGACCCATCAATTTCCTTAATCAGGCTTCCACTGAAGTATTAATATGCTCTCATTAGCTTAACAAATCACTCAAAGGGCAAGCTTTGGGAGGTGTACCTGTGCTTGATAAAGTACATCTCTGTTTGTGTAAACAGCTTGTTCCCTCAGACAGATACATGTATTCAGATTGTTACATGTCTGAAGAGCTCTCCGTCAATAATGCATGAGCGTAAAGCATGAGCAGTGGAACGTGTGATAAACCATGCAGCACCTCGAAGAGAGAGAGAGAGAGAGAGTGTCCTGGGATTTTTGCTCCCTGCAAAACAGTGTAACAAGAATAGTGCCGAAAATAAAATTCATCCCGGGCAGTTTCAGTCCTGAGGACAGCATTGCTATGAGTCTACAGCCGTGCTAGCAGCTCCGTGAGCCTGCAGCCTACTTAGACACAGTGGCACTTTGAGCTAAATGCTAATGTAACCAGGAGAACGTTCTCAAATAACAATGTAAACACACAAACTCAAAGTACAGCTGCCAAAGTTGCTGGCTGCAATGGTTGCTATGACATTTGATCAAGACCCAGAATTGTTAACCTGCAGGTGGTGCAAGAGGAAAAGCTTCATTCTCTGGGGACCATGAATGTCCATACTGAATTTCTTGACAATCTGTTTAAGAGTTGTTGATTGATTTCTTTCAAAACACATTAAATATGTTGGAAAATAGTTGCTGAAAACATGTGAAAAGACTTTGAACGATATCTTACTGAAATGTGGAGTTAGAGGTTAAAACAGTTTTTCACCAGTTTTCAGTCCAGGATTTTGTGGGCGGTCCTTAAAGGGTGGCTCGATGACACGCTGAGGCCACCCTGAGCTTACCTCTGCACCCCTAGCAGAGAGACACAGATTAATTCAGTGTTTCAAAGTTAGTCATGTCATCTTCTGAACTCATCTGACACGTTTCAGTCGCTTCAAAATGGCTGATTGACTGCTCCCACGAGTGAGTGTGGCTTCAGCACATTCAGCGGTCACACCCCCACAGTCCTGGAGCTGAGAGTACTGGTCATTACCTGATTTTGACACCTAATTTCATAAACTTGTCGATATTTTTTATCATTCAAATTTGGCTGGGCGGTTAATAACACTTTCTTCTTTGGTCTGACAGAAGAAGAAGTAGAGGTTAATGAGCTACTGCCATACAAGACCAAGTTCCACTCCTCACGTGAATACTACTTTTGGATGATTTGAACATGAAAATAACACAGAATGATCATCTTCAAAATTGTGTGTGCTTAACCACTTCTCAGCTCGTCTCCATCCTCAATTTAGATTGCTAAATTCACTAGCCTACTATTTAGCTTTTTGCAGCTCGCCATGCATTAGAAATACAAATAAAAGAAGCACCTTCTGTAGTTTTTAGCACAAAGCAGAAATTCAGCAGTCGAAGTTAAAGGACAAAAGATGCAAACACAGTCTCCCTCCAAGGAGTAGCTAGCACAGTAATCATCAGGGTAGGTACACGGTGTTAATACGGTATGGGCATTGTGTGCAAAGAGAAAGTAAAAATATTTCTTTCCCCTTTAGCTTTTCAAGCTGAAACAAGCTCACTTGTAACTGCACTCATCTAGCCCACACACTCTCTACCAAGAGAAAGATCTTTTCAAGTTTAAAAAAGGACAAAAAGCTATCGTTCCATACCGACTTGCTTTACATAACAACAGTTTGGTGTTTGATTTGGATCTGTTTTATGCCAGCCGCTTGCTGGGTAATGTTAGATTCAGAGGTCCTCACTGTCCAGCCTCTTTCCCCTTCAGCAAACAGATGTGTGGGCAAGGCACAAACAAGCTACCAAAGCTTTGCTGGGTCCATAAATAACCTGTTTGTCTTAATCCATCAAGTTTGTGGATGTAGAAACCGGTGCCTTTGTAGCATGTGGGGGCTGAGTATTAGCTGGATGTCTGCAGTATCATGATGTATAAGCTTGTTCTTTGAACAGGGGTCTGGTCCACTACAGGGCTATTATGCCAGGCTAGTGCCACCAATCCATCACGCTTAAGCACTGTACAGCCTATTTCACTTGGCAGCGAGCCACCGTCACCCTCTGTTCACCTATTTCCATACTCAAATCTATGGATGTGACTTATTCATGAGCTTTGAGGTCTTCGGAGAAACGGTCAGAAAGCACACAGGGATTCATGCGTTTTTTAACTCGACAGTGTTAGAAGCATACTTCAAGATTTAAAATGAAAAATATGAATACTGCAGACAAATGGCCACCATTAATAAAAAAATAAGTAAATAGTATTTTACTGCTGTACTTTGTTGAGGTGGAACTAGTTTTATTTGCTGTGGACTGGTAGTTTAGTCCAGTGGTTCCCAACCTAGGGGTCAGGCCTCCCTGCAAAGAGTCACAAGATAAAACTGAAGGGTCATATGATGATTGTTTGGGAAAGAATAAAGAAGAAAAAAACGTTTCTTTGCTTAAATTCTGGATTATTTCACCTCTCGGGTCCACAAAACATTTAAATGAAATGAAAAATGTCTTTGGTGGAACTGCTAACAACTCAACTCATCGATAGGAAACATAAAAAGGGGCCAAACTGATTAGGAACTACTGGTTTAATATATGTATAACCATATTATGCATATAAAATCTTAATCTGGAAGGTAACTGTAGCTGTTCCCTTTGAAATGTAGTGACATACACAGCATCATAAAATGCTGCATACACGCACCTCTATATTGCACTTAATTGAGCACATTGACCATTCAAAGCACCAAAACCCAGACACATATTTCAACTAAATATGGCACATAAATGAGCACATCTGGTTCAAGACAGCAGAACTATTGCTCGAAGGTGTGTCAACAAAAACAGGCGACATGCTGCCCTCGTCCCATAAAAAGTCCCCTCGCCCAGTCATTTTACACTCTGGAGCAGGAGTGTTATTTTTCCACTTTCTAATTATATCCTTTCATCACGCCACCCTGTGATTGGTTTTAGGTGATAAGCAGGGGGAGTCAGAATGAGAAGAACATGCAATTGCAACGTTGAGAATTAGAGAGAGAAAACTGCTTTTTTTGTTATCTCACCGGGGAGTAAAATGGGAAGCAGAAGTCGATTTTAAAATGTGAAGTGAGCATTACTGCAAGGTGCCAAGGTGTGGCATGGCAATCGGTTCCTCACTTTGTCTTTTTTTTTTATTATGATTATTAATCTTTGCGAATATTTTCAATGCACAGATTTTTTTTTTTGTGGAAGTTTGTTGAAGCAGAAGTTGTCTGCTTTCCATGCTCACTTTTCATGGCCTCACTGATTATCACACTAAAAGATCAAGACTAGCAGGTTTCAGAAAGATGTGTTAGCAACCGCTCCCATGAGGGCACATTTATGCACAACTGCTCTTTTTGTAAAAAAAAATAAATAAATTGGTGGGACTAGGTGGGAGGATGTGAGCACAAGTGCATTATTCCAGCAATTCCCTTTCACTTAGACATCACTTGGGGTCAGGTTAGCATTGAATAATAAGTGATGGTTCTGTTGCAGCGTGTAAATCCAAGAATCCAGATTTGAGCGGCACCTTCCCCCGACCCACCAATCAGAGGGATCCAATCCAGAATTATTTAAACCAGAATTGCCTTGTGTGGAGCTCGCCTTGGTTGTGTTTTGTGAATTGGATTGTGTGTTAATTTGTCTTTGGTTGAGGTTTTTTGACTTACACACATTTAGAAGGCTTCTGTTAGAGTCACTAGGTTTAGGGCTGCAGTTGACACTGTGACGTAACATAATGATTCAAAGACAAAATGTTAAAAAGCAAGAGATATCTTCTTTTTCTATTTCTACTATTGGCTTTTATATACTATTTTCTGTAAGATGCATGTCCACGTTGGATAAAATATCTTCAGAAAGCAGGGAAATTCAATTATAAAGTATATTGTTTGCAGTGTAATCTTTATGAACAGCATGGTATGGTGGGGATAGAGCGATAGAGAAAGAAGAAGAGAGAATTGTCTCTTTCAGAGACCTGATGAAACTCTGGAGTCCTTACAGTCTATTTGTTTTTGAATCTTCTCAAAAAGAAACTCCAGATGCTCAGTCTGAGAACAGAATGAAACTAAAAACAGCAGACGCTTGACTTTTTTTTTTCCTTTCTTTCTTTCTTTTTTCCTCTGAAATAGTTGCAAATGGCTTTTCGGTGCCAAGTCACATTGTTAGACCGTTGATGGATGCCAACTGCTTTGGAAATTGGCGAGGAAATGGCTAAGACAAACATCTGAAGCAGTGTCTGTAAGAGGGCTGTTTGTATATCAAAGATGCACCATCTAAGTATAATGAGAACAAAATAGATATTAAAATTTAATCCCCCAACTTGTATTCATACAGGTTTGTTGTTGCACGGCTGCTATCCACTTTGTACTGTTTTACCTTGTTATCCAGACTCAGAAACTAGCAGAGTGTGGAGAGACACACATTGCCTGCAGGTTTCCTATATAAAATCCAATAAATTCACTTTTTCAGACATTATATATGGTCTCACAGGGTGTTCTCCTGCATTCTTTATAACCAGGAGGCGGTTTTAGGGGGTAAACAAGGGGGGGGGGGGGCACCCCTCTTGTTAGCAAAATGACCAAAATACATCTCCCTTGTTAAGCTGCCATCTCCCCTTTCCATGCCCTAGTACTAGATATCTGGATGCTGTCCCATCCAGACCTGACCTACAGTAGTAGCGACTCAAAAGTTCCTCTTCAAGCTGAAAGCCAGCTGAATGGCAGCCGTCTTCCAGCCAAGTTCCAGCGGCTGGAGTGACCCCCTCCTTCTCCTGGTCTATTTTTTTACTGTAACTCCACCTATTCATTGAATAACAGGGTATGACCAGGAGATGTCGTTCTACCTGGAGATGACGTAGTTTACCCACCTCATTAGCATTCTCATTGGTCAACCTTTTTGTTTGCAGCTGCTTTGACTACCGTATACTATACAGCAGCCTTGTGATTTGAGTGTGTTCATGAACAGGAGGATGACTCATTTACTGTATCTTCAATTTATTTATGCGGGATTTAGCCTATGGGATGGACAAAAATGAAAACACAGCACATGAGTCACCCTCCTGTTCATGAACACACTCAAATCAAATGAAAAAAAAAAAAAAAAAAGACAAAACAAAAACAAACAAATGCAAACGGCCCTTATTGTCCAAAATTGACAACACATAATGTGACCTACACCCACAGAGACCGGCGATTGTACCAGACTGGAAAGCAGCTGACAGATTTATTAGGTTATGTTATTATTCAATAGTCATTATAAAGGAGGTGAGTATTTACGGTGTTTATATCTAACATGTCGCCGTTTACCAAATCAACGACATCTAGGCTATTCTGTCCTTACATAATTACTGATGCGTCTCTTCTCGCGTATCTGTTCAGATGTGTCTTTATACAGTCTATGGTGAGAGCCCAACATTAAAATCACTGCTCTTCCCTGTGGACAAATGAGGCATTGCAGCTGGTTTTCACGCAGGCTGCTTAGGGGCGGGGCCTCACTGACTACGTCATCGCGGGGATCACATTACCGTCACGGACCTGCGAAGGACCAGTCAAGGACCATTCAAGGACCTTCAAAGCTGATACAAACTGAATGCAATATTCTTCGTGCTGCTTATCACAAGCTTCATGAAAAGTACAACGGAGAAAAAGAAAAAAAGCTTCAACCTTGCGCAGGAGCTCAAGAAGAAGGACTTGTCAAATGCCAGAATAATGGAGAACATTAAAAAACAAGCCTCTGAGACGGAGAAGTCTCTGCACAGTAAGTTGGCGAAACAGACAACACAACTTGATGATCAAGCTACAATGAGCTTGTTGCTTTGGACCTCCTGACAAAAAGTGTCAGACATGACTTTGAGATAGAGGAGCAGGGTTTAGCTTGATTACTGATTACTTATTATTATATTATATATTATATTACTTATTACTTATTATTTCTGTTAGATCTGTTAGATCCGTTAGTTCAGGTGTGCTGTTCTTGATGTGTTTTTTGTTCTGTTTCTTCGCTAACAGAAGGAGGAGCTTTAGACTGAGCTCCAAACTTTAATAATCTAACAAAAGAGCACCCTTCTGTTTCACAGGCTACTGAGAGAGGAAAGCGGCTCCCGAAAAGTGTTTGATTTTTACGTGGTTGGAGAAAAAAATATAAGGAAAGACGTCAGGAGTCAAAACCAACCACCACTGACACAAAATGTCCAATGCAAGGATGAGGATTTCAAGGAAGAGATTCAGCTGATACAAACTGAATGCAATATTCTTCGTGCTGCTTATCACAAGCTTCATGAAAACTACGGAGAAAAAGAAAAAAGCTTCAACCTTGCGCAGGAGCTCAAGCTGAAGGACTTGTCAAATGCCAGAATAAATGAAAACTATAAAAAACAAGCTATATGTAAAGAAAGGGCTTTAATGGAGAACATTAAAAAACAAGCCTCTGAGACGGAGAAGTCTCTGGCGAAACAGACAACACAACTTGATGATCAAGCTACAATGAGCTTGTTGCTTTGGTCGGGACAAATGACGACATAATAAAGGACAAACAGAAGGAGGAGCTTTAGACTGAGCTCCAAACTGTAAGCTAAATTGATCAAAGGTATATTTGGGGCTATATGTAAAGGAAAAGGCTTCGCTAACAGAAGGAGGAGCTCCAGACTGAGCTCCAAACTGTAAGCTAAATTGATCAAAGGTATATTTGGGGCATATGTAAGGAAAAGGCTTCGCTAACAAGGAGGAGCTCCGACTGGCTCCAAACTTTAAGCTATATTGATCAAAGGTATATTTGGGGCTATATGTAAAGGGAAAAGGCTTCGCTAACAGAAGGAGGAGCTCCAGACTGAGCTCCAAACTTTAAGCTATATTGATCAAAGGTCTATTTGGGGCTATATGTAAAGGAAAAGGCTTCGCTAACAGAAGGAGGAGCTCCAGACTGAGCTCCAAACTTTAAGCTATATTGATCAAAGGTCTATTTGGGGCTATATGTAAAGGAAAAGGCTTCGCTAACAGAAGGAGGAGCTCCAGACTGAGCTCCAAACTTTAATAATCTAACAAAAGAGCACCCTTTTGTTTCACAGGCTACTGAGAGAGGAAAGCGGCTCCCGAAAAGTGTTTGATTTTTACGTGGTTGGAGAAAAAAATATAAGGAAAGATGTCAGGAGTCAAGACCAACCACCACTGGAACCAACACTGACACAAAATGTCCAATGCAAGGATGAGGATTTCAAGGAAGAGATTCAGCTGATTCAAACTAAATACAATATTTTTCATGCTGCTTTTCAAACGCTTAATGAAAGCTACAGAGAAAAAGAAAAAAGCTTCAAACTTGCGCAGGAGCTCAAGCTGAAGGACTTGTCCAAATGCCAGAATAATGGAGAACATTAAAAAACAAGCCTCTAAGACGGAGAAGTCTCTGGCGAAACAGACAACACAACTTGATGATCAAGCTACAATGAGCTTGTTGCTTTGGTCAGGACAAATGAAGACAAAATAAAGGACAAACAGAAGGAGGAGCTTTAGACTGAGCTCCAAACTGTAAGCTATATCTAACAAAGGTCTATTTGGGGCTATATGTAAAGGAAAAGGCTTCGCTAACAGAAGGAGGAGCTCCAGACTGAGCTCCAAACTTTAATAATCTAACAAAAGAGCACCCTTTTGTTTCACAGGCTACTGAGAGACGAAAGCAGCTCCCGAAAAGTTTTTGATTTTTACGTGGTTGGAGAAAAAAATATAAGGAAAGATGTCAGGAGTCAAGACCAACCACCACTGGAACCAACACTGACACAAAATGTCCAATGCAAGGATGAGGATTTCAAGGAAGAGATTCAGCTGATTCAAACTGAATACAATATTCTTCGTGCTGCTTTTCAAAAGCTTAATGAAAGCTATGGAGAAAAAGAAAAAAGCTTCAACCTTGCGCAGGAGCTCAAGAAGAAGGACTTGTCAAATGCCAGAATAATGGAGAACATTAAAAAACAAGCTATATGTAAAGGAAAAGGCTTCGCTAACAGAAGGAGGAGCAGGTTTTAGTTTGATATATAGTATGGATTACTTATTACTTATTATTATATTATATTATAAATTATATTATTATTTCTGTTAGATGTGTTTTTTGTTATTGATAATTAAATTAGATAGTGAGGTTTTTCTTTCTCGTTTTGTTTCAACTAAGAATAGTATAGGCTCTGTTTAGGGTTCTCTTTTTGTTATATTTATTTGTTATTTTGAACAGCATCTGCTCGCCCTTAGTTCCCTTAGCTCCTCACCTCCTTTTGTTAAAACAATTTAAATTTTTGTTTAATAAATACCTTTGTTTATTAACAATAGCACCTTGGTTTTATGTTACTTCCTTCTACCACTAAGCCTGGTCGTAGTTTTCTTAAAATCTCGTCTCGTTCTCGTGAACCCAATATCATGTCTCGTCTCGTGAGTGTATCCAAACGCAAAAAAAAAAAAAAATGTGATTTTCTGTGATGCCACACTGTTACTGGGGATTTCCACCAGGGACGTAAGCGCAGCTCCGTCCTCTGCCCAGCGCGTGTGTATTAAGGAAATAACAACAATAAACAGCTTACTTTGCTTCTCCGACGTAGGAGAGATTATAAACATCATAAATTATTGTGTGTTGTTCCACTTCAACAATTAATCTCTCGTCGTTCATGTTGAAACCCTTTGATCGATTGACTGCTGACCTGGTGCCACCGGTCGTGCTCTGTTGAGCTTCACGCGGTTTAGCAACGGCTCCGTCAAAAATAGAAATGCTACGGAATGATAGCGCTGCATCGCTGCTGGGACACTGCTGAGACGTACCGTGACGCGCCCGGTGGGAATAGTTTCATTGATTAGAGTGGCTGCGATCAGCTCCGGTGACATTACGCAGAGCTTACGTCCCCAGTGGAAATTAGGCTTTAGGGTTGCCACCCGTCCCGTAAAATACGGAATCGTCTTTTATTTGGCAATTAAATGTTGCGTCCCGCGATTTGTTCCGTATTTCCATAAATGTCCATTACACGTCTGTCACACACATCAGCACTAAATCTAACAATAATGATCAAAAGCCCCCCCAAAAGTGTGGTATAACTGTTTGGATGACCTGACTTCCTTGCAAGTCATAAGACAGGCAGCAGACAAATACTGTTCAATTTAATTTGAATACTTTTTAATACCCTGCGGACACCCTGTTAGTAAAAAGATATATTTGCTTTCTTCTTGCGTCTCGGGAAGTGACGTCACGTATGCAACAAATGAATAATACTTCCCAATTAGACATTTAATACTTTGTAATACTTTCTAAGGGCCTTAATTTTCACCAAGTTGATTTATTACCTTTTAATACTTTTTAAAACCCAGCGGACACCCTGTTAGTAAAAAGATATATTTGCTTTCTTCTTCCGTCTCGGGGAGTGACGTCACGTATGCGACAAGTCACATTTTCAGCATGAGGACAACTCGCGTGTAATACATACCAAGCAGCCAGCGACACAAATGTAAACAACAATGGAGGGAGGAGAGAGATGCGCGTTTTCTAGCTGGAAATACAGTCGCTATTTTAACTTTCTAACATACCAACCCAGTCTCACGGCAGTTCGTGAAATTGTCACGAAATTAAACTGTCTAATTCGTGCCCCCTGCAACGATTTAATTATTTTTTTAGTGCTGCTCAGGACGACTTTAAAATTAATGTATTTGAATAGGAACCATCTTTCGTGCTTGCACCATGTATTGTGGTTTTGTTGATCGCATTTATGTGTTTTTAATGTCTTACTTGACGTTTAAAATTCAATATCGTGTCTTTCTGTAATTTATAGGTCCCGGAAGCGCACTGTTTTCATGCGTAGGTGGCACATATGACAGAAAATAAGAGAGTTTCGTGGTTCTTTCGGGTCAAAATAAAATAAGTTTATACTCCTGATCATTAACGATACTGCAGAGTTGTGTAGTGGCCATCGCTAAGAAATATTCTGTCCTTACATAATTACTGATGCGTCTCTTCTCTCACTCGCTCCTGATCTGCATGTAGTGAAAGCCACAGCTGGCCATCAATATCTTTAAAAAAAAGTTACAAAAAAAAAAAAAAAGTCCATCAGACGTTACGAGCGGATCGATTGACTGCTGACCTGGTGCCACCAGTTATGACGTAATGATGATGTGAAGTTGTGATAGGCAATATGAACTGCGTATTGTGTTTTATTTTGAAAGGGGGCAGAAGTGTATTACGTTGATTCTGTGTCAGATTCCCTGTCTTGTGCAATCTGCTCTGTTGAGCTTCACGCGTTTTAGCAATGGCTCCGTCAAAAATAGAAGTGCTACAGACTGATAGCGCTGCATCGCGGAGAGACGCTGCTGGGACACTGCTGAGACGTTCCGCGGCGCGCCTGGTGGGGATAGTTTCATTGATTAGAGTGGCTGCGCTCAGCTCCAGTGACCGCGGCACAGCCGTTACGCAGCGCTTACGTCCCCGGTGGAAATTAGGCTTTAGGGTTGCCACCCGTCCCGTAAAATATGTAATCATCCTTTATTCGGCAATTAAATGTTGCGTCCCGCGATTTGTTCCGTCACGTATGCGACAAATGAATAATACTTCCCAATTAGACATTTAATACTTTTTAATACTTTCTAAGGGCCTTAATTTTCACCAAGCTGATTTATTACCTTTTAATACTTTTTAAAACCCCGCAGACACCCTGTTAGTAAAAAGATATATTTGCTTTCTTCTTCCGTCTCGGGGAGTGACGTCACGTATGCGACAAGTCTCATTTTCAGCATGAGGACAACTCACGTTTTCTAGCTGGAAATACAGTCGCTATTTTAACTTCCTAACATACCAACCCAGTCTCACGGCAGTTCGTGAAACTGTCACGGAATTAAACTGTCTAATTCGTGCTCCCTGCAACGATTTAATTATTTTTTCCGTACTGCTCAGGAAGACTTTAAAATTACCGGAGCTGATCGCAGATTTAACGTACAGAATGCTTTCACTACTCGCGTCTGTTTTGGACGCTCTGAGCTCGGGCCAACAACTCTACACTACCCATAATCCTCAACCTCTGTTGCTATGGAGACGAAGACAATCCACTTTGCACTACCTGTTTTATTTATTTATTCTTAACTAATTTATAAAAAATAAAGTTAACTGGTTCAAACAGCTCAGTGTTTTATTATGTGTGTACATTTTAGTTCGTCATAGCTACACGTCAAGAGATCTTTCTTGACGTGTAGCTATGACGAACTAAAATGAGCTGTGTGCGTAGAACAGCTCTGTGTGCTCCCTGCTCCCTGCACTCTGTTCTACCCACACAGCTCTCTCTCTGTTGTCCCTCCCCCCCAGGACCCCAGAGAGTCCTTTGATTGGCTAGAATACATCATAGATACATCCACTGATTGGTTGAAAAAGAAAATCTCCCGCCTAGTAACGTTTGTCCATTCGTTGACTGCGCTTTCAGTCTGCCGAACATCTATTTTTCGATTGGTCTTTTACGCGGTGGCATAGAACAACAAGGAAGTGTCGGACAGACACAAACCGCATATCTCCGTCTTCAGTGGAATCTCAGGAAAACAGTGCAAAAAACACATCTCTATCTATCATAAACTGTAAATATGTAAAATTTACGAGGCGGATTAGGCGGATTAGCCCAATCCGTCCCCAGACGGTTAAATAGCTACAGAAGCATGGGAACCTTTTTGGACTACAGAACGAAGAAAACCAAATAAAGTTTTTACATTTCCCTCCTAAAAACAGGACAAATTGTGTCCCCGGGAGAGATTTATTTCCCCCGGGACAGCTGATGAAAAAAGAAAAACGGGACGGGTGGCAACACTACACTCAAATATAACGCCATAAAGCAGTTCTTCCTCCGTTTCATGGCGGGTGACAAGTTGCAACTAATGACCACTATGTTACGTGCTCAGAAATGTAGGTGCTGATTGGCCGAAGAGGCGTCCTGTGTATCTGCGCTCGATTGCTCTGCCTCAAGTACCCGGATGTTTGTCACAGAAAATTGAAATTGAATTGTGCGAACTGAATTTGAATTGTGCGAACTGAATTTGAATTGTAAGAACTGAATGTTCAGTTCCAAACTAATAAATTCAATTTCAAATTATAATTCAGATTGAGTTTTTCAATGCAATGATTCAAATTGAACAATACAAATTCAAATTATGTGATTCAAATTCAGTTTTTTAATGCAATTATTCAAGTTAAGCAATTCAAATTCAAATATAGATGATTCAAATTCAGTTTCTGGTGGCACATATTTCAGCCCATAGATCTTAAGCAAGGTGATTGGGTGGTTTTTAACTGCAATGCACCCTGGGAGTCGTAGTAAATGTATGTTTCACGTCTGGGTCCTGCATTTCTGATTGACATGAGTCAAATCTAAGGTAAATAAGTCATGGTAAAATCTGCGGAGTATTTGTAATTTGAAAGAAATAATAATAGACTAATATAAAACTTGAAATATTTTCAGAGACTGTTATTTTTGCAACGTATTCTCATCTGAAAGACACTTGCTTTGCCAGCTAGCTAACAGTAGTACTAGCCTATATTAGCAACGCAGTTTTAAAGCGCACTTCACCAGAGATGGATGGCCCGGCCTGTAAGGCTGAAGGTTGATGGCAATAGGCAGTTAAATCTCCTCTCTAAACAACGAACTGTTTAAATGTTCTCAAAGGACTAATAATATTCAGATTTACCAA
Source organism: Argyrosomus regius (assembly GCA_946959425.1). NCBI lineage: Eukaryota > Metazoa > Chordata > Actinopteri > Sciaenidae > Argyrosomus > Argyrosomus regius. The sequence continues at coordinate 8,759,399 of OX336903.1, forward strand.
GCAGTAACTTTCCATAAGTCTAAATTCATATTTTAATGAGGCAGTACTGTTAACTACTATTTGATACATGCTGTCATTTTAACCAAAACAGGACATTTCATATAAATATGAAACTTCAGTGCTATTGTGTGTTGTAATTGCCATTGCTTAACAAGTAATACAGTGCTCCTTATAGAACAGACCTATGCACTTGACTAATTATTTAGGGGGCTAGATTTTATCCAGGCCTGTTTGTGTGTGAATGCCAGAGGTAACCTGCCACAAGCAGCCATGTCTGTACACCCAGACAGGCTTACACTGAGTGGCAAACACGCCTGTTAGTTTACAGTACTCACTACCACCCAGTGATTCATAGCTGTCTTTCTTTATTTTATTTTTTTGACATAGTATATTTTAAATTACAAAAGTGGCAATGGGGAATTTTATGCGCACACAAAATCACATGTTATTTTTGGTTATTTCTTTGCTGAGAAATTAATTTTGTTCCTGAAATAATCCCTTCATGTTTCATTTTCATTTCCAGAAATGACACCGCCAAAAAGAAGGTGTGCCCTTCTTGCCAGGCTCCCAACAATTTAAACAGGAAGACCTGCAGTGGATGCCTGTCCAGCAACCTTATTGTTCTTAATTCAGCCCAGCTGTCGGTAAGTTTTCTTAGTTCAGATTTAACAACCAGACAATTATGTATTTATCACAGTTGTCAATGTTTCCTTGTAAATCATTAAGTCAAAACTAACAAGACAGGTCTTTGCATATAAACTTGCATAAATAAACGAGGTGCTCAACATCAGAATAGATCAGAAAATCATCACAGTAAATACATCAAACTAGACATAATAATAATATTTTTGTTATTATTTATTTATTTTTTGTATGAAAAGTGCTATACAGATAACGTTTGATTGATTCATTGACCTTGTATATGGTCAAAGATGAGAAAAATCTAATTTAACATTATTTGTCAAATCAGTGTTTTTGTACCTCTTGAGTTTGTTCTGGCCTATATGTGCCTACATTGTACCACACTTTCTTCTCCTGCAATTTGTCAAACTAGTCTGGATGCATAAAGTTTTCTTTATTGCTCTTACGGGTTTTAAAACTGCATGCCCTGGGCTACCAACCTATTCTTTTCCTGGGAAGGGGTGGTACATGAGATCCTCATAAAGATGAGAAAGTTGTACGACCGCATGCTAAAAAGTAAGATATATTTTGTTTAACATGAAAATATTGTTATATGATACACTTTATTACCCCCTTATGCACTGAAGCACGTGCACAGATTTTGCCCTGCCAACCAAAGCTCACCATGCTGAACTTCTGGCGGTAGCTGCCTGGCGGGCAGCAGTCGTTTTCAAACCAGGTTTTGCTTTTTGAAAAGCTCTTGCAGGGTTGTCACAGTGGTTACTGTGCAGTAGTGTGAAACAGCCTTTAGAGACATTTTTCTTCGGCTGTAATTTGATGGCTAGAGCCACGTGACTATCTTACATCCTCTTATGTAATGGACCCGTGCTATGCGTTGATCTTACTTCCTCTTGTCTAGCTTCAATTACATTTGGCCATTTAGCTGACGCTTTATCCAGAGCGAAAAGGGAAACAGTTCTTCATCACACTTTGTGCATTTAAGAATATGCTAATAATCCACGAATGATGCAGTATACATGTCAATTCATGTATTTGGACTAATTTAAAGGGAAGTTGTATGTAGCATGACATGAATACAGATGATATTTCAACCTGGACCTGTGTGTGTGTGTGTGTGTGTGTTTGTTTTTCTTTTCTTCACAGTGTCTGCCAAGTGTGTGGTGACACCTGGAAGTCTGCAGAACGACACGCAGAGCTGTAAACCAGCCCACAAAATCATCACAAAAGTTCAAAGTTCAACATGGAGCATTCAGTTCACGTTCACAATAAAAACATTGAACACACATTTCAGTCAGTGTCAGTCTCGGTTTCAGTCTCTAACTGTGGCTTAAGTACATAAAACATGCATGAATCTGATAGATCAACAAGTGTTGCATATCAACGAACATTCTCGTGTACATCATCGCCACTATAAAAGTGACTAGGCTAAAGTTACAGTAATACTCCACTGCACGTAAAGTAAGTAACATCTAGCAGCTACATGACTAGATTCTAGCTGTATGAGATGATTGTGGTAAGCAGTAATGTGTGTAGGAGCCTAAAGAAAGGAAGTTAACCACACCAGTACCAGCTGGAGTTCATGTTTATGTGTCTGCTTCTTTTAATATGTCATCTGTCATGTTTATATGCAGAGACCATTGCACATTTGGAGTTGTGTTCATATTTCACAACTTTCAAACTTCTCATTCGGATTAGTTCAGAAATTCATTCAAGTATTATTACAATTTTTATGGTTTAAGCAAAAAAGGATTTAAATAAATAAATGTACAAGTCTTCATACTGCTTGATTTTGTTTACTTGCACACAATTATCAGATACACAAACAGACAAATCATATATATATAGATAGATAGATAGATAGATAGATAGATAGATACTTTATTGATCCCGAAGGAAATTCAAGCATCCTGTAGCAGTAACATACATTGAACATACATTAGAGTTAACTTATAACACAGTAACCATACACTGAAATTGACCTGAGATAAATGTAAATTTAAATGTGTACAGAGAAATCAAAGAAATTAAACATATGTAGCAAAATTAAACATTTGCATAGAATTTAAATATGTACAGAGAAATTAAACGTGCAGGAGTTAGACTCTGAAAGTTCAAAAATGTGCAGAGGAATTAAACATTTGCATAGAAAATAAATATATAACTGTGTTAAGTTAACCTGTGCTAAACATCTATACAAAAACTATATAAAAAATAGAAAGTGACTAGAAATAAAATGTTCTATACAACTATAAACTATATTAAAAATATAAAGTGACCGTAGAAGTAAAAATGTTTTATACAAATATGAGAAATATAAAGTATATAATGGCGGTAGGATTGCATCATCATCATCATCATCATCATCATCATTATCATCATAATAATTCCATCTCCAGAAAATGAAATCAACACATTAAAACTGAATGTTTTGCTGTATAGAAGTATTCTTAGGGTAGTAGAAGGTGTTTTTCCTTTCAATAGCAAAATATATCTGCATACAGTATATGAGAAAAACATTTCAAATTCACATCATATCTGAGCTGAATAATGAACATTACAACCCAAAGCTAAGTCCGTTGATTAATTAAAGCAATCAATTGTAGACTGACATCCAGATATTGTAAATGTAATCCAAAATCTTGACCAGAACTCCCCTCTGCTCCTAAATAACTATTGATAATGAGCTTTACCTAAAAGGTCATTGTAAAAATCACATTAAGCAGAGAACTTTTGATTTTATCAATTATTTTATTAATTGTAGCTCAAGAAATCACTGTCAGCTGCATCATCTTCTCCGATCTCCCCCTCCTCCAAGTCAATATCCAGGAGCGGCTGATGGCTGAGGATTCTCCTGTAACAATCTAATACCAAACCAACGCGAGTGGTGAATAAATCTAAAAATGTGTTTTACCTGTGAAAATAAAATAATAAACCTAACAAAGCATTCTGTACGTTGAATCTGTTCACTTTCAGATCCTGAATCAGTTCAGAATACATTGTGTGATTTCAATGCGGGATTGTCCTGGAGCGTCGTCATCTCCATAGCAACGGTGGTCGAGCATTATGGGTAGTGTAGGCCTTTCCGCTACGCGGTAAGGCGACGTGGTATTTTACGTGTCGGGAATGAGAACGGGTACCAACATAGCAACAGTAACTAAGGGCGGCAGTGGGCGGGGCATTCTACTTCAAAAGCAGGAAATTAGGCTTTGATCTTTCTTACATTACCAAAGTAGGTTTTTTTTTTTTTTTTATGTCATCGGAAGGGGTACAAACAGTGAAGCATTCTTCATTTTGCTGAAGACGTCTGAAAGACAGACAGACTTTTGAACAGGTGATTCAGCATTGTGAGAGAGAGAGGACAGTACACCATGCCTTGGATTGATACAATTCTAATGTGTTTAGACTGGACTGTGAACATGATAGCGGGCTATATAGAAAGACAGAGGCTTCGAGAACAGGTTCGGGAGCTACAGACTGAGCTCCTTGCGAGCTATAGGAGAAGAGAGAGTCTTTACGAACAGCTTCGGGAGCTACAGACTGAGCTCCTTACGAGCTATAGGAGAAGAGAGAGTGTTTACGAACAGCTTCAGGAGCTACAGACTGAGCTCCTTAGGAGCTATACGGAAAGAGAGAGGCAGGAGCAACAGACTGAGCTCCTTACGAGCAATACAAGAAGAGAGAGGCTTCACGAACAGATTCAGGAGCTACAGACTGAGCTCCTTTCGGGCAATCCGGAAAGGGCGGAACCAACACTGACACAACAGTGAGTGGACTTTCATACGTATCCCGTGTGGGTTTCCTCCGAGCGCTTCGGTTTTTCCCACAAATCTGAAAAGAAAAAAAAAAAAAAAAAAAAAAACTTAGACACCTGAAATATCTCATGTTAAATAAATAAAATCGAAAAGATACACAATGGCTGCCTCAATACTTGTAAACAGTTTTAGAAAAAGTTTTAATATATTTTCTTGGAGTGTTTTTTTGACTATGCGCTGAAGCGATGTGGTCACAACAAATGAAACATTTTACACTTAAACAAAACCTTTTTCTATCTTAATTTATATTATCAAGTAAAAATGCCTGCGGAACTGAACCCCACAACACGGCACATCTGCACCCTGTGGAATTTTGGGGTTGAGAATGATTCAAGTATTAATATTAATCACTAAAATTTTGAATATTAAAATGAAAATATATTAGACTTGCTTGTCCCGAAACTTACTGTTCAATTATTGTTACAGAAATCGTGTCCTGCAAATTTAAAAGTATTAGAAATTCAAACCAGAGACTAAATTACAGTTAAACTGATGGTAAACATAGATACATTTAAAAAAGAATGGATAGATGGAACAAGTTGATTTATTACTGTAATTAAAAACATATCACAGGCCTAAATAAGCTTATTCAAATTGAGTGAGTTCATTCAGCCACGTTTCTGTGATGCCACACTCTCCATATGGATAGATAGATAGATAGATAGTACTTTATTGATCCCCAAAGGGAAATTCTTTCATTGCAGCAGCATAACAAGTCAAGTCCACGTTTGCACAAAATAGATGAAAAAACAAAAACCTGAAAAACAGAGCTACTTTAACTGCCAGCCAACTTCACGGCGCCATGGCAACAGGCCTTAAGCATGTTTATACGTAAATATAGTTTATGGATTATATTCATGCTGAATTGACAAGAAGATTGTTGACACGTGATGTCATGTATCTTGTGTTTCTAGGTCTTTACCGACACGTAAGGAATTGTTAAAATACCTGCGAAGCGGAGTGATATGATATGTTAAAAGTCCCGCCGCTATCAACACTCGTGGCAAAGTGAGATCTGTAAATAGTAAACATTCCCGTGTATTATTTATTCGTCAAAAGGAAGTCTGCCACACAATCTTTGAATATTGCACACTTTTCATGAATACTTGAATACTCCAGTAGCATATGAAAGCAAATATTCAACCCAGTGTATCAGCACATTAAACACAATATGAAAAAGATGCCTGCCTTACACTCGCCACTTGCTTCCCATTGTAAACTAGATATGTGGCTCTCTCCTAACATAATGGTAGGCGTTAGTAAAGAAGCAACAAAAGGCCTTTTGAAAGACTCTAAAAAAACAAGTCTGTTCGACATTTAATTGTAGAAGAAATGCACAGTGAATGTTTGGAACATTTTACTCTGAAAATAACTGAGGGAAAAATGAGAGCTTATTGCAGCACCGTGTAAGCAAAAAAAACAACAACAAAAAACAAACAAAAACAGTAGTATGAATGCCCAAGGACAGGTTATGGTGTCCCTGCTATGTGGTAGATTGATAGCTATAAAATCCTGGATCTGTTTACCACGCAATCATCATGGGACCTCGTTTGCACAAGCAAATCTGAAAACAGCATCTGAGAATATACTAATGGCTCATGCTTGCAGGGCCCACACAGGTCAAATCGATGGGATGCTTTGGCTTTGAACACTCTTCTAATGTATTGCCAAGGGTTTTCCCATGTCACCCAATTTACAAGTTAGGAGATTTGTATACGCCGATAAGGCAGACCTCAAACTTCAGATTTTCTTGCTCTCGCTCATCTTAAAACGTTCTTTAAATAGAGTGTTGAAAGCAAATAAAGCATTGGAACATGTGTTTTTTAATGTGGGACGAATGCCAGCTGATCTGTCTTGGATGTATTATTGATGTCTTTCCTGTATGTACTCTTCACAATCTCTATCCGCATACCCAGATGTCGTATTGTCTTGCCTGTGGGGTCAGAGACGTTTAAACAGACGTGTCTGGAGATGTTAATTGTGTAATTTGCATGTATTTGGCACTGACAGAGCTTCTTTGTTTCACTCTGAGACAAAAAAAAAAAGTGATATGAGGATGAGGCCACTCACTTACTATTGTGCACTGTCAAAGTTGATCGTGCATTGTAGTTATTAAAGCTCGTACAAGTAGAATTCGAATAGCAGGAGGTTGGAGATTTATAGAAATGCATTATTTGTCCACAGAAACAGCACACTGCATTTATGTGTCCGTGTGATCACTGTAAAAATGAGTGTTTTAACTGCAGTAATCTATGTGGAAGAAAATCCATTTGTCAGACATCAGCATGAACCTTTCCTACGCCCGACTAAACAAACATCACTCACCGAGCTGTCATTCGTCTTTGCTTTTGATTTACAAACTGGAAAAACATCGGGGTGTTTCTTTTAAACTATCCATCAAAATCGCTTAATGAAGAAGTCTGAGGTGAAAGATAGGCCCCGGAGTTGCAGAATCATGTGTCATTTTAACACCTACAGCGGTTTAAATAATTAATAACAAGGTTTTTTTTTTCCGGTGGCAACTTTAAAAAATATGACTTCATTAAAAATATATTGAAGCTGCTGTAGGTGACTTTTGACCACTAGGGAGCAGAAAGAGTCTGAAACAAACTCACAGCAGCACACCTTGATATATCATTTATCACATTTATGGCTCACATATTACCAGACAACTGCCTACTTATACATTTAGCGGAAAAATACAGGCATTATACTGGACTTACAGCCCAACAGTTGATGGTTGTCCGTGTTTGTGGTGCCAACACTAGTGATTTTCATTCATAGTTGGGCAGATCGCCTCCACTGTAACTGTATCAGTTTTATAGGGGTCTGTTGTTGTCAGTGGTTGATCCTTTATGGGATCAGCAATTTGATATTAGGGAGTCAGTCTGAAAGGAACTCTGTTAACTGAAAAATATGGCAGAAACAACCCTAAAAATCCATTGGTTGTGATGCTACATCCGCTTTTGTGACCTTTGTGACAATTAAAAAAAAAGTCATTTTATGATGTAATGATGATGCAGTTTGTTTAGGTCTAGGCAAAAAAACAAAAAAAGACTTGAAGGTAAGATCACAGTTTGGGTTAAAACAAATACTTGGGACCACAAACAGTGGTCCCTGTTTTGATTTTCTTTTGTATGAATGAAATTGAAATATTTTAAACTAATTATTTAACAATAAAATTGTATATTTTTCTCTAAATACCTGAACCACGTCTCATGCCTTACTGAGTAAACTTACCTGTGTGCTTTCCAAATTAATTCCCAGGGTGGCGTTGTCAGTTCCTTTCCCTAATTTGGGCGTGCACATATACACAGGCGGGAATCAAGATGGCGAGCCAGACCCAGACCTTCATCTCATCTTCTCCATCGCATCAGTGAGGAAATCATCTGCGTATGGTGACTCGTTACCAGAGTGGTAGGAGTGTCAGGATTTGTTTTGAACTGAACTGGGAACTGATAATTATTTTTCTTTATTGAACTGAATTGAACTGAGACTTTTCCTTGAACTGAACACAGTTGAACCACATTTGAACTTGTGTGTGTTCATGATTTTGAATGTGATCTGGAATGATTGTGGTCCACTTTGATTTGATTCTGAAAGATATTCTTTTACCTGTAAAAGAGGAAATAAAAATAGGAGATTTAAAATAGGTTTAACTTACCTGTTTGATTAATTAATTAAAAGACCGGTCAAATTGAATAAAAATAGGCTGATTGAAGTAGATCAAAAATAGTTAACAACCTAGGTTGATTTGAAGGAAAATAGAAGAGAGTGAAATACCTTTTCTGCTTACCTTTTACCATACTTACCTCATTTTTAAGACCTGCAGGGTATTTTCTTTCGTGTTTTGTGTACTGTGTTTTATATGTTTGCATATTATCAGTAAATTGCCGGCCTCTACATTCAAAGCCACGGTCTCTGGTGTAATTATTTTTGCTCCCCACTCCTTAGAGCCTAGAACTGGTCCAGTGGCGCAGTAAGTGGTGTGATACCGGTGCTACAGTCCACTTGAGGCTGGCTACAGAACGAGTCAGTCTCCATAAGTCCCCATGTTAAAATGTCCAACTTCACAGCAGAAATAAACATGTTTACAGCCTGGTACAAAGAACTGTTTTGCGCTCTATAGCTAATTTCCCCGTTCATGACAACTGTACTGAGGGTGAATTTATATACAACTCACCTGTTCAAATTATATTAAAGCTTATATTTATGCAGAATTAACACCACTGCCACTTGGATTGACACGTTGTTGGCGTTACAGGTTGCGTGTTTGAGCACCCAGGCTTAACTCAGCCTGCCTCAGGTCCGTCAGGTCCGATTTCTTGATTCATTTGGAGGCGACAGAGGCACGGCTGCCAAGATGGCCACCACACATGAGCTTCACAATGTCTCTTCAGAAGGCTATGGGTGACGTCACGGATGTGATAGTGTCTCAAATGTCTGTAGAATCATTGGTCCAGAACTGGCACAGATTTAATAAACATTATAAAGGCAAATTTAGTTTGGATTGGTGATTTAACACTGTGTGCTTCAGCTTATATCTATTCATAAAATCTTTGTTATATTTACAGAGGCAGCACCATCTGTGTACACACTTTGACTGGTTATTATATGTTATTATAGTCCCCTCAGTAGTCTCAGTGGGACAGCCCAGGCTTGTTTGTTTGAGAGTTTTGGAGCTGCTGTCAATCCAGCGACATTAGTACAGAATTAAAGACGGCGCTGATGGATTTTTTAATGCGGTGCGAAACACTAAAACTGTTGCCAATGCAATAAAAATCATAAATCTGACACATTACCATGCTTATGATTAATAAAATTAATCATACTGTATTGTTTGTGAGAGCGCTTCTCTCTCCAAAGTCAATTATTTTGAACTTACTTCTTGAAAAACAGGCTTCCTCAAAGCTAGGCTTCAAGCATTACATATATTTCTAACCTATAAAAATGTATCAGTAGTACGTAAATGGTTTTGACTGTTACTGCCATCAGCGTTTGCTCACCCCCGGTCCTTCCTGCAAAGAGGAAAAATTTGCTCAGTGATGAAATATTCATAGAAATGTTAAGGATTCAACTTATGAAGTAATTTTCTATACTTCATTTCAAGTGTGTCTTGAATCTCTAGACGCTTTGAAGTGAGTGCTTTTTCTATTTGTATGTGTTGAGAGAGTGACAGAGCGCACACATGCACACATGGTACTTGAGGGTATCTCAACAGCCCCAATCGCTCCTTCGGTGTCACTCATTTCCCTTGCTCTTGCGAGTCTTCTCTTTCCCTCGCGGACCCCTCGAGGATCCAACAAACCTGTGGTTTATGTACACTTCATATCTCAGCTGCAATCGTCTGACGGAGAGGGGGGACCTGGACTGTTATCCCAGCAGAGAACAACACATCATTTTCTCCTGTCAAGCCTTCTGTTAGGCCTCATCACAGAGAGCAAGCACTCAGGATCCATGATATTATTAGTCTCCCAGGGAAGGTTGTTCATTCAATTTCCCCCCACAACATTGCACTGTAGCAAGGTCCTTTGGCGTGGAGCGAAAAAAAAGAAAAAAAGAGTGAGGAATAGGAGATAGTGCCCAAGCACAGCTTGTGTTAATCTGGTCTCTGTGTTGAGGGGTATATCTTACAAGGTGATCCAATATCCAGCAAAATGTATGGAATGTTTCCCCCACTGTTTGCTATTTTACAGCCTCATATCTGACAATTTCTCAGGATACTTGTACTTCCAGTGCTGGAAAGGAATCACTGTATGATCAGTGGAAGCCCTCGAAGTCTTCCATACAATGGTGTGACACAGTCAGGGAGATTCTCCAGCTTGATAGAAATATTTGCACCTCAATAAAAGCAAGGAAATGTTCAACAACTTCAATGAAAAGCAACTGGATTTTTTTTTTTCCTCCTACATACGCCAGGTCCAATCTTCGGCATCTGGAACCTTCATGAAAAAATATTTTCAGCAGGCCTGCACAGTTCAATCCCACTCTCACTTTCAAAGCCCAAGGCTTAATCCCCTCACCGGTGAAGGCGTTTGTTTGAGGATCGCCCCTCACTGCTGGCGCCCGCCTCTCCGTCCTTGCTATGCCCTCCAAAGGCGTAACTGGCAGATCTTCACTCAGGATTCCTCTTACAAAAAAAAAAAATAAAAAAAACGCTTCTCTTCGAAGCCTACATTGCCCCTCAACCCATCTTCTAATTTATTTCTCTTGAACATTTGGAATGCAGTTTTGGTTTTGTTGATGGTCAGCAAAGTTGAATTTACTCTTAATCTCGTAGTCTTTCTCTTAATTTGCCCACTTTCTTCATAAATAGTGGTAATATAGCTCAAGGATCTTAAATTGCAGTAAATAGGTTTGCTTTCATGAACTTGTGGCCTTATAAACGCTAAACTTCAAGCTATTATCAAAGGCCACCGTCCAATAAGGAGCGACGGTACTTCTAAACTGTAAGAGGTTATTCATTAGAAGAAAAATGAGGTAAATTATGTTGACCTTTAACTGTTTATGATACTACAGAGGAGATGAGGATCCTAAATAGACATGTATTTATGTTTTTATCTTCATACAGAGTTACCTATTCAGTTTTGAAACTCTAGTATGACAAGTTAATCATGGCCTCTTAAAAGTTTAAAGACCCCACAAAGTCAAATGATGTTTAAAGTTTGTTTTTTTATCGCATTTGTCTGCCGCTATATGTCACCTATAGTCCAGTATCTGACCCAGCAATAACAACAACGTCATTTTTGGAGGTATTCTCAGGTATTTTATGATAAACAGTTGTTGATTACTATGTTACGTATACTAATTTTGTGCTTATGATGCCGCCAGAGCGGAGTGATCCCTGTTTTCTACCGTCTATGAGTGATTCTGAGGGCCGCTACATGCATCTATGGCCGGGCCTCACTGATTACTGTACAAAAGTTCAACTTTGTTAATTTATTGAGTGATTTTGCTCAAACTGGATCATATTTTATACATAATATATTTATTTTTTCTCTAGCTGCTCAGCTTTACAGAGTTTCCAGGTGGACAGTTAGCTTTAGCCTATTGCTGAAGTAGCTAACTGCTAATTAACTGCTGCTTAGCCATTAGCAGGCTACAGAACTGGACAGTTGGCTTGCTTAATTTTTTTTATTGTTTGTTTGTACTAGTGTATTTATTAGAATGAATATGTTTGTTTTTGTGCGTCCTGCTGCAATAATGGTGGTCTAGTTTTGCTGCAATGTTTTACCCCTGTTCCTCGATCAAGAGGCCCTTTTCTTGTTTCACGGGCATCATCAGTGACCTCATTACGAGCGCTTGGACGAGTGCGGGCACTTATAAATCTCATCTGAGCTGTCGACCAATCCCAGCCGGCTGGATATGATTGTTATCCTTTGAGAAATTTCCCTGATGCCTAACGAGGCATTTAAGCCGCTGCGGTCGCCTTGGAAAAAGAAAGTAGGGCTCAGAAAGAGGAATAATGTCCTCATTCAAATTTGACACACTTGAAGTAAAATGCTGACCATTTTGAAGTCATAAAAGTGGGAAGTGGGTGAGGGAGACGTGGTCTTACAAATGATTTTCACTCCTATTCAGCAGTTTCGGACCAAATGCGTATTAGACGTGACTTTTCTATTAGATTTAAGCCTAGCTTCTCACCAGCCTGCCGAGAGAAATCCCCCAATGGTCTGCGGAATCAAGGAAAATAATCTCAATCCTTGCATCATTTTTCATCACTTTCCACTGCTAAGAGCAGGCATCCAATATTTTTTTTTTTCAAGCCATGCATATGAAATAAGAAACAATCCAGCACTAAATTAAACTATCAGCACGTAGATCTCTCTTCATGACTTATTATGATTTAAACGACTCGAATTTGCAAACGCAGCTTTCTTTGGAACATTTTTGCTTTTCTAGATTTACTTGACCACTTTCTCAAGGTTTTTTTTTTTTGTTGTTGTTGTTGTTTTTTTTTAAAATAAGCAGTAATGGCAAAGTAAACACTTTCTGTGCCGACAGCCCAGATAATATGAGTTTCTAATTCTTGAAAATCCTGGGCTGATTCACACACACACACACACACACACACACACACACACACAGACACTATAGGGGATAGAGCAGAAGAAGCTGCCAGTGATTGATCGCTGAGCTGTCGAGCGAAGCTGTGGAAGGAGGATTGGAAAAGCTTGAATTTGAGAATATGCCAATAACTCATTTCCAAAGAAATAAACATCACTTGCATTTACAGCAAATCAGAGATGCACCGAAAAGGAAAACATGGCCATTTTTATCTATAAATGCCTGACAACTCTTACATTACACCAGGCAATCATGTAATAAAATCACTATTACTGGCTTTAAAGGCAGAAGTGTTAAAGTGAATCACAGCTATAAAACGTAGGTGACAATTTGATTGCTCTCCCTTTGTTTGTTTGACTAAAATATCAGGATTATGTAAATGTAATGATGGAGATGGGGACATATATGACTCCTGTATAGCATGTTATATTAAAAATTAATAGCAGGTTTCGCTTACGAGAGTGATGTAGACTTGACAGCTTCAGAATGTGACAATAAGGGAGGCCTCTAGGGTTGTAATATTTATTCATATTCGAGCAAGAAGCACTCTCCTGCCGGAGGTATACATTATTTTTTTTTACACCTGAGGGCTTTCAGCAGGAACATGTAAATACCTGGACTACTCCCCCCAGGGCAGGTAGATACACTCTGTCTATATTCAAACAGATAAGGCTAACATGGTACTCGGAAGTACAGTGACAAGAAATATGACTATGTTCACACTGCAGGCAAAAAGTGGCCCAAATCTAATTTTGTTCCTCATTATGTGACTCAATTCTCATTTCGAGCACTTTAATATGTCATCGTAATCAGATACAGGTCTGATTTTTTTGCAACGCAACCTCAGTGTGAACAGTTATATCAGAATTAATGCGACTTTTACATCACTCTAGATAGAGACATTTGTCACTGTTCTGCACCAACGGAAGTCACTCAGTGAATACAAACGTGGAAGACAGCTGGAGATGGAGTTAAAACTTAACTGGACTGTGTTTCCTCTCTTTCTCCTCACCTCCGTCGAAGTTATCAGCTGAAATCTGCAGGTTTCAACAGCGCATGAACTGATTAATATACCTGTAAATGCTAAATTCATTGGGCTCTCTCATTGTTCCTCGGGATGTTTGTCAGTTCAAGGCTGTGACCAGTTCACACTTTGTTCTGACATTGGCCAAATTTAAAAAAAAAAAATAATGTAAACACCCAAACAAAACAAAAAAATCAGATTTGGGCAATAAATCAAAATTGAGAGCTAAGGCTTGCAATTTTATTACGTGTATATTTGGCAATTCATCATTTTAGTGACATCCCATTAGTTTTGTTATGCAACTTAATAAATAGGCTACGAAGGACAAATGTAACTTTCAGAATTACTTTTATTCGCTACCTTACCAAGCTAGGTCAACCCCGTTTGTATCTGCACGGTTAATATGAGGCTAGCAGCCAGCAGTCAGTTAGCTTAGCTCAAAGACCGCGACCGGGAGGAAATGGCTAGCCTAGCTCTGTACAGTATAGTATATAGTATAGCTTATTTTGGGAAATATGCTTTTACTAGCTTGCCTGAAGTAAGATAAGAACATTGATACCTTCCATGCACCTGTAAAGTATCTGTAAAACTACAGCTAGCAGCTGGTTAGCTTAGCTCAAAGACTGGAACGGGACGAAACAGCTAGCCTAGCTCTGTACGAATGTCACAAAATCCTATTCCTTTAAAGGGATAGTTTATTTTTATTTTGGGAAATACGCTTTTGATAGATCACCGAAAGTACCTAAAACTACAGCTAGCAGCTAGTTAGCTTAGCTCAAAGAATGAAAAGGGGGAAGGTTACCATGGCTACCATTGGCTGGGCACAGTCTTTATGCTAAGCTAAGATGCCTGGCTGTTGGCTGTTGCTTCACATTTGCCACAGGATTATGAGAGTGGTATCAATCTTCTCACCTAACTCTCAGCAAGAAAACAAATTACTATTCCTTATCCTTCCTTCCTTTTCCTTTAGCATATCTTCTGGCGCTGGTGTTCTGGGAGTTTGCCCCAAAACTCAAAAAGCATTTAACTGTAACAGTATGAGATACAAGCTTCAAAAAAGTTGGTGTCTGGGTTTTCTTATTCCTTATTCCATTTTATTCATCCCTATATTTCCTTCTTTTTTTTTTTCTGGTGATCCCACTGACTTTTGGGTTGTTTGTCTTGCAGCAATCTGAGCTATTGCTCAGTGAAGCAGCTCAGTGTCTGCCCAGTATCAGAGGCAACCATGTGGGTCTGAGAAACCTTTTCTCACACAACAACAGTTTTGTTTATGCTTGGGTAGAGTCTTGACACCATACTGTAAAATAGGATTATGCAATCACACAGGTAGTGAAGAATGTTTTCCATCTGCTAACCTCTACTGCAGCATTAAACTCTTTTAGACAGTAAACGGGAAAAGTTTTAATTGGCAGTCTCAGTCTTTTTCCTTAAGGGGTCCTTTCTCTAGTGACATATTTTATGGATATTTCATATTATATTCAATGCATGACAACAATAGTACAGTACAACTGATAGACTGTAGAATTAACACAAATAATTAATACAGTAACTGCTGGAAGTTTGTGTCAAACGAGCAATTTTGAGCAGATTATTTCCCATGAATATTGCAAGAGATGAGTTTTTAGGAACTTTTTAAACAATTCTGTCTGTATAATGTATCTTTTACATTTTTAACCATCATGCATACTTAATAGGCTTCCTTTTTTTTGACAAATTCAGTGTTTTTCTTTCTTCTTATTGTTCCATGAGCTCTTTGGTTGTTTTAACTGTGTACTTTTCTAATGCAGAGCTGGGCTGTTTAGCAGAGAGTGAATTGAGACAGTGCTCAGGATTATCATATGAGATCCAGTTTGTATCTTAAATTATTTTAATTAAAAATTTTTAATGACACATTTATTTAGCTTTTTTCACAGGAAACAGTGAAATGCTGAGAGCACGAATTACCAAATATGGGCTTAAATTATGATAACTATTTAATGATTAAAACTGATGATGATATCTCGGCACAAACACTCGAACATTACTTAAATCTTCTGGCAATGTTTCTATAAATCTGATGATTAAAGTGTAACTCAACACAAAGCTGAAAATCTATCCGAAATATTCACATTCGCTGCATCTTTGGATGTGGTCAAAACTGTGACACGTGTAGCCACGCCCAGCAGTGAGGTCACTGCGTACGAACACACCCCCGAGTACACATCTACATCACAGCATCACGTTAAACAACGGGAGGTCTTTAAAAACAAGATTTTGAGCTGATGTCTATAAAGAATTGGTTAATAAAGAGTTAATTTGATTATTAAAGTGAGATGTATTACAGATATATACTCAGGCAGGATGTTGAAAATATAATAATAATTCAGAAAACATCGTAAATTATGACACATTCTTCAAATTTCATTTGGAACTTAAATTCATACATGTAGAGAATGAAATGCTTTTACCATTTAAAATCAATATTTGTATTTCTGCATATAGATATTACAATATGGCCAATGTTTACTATCACAGGGGACTGTATTTGACAGCGGTATTACAAAGCTGAAACCTGGCAACAACAAAAGGAACAAACAGATCCTGTTCATCGCTTTGCAAAAGGTCATATTACAGCGAGCAAATAACTGGTAATATTTATCGCCGCATTCTGGAAATGTGCGCCGTATTTACAGTAACTGTAGATGAAACATCTGCCAACTAATGTTTGCCTCTCGCAGTGAAAGGCTCCCATAGAGCATGAAGTCTGCTCCTGGCTGCATGTGAACAGAACAGCCATAGTGGAAAACATAGATATGTATTACAGTGGGATTATTCTCATTTGCTGCGTTTTTCTACTTAGTCAGATGCTGGCTGGGTTAACACAATAATGCTGACACATGGGTCAGTTTACATTCTGAATTTTCCGCAACTGGAGACTATATGAAAGTGGAAATAGATTGCATTTGACTTGAAAGAGGAAAGTTCTGAGCTCTAATTCCTCAGAGGAAATAAATATCTGTATTTTTATCCATTTCATTTCTCTTTAAAGGCCCTTTCCATTTCCCTCTGGAGCTAGAACAAAACTTGTCAAATATGATTTGTTGATGCGTTCCTTCATTTTCATCCTTTAAACCATCACGGCTTATATATCTTTGAGCCTTCATGCCGGGTTATCTGAACTGACAACATGGTGAAGGTTTTCCAAATATAAAGAGCATTCAGTAATCTGTAAACGCAACACAATGAGGCAACTTGTTGAGTGCTGACATGTTTGCCTTCGACAGATGATCACTCAAGTCATTTCCTGGCTTTGATTACGGCCCCGGAGTTCACCAGAGTTCACGCTGAGAGCAAGATTGGGGTGACGGAAACGTCAAGCAATGAAGGGCGCACATACAGTATATTTGATTCAGACCAGTTTGCTCCGACTGCTTTGTTACTGTATCTCCTCCACTCCCACGCAGCATCGCTGCATAAACCCGATAGTCCTCTGAGTCAGGGTTGATGTAAACAACAAGAGAGCTTCATGTCCAGCCAGAGCCTAGCAGGAGAATGGATATCAGCGCGGCGACATGTGATTTGCATAGACAGCACAGAGGGATTAGGGTATGATCTGTAAGCGTCGCTAGAAAATTCACGAGCACCTCAAGCCCTCAGATTTGTTTTCATGTGATTCCAACCAGCAAATCCCGATCAGACAGTTATCCTGATAGGAGAAAAAACATCCCGGCTTCCCATTTAAATATCTGCGGTCCCCAACTTTTATCAATGACAGACAGACAACAGCATGTCAGGCAAGCATCATTTGGTATTATGCTCTCCTCAGCTCCATATCTGTGAAGGCTCTGTAACAAAACAAACAACAGGTCCCTTCAATTTCTCTTTCACATTTTATTTATTTTTTATTTTTTAATTCCATGTTGTTGCCCCCTGACAGGCCTGCGGGGAAGTCATTTTTTTTTTTTTTTTTTTTTTTTTTTTACGAGGGAGATGTAGCGTCTATCAGCTTGAGTGTATTTTTAAAGGCGCGGGCGAGGCTGACATTATACCTGCTCCTGCTGCGCCAGCTGAAGGGGGGGAATCCCCAGTGGCACCTTGTCGAGCAGCCATGTCAATTGTTTGTTTGCATACTGAATAGCTTCGGGCGCCGTGTTTTTCTAGCTGCGAGTATAAGCAGCTGATCACTACCCATGGACCATTAGGAAATGTGAATGCCGGCGTAGAACTGGAGCTGCCGTTAAAAGATAAAGAAATACATCTGCTGGGTTGCGGAGAAAGACGGACAGAGAGTGCTCGGTATTGACATATTTGTAGGGACACTTCATCTCATAAAGAGTTTATTGTAAGCGCTTGTACCACAATACACAAGAGAAAAAGTTATTGCTTGGCTTACTTAGCATTAATCCTGCCCTTGATCTCGACTAAAAAAAAGGTGGCTACGAAGATGAAAAGCAACTTGTCATAGAGGTTTTTACTTTATTTTTTGCTGCAGATAAGGTCAGAGATTGTGAAACCTCAACATGAAAGTAATTCCTTTCCTTTAATATGATAATAAACTATTTTCAATTAGTGTTTACCCTGAAGCTTAAAAGCTCAAACTTTCTAAAAGGGGTTGAAAAGGATGATAAGTGTGAGCTGCAAAGTGAATGTTAGCTTGTGAAAGTTAGCAGCGAGGACTCCGGTGGTCACCGAATCAATCGCTACGTTTCTCTTTCTGGTCCGAAATGAAAGGGCTTTTGAAAATCAGTGATAGCATGAAAAGACACAGACGAACGTAATACCACACTTTACACTTTAGCCTCTTCTTCTGCTTTAGAGAAGTTTGAATTGAGCCCTTTGTGAATTTAATCAAAACTTTAATATGACCCTTTTTCATTTCACACCGAGCCGAGGAAGAAAAATATTAATATCTGTCCAACTGCTTTCTGTCTTCTCAGATTCTACTACACAATAAGACTAACTTCGGGTTACAAATAGTGACCCCTATTTTCTCATTTGCATTTGTAGTAAATTGAATCTCATGGGTTGCTTGACTGCATCTAGGCCATTCGTAGTGACTTTGATGAACAGCAGAGTGCATTTGATTGATTCCCTCATGACAAGAAATATTATTCTACCACGACATTGGTAGCAAAACTAGGCCTTAGTGTGTTAACTTAATATACATAGGTACAAATAAACAGGCTGACACTTCTTGTGAAATTCTCTTACATTAAACTACAAGACCCAGATAAAAATGTAAGCTCCCATAAATTGTGCCACGAGGTGTATGATACATGACAACCTGTCTTTCTTTTCTGTAGCAGCCTGTTGTAAATATACCCCATGTATGCTGTAAGTAAACCAATTTACATGTGTTGCACAGCTCTTGCATTTTTTTTTCTTCTTTTTGCACAGCTCCAGGGAGAGTGCTATATGGTTGGTCCACTGGGTTGCCAGCTACCTTTTCCCTCGGGATAAATCCTTGTGCATCTCGTCTCAAAACGCTACTTAGAAAGGCCCTGTGGGACGTGAGCCTCCGAGGGGCTCTGTCTGCTGCAGGAAGCACCCGCTTCTCTTTGTGCTTCGCTGCATTTGAGTAGGAAGAAAAATGACAACCCGGATCCAGTGTTGTTCTTCAATGTTGTTTATGATCTTCTGTGACCAGATTTAAATGTTTGAAGCATTATATGAGTTCAGGTTTGATGGAATATGTATTTCTTTTGTGATAGTATCACATTTTAACTTCCATAGAGCTAATTAACCAGGTGTATTTCATTTGTTTGTTTACAAAAAATGTAAATATGATATTTTATGGGGGGTTAAGTGCTGCATATTGTCTTGGTGTAGAACAGCCAACAGAGTCCCATAAAAACATCAAACTGTTGTTTCTACACCTTGTATTTTGTATTTAACGTGTTACTTATCTTCAGAAAAAGCTAGACTAGCTGTTACCGCTTAATGCTAAGCTAAGCTAACTGGCTGTTACTTTTATGTAATTGTTCTCAATGGCACTCCAATTTAGCATATCCCTTAAATGTGTTAGAGCTCGTGTGAATAAGTTGATTAAATCTTCAATAACTGTTTTTTTTTTTGGTCACTTGGGGGCAGCAGAAACAAGCTCCGAACACAGCATTGACATATTACCACTTTTTAAGTTGACATGGCAACAGTTGAAATTGTGTTTTTGGCCACTTAGCATGTTAAATACCCAATTAACTAAGCTCCATTTTAGATCTCCACCAACTACCACATAACAACACCACTATTTCTTTAAATGCTACATCACCAGTAGTTTCTAACTTTGTTCCGTCTCCACTTTGGTGCTTGGCAGGTAGTGTGAGTTTTTTTGGAGCTGCTTTTCTGAAAACAGTTCTTTGAGATTAGTGTAAGTGAACCAACACAGTAAATATATTGGCCATGCATGGGCCAAAACTAATGAGCAACGAGGACGGAAAGAAAGAGAAATTTTTAATCATGGTGATCAGATGGCTGCTACTTTCGTACAGAGGTATGTGTGGATGCAGAGTGTGGAGTCAGGAGAGGTGGGATGATGACGTGAATGGCTTCACAGAAACAGATATCATCCAAAATTTCAGGATGTCAAGGGCTATTTTTAAACTACATCTGTCAGCGCTTCTCCACAAGACTCTCACAGCAAGACACTTCAGGCGAGTGAGTGACGTAAAAAGTCCCATGGATTCTGAAAAAAAAAAAAATCAGAAATGTGTCTGACTTAAGACCACATAAGAAAGTGGCCTGCAGCAAAATTGAAAAGATCAGATTGAATGTGATTTGTGCGGTTCACACTCATGTCCTGAAAAAACTCACTCACTCACATATGAGCAATGAAAATCAGATTTTAGCCACTTTTGCGTGCAGTCTGAACACAGCCATACGTTATTTGATCAACTGTTGATTACAGCTGTTTTTAAGTGGTACCAAAAACACCTTTCAACCTCCCTCCTAAAGTTAGAGTTTGTCAGACCAAAGAGGAAAGTGTTATTATAGCAGTATTCTCAGCTCAAGCACTGTGGGGGCGTATACTCTGAAAGCAGCCATTATGAAGCGACTGAAACGTGTCAGATGAGTTCAGAAAATGACATGACTAACTTTGAAACACTCTGAGCCAGATGAATTAATCTCTATCTCTCTGCTAGGGGTGCAGGGGTATGCTCAGGGTGGCCTCAGCGTGTCATCGAGCCACCCTTTAAGGACCGCCCACAAAATCCTGGACTGAAAACTGGTGAAAAACTGTTTTAGTGCGCGTTCAGACAGGGATGGGCAAACCGGCAACCGGTGGTGGGGAAGTGCGGTGTTGGGGGGGGTGAGGGGAGCCGAGGTGGGTTGCTGTGGGCGTGTCTATACCTGCCGAATGTAACCGCTGTGAAACAATCAGGAAATAACTTTTTATTTCGCTGATTAATGACAGCTTTATCGAGGCCGTCGCTCGCTCTCTGTGTTGTTACTCTATGTCTCTCTACCAAAGCGCTCTCTCTCTCTCTCTCTCTCTCTCTCTCTAATCATCGGACACAAATCAAATTAAACTTCTTCGTATCACTATATTTTGCGGCGTAAATTGCGAGTCGGACTCAGATTTAGAAGCTGGT